>CM066983.1:113956604-115156604 GCA_033977485.1 Hydrangea macrophylla
AAACAAGGAAAATTTGTAACAATAATGATATACCTACGTCTTCAATTATATCTTTGTTTTAAATATATGTATTCTGTGTTTTGTAAGTGGTACATAAAAAAATATGAAAAAATTAAGGGTCTTGCTAGAGGCACTAACAACTTCCACTAACACTTACTAACACACTCTATCTCTCTCCTAGTGGCACTGTGGGGTCCGCTGCGGACCCCACAGTGCCACTAGGAGAGAGATAGAGTGTGTTAGTAAGTGTTAGTGGAAGTTGTTAGTGCTCCAAATATTACTCAAAAATTAAATAGCACATGGTACATACATTTAAAGCATATAATATGATTGGAGGTGTAGTTGGAGATGTGAGTATATTATTCTTGTATGAATGCAATAATGATACACTCACATCTCCAATCATATCTTTATTTTAAATACATGTACCATATACTGTGTAAACTGTACTCGGAAAATTGCGAAAAAATTAAACACGTCAGACACCACTAGGATTCGGGAAACCTCCAGGCTCGGGTCAACCTAAGTTGGACACGCACATTTAGTGAGTGGGGCACACTCAATTAGATTTATTTTGTGACTGCGGCACAAACCCATTTTTTTTGTCCTCGAGTGTCTATCACTTTACCCTTTCTTCTCAAGACTCACATCGTGGCATAGTCAAACGCACGGGAGAAGTTATTCAGTGGGACATTTAATGTTTGGGTGCAGCTCACGGTGTTAATGCTCTTTGAGTGTGTAATGAATAATCATGTACCCTAGCACTATTGTTTATACAAATATCGTTAGGACGAACCAGTCACCATTACAAATAGGATTATAGGGGACGCATGAGAAGTGGAGGGGAAATTATATGTTTAAACTTAATAATTAATTGTTATGTCCATATAAAAAGGCTAGTGTTAATGCTAAAACAGGAAATGTAGCTAAAAGTTTTAGTGATAATTACTTAAGTGTCGCTAAAATTTTTAGTGATACTTTCTGCTTTGATATTAGCACTTCTGCTTTGACATTATCACCACCTTATAAAAATAGGAGAGTTTATTTTATTAGAGCATCATACCATGTCATTACACTAACGTGATGTGATGACCCAATTATATACGATCTTGTGACCTTCAAAAATACGGGGCACATATACATCAACTACTTGTCACGTCCATCTAAAAATATGGACCACATGAACTAATATTATTGGGGCATCACATTACCGGTAATACTATATATGGAGACCAACAATTTTCACAAATAAAATTCACTAATAGTCTATCTTTCTCTTGAGTGGCACTGCAGGGTCCACTGAAATTAACGGGATCATACAGTGCTACCCAGGAGGGAAATAAACTATTAGTGAATTTTTTTGTAAAAGTTATTAGTAAAATCATTACTCATCATATTGCTTCTAAGGGTGAAAATCGTCAATTCAGTTGGTTTTTTTCCCAACTTTTTCATATTTTAAAAATATGGCGGAAGTGATCAATTTGGTTCGATTTTAAGCTATGTGTGATTTTTAAAAAATCAATCGAAGTGGTCGGTCCGGTCCACCGATTTTTTTTGTACACCCAAAATTGCTTTAGTAATTTAGCATGATAACATGGTATGACATTCTCATGAATAATTTTAATTTTTTTCAGACAAGTGCACTCCTTCAATGGGAGAATTTTTTTAGGTAAGTTATCGCATGACGTACCACAGTTAATGGAAGTGAGTTATGTTAGGATATACACTAAAAGTCATGCTTTATGTAGTTGATTTATTATTTTAATAAAATCAGTTAATCCATTTTTATGAGAATCTGTGTGGGCAATATTTGTATTATATTATTTATTTAATATTATGCATGTGTGTCTTTCATTCTACATAGTAGGTGGTTTGGTGTGTAGAGTTCGGCTTACACACGGAAGATTAGACCATCGGATCTTGTAGAATGTAAGATTTTGGTTTACAGTCTTAGATGGAGTGAACACACCATCGGTAGGACTGCAGCATGTTGTTGTAGTAGGTTTGTCTTGACTACGTGAAATGGTATAGTTTCAACTCACCATGCTGGTACACTTTGTGTATTAAACGGGACCGACTTGGGGTAATTATCTTTATGCTGACTTATAAGATAATTAATACCTCATCACTATTATGAGTGCCTATACTCTAAATTATAAGTTAATTTATAGACACGTACATTTGATATTGTCACGCCCCGAAACCACCCAGATGATCCTAGGACACGTGGCACGCCACCAAGGCCTTGCACCAGTGATTAAAGTTCCAAAATAAGTTTAAAGTAAGCTTAAATCAAAGAAGCTCAACGATAAAAAAAAAAAATCCTGTCTTTGCAATTAGCCAAAAATCCTGTTTTAGCAAATAGTAAATTCACAAATGATATTACCAAATCACAAGTTAAAACCAGCACTAACGATTTAAACCATTTAAAGTCAAACCAAAGTCATAAACATGAGCTCCCAAGTACAAGCAAGAGTTTTTAAATACTTTAAATAAAAATACTAAAAATAACCATTTACAATCAACCACACCCAACATCTGGAATACTTACCACTCTTATAAAGCAAGTGTCCAAATTATACAAGCAGATTACTACATGAGATTATGACCCAACTAAAATATAATATTGGCCTAGAAATATTACATAAGTCTTAAACCAACCAAAATATGACTAGTACTACAATCCAGATTAAACCGATTAATTACAATTATATTGCAAGCTTTAAACTGAAAAGCAAGTAACTATTAACAAGGTTACAACAACCCCCAAAACCCATGCACTAGCCAGTCACTTTCCAGCTCACTTCCCCGATTCCTCGCCGCGATCACCTACGATGGTTATTCAATAACCATTACAATATATAAGCTATATGCTTAGTGAGTAATGCTAATCATAATTATGGATAATTGACATGCTCAATTCAACATATTACACAAAACTATAGTCTCTGGCAATTACTAGTTCACTCCCACCACTACCGGCTAGCCCGCAGCTCAACTCCCCAAGCCCACGTGACTAGTCATGACCCACGCCCTCACACGTGCGGTCCCATAGGCCTCTGACGGCCGTGGTCGTCACCACAAAGATTACCTCATGGTAGTATAGAACTAGCAATTTCCATTGACCCAAATAGACAACTCAACATGCTCATTACCACAAAGATTACCTCATGGTAGTATAGAACTAGCAATTTCCATTGACCCAAATAGACAACTCAACATGCTCATTTAATCATTGCACCGTGCTTTCACAAATAAATTGGGCCTAATTTAGCCACATGAATGTTGCCCAATTATAATCTAAATAAATTAAATTAAACAAATTAGGCATGCTTTGGCATCACAATTGAACTCAACATGAAAATCATTCAAATATCAAAATTAACATCATTCACCTCTTGTGTTTCGCTCCTAATTGTGAAATTATAGCCCTACTATGAATCAGGTACAAATTCTATACATAAATTACAAGTTATGAGCTAAAACCCCAAAAAAGGTCGCGAAAAAACTGTCACAGAACTCAATAAAATTAGTACCAATAGACTAGACTCACCCCCAAGAGTCTGAATATATAGCCTGTTTTGAAAACCGACGTTGTTCGGCGCGTCAATCGGCGTCGGAAAGTTCACCGACGAAACTCGTCAATCTCCTATACCTCTTCTGTTGAAAGTCCAAATGAAAAAGATGATAAGGGCTCATCTTAGATGTGGCTTACTATAAGAATTTTTCAATTTTATTATTGCCTCCGCACAATTTTACTAGTTTTACGATTACGCCCCTACTAATTACAAAACTATATTAAAACTATCCCAAACCTAAATAAGTATTGGCTATTTCTCGCATGGATCCCATAAGTGGTCCCATATAATTAAATGAAGTTGCTAATTAGCCTACTAATTATGAAACGTGTTCAATTCGTGCTCACAAAGGTACCCCTAATTGACCCCAAAAGTGGTCATCACCTAATAACACGAAATTATGAACAATAAAACAATAAATCATTTAAGCCTTAATAAACATATAGGCACATAGGATGTTCCACATATTACTGTCCCATCTCAACTGGGACCCATCAACACATATCCCAACTTGGGACTGCCACACTGGCCAAATTTGGGTTCCTAACTGGACACCCAAAAACAACTTAGTGGGTTAAACTCACTTCCAATATGTGTCACATAACACTATAATTATCATTAACTCATGATTATGCATGCTAAAGCAATAATAAATATAATCGCGGGAGCGGGTGTCACATCTCTCCCCTTCTAAAAAAGGAGTTTGTCCCCAAACTCGTAGTACCTCATGTCTCGAACAAGAATGAATACTTCTCTTTCATTTCATCTTCTCTTTCCCACGTGGCTTCCTCAACAGAATGATTTCGCCAAAGCACCATAACTAAATGAATAGTCTTTGTCCGCAAAACTTGCTCTTTTCTGTCAAGAATCTTGACTGGATGCTCGATATATGTCAAGTCTTCCCTGAACGGCTCTGGAATAATCACTTTCTTCGAATCTGATACACATTTCCTTAACATTGATATGTGAAATACATCATGCACATTAGCTAATCCTGGTGGTAATTCTAACAGATAAGCTACTGGTCCAACTCTACCAATGATCTCAAATGGCCCAACATACCTTGGATTCAACTTCCCACGTTTCCCAAACCTTGTAATACCCTTTGAAGGTGATACTTTCAAGAATACAAAATCCCCAACTTCAAACTCCATCGGTCTCCTTTTCAAGTCCGCATAGCTTTTATATCTACTTTGAACTGTTTGAAGTCGTTGTTGTATTATCTTTATCTTTTTTGTGGTTTGCTGAACAATTTCAGGCCCTATCAATCTTCTCTCACCAACCTCAGTCCAACAAAGTGGAGAACGACACTTACGCCCATATAAAGCCTCAAAAGGTGCCATTCCAATACTGGATTGATAACTATTATTATAAGCAGATTCAGCCAATGACAAGTGCTCTTCCCAATCACCTTTAAAATCCAAAACACAAAGTCGAAGCATATCTTCAAGTATTTGAATTACACGTTCTGATTGTCCGTCGGTTTGAGGATGGAAGGTTGTGCTGAAACTCAATTTAGTACCCATTGCTCTCTGCATCCCTTGCCAAAATTTTGATGTAAATGCACTATCTCGATCAGAGACTATAGATACTGGAACTCCATGAAGTCTCACAATTTCTTGAACATATAATTCAGCTAACTTCTTCGGATCATTGGTCTTAATTATTAGAAAATGTGCCGACTTGGTCAATCGATCAACGATTACCCATACACTATCATTTGACTTCCTAGACCTCGGTAACCCTCCCACGAAATCCATTGTGATATTTTCCCATTTCCACTCTGGTATAGGTAGTGGTTCCAATTTTCCCGCTGGTTTTTTATGTTCTACCTTTACCCTCTGACAAGCCACGCACTTTACCACATGTTCAGCTACTTCACGTTTCATCTCTGACCACCAATAGATCTCTCGCAAATCATGATACATTTTAGTACTACTTGGATGGACTGAGTACCTCGTATTGTGTGCCTCTTCCAAAATTATATCCTTGATACCATCTATATTGGGTATACAAATCCGATTCCTGAATTTCAACATTCCATTCTCAAAAGTAAATTCTGGTTGCTTACCCTCAGGTATTTCATCATGAACCTTCTTCAATATTGGATCTTGAAGCTGTTTGGCTCGAATTTCATCAATAAGAGACGGCTGTGCAATAATGGCTGACATTAGACCACCTCTAGTTTCTGGAATCACCTCCAACTTTAGCTGCTCTATTTCCCGAATCAACTTTTCTTGTGAAGTCAAAGCATAGGCCAAATTAGTTGTAGACTTTCGACTCAGCGTATCGGCCACCACATTAGCTTTCCCTGGATGATACTGGATTGTCAAGTCATAATCCTTCATTAACTCTAACCATCTTCTTTACCTCATATTCAATTCCCGTTGTGTAAACAGATATTTCAAACTCTTGTGATCAGTGTAAATTTCACATTTTTCCCCGTAGAGATAATGCCTCCAAATCTTCAAAGCAAAGATAATCGCCGCTAACTCAAGATCATGAGTCGGATAATTCACGTCGTGTGGCCTTAACTGTCGTGAGGCATAGGCAATTACTTTGTTGTTTTGCATCAAAACACAACCCAAACCTCGATATGAAGCATCACTATATATCACAAACCCTACAGTACCTGAAGGAATGGTCAATATTGGTGCTGTCATCAGACGAGTCTTCAATTCAGCAAAACTTTCTTCACATTCTGGACTCCAGATAAAAGGAACATCTTTTCGCATAAGTTGTGTCATTGGCATTGCAATTCTTGAAAAATTTCCACGTACCTTCGGTAATATCCAGCTAATCCCAAGAAGCTTCGTACTTCTGGCACACTTGTTGGCGACTTCCAATTAGCTACAGGTTCAATCTTTTGTGGATCCACTGATACCCCTTCTTTTGATATTACGTGCCCCAAGAATGCTATCTCAGTTAACCAAAATTCACACTTCTTTAACTTCCCAAACAACTATGAAGACAATGACAAACTCGTCCAGATAGTCTTTGAACACTTGATTCATCAAATCCATAAATGTTGTCGGTGCGTTTGTAACTCCAAAAGGCATAACAAGAAATTCATAATGACCATAACGGGTCCTAAACGCTATTTTCTCCACGTCTTCCTCTTTGACTTTTAGTTGGTGGTAACCTGATCGCAAATCAATCTTGGAAAAGACTTGAGCTCCTTGAAGTTGATCAAACAAGTCATCAATTCTAGGCAACAGATATTTGTTCTTGATAGTTAACTTGTTGAGTTTTCGATAATCGATACACATCCTCATAGTCCCGCCTTTCTTCTTGACAAACAAGACTGGTACACCCCACGGCGATACACTACGTCGAATGAATCCCTTATCTAGAAGGTCTTGCAACTGAATCTTCAGTTCTTTCAACTCCACCGGTGCCATTATGTACAATGTTTTCGATACTGGCTGAGACTCCGAGGCTACTTCAATAGTAAATTCAATTTCCCGCTCAACTAGTACATTAGGTAGATCTTCGGGAAAGACATCTAGGAACTCTCGTACAACTGAAATATCTTCTACTCTAGTCCCTATGACCCGTGTGTCAATTATTGAACATAAGAACTCCCGACAACCTTGTTTCAACAACTTGCCTGCCCGTATTGCTGAAACCAAATATGGTGGTGCTACAACACCAGTTTCCTGAAAACTAAACTCCCCCTGTCCCATTGGTCGAAAAGTAACTCTTTTCTGTTCTCAATTTATAGTTGCTTGGTTCACAGATAACCAGTCCATACCCAAATCGCATCAAAATAATTAATGGCCAAAGGAATTAAATTCACCGTCAAAACTCTATCATTTATCCTGATATCACATGCTTTAAATATTGATGAAGTCACCATGGGTTTACTTAAGGGTAACGATATCGACAAATCATACCCTAAAGGTTCTGACATGCTATCTAAGTGTCTAACAAATTCATGTGCAACAAAAGAATGTGTCGACCCTGAATCTATTAAGACACGTGCTGGGTATGAGTAAATAAGTAATATACCTGACACGACAGAATCAGCAGCTGCAGCATCCCCCGGTGTTAGACGGAAATACCTTCATTGTCTCTGCTCTGGCCCTTTTCCCTATCCCCACTTGTCCCTGGTTTTGCCCCAGTTGAAACCACGGAACCTGTCCCTCGCTACCGTCTTGTTGGGCAATCTTTTGCTAGATGTCCAGGCTGCCCACATTCGAAGCATTTTCCCCTTAGGTCTGGATTTATGCTCCCCGTACTTTGAGTTTGAGTTTGTGAGCAATTTCTCGCCATATGCCCCTTCTGCTTACAGATATTGCATACTAGCGTCAAGTGGCATACACCCCAATGTTGACGATTGTACGTTGGACATAATGGGCGACTCTCCCCAGATAAGGAACTTTCCCTTTGAAATCTTGAGCTAGAACCAGAACCTCGCGAGAGCGGCTTCTTAAAGAAAGCTTGTCCTTTACCCTTCCCTTTGACTGGTCGTTTGCTTTGTTGACTTTGCTTGTACTTATCAATATATCTTTCTGCGATCAAAGCAACATCTTGTACATCGGCCACCTTTCTGAGTTGATGTGTATCCATTCGGCTTCTAATATTATCCCGTAGTCCTTCTTCAAATTTTCGTGCTCTATCCACCTCTCTTGGTACTGTTCGATGTGCAAATCGAAGTAAATTGTTGTACTTAGCTGCGTACTCATTTACTGTCATATCCCCTTGTTGTAGATTTGCAAACTCACGGCCCAACTGTGTCTTAACGGATGCTGGAAAGTACCGCTTGTAGAAGACCTTTACAAATCTGTCCCACGTCTCTGGTGCCCCTTGTTCAATCACATTTGTCCACCAGTTTTGAACTTCACCCTTCAAAGTGTCGGTAGCACACATTATTTTTTTCTCATCTGTACACTCTACTGCCCGAAAGATACGGTTCATATCCATCACCCAATGGTCGGCTTGTGATGGATCTGGGCCTCCATCAAACTGACTTGGTTTTCTTTTATAAAATTGTTCAATGACTCCCCGCTCGGGCCGTGGTTATGGGTTTGCAGGTCTATCACGTCCAATTTGATCACTTACTGCCCTTACAAAATTGCTTACCACATGTTCTAGGTGATCCATCCTCGAATGAGGTGAGCGTTCCCGATTATGATCCATTTTCTTACCTGTCAATCAATTGACATAAATATATTGCATGCTATGCCAATATGTTATATAACAACATAGCAACAATTATTCATATGCATTCATGAAATGCATTTACATGCTCGTCATCTATGCGTACTCTCAATCGTCGTCTCTCGTACCCAAGGCTCTAAGCCTAATGCTCTGATACCACTAAAAGTCACGCCCCGGAACCACCCAGATGATCCTAGGACACGTGGCACGCCACCAAGGCCTTACACCAATGATTAAAGTTCCAAAATAAGTTTAAAGTAAGCTTAAACCAAAGAAGCTCAACAATAATAAAAAAAAAAAAAAAAACAAAATCCTGTCTTTGCAATTAGCCAAAAATCCTGTTTTAGCAAATAGTAAATTCATAAATAATATTACCAAATCACAAGTTAAAACCAACACTAATGATTTAAACCATTTAAAGTCAAACCAAAGTCATAAGCATGAGCTCCCAAGTACAAACAAGAGTTTTTAAATACTTTAAATAAAAATACTAAAAATAACCATTTACAATCAACCGCACCCAACATCTGGAATACTTACCACTCTTATAAAGCAAGTGTCCAAATTATACAAGCAGATTACTACATGAGATTATGGCCCAACTAAAATATAATGTTGGCCAAGAAATATTACATAAGTCTTAAACCAACCAAAATATGACTAGTACTACAATCCAGATTAAATCGATTAATTACAATTATATTGCAAGCTTTAAACTGAAAAGCAAGTAACTATTAACAAGGTTACAACAACCCCCAAAACCCATGCACTAGCCAGCCACTTCCCAGCTCACTTCCTCGATTCCTCGCCGCGATCACCTACGATGGTTATTCAATAACCATTACAATATATAAGCTATATGCTTAGTGAGTAATGCTAATCATGATTATGGATAATTGACATGCTCAATTCAACATATTACACAAAACTATAGTCTCTGGCAATTACTAGTTCACTCCCACCACTACCGGCTAGCTCGCGGCTCCACTCCCCAAGCCCACGTGACTAGTCATGACCCACGCCCTCACACGTGCGGTCCCATAGGCCTCTGACGGCCGTGGTCGTCACCACAAAGATTACCTCATGGTGGTATAGAACTAGCAATTTCTATTGACCCAAATAGGCAACTCAACATGCTCATTTAATCATTGCACCGTGCTTTCACAAATAAATTGGGCCTAATTTAGCCACATGAATTTTGCCTAATTATAATCTAAATAAATTAAATTAAACAAATTAGGCATGCTTTGGCATCACAATTGAACTCAACATGAAAATCATCCAAATATCAAAATTAACATCACTCACCTCTTGTGTTTCACTCCTAATTGTGAAATTATAGCCCTACTATGAACCAGGTACAAATCCTATACATAAATTACAAGTTATGAGCTAAAACCCCAAAAAGGGTCGCGGAAAAACTGTCACAGAACTCAATAAAATTAGTACCAATAGATTAGACTCGCCCCCAGGAGTCTGAATATATAGCCTGTTTTGAAAACCGACGTTGTTCGGCGCGCGTCAATCGGCGTCGAAAAGTTCACCGACGAAACTCGTTAATCTCCTATACCTCTTCTGTTGAAAGTCCAAATGAAAAATATGATAAGGGCTCATCTTAGATGTGACTTACTATAAGAATTTTTCAATTTTATTATTGCCTCCGCACAATTTTACTAGTTTTGCGATTACGCCCTTACTAATTACAAAACTATATTAAAACTATCCCAAACCTAAATAAGTATTTGTCTATGTCTCGCATGGGTCCCATATAATTAAATGAAGTTGCTAATTAGCCTACTAATTATGAAACGTGCTCAATTCGTGCTCACAAAGGTACCCCTAATTGACCCCAAAAGTGGTCATCACCTAATAACACGAAATTATGAACAATAAAATAATAAATCATTTAAGTCTTAATAAACATATAGCACATAGGATGTTCCACATATTACTGTCTCATCTCAACTGGGACCCATCAACACATATCCCAACTTGGGACTGCCACACTGGCCAAATTTGAGTTCCTAACTGGACACCCAAAAACAGCTTAGTGGGTTAAATCCACTTCCAATATGTGTCACATAACACTATAATTATCATTAACTCATGATTATGCATGCTAAAGCAATAATAAATATAACCGCGGGAGCGGGTGTCACAAATATTTACACTTTGATCCCTAAAAGGATAAGATCCTTAAATGGATCAATATATCATTGGATTGGGTGACAGTATTAATTGTATGGTGGATATTAATTAATGATGGAATCCATGTCTCAATTTTGGGATTGATGATATCCCCTTGAGAAAGCTTATAAGTCTTGATTATGTCAAACCCTACAGGTGGATTTTGTATCCGACATATCAGATAAGTTAAGCAGAGGATCTCAAGGAATTTTAAAAGATTAATTAAATATGATTGTCAATAATTATATTTAATTATTGGATATCTGTAATCTTAACATGGGGAGATAATAAGCATTTAATAACATGGAGCTCGAAATATATTTTTGAGATAAGGGTAGGAGTGGAATTATAATTCTTTAGTGGTATGAATTATAATTTATGGAAATAGGAATCTGATTCAGTTCGAATTAGGGTTTCCTAATTCCATAAGGAAGCCTATTCCTTATGGACTTCTTATGTTTCCTATCGTTGCCTATATATTTTCTGCTTTGGCTCTCTCCTCAGTTTGCGTTTTTCCATCAAGTGCATTATAATTCGGAATAAAAAAGAGAGCGTAAAAAGAGAGAGTAGAAACATAAAGGATTTCGAAGGAGCCCATACTCAGTTCGATATTCTGGCGGCAAAGGAATACGGTAGAAGATCGTGAGCTGTTATCGAGCTCGTATTCTTGATTCGTCTACTACAACAATCCGTTTTAGCAGTTTAAGGTAACCCTAGTTCCGCCCTTATAGGGTTATTGTAGTTTTCACGTAATTTTTGCAGTACCAACTTATACGCGCTGTCAACGGATTCTGGGAACGCAGTTTCCTAACAAGTTATTCGGGTGGGATCTATGCCAATACATAAAAAGATCATTATTTGTTGATCCTAAAGTGTAATCCCATTCAAATAAACCCACTTTTCATTAGTTGTAATATGTCATGTGGTCTCCAAAAGCACCTATAAGCTTTTCATTCGATGGGCATTTCTGGCAAGGGTAATATTTGTGGCACAAACAACTCTCACTAACACTTACTAACACACTCTATCTCTCTCCTAGTGGTACTGTGGGTCAGCAGTACCACTAGGAGAGAGATAGAGTGTGTTAGTAAGTGTTAGTGAGAGTTGGTCCACAGTACCACTAGGAGAGAGATAGAGTGTGTTAATAAGTGTTAGTGAGAGTTATTTGTGCTTCTAGCATTGTCCTTCTAGTAATTGGATCACTGAATAAGGGAGCTAGCTTAGATCAAATCCCAACCTGTTCCATATATCTTCATCCGCGAATTCTTTTAGGTTAAAAAACATATTTACTGGGCAATAATGCTACACACACTCTGAAAAGAATACCAAAATGCACAATCTTGCTTAAAATTGTTGAACCTTGTGTTGAAAAGCCTGCACACACAAGTTGGACCTTGTGTTGAAAAGCCTGCACACACAAAGTTGTATGTGCAGGCTTTTCAGAACAAGGTCCAACAATTTTAAGCAAGATTGTGCATTTTGGTGTTCTTTTCAGAGTGTGTGTAGCATTATTGATTTATTGGGTAAGTTCATTCAATCATGTTCACTTAAAAGTCTCACCGTGTATATATATATATATATATGTCTATGTAATTTTCTCTCTACATCCACCTGGATAACAGAGAATGCTAAATGTACAACTCTTTAATGCATTTAGTTGCGTGTAAAAATAATGTGATGGGTGTCTTTAGTAGCTCCCAGGTGACATATACGTACGAGAACATTTTTGTTCACCATTTGCTCACACATGGCCACTATCTTGACATGTGTCTCATTTTATTACTCTATCATTTTACTCTTATTTTATCATCATAATTATTCACAATTCATTTCCATTTTATCCCTTTTTTATCAACACAATTACTAAATGGGACACACATCATGATGGTGGTCATGATTCATGAATGAGCAAATGTGGAGTAAATGGAGAGTTGTTTCCATAAAAAATGCATGGTTAATACTTAATTATTAAACTAGGGTGTTTTGAAACTTAAAGACAGAATCAGTGTAAATCGTCGTTACTAATGACGACTTTACAGAGTCGTTATTACTAAAAACGACTTTAAATATAAAATCGGTATTAGTAATACCGATTTTAAGTAAATCGTTTTTTAATTTTCTACGAAAATAATATTTTCCGGGAAAAAAAAATGGTTATTAGTCGTTCTTACAAATAACGACTTTAAAAAAGTCAGTTTTTGTAAGAACGACTATATGAGTCGTTATTACCATAAATGACTTAAATTAAAAATCGGTATTACTAATATCGACTTTTAGTCGTCACTGTACTGATTGGACACATTTCTGACCCAGTGATTGGACATTTTGTCATCTCTGTTATAGTCGTTTCTAGTAATCACGACTTTTTTAAAATCGTTTTTAGCAATCACGACTTTAAATTAAAGTCGGTTTTACAAAAAAATGACTTTTTAGGGAAGTTTTACCAAAAACGACTTTAGCAAAGTCGGTATTACTAATCACGACTTTTAAGTCGTTTCATTTCCTTCCATTCTCGTTTATCAGATCACTCTCTCCATTAGTCTCTCTCTCCTCTCTCTGTTCTCCGGTCTCTCTCTCTTCTCCGGCGATTCTCTCCGTCTCCGGCGATATCTCTCTCTCTCTCTCTCCGGTGATATCTCTCTCTCTCTCTCTCCGGCGAGGTATATATTATGTATGTATATTTTGATATGTATATGTATATATATATATATAGAACACTTCTAGTAAGGACGCCCTTACTTTATTGCCGTTAGATCGAGTTTTCATTAAGGGTACTGTTGTCATTTCATTCTTTAAAATGATGATCTAACGGCTGAAAATATAAGTCCTTAACTTAATAAAGTAAGGGCGTCCTTACTAGAAGTGTTCTGTATATATATATATATATATGTATGAATGAATTAATTACATGTACATTACCCTTTTTATATGTATGAACTGATATGTATATGTATATGTTTATATATATATATGTATGAATTAATTACATGTATGTTACCCTTTTATGCAATCAGTTGTTAATAATTTAGTAGTTTGTTAATTAGTTCAATTTACCTCTTGTATATTTTTTTTTCGTATGAATTTATTATAATTGATTGTTATTTTATTTAGGATTACCCTGAGTTAATTGAACTCTGTTTAGTTTATTAATATCATATACCCATTTTTTAATGGAGTAATGTTAGGCACACGTTGAAATTCAAACTAAATTTGATATCGAGCTTTAAATGTATGTACCCCACGCTGTGTAAGTGGCACACAGAAAAGTATGAAAAATTCAAACATAGACCCAAAAAAAAAAAAAAAAAACGAATTGTTCTTTAAACTTAATTAGTCTAAAAGACAAAAGACTTTTGTACCAAATTTAAAAGATAAAAGACTTTGGGGTTTTGGAAGACTAGCTTGAAGAGAAAAAAAAAATAATGTTTTTAGAATAAAATGTTGATGTGTTTCAAAGGATTTGTCAACTCGAAAATACGTGGTATAAAAATTATATAAATTAAAAAATAAGTCCTTTGTTAGATAATCATAAAATTATTATCCGTTAAATGTATTTTTTATAAAAATTATATACAAAATAAAATATAAAACTTGAAAATTTAAAAAGAACTATAAAATTAGAAAATCTTGATATCAAAAAATCAGTAACTGGACAACTCGAAAACACGTGATATAAAAATAATAAAAATAAAAAAATAAATCCTTTGTTAGATAATCATAAAATTATTATCCGTTAAATGTATTTTTTATAAAATTATAGACAAAATAAAATATAAAACTTGAAAATTTAAAAGAACTATAGAATTAGAAAATCTTGATATCAAAAAATCAGTAACTCGACAACTCGAAAACACGTGATATAATAAAAATAATAAAAATAATAAAAATTAAAAAATAAATCCTTTGTTAGATAATCATAAAATTATTATCCGTTAAATGTATTTTTTATAAAAATTATAGACAAAATAAAATATAAAACTTGAAAATTTAAAATAACTATAGAATTATAAAATCTTGATATCAAAAAATCAGTAACTCGACAACTCGAAAACACGTGATATAATAAAAATAATAAAAAATAAAAAATAAATCCTTTGTTAGATAATCATAAAATTATTATCCATTAAATGTATTTTATATAAAAATTATATACAAAATAAAATATAAAACTTTTTTAATCATAAAATTATGATTTTTTTATACAAAATTAAATACAAAATATAATATTAAAAAAAGGAACAAATTTGAGAGACGAGAATTTTTCAAACTACTTGTCAACCGCGGTCTTGAATTTAATAGCATTTTTCATAACGCGTTATGGACACCAAGTTTTATTGGAGTCGGACAAAGAGGCAAATTCTGGATACGTGCACCGCCCCACAACATAATAATAAAAATGATTTATTATTTTTTACTTTGTTAATTAATTCAATTTATCCCTTGTGTATATTTTTTTCATATGAATTTATTATGATTGATAGTTATTTTATTTTTGGTTAATATCATCTACCCCTTCAGTTAATTGAACTGTGAATGCCTCTTTTGGTTAATTTGTTGAAAAAATTAAAAATACCAAATTAATTTGTAATTGTATAATTAATGCAGTTTAGATGACGAGTCCGCGGCGGGGTCCTATAGACCCATCTGTCCTGACTTTACAGTCGACCCACGTATCCCGGGATATATGGGAGCATCCCAGGGTATGTAAAAATTATATCTATATATATGTATGTTATTTTGTACCAATATACCAAAGATCAGAAATCTAACATAAATTATGCGATTGTAGGATTACGATGCGTTCGTTACAGTGCGGAGGGCTGATTACAGGCTATGGCAGTGGGGCGTTGATTCACGACTGATGCCTTATTTGATGCGAGCTGGATTCTATGGAGTTTTTCGGGTCGGCTGGATCCAGTGCGACCATGCCCTCATCAGTAGGGCTGCTCAAAATCCACCCGCCCACCCGACTCACCCGACCACCCGACTCACCCGTAGCCTTTTTATTGGTTTTTAAACAATGTGGGTGGAGTCACGGGTCTTGGAGGTGGAAACCCGACAGTTTCGGGTGGAGTCACGGGTCTAGGGGGGTGAAAACCCGATTCACCCGACCCGACTCGAAACACACTTAAATTTTTTTTTTTAAAATATATGTAATATATATGCTTATATTAATATATATGCATTATGTATTATATAGTCTTTAATGTATATATATGTAATATACTTATATCAGTATATGTATTATGTATTATATAGTCTTTAAATATATATATATATATATGTTATATTTTTTTATCAATAAAATATATATGTCACTAGCGGAGATGTAAAAACAATAAAACCATCAAACTAGCACATGACTATATATATATTTTTTGTTTGGTTAGAGGTTTGGTTAGCCCATGATTATGTAGACAAAAACATTCAAAGCAAAAAAAAAAAAAAAAAATGAAAACAAAGTCATGTGTAACGCAAATGTTTGATTGAGACAAATGAGACAGTCGGGTTTCACCCGACCACCCGATGAGTCGGGTGCACCCGACAAAGCGAGTGGATGACGGATGGAAGGAGGGCAAACCCGACTATGTTCGGATGGATGAGCGGATGAGGGCCAAACCCGACTCACCCGACTCATGAGCACCCCTACTCATCAGTGCATTACTTGAGAGGTGGCGTCAGGAGACCCATACCTTTCACCTACCGATAGGTAAGGCGCTGTCTGCAGTCATATCTTGAGCATTGTCCTCAAGTCTTACCAGCTGCTCAACCGGATTCATATACCCTTCATCGGTTGACATCGTTTCACGTAGATTATGGCTACTAAAGTCATAACCGCTCTCAAAGTTTGGAGTCCTGAAGCTAGGACCTGCACTTTGAAAGTTCGGAGTGTTACAACTAGGACTAAACTGAGCTTCTTTGATATCCATCAAAATTGTGGCCGTAGTCTTCGTTTAAATTAAACGGGGACAAACAAGGGGACTCAACATTAAAGTTTTCGGGCCCTTGTGTCAGCAGTCGAGCAAACGGTCCATATTGTATCCTTTGCGGCACGGGTCTTAGAACATGATGGACCTTCTCGATATACACCTCAACACATCTTACTGCCGAAAACAATGAAGGAATATGAAGTACCTTATCTAATATCGAATCATCCACTATGGAAAGAGCCATGTAATTCATGACAGCTCCGTATTGGTTGACTGGAAATCTACAAGTGAATTTCAAATCGACAATTTCACCTTCACAGATTACTTTATGATATACCAACTGAACTAACTCAGACAGGGTTGTTCCATGATTCACTTCTTGAATATCCTTGGCTGGAATATTGTATTTAACACCTCCTTCATTGTGATCCATTATCATACTACCCCCCCAATAAAATGCAATAAATGTTGACATCGTATAAGGAAGAAATTTTAGAGAAGAAACCACGAACAGATAAGAAGATAGAGAAGAAAAAGAAAGAAAAAAGAAGACGTAAAATATCGAGCAAAGAGAAGGCAATGAGAAAGTCAGAAGATCCGTAATATACACAAACTTCCTAAAGTCGTTTTTACTAAAATCGACTTTAGGGTGGCAGACTGGCATTTGATTGACAACACTGTTTGATTGGCAGAGATTGACAGAGATTTGTTTTAAAATCGGTTTTACTAAAACCGACTTTAGACAAAAGGCGTCATTAGTAAAACCGACTTTAAAATCGTTTTTGGTAAAACCGACTTTATGGTGACAAAATGCTGCATGATTGAACAACACTCTGATAGATGTCACTTCCTAAATAAGTCGTTTTTACCAAGAACGACTACTAAAGTCGGTATTAGTAACACCGATTTTTACTTAAAGTCATTTTTGGGAATGACGACTCTATATAATCGTTTTACTAAAACCGACTTTTCAAAAATCGTCATTTGTAAAACCGACTTTTAAAAAGTCGTTATTTGTAAACACGACTTATAACCCATTTTTCTTTTTTCCATAAAATAATATTTTTTCGTAGAAAATAAAAAAAGGATTTACTTAACTCGGTATTACTAAAACCGATTTTAAATATAAAATCGTGTTTACTAAAAACGACTCTATAAAGTCGTCATCCGTAAAAACGATTTATTCTGTATAAGTCTTTAAGTTTCAAAACACCCCGGTTTAATAATTAAGTATTAAAAATACTATTTTTGTGGAAACAACTCGAGTAAAATTGGGTGAGCAGAAATGCTCTTTAATAAATACTATCATTGGAGACAAAAATGGAAAAAAGTGGATAATTATAGAGCGGGCAAACAGCCCCTATTATAGACATGCAACAATAGATTCAGTAAAATTGGAGTACTTTCTTTAGTAAAATTGGAGTCCCTATAGTAGACATGTAACAGTACTATCTTTAGTCCCTATAATAGACATGTAACAGTAGATTTAGTAAGTACTATCTTTAGTAAAATTGGGGTGACCACACTCCAATTTTCTAACGAGTAATGTTATGTTTTCAAATTTTTTCTTCTCAAAAGTGTTTCTTAATACATGCAATAGTAGATTCAGTTGATTTTGATTGGTTGATATTGAAATAGTCTTACCATTACTAAAGAGAGATTCACTATCAATGTATCACATGTGTTAAAAAAACACTTTTTGAGAAAAAATTTAGGAAGTATAGCATTACACTTTTCTATAGGCTACCGCACAAGTGTCCACAAACCGGTTATAGCCGGTGAGGCAGTGGACATTTTAACGGATTGTGTCAACGGCTGTGATTTGCGCCCACTTTCTCAGTGCGAGAAAGCTCTTTAAGAACGAACATGGACACCTCGATATCACTTCATAGTCTCTCTCTCTCTCTCTCTCTCTCTCTCTCTCCTAGGTTTGGTGTGATGTGAGGTACGCTTTTTATTGCACTTATTGATATTTGTTTCCTGGGTTTTTGAAGTAATTAAACCACTGATTTTGTATCTGATTCATAATGGAGTAGGATTTAGTGGGTAGTAACCTATCTGATTATATATGCTCAGCCTGAGGTTACATTTCAAGTATCTCTGGGTTTGTTAAACCCTGAGAAATTTCAATTTTGCTGACTTAGTTATAGAGCTGTTTTTGTGTATATCACTGAGCTAGGGTTTTTAGAGTTAAAAATTTTGTACTAATTTTGGATTGAGCGTTTCAAAGTTCTGATTTTTGAGAACAAGGTTGCCTGCGAATTATAGCAGCACCTATAACCCACTTACAATTAAGAAGAATTTTAATTGCTAACTGCAAATACCAATTGATAATGGATCCACGGCTTCGTGGATTTTCGAGTTCTATGAATGGGACCCGATTGGGAAATCAATCTGTTTCGATTTTATCGAAACAGAACATAAACATAGTTGGTGGACCCAGATTTGGAACTGCCTTTGGAGAGATTGAGTTCCCTCCAAATGATCCCTCATCCAGTAATACTGTCCCGAGTTCGAATGTGAGTGCAGAGGATGATCTTAACGAGGACTGCGATTTCTCGGATACCGTGTTGAGATACATAAGTCAGATGCTCATGGAGGAAGAAATGGAGGACCAGACATGTATGCTTCAAGAATCTTTGGATCTTCAAGCTGCAGAGAAGTCATTCTATGATGTCCTTGGTAAAAGGTACCCACCTTCCCCAGAACAAATCCCAACTTTTGATGATCAAAACAGCAAAATCATCCCAGATTATTATTTTGAAAATCGAAGTAATTGGATTACTAGCCGGAGCAGTAACGATAGTGTTTATTTAGGTGGTCCGAGCAACCTTGCTGAGTATAGTAACTCCCATTCACAAAGTTTTTCTGTTTACAATGGTTCTGTTTCATCGGGTAGCTCGTTAAATGGCAAAAACTATATCATAGATGGGTTTTTGGACTCCCCGATCAGCCCTCTTCAGGTGCCCGATTTATACAATGGGACACAATCTATTTGGCAATTCAAGAAGGGGGTTGAAGAAGCGAATAAATTTCTTCCAAGTGGTAACCAATTGTTAGAAAATGGTGAATTTAAGGTTAAGATTGAAAAAAAGGAGGAGGAAGAGTTCTCACCAATGGGACCGAGGGGGAGGAAAAATCCTCATAGAGATGATATAGATATAGAAGACGAGCGGAGTAGCAAGCAGGCAGCAATTTATGCAGAATCCACTGTGCGGTCAGAGATGTTCGATATTATATTGCTTAATAGTATGGGGCCAGGTGAGGTTGCTTTGGCAAATCTTCGTGAGACTTTGCAGAGCGAAACAAACAAAACTACGCTGCAAAATGGGCAGTCAAGAGGACCTGGAAAGGGGCGTGGTAAGAAAAGAAACGGGAAAAAAGAAGTGATCGATTTGAGAACACTTTTGATTCATTGTGCACAGTCCGTCGCAGCCGATGATCGTAGGAGTGCGAACGAGTTGTTGAAACAGATCAGGCGGCATTCTTCTCCGTATGGTGATGGGAATCAGAGATTGGCACATTGTTTCGCTGATGGCCTTGAGGCGCGTTTGGCTGGAACCGGTAGCCAGATTTATAAAGCCCTTGTCAATAAGAGAGCATATGCTGCCGATTTCCTGAAAGCTTATCATCTATATCTTGCGTCATGCCCGTTTAGAAGGATTTCAAATTTTTTCTCGAACAAGACGATAAAGGATAAATCGGAGAAGGCAATGAGGGTCCACATCATCGATTTTGGTATACTCTATGGTTTTCAGTGGCCCACCCTCATACAACGGATCTCTGACAGAGAGGGTGGGCCCCCGAAGGTTCGGATTACTGGGATAGAGTTTCCCCAACCTGGGTTCAGGCCAGCAGAGCGAGTTGAGGAGACAGGGCGTCGGTTGGCTGACTATGCTCGGAGTTTCAAAGTGCCATTTGAGTACAACGCCATAGCGATGAAGTGGGAAACCATCAAAATTGAGGATCTTAAGATTGACAAAGATGAATTTCTCGCAGTCAACTGTATATATCGTGCTAAGAACTTGCTTGATGAGACTGTGATGGTTGACAGTCCAAGAAAAATGGTACTTAATCTAATAAGGAAGATTAACCCCGATATCTTCATCCACGGGATAGCCAATGGGGCTTACAATGCCCCATTCTTTGTCACCCGATTCAGAGAGGCTCTTTTCCACTTCTCGGCTCTATTTGATATGCTCGAGACTAACGTAGCCCGTGAACGTAGTGAGAGAATGCTAATTGAGAGAGAGATCTTCGGGAGGGAAGCTCTGAACGTGATAGCTTGTGAGGGATGGGAGAGAGTTGAGAGGCCAGAGACGTACAAGCAATGGCAGGTTCGTGATTTGAAAGCGGGCTTTATGCAGATCCCGTGGGACCGGGAGATGGTGAAGAAAGCGATATATAAGGTGAGGTCAGGCTACCATAAAGATTTTGTGATCGATGAGGATAGCCAATGGTTGTTGCTGGGCTGGAAAGGGAGAATTATTTACTCTCTTTCTTGTTGGAAACCGGTTTAAAGAACTTGAAGGTATGCTTGTAAGCACTCTTTTACTTCTGCTCCTCTTATTGTACTGCAGAGATTTGAAGTATCTAATGGTAGTGCTTTTTTTTTTTTTGGTCTTCAATCTTGTTCCCTCTCTTTTCTTATCTCTGTGCACCTTTTACTTGCAAGTAACTGATTTGCTTAATCTAATGGGTTAATCGGTTTGTAATTTTGATGGGTTAACTTCAAATATGAATCATACTTGGACAAGAGTCGCTGAGGTGTTTGGTAGGAAAAATGGGAATTGCAAATGGTATAATGCGTAAAATCGACCTTGTATAGGAGAAGAACTATGGTATTCATAACTCAATGCTATGTTAACTAGTAGAGCCTTTTTTTCTGTTGCAATTAGAAGTCTCTCTCTCTGGCTCTCCAAGTTCGTGGGTGTGCTTGTACGTGTTTTGTGTATTATATTCAATGTTACTTATTTGTGATAGAGATGAAGGTATCAGGAAACTTGTGTTGTATAGTTATCAATAGCCCCTTGGATGCGTCGTGACATATATCTTGGTTAGCTTACTTGTGTTCATTTTTTCCTGTATGTCCTCGTCCACGGCTGGGGAAACGAGGTGGGTTCCATTACATATTCAGCCTTTTTAAAATAAAAAAAAAAATCTAACTGAAAAATTACTTGGAGCACTTTTCGGATAGCTGTTTCGGGGCTAATTATCACTTTGAAGTGATTGTTTGAAAAGGTGTGACAGTTGGATTTTATTTTATTTTATTGTTAGTATTATTTTTTTAAACAACCTGATTCCTTTTGAAAGCTGAAAAACTGTAATTTTTTTTGAAAGCTTCAATTTGTAGTTTTTTTATCAAATATCTTATTGCAAAAAGTAGTTATTTTAAAAGTTAACCCAAACGTCCGACTATTGAAAAAAAAAAAAAAAGAAGTTTACCACTTAACCCAAAAAGACATTTATTCCCAGTTGTTCATATAAGGTGATAGGTGTGTCATTTTCAAATTGTGAACCAGTTGTTCATATAGTTTTTTGGAATTTGTCCAGTATTATATATATATATCCGGCCAGAGCCCCCACAAGAAAGAAGCCAAAAAAAAAAATTCACACAAAAATTACTTTAAAAAAAAAAAAAAATCCCAAAAGTGAAAGTGGATGGAGCTGTCTATCGCCATCCACGGCCACGGCCATCTACTTGGAATTGGTTAAATTTTGGGATGCTGCAAGAGGTCTCTCTCTCTCTCTCTCTCTCTCTCTCTCTCTCTCACACACACACACACACACACACACACAAGACAAGATTTACAAGTATATCCGGTGTGTGGGGTTTGGGGACATTGTGAGTACCCAAAAATGAATATTGGTGTGGGGGCCTTAGGGCTGCTTCTTTATATGCAGCATCTAATACTGTTTGAAATAATATGTGGCCTTAGTTTTTTTACTCTGAATGTCGTCTTCAGAGGGTAAAACGAGATTGAGACTAATAATACCCACTGTTTCCCAACTCTGTGCCACTCAATATTCATGAATCCTAATCAAAGGAAAAAAAAAAAAAAAAGAAGTTAAAACACATGTCTACGTTGATTCTTGCATTAACGACATCTCGTTGCTTAAAACTCGTATCGCATTTAAATCTGGGTAAAAAAAAAAAAAAAAAACCCTCCTCCAATTGTAGACTCACAACTCGTACAAAATGGAATTTTATTCAGACAAAAACTAAAATATTGCAATTCATATACTCAAATTTTGTTATGGATTTCAGCCAGTGTTAACAGGGCTTATATAAGTGTGTGTGTGTATATATATATATATAAATAAAACTTTTTTGGACTTGAATTAGATTTGATATGACTTTTTTTTTTTTGCTAAACGATTTTATACATACCCCCTCTTGAGAAAAGTTAATAAAATTATAACTAGATTTGAGTAGGAGGGCTAGAGAGCGTTTGCATCAATGAAGCTTTAACTCAAATTTTGAATCGAACACTCTCTCACCCTGTGGCACCACTCTGAATTTCAGTCCATGTATTCATTCATTATACTGTTGATACGGTTAAAAAATTGGTTGGGAGACATGTCAACGCCACCAACGGAAAAGGTACAGATGATTTGATTCCGCCATCCACAAAACTAGAGAGCATTTTTACTTATCCAAAAATGAGCACTCATTGCTCACCCATGTCTCGATTGGGTGACATATGTCCCTTTCTCTGTACCATTAACATAATCAATAAAATATGACTTTTATCACCCGGTGCAAGCTTGAATAAGTAACAGGTGACCATTTTTGAACGAGCAAAAATGCTCTCACAAAACTAAAGCAACAGGGATTAAATTATTCAGTACAAGGCTAAGGCTGTATAGAAACTCTTTTCCTCTGTCATAAAAGAATCATCATCCTTAGTTCCAGAGAGATCTGGAGGTGGGTTATGGTTGAGTGGTGGTCCCCAGTGAAGGACACAAAAAATTCTGGACGGGCTCCCAAAATACATACATATACAAAATAACTAAAAAGGACTTGGATTAGAGTGCTTTCTTATTGGGACCACTACATATAGAGATCGACATGGAGTAGTATTTAATTGTTAACAGTCATTGATTCTTTAAAAGAAAATTTGAAATATGACAGGTTGATTAAATAAAGAACAAAAAAATGAAGCGTGAAAGGAGGTGTACGGCTCATCTCCAATTCCAAATGTCCTTAATATATCATCTTTGATCCCCCCCCCCCCCACCCACCAAAAAAAAAATCCAATCCCCCCCCCCCACCCACCAAAAAAAAAATCCAAATATCCTCTTCTTTTTTTGTTTTTGTTTTTGTTTTTTTCTTTTTAAAGCAATTAAAAACAAAGCTATAATTCCTAAATTTGAATTCCAAATGCTTTGTCAATTGTACCGCAAACAGGGGTATGTAGTACCACTGACCACTATCATAGTGTGATAAAAAAGAAGAAGAATGAACACTTGACATATAGTGTGATAAATACCTCACTTCTTGTTTATATATTGTAATGCACAACTCATAATCCTAACTCTCCTTGTTATTTGTTAACATAGCGCAAGCTAAACCTCAACCGGCTTTTGGAGGTTTATTCCACTGCAACATGAAATCCTTGTAAGACATACAAGCATATGACGATATGTTTAACAACTCCCGGTCACACCACCAGAGTTTAAGCTGACTGGATACGATGATTGCCTAGATCCAAGCTGGGTGTTCTGCTCCACAATCTTTACGCTGCATATATTAAAAAATCTATGACCAATGGGATCATTGTGTACCTATAAATAAATTAGCATAACACAACCACAACATCGCGATTCTCTAACGTTTTGACTTTTGCAAGCCTTAATCACACAATAAAAAAAAGTATTAAATGTTATGTCATTTTCACAATATCTCATATTATCATTCGACGCATAAGCCTCATTCACTAACCATTGTGAATAAATAGCCTTACAAGCATTATTGGTGCACGGTGCACCGTTCCTCAATCAACAATTTTGTTCATTTATAAGTAAGTTACCAGCGGTAGAAGTTCCCAATTGTCAAAGAGAGTAGACTCTAAAAAAAAGAAAAAGAAAAAGAAAGGGTCAATCATAGATTATTTAGTGTTAAAACAAATGATGTCATTGTGGATAGAAAATATGTGCTGATTGAACAAGCTTAAAATAAAGATTAATACATGGGTGTGGACTCTACCATCTGATTTGCATGGCTTCAGTAGATGTCCGACACTGTATTAAATTACATGATTTTTTTGGTTTTCCTTGGTTTGCGGATGCAGATTAGGAAAAAACAAAGGAAGATTAGAGGGAAATTTTTTTCCCTAGTGTTTAATTTCCATTCTTAGATAACAATTGAAAATAAATTTCAAAAATATAGTAATAGGAACTCAAGGGGGAAAGGGGGTGAATTTTTGTCCTATTGTATTTCGGTCTGTTTGCATGATTGAAAGTTTACGCCTTGGTGTTTTCTTTTCTTTTGTCACAATAAATATATGAACCAAACAGAGCCTAATGGAACACCCACTCCCTCCCTACCCCGCGCCCCCCCTTCACTACAACTCGTACCCATTCATCTTTTCCTGGTGATAAATAGAGAAAATTGGCTGTTAAGAAAATTAACTACCAAAGCAAGATTTAATTTCATAATAGCAATGATTGTTAACCAATAATGCAAATAAAAACCCAAAAAATCCAAAACATGAATCTACAGATTCTAAACAGCAGATATCCCACATGTGATGATGCCACACTTTTCGATTGCACTTATATTGAGCAGATAAAGTTAAGGTAAAAGATGCTAAGGTTTATGCTCACCCCTTTTTAAGGCCCACTTGACAAGTTGAGTTTCTACCTTTAGGGGCAATCATGATGACATATTCGGCGTGCTAGACGACCATGTTCATTTATTCCTTCCCTCATTTTTCCCCCCTTGATTAATAATACTTTCCTAGAAAGTTTTTTGTTACACATTAAGGCTTAGTTTGGCCCCCCTTTTGGTGCTTCTCCTTTTTTAAAGCACAATTTCATGTTAATTCATTTGGTAACTACTTTATGAGCTTTGCAAAAATTGAACTTAGGGCTTTTTGGGGGAGCTTTTAAAAGCTCTAGAATGGAGCTTTTAAAAGCTCAATGTGGCTTTTTAGTTTCATGATATCTTTTTGAAGAGTAGTGTGTCACTTGTATAAAATTATCAAACAACTTAGTAGTAAATTTCATAAGCTCCTTTTAAAAAGCCACATGAGGGCCAAACTAAGCCTAAGTAGTTGGATTTTTTCGGCACCTTGTTGATCATTAGGAAATGAGCATTCCACCTATGTGTGTTATCATTTGCCTAATAAACTCTTTTAAAGCAAGGGTGAGCCGATTTCTTTTAAGCAAATCATAGTTAGAAAAAAGAAATTAAACATAACATAAGTGAAAAGTAAAAAACTTTAAAGCTTTAATGGAGCCAAGGGTTTTGAACGGTTGAACCCCGTATTTTTTTTTTATCCTAATTTTACCTGACGCAAGTCTACACTTATTTTACTATCCCATTTTCTTCTGTTATACGGAAAAATTACTTTTTGGTCATTTCTTCCAAACTTTCAGTAATTGGTGGTCTTGATTAGTGGTTGGGGGACCAGAAGGGTAGCCCCAACCCCAAACTCTATGCAGGATGTATAATCCAACACCTGACTTCGAGGTTATTTATAGATAGTTGGGCATTTCGTGCGCAGGATATACTTCTTTGTTTAGAGTCGGTGTGGACCATGTTTCCTTGGAAAACCTTCTTCAACTTTTGTAGCAGACTGAATAACTCTCTACTCCGTGGATTCTTTTCTTCCACTAGACAAACATCGTGGATTCTTTTCTTCCTATGTGAAGGTTTTTTCTTATTTTCCTATCGATCCTACCTTATTCAATTGATGGTGTTGTCAGAGAGAAAAAAGGATGGCGTTGTCGTTGTTGTTGAGGTGATAAAAGATGGTGTCGATGCCATCGCTGAAGGACAGTTAACCCAGAAATGTAAGGTTGATTGTTCAACTGTCGAGATACAGATTTTTGCAGACTTCATTCTGGATGCGGGAGTCAACATTTTTTCTATTTGTTTTGGGCAGTTCGATAAAGGTTTGCGTCTCTCCAAGGGAAAGCCAGTTGGATAGTGTGACTGGGGAGGGTGTGGATCCCATGTTGGAAGAGAGTGTTGTAAGTGATGGTGAAAAAGGTTCTCAATCTGATCAGGGAGGTGGTCGTGATAGCAAATGCGACACGTTTCCAGTCACAAGTCCTAGCTTGGAGCTAGAGCTTTTGGCAGAGATTCTGATGTATAAATTTTTGGATAGAAAATGGAAGAAGCCTAAGAAAACCTCGAGATGCAAAATCAAAAGAAGGGAAAACATTCTCATTTTTCCTAGTGGGAGTCTGTATAGGCTAGGATGTTGATATCACTTAGTGGGAGTTTTTTGGACTTGTTCATGATCTGTTGACCTTTAAAAAAATTAATGAATTTATGTTGTTCAAAAATAAAAACCTAATTATCTCATTTGTGCTATTCCTTACTGACGCAAAATCAAAACCGTAAGTAACTAATTCATCAGTCAAATCTCATGTTTTGCTAAATGTCAGACCAGTCGATGTATTTGCTTCCGTATTCACTTTGATTAAGGTTGAACCTCATTTTTTTTTTTACAGAAAATGCAAATTAACTAAACTAGCAGTCAAAACTTTGAGGAAAGACACTTTAACACCCAAGTTAGATGCAATATGTCTGATGACAAAGTAATTGGCTCTGTTTGGTTCTTGGATTTAGTGAGGGAAAAGAACGGAAAACATAGAGGAAAACCTTTTTCCTTTGTTTGGTTAATATGGAAAACGATGAGAAAAATAGGGGAAAAAGAGAGAATAAATTAAACATTTTGAATTATGTGGGTTATTTCCCTTCCGTCATATATATACTACAATTATATTTTAGATATTTTTAATTTTTAATGTTACTTAAGCATGAAAGAAAACACAAGGGAAAACACAAGTGAGAACACGAGAGAAATGGTTTTCCTTCTTGTCTTCCTTTTTCTTTTCCCTTACTAAATCCAAGAACCAAACAAAGCCTTAAGAAATATTGATGTAGATTCAAGGATATTTTCTTGTTCAGATGTTTAAAACGCAGGCGTTTTCAGGCTGATATGTTTTTTTGGTGTTAAAATATGAACAATCTCCTTGTAACACCGCTTTAGTAGGTAGTTTTCACTAAACATAAACACAAAGGTACCTCTTCTTATGATTGCATATCATATCGATAATTGGATAAACCTTCCAATTTTCATAAATTGGTAGTACTAATAGTCTTCTCTAGTTCTCAGACTCCTAGATCTAGATTCTGCATTCCCTAGCAACATTACCTGCTCTATCAGCAAAGGACCCAAAATCTTCTAGAGTGGGGGGCTCAAAGATAGCATGGTTAAAAGAAGCACCAAGTGAAGTTGTCAATTTTACTATTTGTGTATGTATTTGTACATTTCTTGGTAGCAAAAGTAAAACTTAATGAACTAACCTTATAAATATTTAATCCATGAAAGGCACATGCAATCTGAACTTAAGCATATGCGAACCGGATATGTATCAGGAGGAGAAGCAGACAATCCATGGACTGGCACTTTGAGAGTGAATCACACTACAGGTCAGAAAATCAATCACCAAGGTAGCACATATCGTAAACGCCTCCAATACCTGACTGATTCTATTCTATCCTACGAAGCCACTCACCCAATTAATTTCCAGCTTCCTTGTGATATACAAACAACTTTTCTTCTCTGATGATATTCTGGAATCCCTACAGACGAGCGAATATAAAATTCCCCTCATTCTTGAAGTACGGCCTTAAAATACTGTCCAACAATTCACTTCCCAGTGGTATCTTCACTTAATAAATACAAGAAGCACCTGTCCACCAATTCACTTCCCAGTGGTACCTTCACTTAAAAATACGAGAAGCACCTAATAAAGTCATCAATCTTCTTTCCAAGGCATTTGAATTGCTATAGAAATTGTACGAACTATGCATGAACTCGGAGAGGAAGGTGGAGGATGAAACGCCTTTCCTTCATTTGGTAGAGGGGAAGAGGAAGGGATGAGCGCAGCCATTTCCTTCCGCACCTACCATATGCTTCCCCTCAAAGTGGAATGAAAGACACAGGGAATGGTTCCATATATATATATATATATATATGTATATTTGGTCATTTTCTACAAAACATATGTTGTCTCACAGAAAATCCTTCTGTCCTCCTTCCTAACCAACTAAATCACCAAACAATGTGAGGGGAAGACCCTTCCTTTCTCTACGGGTAATCTCCCATACCCTCCCTCTTCTCTTACTTCCATAAGGTAGTAATGTATATTGCTAATAAATTATGAGAAAAAATCTTAGCAACAAAAGAAATAGACAAAATGAACCATCCAATATCAGTCTAATGCCAGTGAAAAGGTAGACAATGG
This sequence comes from Hydrangea macrophylla, assembly GCA_033977485.1. NCBI lineage: Eukaryota > Viridiplantae > Streptophyta > Magnoliopsida > Cornales > Hydrangeaceae > Hydrangea > Hydrangea macrophylla. The sequence continues at coordinate 113,985,952 of CM066983.1, forward strand.
TTATGCGAATCTACAAGTCAAATATGCAAAGAATCCCCCCTAAAAGATCACCTTTCCACAATGATACATGTGTCTCATTGATCTGATGGACTTGTCTCATCAAACCATCTTGGGGGATCAAATCCAGATCCACCTGAAAAACACAAAACAATTCATCTTATAGTCGGTTGTGTTGTGTGAGAATAGCAAAAATGTTAATTACTCGCAAGCAGAAAACATCGTAAACCAGCCTACTAATTAAGCAACATGCTTTAGAAGAAAAAGACAGCCTTATTTCCCTTGTGTTGCTTCCAGAGTCTTTTACATTCTTTGAAAAACCGTGGAAGCAACGAAATGACTGTGTAATGAGATTTTTCCAAAGCAAATATGATTATAAAAGCCAAAATATATGTTTTTTAATGCATCAAAGTTTAACAGAGAAGTAGCATTACCAAGGGGATTGCAGCGACAGAGGCGATAAGCAGTCAAGATAGTCCCCTTAATAACTCCGTATTTCTTGTAAGCAATCATTGAATACTCACTACACGTGGGAACATATCGACAACTATTTGGCATCAATGGTGATATTTCCCCTGCTCAATGGCCAATGTTTGAAACTCACGAGTCATTACCAGCATTCTTATTTCGTCAAAGAATTTGATAACATGTTTTAACAAAAATCGAATTTTTTTTTTTAAAAAAAAGCATATAATTTCTAAAATGAAAGCAAACTAACTATTCTAAAATAAGAATGTTAAGGGAGCAAAAGACCTCACTTTTATAAAACCTGAGCATAGACAATGCAGCTTTAACACCTACATTATCCACTTCGTCGTCTGTTTGGTGACACAAAACCCAGAAAAATTCCAGGCCAAAATCAGAGTACGTACAAGCGCGCGCGCGCACACACACACACAGAGAGAGAGAGAGAGAGAGAGAGAGAGAGAGAGAGAGAGAGAGAGAGAGAGCACTTACCTTGTAGGGTATTCTGGTCCCCGTCCTTGTCCAATCCATGAACGATCGATAAGGCTCGCCGACGCTGGCCATGTGCCTAGAAGAGAATTTTAATGCCAAAGATATGAATATACGCACACGCACACACGCGCGCGCGCGCGTATATATATAGGGTATACAGACATACACACACACACACACACACATGAATTAATATATGGAAAAATTCAAGAGATGGGGTTTGTGAAACTAAAAAGAGGAAGTACCGATTTAATGGAAGTGCAGAAGATGGAGTCATACTTGTGATTGGTTTGAAATTTGAGGGAACCCAAATTAGGGTTTGAGTATGGGAGCAGGTGGAGAGAGAAGGGTTTAATAAGTTGTTGGTAGTAATTGTTATTCACTGACAAAACAAGCGCCATTCTCATCCAAATCAGGACATCACCCTCTGCAAAATGAAAGATAAAAGCAGCCCTTGTTGATCAGGTGGGTGGGTGCTGATTCATGGGAGTACGGTGCTTCTGCGTAGGTGGCAATTTGGTGCAGTGATCTTCACATCTTGTGCGATGACATATACTTCGCCCAGAAGAATGGAAAGAGGTGGGGTTCACACATTACAAAAAGACTCCCTTATAATTCAGCTTCTTTTTTTTTTTTCCCAACTTTATGAAGAAATTTAATCATCACACAATGATACAAAAAATCACAAATTGTAAGGACTTTGTTTGACAACTTTTACTTCTACGAATACATCTACTTCCAATGTAGTGCTTCTAGCCTATTGTAGTTTTCTCGATTGACTTGAAGTTATGTGCAATTCAATTACTACATAAATTGAACTACTTTTTTTGTGGTCGGATGACAAGATCTCTGGGTATTATACCCATAGGTCTCAAGTTTGAATCTCAATGGGGTGGCCACAGATGAGTCACCCGGATCCCCTGACCTCGTGAGATTAGTCAAGGTGCGCGCAAGCTGACCCGGACACCCACGATTACCAAAAAAAAAAAAAAAACAATTACTACATAAATTGAGTTTGCCACATAGTTGTAACAATTTTTTGAGTATTTATAATCGTCTGTTGCTAAACAGGATCTTAGTCCAACACATCCGAATGATATAACCTAATTGGCAAGGAGTGTTGTAACATTAAACAAGATTTTGTAATATACTCATATCAATATATGCATTATGTATTATATAGTCTTTAATATATATATATATATACAAAGATTCTCTAAAGAGGGCGTCTTCTCTTTATTAAAGAGAGGACCTCTGTTTTGACCGTCGGATCGTGTTTAAAAACTGTGAAATGACAAAATTGCCATTAATGAAAACACGATCTGACGGCCAAAACAGAGGCCCTCTCTTTAAGAAAAAAAGGACGCCCTTTTTAGAGCCTGACTGTATATATGTAATATGCTTATATCAGTGTATGCATTATGTATTATATAATCTTTAAATATAAATATATATATATATATATGTGTTATATTCTTGTATCAATAAAATATACATGTCACTGGCGGAGATATAAAAACATTAAAACCATCAAACTAGCACATGACTATGTTTTTATTTTTTGTTTGGTCAGAGCTTTGGTTAGCCCATGACTATTAGACAAAAACATTCAAAGCAAAAAAAAGAAAAGAAAAAAGAAAATGAAGACAAAGTCATGTGTTGTCACACCCCAACCCGCCTCGTGCGGATTAGGACACGTGTAACAATGCCACCAAGGTACGTCCCCCAAACATATAACATAAAACAAGTCTTAAACTCTATTTTAAACTCTTTATAAGCTCATTTGTATGTAACTAACCCCAAGGATAAAATGGTCATTTTGAAATTTTAGTCAAACCCAATGTCAAAATACAGTACTTTTCATTTAAAAACCAACGGTGAAAACGGCTCGCGAATCCGAGCTTCCTAGCTCAAGTTATGATGACAAAGCATGGTTATTTGGAAAACACACCAGTCCGGTTGACCGGACAGAGACCTTTAAAATATCCGGTCGACCGGACAGAGAGCTCTTTTGCAGAAAATTCTGCAGCAACTCCCCAACCTGTTTTGCAAGTTTAAACCCCACCAAAATATGTCTAAATCACTTGAGAACACCTCCAAAACTTCCACAACATGTCCAAAAACATAATTAAACATTCCCACACATTTTCAAACATCAACCAAGCATGTACCACATATCCACAACTAGAATTGGATCAAATTAACCCATGACAACTCTTTTACATGAACTTGTTAGGAATGGATTCAAGCCAATTCAATACTTCTCCAAACTTTGTAAACCTTTGAGAAACATATTAATAATCCATACAAGGTTTTATCTCTCTTTCAAAACAAATGTATACAACTTCAAATGAGTTAAGTAAGTAATCAAAACCAAGTTAACTTTAAGAACCACCATTTACATAACTTCTCCGGAACGTGATTATAAACCATTCAAAATATTTGGTTACAAAAAAAGAAACCTGACTAAAGTCTACAACCCATGTATCCGAACTCGTTGGAATGATCCAAACATACAACGTACCCAATATGAACATTAACATGGAAAATTTACATGAGTTAGGTCTCCAAGCCACAAGTTAAGGATACTAATCCACTAGTTACATTATATTACAAGTTATGAACATATTTACAAGACCCAATTCTCTCCCCCACTCCCGAGCACACTATTTCCTCTCCAGATATCGCTCCGTACCTGCGGTGGTTGTTATTTACCACAACAGAAACAGAAAACGGTTTTCTTAAGCATTACGCTTAGTGAGTCATCTAAACATGGCTGAATGTTTAACATGTGCAATGCAATAATAAACATATAAATCATATTTGTAATCGCCGAGTCACCGGTTCAATGATTCATTCAGACCCGGGACCTCCCTTGGTCCCGTGGCCACTTCTATTACTTGGACTTCCGTCTTTCTCGGATTCTTCCTCTTCACCACCCTTATTACTCCCAACTAATGAATCATTGTCACAGGCTCATTGAATACCACATAACCACATAAGCACATATACATGTAGGCACATATAACCTTCATAAAATTAGCATGAAATTCACAAATTTAGTAACTACATGATTTCTAAACATGAGTAATCAACACAATAAGATCATTCTCTTGGTTCCTAAGCATCAATTATCATCTCTACACCATTGATGTATTGAACATAGTCAAACACAACCATTCTTTAGTGTAGAAAACTCACCTTAGCAAAATCTACCCAAATTCAAGCTAGAAATGAAGAATTCCTTCACAAATATTGCTCAATTCTTACCCAAAGTAAATCCTACATGGTTTTGGTTCAACAATTAGCGTCTATCAAGAACGGTTTACGGAAAAACGTTGTCGAAAATGAAAACAAATTACGTGCATGTGATCCTCTTACCTCCACGAGTCCAAAGGTGGTCTCGGATCGTAAATCCGGCGAACGGCGGCGACGGTACGGCGAAAAACGTCGTCGGTGACGGTCCGTCTCCATTTCTCTCTCCGAACTCTCTTCTCTTTCTTTTGATTTCTGCAGAAATGAGAGTCTTCCTCTCTCCTACACCTATACATGCACAAGCATGAGGTGTTTTAACCTCAACTTTACCCATTTTTCACTTACACCCCCGAATTTTCTTAAGTTCTTATTATGAACTCCCCCAAACATTCCATTAACTACCCAATTATTTAATGAGTGTTTGTCTAAGTTCCGTATGGGTTCCAACGTGGGTCCCATATATTTTGTGAAGTTGCTATCGTACCTACCAATTATAAATCTTTTTCAATTATACCCTTATTTAGATGTCTAAACTAATACCAAATGCTAAACATATATCATCATATAATATGAAAGCATTTAAACAAATAATCATGTAATCATATAAATGCATTTAATCACATAAAATGCACATATTTTTATTCGGGCCCTTCACTGGGTCCCACTCCCAAACTTGTCCCTCCTTACTGGGGACTTTTCCAATTGGTGTCCTTTTCTGAACACCTTTTCCACGGGCGAGTCCAAGCCTCCCCTTAATCCATTTTATACGCTAATTCTATTAATTAATGCATATTACATGATAATTAACCCGTTCTCCGGGTACGGGTGTTACATGTGTAAAGCAAATGCTTGATTGAGACAAATGAGACAGTTGGGTTTCACCCGACCACCCGATGAGTGGTGCACCCGACAAAGCGAGTGGATGACGGGTGGAAGGAGGGCAAACCCGACTATGTTCAAATGGATGAGCGGATGAGGGCCAAACCCGACTCACCAGACTCGTGAGCACCCCTAATGTCAAAGAGTTCCAAAAAAAATTGTACTAAAGTGATGGCCCAAAAAATAGCAGCTAATGGAGTGAACATGCTTACTGAAGTGAGAGCCCTGAACATGCTGTTTACTAAAGTGAAAAGCAACTAATGGAGTGAATTTTATTCACACACCTGCAAAATGTAATAATCCAAGGCTTTGGTTGGTTTATGGCTTTAGAGAAGGACAAAGAATAGAAAACGGTAGAGAAAAATGTTTCTCTATGTTTTCCCTTGGGTTTTCCTCTATGATTAAAAAAAATTAGAAATTTTCACAATATGGTAAGGAAATAGAAAGGCAAGTAAATCACAAGATCTAAAAGGCTAAATATAACTTACCTCCCTTGAGGTTTGCCCTAATAACACCTACCCCTCCACATTTCAAAGGTAACACTTACCTACCTTATTTTTAAAATTTTGTAACAGATGCACCCCTCCGTTAAGTAGCCGTTAAAAAAACTAACAGAAAACTATGATGTCATACTATAATAATTCAAAATGCCTAAAGTGCCCTTTCCTATTCTAAAAATTCTAAACTAAGTTAATGAAACCCTATACTAATCCCTTCACCGTGACTGCGATGGTGAGTTTGTGGCAGTGATTTATTGTCATTGATTTTCAGGCTTTGTTTTTGTATTACAGTGATGTTGAAGATGAAGAATAGCCATGTTAATGCTCTAGAGGTTATGACTGATCAATTCTCAATGCTAAGGAATAATATATCTCTCTCTCTCTAACACCTGCATTTGTGTTATTGCATCTCTCTCTCTCTCTCTCTCTCTCTCTCTATAACACCTGCATTTGTGTTATTGCATCTCATTACATTGTCATGCATGATAATGTGATGTGTTGTGTCTTATGACACCTGTGAGAGTGAGTTTTGACTCACAAGTCGATTTGGGTGTCTGTGTTAGAGAACCCTCTGAGACGATGTGAATGAGTGTTTTGTACTTGTGACGTCTCTCCGAGTATAAGACGGTCACTGTGGAATACTTAAATGTTTATCTGAAAATAAATGTTTACCTATGTATTTCACTATCTGTATTATTTTCTGGTTTATAATTTATTTCTATTGTTAGATTTAGTATCCCGGTGAGGACGAATTAACACGCTATTAATTTGGTAGGCTAATTAGCAACTTCGAAAAAGTCATGTAAAAATTTGCGTTTTAGCAACCAAACGGAACTTAGTCAAAATTTTTTATAATTTTGAAGTTTTGCTTGTGCTGGACCAGCCTCAGTCGACTTGGCACAAGGTGCAGTCGACTGGACTGCTAGTTTTCAAATGGGTTATTTCTTTTCCACTGCGTGTGTTCTTCAAACTAATTTTTGGGAACGTTAATTAATTGGTTTAGCCTCAGTGGCGTGCCACAGGCTCCGGTTCTGCTATTGTGGGATCGGGCTGTGACATTTAGTGGTATCAGAGCTATAGGTGTAGAGCCTTGGGAACGAGTGACATTATATGCTGAGTGACATCGAGTGGAGTGGGTAATCGTAATAATAATATTGTTATCATTGTAGAAATGCTCATATGTTAGCATCAGTTGATTGTGACAATGAACTGTGCACATATATATGTTGTGGCATAACATGCATCGTCTTTATGCATTATACTCAACCGGGAGAATACGTGATAACATTATGACTGAGCCGGTAAGAGATTTGTCACCGCATTCGCGAAGGGACTAATTAGTGAACATGGTTGGAATTTTCATTCAAGTCGTAAGTGAACAAGATCAGATGAATGTTCAGGCTCCACCAGTTGAAGTTCAATATATCAATGCAGTACTGGTACCAAACGATTATAGAACAGTTCCATCAATGATATGGGATGAAGTGGGATTGGATGATGGTAAAGATTACTGTGTATATCGTAGACCCTATAGAGTTGTCGAAGGTGATAGATGATATCATCTTGGTAACCTTTTGATTTTCAAAATCTTAAATCGTAACAAGTTTTCAAAAATTGATGGGAATGAGTTTTCTTTGAGTACGAGGTGGAGATGGAATTCGGATGGTAAACAATAGAAGAATTTTGATGGTGGTTCACATGTTGAGAAAAATACCTTCCGTATATAGGTAATGCGAGTGATTGTGGGAAGTTATCCTTTCGGGATTGGTTTAACGATTGTGATGTAAGTGTATGAGATTGTGACATGAGTATATCAGGGACGACGTCAGAATTGATTGAATAGCAAGCGTCAGAAAGTATGTATACATATAGATATTTTTGTGTATGGTGTATAGTTGAGGAATCTCTCAACTTTCCTTATGGTATTGAAGTATGGGATGGTTGAGGAATCTCTCAACCTATCTTACGGTAGGTATCAGATGGTTGAGGAATCTCTTAACCTATATTACGGTAAGTATTGGGAGTTGAATACGGTATTGGAGTAGTGGACGGTTGAGGAATCTTTCAACCTATCTTATGGTCAGTATTGTGGAATGTTAATCTATTATCTCTGGGTTGTAAGACGATTTTTCCTATGAGTGGTCGATATGTGTTTGGGAATAGCCGCAATGAGAATACAATCGTAGACTTGATGAGTTATGCGACGTCAAGTGGTCTTGGAAGTAAGATGATACCAGAACGAACGTAGAGAAAAGAGGGCTGAGGCTAAATTATGAAATTTTTGGTGTGAATTTCAAGATTTAGATTGAATGTAGAATAGATAGAACTATTGGGTGCAGGGATAGTGAGCTCATATCAAGAGCCAACAGCTCAATCCAGACGGGACTTGTGATGGGTGCGGTGCAGACCCGACTCTTGTGATGTTCCTAAGTAGATCTGAGTTCCACGTGAACATAGTTTTAATATTGGTGGAGTAGCAGTGAATGAAAATGAGATAAGTGTATGTAAACATTATTTGGGGTTTTGACCTTTACCACGATGAAGAGAGCAAAGGAATGAATATGTGAGACAAGAAGTTTAACAATTTACGAGATTGGTTAGAGGTGAGGCGAGTGGTGCGTAGTGGGACAATTGTCGCATTGTCACTTGAGGCATTGATGTGGTAAGTGGATATTGAATTAAGAATACATTTCAGAAAGTGAATGGACGAAGTAGTAAGTAGAAGATGTTGATCGATAATGTGTTTACCAAGTTCTATGGAGAGGAGGACGAAAAAAGGCAATTTAAAAGGACGTGAATGTATAAATTGGAAAGATGGTACTTGACGAGTAAGTGAACGGCATGAGTATAATGGACGCTGGTGGTACGTGAACTTAATTACAATCTCGATTATGGTTAAATGAATTTATTTTAAAGAAAAAAAATGTGTATGAAAACTTTATTTTTGTACGATGTCGTGAAGGCAATAATTGGAAGAAAGATACAGAACAAGAATGGATGTGAAGGAAAGTTGTCAAATCAAAGAGGAGACTGTAATGGCCTTGATTGAGGGTAAATGTCTTGTTAGAAAGTTACCGATTGAATATTGGAATTAATGATAGAAAAGGACTGATGAGGAAATGAAAATGATGGGAAAGAGACTAGGAAGTGACTATTGGGATTTCGAGAATGGAGATTGGTTTATGTGAGGAGATGGTGCAGGAGGAAATGGAGAATGAAATGGTTAGTTGGAATACAGATTTGTTGTCTAAAGCACACAAGTTTCGAACTTTTAAAATATTTTTGGTAAAGATCAAAATCGCTACTGGAAGTGGATTTGAAATAAAAGTTTTGCTTTTGTTTAAAATGCAAACGAATAGGTTATGAGATATTTATAAAGAATTGAGAAGAACAGGTGTGGTGTTTGATGTTGATTTCAGTAGAGGGAAGGACTGGACAATGTGAGACTATTATAGCTATATCGGTATTTAATTTAGATGTATGAATTTGAAAGATGGGATAAGATTAGTCGAGGATGATCTCCATGAGTTATGAGATAAAAAAAATGAACTGAGGTATTGAGATTGATGTAACGGTCCTTGATAGAAGGGGAAACAGCTCGGACATAACTAGGATGGATTCGAATTGTCACCGATAAGAGGGACAGAATATCAAAGATCGTATTGTAATCTTGAATATGTTACAAGGAAGAGCATGGGTTGAAGGAATTGCGGGGAGTGTTGAGTAACGGATGAATCAAGTTCTGTTAACAGTGGTAGTTGTTACGATTGACGTTGTTGGAGTGGTAGTGAAATGATATAGAATAAAAGCTTACGAGAAATTTGAGAAGTTTGTTTTAAAACAAAAGGAAGAAAACGTATTTATTTTAGTGAAAGTTTTAGAATAAAATTCTTATCGTTCTTTGTTTGTAAATTGATGGCTTGTTCAAGTGGAAGGATAATTGGAGGATAAGATGTTAGGACATTTTGACTTTGCTCGAGTAAATAGGGTGTCAGTTGTGGAAGGTTGGTTATAGCAAAGATTTACAGTTGGAATCCAGAATATTGAATGAATGAGGAATATATTGATGAGTTGGTTGATGAAGTCGGAAGAAACAGAGGCGACACAATGATAGTTATGGATATCGAGGGTCACCGTTGTGGAATAGCTTGGAAGGGAAGCGTTAACATATGGTGAGAAATAGAAAGAAGTTTGAGTGTGTAAGTACACAAAGGTTTCATGGTTGGAAAAGATAAGAGATTGAATTCTGAAGGTATCCAACAATTGGTTGAAGAATCAATGTATTAATGTAGTATGTACGGATGTTCGTACTCGATGATAGTTCCGTTCGAAATATGGGATTAGAAGAAATTGCTAAACGATCCGAGGTGATTGTAAGTGACTGTAGGTCGGAAAGAAAGAAAAGTGAGGGGAGATGACTCATTTTCTCGGTTTGCGTATTGAAGTTTACAATTTCAGAAAAGGTATGATAGAATGAGTATGACATTATGGTGTAATCTATTATAAAAAACGAATGAGCGTGTTCTACTTGAGTCTTGATATTCTTACTCGGAAGAAATGTTGATTGGTTGCATGTGTTCAATTTAACACTTTAAGTGGATATAGACTAAATACAGGAGAGCTATTTTCCTTACGAACTTGAGGATTTATTTTCCTCACGAGTTGTAACATCGTAGTGGAGAGATGGAAAATGTGAACAAAAAGACAAGTATTGGGAAGCATGTGGGGGAAGTCAAGCTAAGAGACAGCGTAAGTTTGGGGACAAACTTCTTTTAAGGAGGAGAGAATTATAACACCCGCATTTGTGTTATTGCATCTCATTACATTGTCATGCATGATAATGTGATGTGTTGTGTCTTATGACACCTGTGAGAGTGAGTTTTGACTCACAAGTCGATTTGGGTGTCTGTGTTAGAGAACCCTCTGAGACGATGTGAATGAGTGTTTTGTACTTGTGATGTCTCTCCGAGTATAAGACGGTCACTGTGGAATACTTAAATGTTTATCTGAAAATAAATGTTTACCTGTGTATTTCACTATCTGTATTATTTTCTGGTTTATAATTTATTTATGTTGTTAGATTTAGTATCCTGGTGAGGACGAATTAACACGCTATTAATTTGGTAGGCTAATTAGTGACACGAGAATTTTCTTGTGCGCTCTTGTGCAGTACCCAAGTGTAGGTAGACGTGCAAGTAATATCTGGTAAGACCAGGTCGATCCCACAGGGAAGGTGTTGACCTATCGAATTAGACTAACCTCTAAAGAAAACAAAATTAAATAACTAAGTTTGAATGAAGGTGCAGAACACGAAGTTCCACACACTAGGATTACTAATGAAAGTAATTAAAATTAACTAAGCAATCTAACTAGCTAATTAAACAGTACTTAGAATTAAGGAGTTTAACTTTAAAAAGTAAGTGTTGGGATTACACGAATCCGCAGTAACCTAGCCATCTACCATGCATTTACCTTGAAGCACAATGGAGCATATTACCTACAGTTTTCCGTATTCCTCAAAAGAAATAAAGATTCTATGGCCCTTTCATGACCGGGACCATATTATCACAGTTAAATTGAAATACACAAAAGCGGTTTAATTCAATAGTTAAGACTTGCATCCTCAATGGTGTTAGCATTGAAGATGGTTTGCAAAATGTATTGAAAGAAAATGCCTTAGGGCCTTAGTTTTAAAACTGTTTTGACAGACTGAGCATTTATTTGGGACAGAATGATAACAAGTCCTAAAACAAAAAGTCCTGGAATACTGCAGGTAACATCCTCAAGAATCCGAGAGTTCGATCGATCGACGCGCCTTCGATCGATCGAAGACCTTCATCCCTCAATCGATCGAACTAACTTCGATCGCTTGACTGTCTCTGGTTCGATCGATCGAACTGACTTCGATCGATCGAACACAGCGATTATCCTGCTGCATGGCAGAGGCTGGAGATCACTGTTTCATCGTGATCTCCCAACCTGGGACTACTCAGACATCGTCTGGAGTGTCGAGGATTGGTTTTTAACGTAAGAAAACATTAATGCTATGTTTGATTGTGAGTTATTCATAAGAAATCTAAAAACTATAGTTTTGTAATTATTTAGCATGCAATATCACAAGATGATCAAGCAAACTATGACTAACACGTGCAGAATATAAATAAGCAGTATGTAAATAACCTGGAATAGACGATACTCGTATGAACTTCAAAAAATCCAAACCACACTATGAAAATTCAAGGAAAAACCTACAAAAAACAAACAAACTCTCTATCTCTCTCTATAAAACTGTTGAAAACAAAAGTGGGCGTCCTTATGGACGTGTACAAAACGCATATATATAGAAAAACCTAAAGCACTAGGGTTAAACCCGCATTCTGCTGCGCACGCAAATGTTTCTGGAAATACCCCGTTCGATCGATCGAACGGATCTCGATCGATCGAACCCTTGATCTTCAAGCGCTCCAACATTCTTCAAGCGATCGAACACTCGATCGATCGAACCGTCTTAAAGCGATCGAACTCCACTTTTCAGCTTTGACTTCTTTTGTTTGCATTCCAGCATTCCATTTATTCTGATGTTCATCTATTTAGTCCGCACAGCAGTGATCTGCATAAACAACAGCTAAAACAATACAATTTATCATAGATTAATCATACTGTATAAAAATTAGCCATGTAATGCAAATTGCGGATAACACGGGAAGTTGTGATAAAAACTAATACAATTCTTCCTTTTAGCGCGGTTGTATTTTACAAATACCCCCACTTTGCACAACCCCCAACTAGCTTATTGCTAGTCCCTAGTGATAAAGCGAAAATAAAATAAAATAAAAACTCCTAGACTAATACTACCACTACTAAAAAACAACGAAAAACTAAAAACAACCTAAACTAAGATAGAGAGAAAAAAAAAACTAACTCACTTTCGCAGGAATCGCGGTTGCATTTAGCGAATGCAACAAGCCGTTAAACCCCTAGGTTCCCCCTAGTGGACGAGTGTTGTCTCGTGAGGGTTTGCAGTGAATGTACCCACAAAATTCCAATTTTAATCTAAAAAAGAATTAGAATAACTTTGTAGAATTTCCCCTTCCGTTAAACTGTTAATTCAACTCTACAAGGATATAATATCCTCTATCAACCCATGAAAGAGATCCACATGCTCCCCTATATTACCAAGTAAAATATACAAATGTATTACCATCATGCACCCGTGTGTGTGTGAAATTAACAACCATGCGTCCAACCCTTATTAAGAGTTATCTAGATTATTGTACTTTGGAAACTTGCAGTTTTAGCTCAATTCTCACATTGGTCACACTCAAAACGAACGTCTCTCAGAAACTTGCTTTACAATGATCGCACATAGTATGAAAGCTTTGATAAAGATGATATTCTAAGTGCTAATGCTTTCATACTTTACTCTATGAAAAACGGACATTTAAGAGTGTATAGTCTCATGAATGGAATACTACTTACTAGAGGAGCGAAATACCGTGGATAACTCAACTCACACTTTCATGTTCAAACCAATTATTGAGAATCTTCAAGACTTTGAATTATGGCTTTTATTTAGTAGGTGGGGGTGTTGTAGAGAAGAGTGTGCTTTTTAGTATGTGATGGAATTTCCACTTCTCTTTTTATTCTTTATTCTTTTCTCCACCCAATCTCCCATTCATTTTTTTTTTTTTTTTTTTTTTTTTTTTTTAACTCCTTCATTCATCATCATTTTTTTTTTTTTTTTATTTTTATTTTTATTTTTATTTTTTTCAAAAAAAATCCTGGAATATCCCACAACAACTTCCTTCCATTTCACATACTTTGATGACTCATTCTCAATAAATTTATCAAACAGTTCAATGAGGTCAAGGTATAGAACAAGGATTTGGATTCTTGTGATTTCATTGGAAATATTTATTTGAGGTGGGATCAGGAATGAATTCAATGAATGTAGGTGGGCTATGTTAGGTAAAGGAATGGGTAAACGATGGCTTGAATCATTTTCTCAACTTTCAATTTTTAACACTTAAGTGTTCATCGAGTTTAATTGGTAAATCCTGAACGTTCTCCTCTAACAAGCAGTCAAAAATTTTTAACGAAGACTGAGACTTAACAACGAATTCATAAATATACGCAAGAAAAAACCATTCGACAATGTATGAGAATCCCCTCAGAAATGAAGATTAGCTCAAAAGCTCACAAAGGGTTATTAGCTTCCACTACTTGTTCTTTTCGTACAATATTCATTTTAACTCAATTTTCAGGTTTTCTACATAGCTGCCAATTAGTGTGCACAAGTATTGGGTACATACTAGCTTTACAAATGCAATTCATTTCAGTGATACAGAAAAACGCGTGGATTTAATCCATAAAAAGATAAGAATACTACAAATGTATCATTGTCTAATTAACAAGCAGGAGAGGTTATTCAGAGTTAATCTATCAATACAATTCAATAAAATTTTTTTTTTCAAATTTTAACAGACTGTGTTCTCATTAAATTTAAAACATATCTAAGTGCAAAACCTGATTATTACGGGTGTATACCTATCTATTGTCTCCTACCCCCAACTGAAAACAACAAAGTCCTCAGAAGTTGATTTTCAATAAATAAAAGAGATAGGTATCACCTGTATAGAGCAAATGATGATCGCAAGCAAAGCAACCTAGCATAGAAAAGTAGAACACAATCTCCAAAACAGACAGGATCAAAAGATAACAATAATACAATAAAACCATGATCCAATCAATCGAAACCACTGGAATATGAACAGAATAAAAATAAAATACAAGCAGTGATAAATACTGTCCATACAATACCAACTAACCAAATAAAACACCCAAAAACCACCAGCATATACAACCAACCAAAAATACATAAATACCACCTCCCCAACTAAAACTAATCGACCCCAGATGGCGTATCATCGGCTATATCAGAAGGGATGTCGATAGGAGCAGGCGGCAATACAGTAGTAGTAGGAGTAGTAGATGGCTCGGAAGCAGCGGTCGAAACCGGATCAGTAGCCTCAGTAGCTGGGGCAGCAGATGGTGGATCAGTAAGTGGTGGATCCGTAGGAGTAGCAACATGTGACGGATCAGCAGCAGGCGGAGCAGATGGGGTGGCCGTGGGATGGTGAGCAGAGTGAGCAGCCTGATCAACCCCTATCTGAATCAAAATGGACTCCAGTAGAGTCTGGATCTGATCCATCCGGCCCTCGAGTCTAATCCTGGCCTCTCTCTCCTCCAATAATAGCTCGCGAACTGTCGGGAGAGGCACAGAAGAAGAAGACTCTCCCTGGGCACGAGACTGCGACCGCTGTCGCAGCTCAAACTGCTGAACCGCAGCAACTGGACCATCCTCATCATCCGAATCAAGCTCCTCCACCTCGGTGGGTGTCCCTGAAGCTCCGGCCTCCGTGTCTGTACCGCCACGCCTCTTCTTCCTCCCCCGCACCCTCGCTGTCCCTTTCCCCTTGCGCTTCCTCTTCTGAGCGTCGGAGCGGCGAGCAGCCGCCTCGCTAAATCGGCGGGGAGAAGGGCGGATATCATCTCCAGGGAGCTCGAGGAACCCGGCATCGGCCATGACCCTCTGAATAGCCCAAGCACCCTTCAGGTGCTTCCTGGACGAGATATAACGGGTGGGGTGGACCATAAAATCAATATATAGTCGTGGTATACAAACAGGCTGTCCCGTCCCCACAGCATATAAGACTCGCGCATACCAAGCCGCGATCTTCTCTCTATAGGACGTCACTAGGAGGCAATTGCTGAGGACCAAATGAAGCATGTGGTAGTCATCGGTGAGAGAGTGGTCCTCGATCAAAGCATCGCCATCCCAAGACGGAACGGCGCCTCCAGTGAGCTCCCTGATAATAGCGGATGGTGGGGTCACGGGTGCATCAGGCCGGTGGGGGCAAACATAATTAGGTACCTCTGGTACCCCCAATGCGGCGGAAACGGTCGCGGGACTGATGATGAATGAGCGACTCCGAAAGAAGGCATGGTAGGTGAATGGAGTAAACGGGTCGCTGATCATAGTCGCACACGCACCTCTGATCCAGGATAGGTTGACCCTCTTGGCCAACGACAGGAGATTGAACCAGTGCGGCATCGCGCGGATCCGTGTGAGGAACCACGGGCTCTCAGTCCAGATATGCTCAATGGGGCGCTCAATCATAACCATCCGAGTCTGGAAGTACCGCTCGAACCAAACCCTATCCTCGTTATTCCGGAACCCGTGAGCGGGTACCGGATCTGGTATAGTACGATCGAGGGGCTTGGACTTATGATAGCCCGTCACTGGATTCATCTTGCAGTCCTGAAAATAAGACCACACAAGATACAGATAAGAATAGGAAGAAAAAGAAACAAAACAAACACTGCTGGAGTTCGATCGATTGAACTGAGTTCGATCGATCGAACTGGAGTAGACTTCGATCGCTTGAAAATTGTTCGATCGCTCGAACCTCTCCCCTTCGATCGCTCGAAACCAGTTCGAGCGATCGAACACAGCGTTGTTCGGAAATCGCAGAAACGAAAAGAAAACCTAAGTTACACTAATCAAAAGACAATCCTAAGACCAAGGGGACACCCCCTTGGGATTTCCTAACACGAACATAGAACAGAAACCGAGTGGGGCCTACCTCGGTGAATAACCGGCAGGAGGGGATGGACAGATGATGAGATGAAGATGAGGACGATCCGAGGATTGATCAAGGCTCCCTTTTCGCTGCCAGAAACGAAAATGTTCCGAGTCGCCTACTCCTCTGTCTTCGAGCGATTGAGGGTGAGAATGAAGGAAATGAAGAAATGTCCTGAAGACGCCTCGTTTAAATGCCTCGTTCGATCGATCGAACTATGTTCGATCGATCGAACATAAATCCTTCAATCGATTGAACATAAACTACAAGCGCTTGAACATTCAGGTTTCGATCGATCGAACTGAGTTCGATCGATCGAACACAAAAATTCCAGAATTCAATGGGATATGAACTACATCACCCCCAACTATCATAAACAAATCTGGACATGCAGATAGACTGAAATAACAGGTGAAGAACAAGCATGTATGACAGAAATTCATCCCCAGAATAGAAAATCGCAATTTATATAAAAAAAAAAAAACTTTATTATTGCATCCAAATTGCACCATTATCATCCCCAACTGTGGTTAAAACCTTATTGAACTAGAAAACCAAAACTAAGACTAAAACTAAAACTGAAAACAAATTGTCAAGGATTACATTCCAGTTGCTAAACAAGAATTGAAATTGAACAGAAACAACTGAAATGTAGCACTAGTCTTCGAGTATAAAAATTTCCTCTTCCACGATCTCTTCATAATCCGCCGAATCTTCAGACGTGAAGTCCAAACTCGATGATTCCCTTTCCCAGAACAATCGAAACGCAGCAAGGACATCATCAACCAAGTCTGGAGTCTCCAAGGAATGGAAAGCCCATGCAAGAGGTGATCCGGATGGAGACAAGGATAACGGAGTGTGATTGCGCAACGGACCCTCCTCTTGCGGCGGAGTGAGTGGGGGCCTTATGTAGGGCCCAAGACCATGAATCAGTTGATGTGGAAGGAATACCGGGATGCCATTTAGGAACATAGTGACAATCCTGGACAAAAGACCACAAATTGAAATTAAAACAACAGAACACAAGAAACACGAATTAACACAAAAAAAGAAAAACAAAGAATAGAAACAAGAATACAAAGAAATGTGACAAGTTCCAACCTCACTATTGGCATTGGTTCCCAAAGTGCACTAGCTGGTAAGGGGCATTGGAGCCTGAATAGCAAGTAGCTCAGGTGCACGTAGCGGTATGGGACCAACTCAAGTATGAGGAAATCGTCCACGAAAACAAAAACAGCATTGTGGCGTTCTGGGACGACATCCTGAAGGACATGATCCTCCCATGGCTCCCACATGTCATCGTTTTCCCACTGCGCCATGAGTGCGTCATCCACCATGCGTCCCATGTACAGGTCATCATCCTCCTCCACATCATCATCATCCTGAAATCCCATATTTTCGTATGGGTTGATATCCAGGAGGGCTGGTGGATATGGAATGTACCCTTGAGCAGCATCAATAAGAGAATGAGCTTCAGGGTCCTGATGAAGCAAGGGGCAGGGTATGAGTTCACCCTCAATCCAGGTGCCACAGCGACATTCTGAATCCGCCCAAGAACCGACAGAGTGAACATCATCACCTCGCATCTACGCACCTGCAACAGAGTGGTTTAAGGAATAATGGATTAGAACTAAATCACAAACACGAAATAAAGAACGAACACCAAAAAGAAACAAAAGAGAGAGAAACTAAAATGCAAGGAAAGAAAAAGGAATACAACAACAATGTGGAATTCCACTTTGGATTTTTAATCATGAGAATAGCTGGGCTCATCCAGCTGGATGTGCTCAACCTCAGTTTGGAAATTCTCCAAAAACGGCTTCAATCTTTGGCCATTGACCTTGAAACAATCATCGTTCTTGGGATTAACAATCTCGACCGCCCCATGTGGAAAAACGGTTTTTACGATGAACGGGCCTGTCCACCGGGAACGGAGTTTTCCTGGGAAAAGATGGAGGCGAGAGTCATACAACAAGACTTTCTGCCCCGGCTCAAATGATTTACGAAAAATCGTACGATCGTGTCGAGCCTTCAACTTTTCCTTATGTAACTTTGCAGTGTCATACGCATCTCGTCGTATTTCCTCTAGCTCTGCAAGTTGGAGCTTGCGTAGCTGACCTCCCTCTTGAATATCAAAGTTCAATGAGCGTGTCGCCCAATAAGCTTTATGTTCAATTTCAACAGGAAGGTGGCAAGCTTTCCCGTAAACCAATCTGTACGGAGACATACCAAGATTCGTCTTATAGGCAGTGCGGTATGCCCATAATGCGTCAGTCAATTTGTATGCCCAGTCTTTTCGATTGGAACTAACCGTTTTCTCGAGAATATGCTTGATTTCTCGGTTAGCCAATTCTGCTTGCCCATTAGACTGTGGATGATAGGCAAGAGCGATTTTATGATGAACTCCGTATTTCTTGAGAAGTGACTCCAAAGGGCTATTGCAGAAATGCTTGCCTTGGTCACTTAGTAAAGCTTTCGGAGTACCAAAACGAGACAAAATATGCTCTCTTAGAAATGACATGACCGTTCTGTGGTCATTTCGTCTCGTTGGTATCGCTTCTACCCATTTGGATACATACTCCACAGCAAGGAGTATGTACTCACAGTTATTCGACTTGGGAAATGGGCCCATAAAATCTATGCCCCAACAATCGAATATCTCAATTGTGATGATAGGGGTTAAAGGCATAGAATTCCTTTTAGAAATGGTTCCAAGCTTTTGACAGCGTTGGCATGTCTTGCAAAAGGAAAAAGCATCTTTGAAGACTGTAGGCCAGTAAAAACCACTTTGCAACACTTTTTGTGCGGTCTTCTGTGACGCAAAATGGCCACCGCATGCCTCAGAATGGCATGACGCTAATATGACGGTTATATCCTCGTTGGGTACGCAACGCCTGATGACCTGATCAGCACAGTATTTGAAAAGGTATGGGTCATCAAAGAAAAAATGGCGTGCGAACGAGAGGAACCGTTTTCTGTCCTGGTTCGACCAATGAGTCGGTGTCTCACCCGTGACGAGGTAGTTTACCACATCAGCGTACCAAGGCAGACTACTTACTGCCAGTAGCTGTTCATCTGGAAACTCATCTTTAATGGATTGGGATTCAGTGTTATCGGTAAAAGTCAACCGGGATAAATGATCCGCAACCACATTCTCTACTCCTTTCTTATCTTTGATTGTTAAATCAAACTCTTGGAGTAAGAGTATCCAGCGAATAAGCCGTTGTTTAGCGTCTTTCTTTGACAAAAGATACTTGAGGGCCGAATGATCTGTAAAACAGACGATTGGCGACCCTATCAGGTAAGACCTAAACTTGTCCAGAGCGAATACTACAGCCAGCAGCTCCTTCTCGGTGGTAGTGTAATTCATTTGAGCGTCATTCAAGGTTCGGCTGGCGTAGTATATCACATGTGGCTTATTGTCCTTTCTCTGGCCTAGGACTGCGCCAATGGCGTAATCACTAGCATCGCACATTAATTCAAAAGGCAAACTCCAGTCGGGTGCCTGTATTATAGGTGCGGAGGTGAGGAGATCTTTTAGCTCCTCAAAGGACTTTTGGCAACTCTCTGACCACTCGAAAGGTGCATCTTTGACAAGAAGTTGACAAAGGGGTCGAGAGATTGCACTGAAATTCTGGATAAATCGACGATAAAAATCTGCATGTCCCAAAAATGAACGAATGTCTCGCACTGTACGGGGGACAGGTAGATTCGAGATTATGTCGATTTTAGCCTTATCCACTTGGATTCCTTCATCAGATATTATGTGGCCTAGAACTATACCCTTGGTCACCATAAAGTGACACTTCTCCCAATTCAAGACTAGGTGTTTGTCCTCACACCTCATTAAAACCTGTTCGAGATTGCTGAGGCAATCCTCGAAGCTATGGCCGAATACTGAAAAGTCATCCATGAAAACTTCAAGGATGTTTTCGACCATGTCACTAAAGATGCTTAGCATGCACCGCTGAAAGGTAGCCGGTGCATTACATAAGCCAAATGGCATTCGTCGGTAGGCGAAAGTACCGAATGGACACGTGAACGTGGTTTTCTTCTGATCTTCAGGAGCAATCTCAATTTGATTATACCCACTGTATCCATCCAAGAAGCAGTAATACTTATGACCTGCCACGCGTTCTAGCATTTGATCCATAAATGGCAAAGGAAAATGGTCCTTTCGGGTCACAGTATTTAACTTCCTGTAATCAATACACATCCTCCAACCAGTGGGGACACGTGTCGGTACTAATTCACCCTCTTTATTTGGGATGACCGTTATGCCTGCTTTCTTTGGAACTACTTGGGTAGGACTAACCCAAGGACTATCAGATATAGGATATATCATCCCAACATCAAGTAGTTTAAGCACTTCCTTTTTAACTACTTCTTGCATGTTGGGGTTCAGACGCCTTTGCATTTGCCTTGAGGGTTTGGCGTCTTCCTCCAGATATATCTTATGTGTGCATATGGATGGGCTTATGCCTTTGAGGTCAGCAATTGTCCATCCCATAGCGTCCTTATGCTTGGTAAGCATTTCCACTAGCTTACTTTCCTGTTCATGAGTTAAAACAGATGAAATGATCACAGGATAAGTTTTTCCAGTCCCTAGGAATGCGTATTTTAGCTCTTTGGGGAGCTCCTTCAATTCTAATTCCGGGAACTGGAAACTAGAGGGCATTACCAACTTGGTTTTCGGAGGCAGTTGTTCATATGGCTGTATCCACATGCAATCAGCTCTATCCTCCTCTTTCGTATCCATCATAAGACACGTCTGATTCAAGTCAGCATCCAATGGGGTGGACTCTGCAGGCTGATAAATATCGCCAAATTGAGTCATCACAACTTCCAAAGGATCTTTATAGTCGACCAAGTCAACTTCATCTTCAATGACCGTGTCTATATAATGGATTTCTTCCTCATCATCGTATTCTTCAGGTCGGGGATTAGAGAAGATCTTGATATTCAACGTCATGTTCCCGAATACGATAGTCATGATACTAGTTCTAATCTTGATTGTGGCATCAATGGTGTTGAGGAATGGACGTCCAAAAATAACCGGGATATGTGCACCAGGATTAGACACAGGTTCTGTGTCCAATATCACGAAATCAACCGGAAATACAAAAGTGTCTATTTGGACAAGGACGTCCTCCAATACCCCTCTAGGGTACTTTACAGATCTGTCTGCCAATTGCAAAGCAACTCGGGTGGGTTTGAGTTCACCCAACCCTAGCTGTTTATAGACTGAGTATGGCAGCAGGTTCACGCTTGCTCCTAAATCGAGGAGTGCGTTGTCTATCTTTTGATTCCCAATTCTACATGAGACCGTAGGTGTACCGGGATCTTTGAGTTTTGGGGGCAACTCATTTTGAATGATCGCACTGGCTTGACATGCGACATAAGCATGTTTCTTCACGCTTTGCCTCCTCTTGACCGTGCATAGATCTTTAAGATACTTAGCATAGGCCGGCACTTGCTTGATAGCATCTAGGAGTGGAAGGTTAATCTTAACTTGCTTAAACAGTTCCAAAAACTCCTGATTCTTCGTCTCATTCTTGGGTTTCTTCAACCGTTGAGGATAAGGTGCAGGGAAGGGGCATTTTGGTGATTCCTCCTTAACAGACTCCTTCCCAGGCCTTCGCTCAACTTCTTCCTCTACTCCAGGAGCTGCAATGTTTGCCTTGATAGGATCGTCATTGGTAGACTGCTCCTCCTCTTGAATCGATGGTAGCTCAACATCCTTATCCACCACTTCCTCCTCATCGTACACTTCAGGAGTGGACAGAGGCATGCCTTTCTCTATGATTTTTCCACTTCTCAGTGTAGTCACAGCTTTAGCATGCTCTTGATTGTTAGGACCATTGTTATGTCCCTTGGGGTTCTGAAGTGGTTGAGCAGGGAATGTTCCTCCTGAGCTCTCTTGCCGTGCATCTATCCTCTCTAGTGTAGCAGACATTCTACTCATCATTTGGATGAGTTGCTGCGTTAGATTGGCATTAGCAAGTGGCTCCTCCTCTTGTACCTTCTTGTGCGGGGGCACATAGGCATTGGTTTGTGGCGCATTAGAGGGTTGAGCTTGATTGTAATTGTTAGTTCTGTTTTGATTGTAATGCTGGGTTGGCCTATTGTTTTGCCCTTGATATTGATTATTGTTGTAGGGCTGCTGTTGATATTGATTTTGGGCCCCAGCATTATTTCTCCAATCAAAACCGGGGTGATTCCATCTATTGTTATTTTGAAAATTATTATTGGAATTCCCCGCCCCTCGAAAACCTTGCATGACATTCATCTCTATAGGGGCTTGCTCTTGAAAATGTGGCACATTAGGACAATATTGAGTTGGATGTCCCAACATGTTGCATGTGCCACATGGTTCTTCAGGCAAGACTTGCTTAGAGCTCTCTCCTTTCATACTTAACTCCTCTACTTTCTTTGCCAGCTCTGCATACTTAGTCATGAGGTGATCTTCATTGGTTAGCTGGTATAAGCTTTTCTCCTCTACACAGGATATCTGTGAGCGTGAGATATTGTCAGAATTTGACCATTCATGAGCGTATTCAGCTAACCATTCGAAATGGGCTTCGGCCTCTTCAGTGTTTTTACGCAGAAATGGTCCCGAGCTCATCGTTTCCACCAACTTCTTTGTTTCACCATTCAATCCCCGATAAAAGAAGCTGATTGTTCGCCATTTCTCAAACCCATGATGTGGGCATGAGAGAAGCAAATCTTTGAACCGCTCCCACGCTTCTGTGAAGGTTTCATTGCTCTTTTGTTTATAGGAATTGATTTGACGCTGAAGGTCTGTGGTCATGCGAGTAGGATAGAATTTCTTTAAAAATGCGGTGCGCATCGCATGCCAGGTGAAAATTGAATTAGGTTTTAGGGAGTGGAGCCACGCCTTCGCTTTATCTTTCAAAGTGAAGGGGAATAGCATTAAATGCGCCACCTCCCTAGGACAAGTTTGCGAGAATGTTTTGCAAACATCCTCGAAATCGGTGACATGTAAATACGCCTTCTCGCTTTCCATCCCATGAAAAGTGGGAAGCAGTTGAATCATCCCATTGCGAAACTGAAATTCGCCATTGTGCGGTGGGATTTGAATGCAAGAGGGCGTAGGTGCATGTTCTGGTTGCATGAGATCGCAAAGAGGACGGAGTGCCTCATCGATTGGTACCAAAACATTGTCACCGTTTTCACTCTGATGATCATCCATTGATGCAGTTGGAGTGGCTATGGGGTTGATGAAGCTTTCAGAGTCAGACAGATAGAAAGGATTTCCAAAAATTCCTTCAATGGAATTCTCGGACATGAACTGAGAGGGTCCCTAGGGTGAGAACTTACCCAAAAGAACTGAAAAGAAGAGAAAAAATAAAAATAGAAAGAGATGAAGAGAGACTGAGGTAATCCAAGGAATTGATCGTCGCCTTCCCCGGCAACGGCGCCAAAAACTTGACACGAGAATTTTCTTGTGCGCTCTTGTGCAGTACCCAAGTGTAGGTAGACGTGCAAGTAATATCTGGTAAGACCAGGTCGATCCCACAGGGAAGGTGTTGACCTATCGAATTAGACTAACCTCTAAAGAAAACAAAATTAAATAACTAAGTTTGAATGAAGGTGCAGAACACGAAGTTCCACACACTAGGATTACTAATGAAAGTAATTAAAATTAACTAAGCAATCTAACTAGCTAATTAAACAGTACTTAGAATTAAGGAGTTTAACTTTAAAAAGTAAGTGTTGGGATTACACGAATCCGCAGTAACCTAGCCATCTACCATGCATTTACCTTGAAGCACAATGGAGCATATTACCTACAGTTTTCCGTATTCCTCAAAAGAAATAAAGATTCTATGGCCCTTTCATGACCGGGACCATATTATCACAGTTAAATTGAAATACACAAAAGCGGTTTAATTCAATAGTTAAGACTTGCATCCTCAATGGTGTTAGCATTGAAGATGGTTTGCAAAATGTATTGAAAGAAAATGCCTTAGGGCCTTAGTTTTAAAACTGTTTTGACAGACTGAGCATTTATTTGGGACAGAATGATAACAAGTCCTAAAACAAAAAGTCCTGGAATACTGCAGGTAACATCCTCAAGAATCCGAGAGTTCGATCGATCGACGCGCCTTCGATCGATCGAAGACCTTCATCCCTCAATCGATCGAACTAACTTCGATCGCTTGACTGTCTCTGGTTCGATCGATCGAACTGACTTCGATCGATCGAACACAGCGATTATCCTGCTGCATGGCAGAGGCTGGAGATCACTGTTTCATCGTGATCTCCCAACCTGGGACTACTCAGACATCGTCTGGAGTGTCGAGGATTGGTTTTTAACGTAAGAAAACATTAATGCTATGTTTGATTGTGAGTTATTCATAAGAAATCTAAAAACTATAGTTTTGTAATTATTTAGCATGCAATATCACAAGATGATCAAGCAAACTATGACTAACACGTGCAGAATATAAATAAGCAGTATGTAAATAACCTGGAATAGACGATACTCGTATGAACTTCAAAAAATCCAAACCACGCTATGAAAATTCAAGGAAAAACCTACAAAAAACAAACAAACTCTCTATCTCTCTCTATAAAACTGTTGAAAACAAAAGTGGGCGTCCTTATGGACGTGTACAAAACGCATATATATAGAAAAACCTAAAGCACTAGGGTTAAACCCGCATTCTGCTGCGCACGCAAATGTTTCTGGAAATACCCCGTTCGATCGATCGAACGGATCTCGATCGATCGAACCCTTGATCTTCAAGCGCTCCAACATTCTTCAAGCGATCGAACACTCGATCGATCGAACCGTCTTAAAGCGATCGAACTCCACTTTTCAGCTTTGACTTCTTTTGTTTGCATTCCAGCATTCCATTTATTCTGATGTTCATCTATTTAGTCCGCACAGCAGTGATCTGCATAAACAACAGCTAAAACAATACAACTTATCATAGATTAATCATACTGTATAAAAATTAGCCATGTAATGCAAATTGCGGATAACACGGGAAGTTGTGATAAAAACTAATACAATTCTTCCTTTTAGCGCGGTTGTATTTTACAAATACCCCCACTTTGCAATTAGCAACTTCGAAAAAGTCATGTATAAATTTGCATTTTAGCAACGAAACGAAACTTAGTGGAAAACTTTTATAATTTTGAAGTTTTGCTTGTAAAGCTATGAATTACCTGTGTAGAAAGTTTCAGAGACTAACTAGGAGTTTTGAAAACTCGGGGGAGGTAAACACAATTTTCAAAAGTGTTGCCTATATATAGATAGAGACGACTTTCATAAATTTTATAACTTCTAACCTAAAATGCAAGAGGAGGCCAAAAAGGGAGATATAGTTGCTTCGAGCTTCTCGATGCTAAACGACGACATTCTGTCCGTCTGTTTTCTCCCAGATTTCATATTCCAGCTCCTCAAGGTAAGAGCTTCGTTTTGATACCTATTAGGGCATGTTTGGCTAAGTTTTTCGAAAAGTCATTTTCTATAATTTTTCATAAAAGTTGATAATTGGATTTCTGATCCATAGGATTTGTACAAGGAGATTTTCTGCACGTTCTTTGTGCACGGGTTTTCCTTGGACCGTATTATAGGAGCGTTATTCGGAGGTGAGTGATTCAATTATGTTATTGGAATGATTTCTTGACATGTATTCATGTTTGATATGAAAAACATGTATTAGTTTAGAGATATATATTGTGTAGTTAATATTGGGCGATTATATCGATATGTACGCCCAATTGTACGGTGAAATATTTTGATTACCAAGAGCATGGTGATATGTATTTGAGCATGTTGAGTTGCTTATTTGGGTCAGAAGGAGCACGTGGTCACTAATCCATTTTGTGGAGCTGATATAGGCATTAAGGTCACACGATTAAAGAGAAGAATCGTGTGTCTTACCTTTTCGCGTGGACTTATTGGCGAGGAGTCGCGGATTGGGAGTATGGAATGCGCACGTGAGTCTCCCGCGACTAGTATGAAATGTAGAGATGTGAATGCGAGCATGTTTGTCATTCACATGCATATGTTGTTTTATTCACTAAGCGTTAGCTTAAACAAATCGAAATATGTGTGGTTATTTAAATAACCATTGCAGGTATTAATGCTGGCGTGGAATCGCAGAGGTGAGCACTGGGTTTGGGAGTTCACTTAGAAGGCGTCACATCATGTTTAATTCGTAGTTTTGGAAATGGAAGTGTTGCAATAAGAATTTGTATAACTTTTGGTTATATTTAACTTAGCAGATTATAATGGATCTAAAAGGTTGTAATAGTTTGTAACATGTTGTAATTATGTTTTAGTAATGTTTCAATACAGTTAGGATCACTTTGGAGTGAGTTGGTATGTGTGTTTAATCCCTAAACGATTTGAGAAAGCTTTTAACTTGGAAAATCTGCAGAATGTGTGCTGCTGCCATAAACCAGTCGACTGGTTTGTGGAGCAGTCGACTGGAGCCTCTTTTCCAGCAACTCATTGTATCTTTATATAGAGGATCAGTCGACTGGGTCCCCGACACAGTTTGGGACCGGGCTGTGACTCTCTCTCTCTCTCTATATATATATATATATATACACACACACACACACATCATTCAGTTCTAAAGAGGGCGCCCTCTCTTTATTAAAGAAAGGGCCTCAGTTTTGGCCGTCGGATCGTGTTTTCATTAATGACAGTTTTATCATTTCACAGTTTTTAAACACAATCCGACAGCCAAAACAGAGGCCCTCTCTTTAATAAAGAGAGGCGTCCTCTTTAGAAATTTTTCGTATATACATACACACCCATATATCTATCGTTATATATATATACACACCCATTTGCCTCTGTTGCCTTTGAGGGCCAAATTGGTATGGACATTCAAATCAAAATATAGAAACAATTTCGAATTCTTCAAATTTAAGACACAAACCCAATAATCTAATACACAAATAGCTCATTTGAATAAGAGAGAGAGAGGAAGGGAAAAGTCAAGAGGCCATGTGGTTGTCTTCCTTGATTTTTAGCTTTGGTGTCAGCTCTGCCATCACCGGAAAAGAATTCCGACGAGCATGGCGATGGTGCAATTGTGGCGATGATGAGTGGTGATATGGTGTGGTCTTTGTGGCAATGGTGGTTGTGAAAGTTGGGTTATAAATGTTATGTATGAGTAAGGGCAAAATAGTAATCTAACTGACTAGATCAACACCGTTAGCATACAAACTATTACAGGGAAGGTAAGTGTTACCTTTGAAATGTGGAGGTAGGTAGGTGTTATTAGGGCAAGCTTAAGGGAGGTAAGTGATATTTACCTGATCTAAAATAATTTTTAATTTGCTATTCAATATAAATTCTTTTCATTTCAATTTTCTTTTCTGTTTTTCTTAATAACCAAACAATGGAAAAGTGTCCCCTCTATTGTTTCTTTTCTTTTTCTCCCCAAATCCCCATGAACCAAACAGAGCCTAAAAGCGCTATTCCTCAAATTTTTAATTGAAGCCAGTAATGCACTATAGATGCATTCAATTACATGATTAAAATTCTATCCAATTACAATCCAGGTCAATCTCCATAAACAGAAAGTAATTGGATCCCTCTCATAGATTTCCATTGAGTTTGACATTGTGAACTGACTAATACACATTAAAAAAAAAAACACAGGCTCCATGTACTTTTCCTTCTTTCCTGTATCAAAATCCAATGTATCAACCCAACGGCAGATTAACATTATTCTTGCTGAATACCTAACATTGAAGGTTGATAACTTAGTTTAAATATCTAATTATGTCCATTGAACATCAAAAGCGAGTCGTAATTTTCGAGAAAAGAGCCTTGAAATCCTTTGTCGGGGTACCAGTTCCCTCGGGCTTCGAGGCCAGATCAAATGCCTTAAACTTGGAATCCTCAAACTGTAGTGCCTGTTCAAATGAGAGCATAATAATATGATACTTGAGAATCAAGATAATGCACAAACAATGTAAGGATGGACGACGGAGAATGGATAAGTAAACACACACACACACACACACACACATGCAGAGAGCCTCCCTAAATAAACAAAGCACCTGGATGCAGACTTCTGCAACATCAGGTCTAGCAATAGTTCTCGTATCTGTCTCAAGAAGCTCATCATCCTTTCCAACAAGTAATTCCCGGATACCTCCTTCTTTATCTTGCAACCCTCCAGCCCTGTACCAAACCAGAAAGATCAGCTTTAAAAACTAGAGTGACAGGCATGAGAATGCAAGTACATGTGGATTAGTCAGGGTTCGAGAATTGTTCATCACTCATAGTACCGATAATTTACCATGCGGATTTCGAGGGTAGGTCAGAAAGAACAAAATTTTGAGCTAGAATACCTATAATTTATAACATTTTCACTACTCTAGATTGATATACGCATTGAGAAATTGTGCAATGGATAGGTATAGAAGTGAGTTTCACCTGTTCAACCATGGGACAGTCAGTCTAGCCACTTGATTATAAAAACAACTGAGACATCAATTTTCTAGTGAAGGGAGGTGTACATACCGTATAATAGTGTATGGGATCCCAGAGTCAGCCAGATACTGTTCAGCCTTTCTCTTCCAAACCTGTAGTACAACAGAATCACTTTATGGAAACAATTCCAAAAAAAAAAAAAAAAAGGGAAAGAAAGAAATAATGGTCCTATAAAATTAAAATATTTCATTCAAATGAAGTCTACTAACTCTCTACAAGTGAGATCTCCCGTTCAAACCCATTAACAATTGACTTTCCACATCATCCAAAGGTGCGAGACTCATATTAGGCTATTAGCTTGCTAAGTTTGAACATTTAAAATTTGTGGTAACAAGACACAATATTAATGCTTTCGGAAAGCATTTCTTGTCCAAAAATACAAGGAGAAAAAGTAGAAATTAGCGAGGACTGAGGAGGTAATCCAATATTTTCCAGAAAGAATGAAATGGTAAACAACATAAGCCTGGTAGCCCAAGCAGTATCTTAAAGAATTCTTAAGATGTAGGGTTGGCTATTCGAGGGTCGCCAGCTCTTAAAAAAAAATGATTGGTTGATGTTCATACTTTTACGGTCATACCAAGTATGTATTTACTACATAATTGTAGGTTATATATTCCCATGGGGATCAACCACAAGGTAATCAAACGATTGCATTAAAATAAAATAGCCAAAAGAGCGAAATAGATGAAAATAATGACATGAAGTCCAATAAGTCAACGACAAAACAAGAAAATAGAATTACGTTTCGTAGATAAAAGAGAGTACAAACCAGTATATTCCCGTTCCCCAAGCTATTCAAGGGGTTGTTGAGGTTTGTTCCTCCCATTGACCCAACCAACACAATTTGCTTCACTCCTGCAGCTTTAGCTGTACATATAGATCACATAGTTCAGCAAGACACAAACCAATAACCAAACCAAATCAATCTTTACAACAAAAAAAGAAAAAAAGGAAAAAAAAAAAGAAAGAAAAGAAGAAGAAGAAGAAGAAGTAAGTAGTAAACAAATGGAAGAGTGGTGAAGACAAAATCCTCACCAGCATCTATTTGATTCTTCTGCCCAATCCAATCAACCTAAATGGAGAAATATTCAATTGCAACGCGAGGAGAAAGACAAAGATAAAGGAAGTACACAATTCATAAAGTTAATCATGTATGCCTGTCACTTGGATTTGAATAGTTAATTCCTTACTTATTCAGCATCTTAAAATCATCATCATGAATTAAACCATCCAGGTAAACAGGAGACTTCATCATAGTTCTTCTTACATGGCCATTTCTTTGTTCTCTTGGAATGTCTAAATTTATGATTATGAGTATCATTTTTGAAATGAATCACAATTTTCCTAAATGGAACTATTCATGTTCATCATCTATTTCTTATATATATAAAAAAAAAGTTCATCATGTTTAAAGTTAAAATTAATAAAATAACACGTAGAAGTGAGAATGCAATTATTGCATTCAAGGATGCCCAAACATGCCTTTGTACAATTTGAGTACTTGCCTGTTCAGGAAATGCCCCATCCTCGAAGTAGAACTCAGGCCTTTCGCCTTTTGCTGGATCGAACCCGGGTTTCATTTTTGGAACGGCACTCGTGAGGATTACAAGAGCATCAATACCTTGGATTGCAGGAACAATGGTGTCTGCATTCCTTATGTCTCCAACAAAAACATCATCTGCTCCACCAATTTTCTCTTTGCTCTCTTCAGTTCTGACTAGACCTCTTCCGACATATTGATCTGATCTCTCCTTCAGCTTCCTGTAAACAATTTGGCCTGTATAATTCAGCATTGCAAAAACCCATCAGGAAATATAACTAAGATAACTAACTTTAAAGGGGCAAAAAAAAAAAATTAGTAGAAATTCCAATGACTACATAAAAGGAGAGCTACTATGAATTAGAGGCTTAAATAAGTAATGCACATAATGGAAACCAAGCTACAACAAACGGTGACAGGTGAGAAATGCATATTTCATATGATTAAAGGCCTCTTTGGAATCACTTCCTAAAAGCACGTTTGGGCCCAAACGTACTTGTGGAACACAAAACACGTATACCATCCTGTTTGGATTAGTTTAGGAAGGATTTCAGAGTGTGGTTTAGGCCAAAGCAGGTCTGAGAGTCGCCTTAACACAAACGCGATGCAAGTAGCAAAATGGGTATTAGGTGAATATTTCTTTGTGCTTATACCTATATGCAAAAGTCACACAGCCAACCAAACCGGCCCTAAGGATTAAAAAGCACTTTCACAATATCATTTGACTTAAAATAGTCAAGAGCTTTTGCCACATTTTTGGTGAATTGTACAACGAACTAGTACTAGTTGTTGGAGAATTTTTAAAATAAGGACAAAAGATGAACTAAAATTGGAAATTTGTTTTGTAACCGTACGATCGAAATTGTAGAGGAACTCAGTGTATGTGAGAAGCACTAAATAATTTCATTCTTATGTATATATGTTAATATATATATACAATTGGACAAATCAATGTGAATGCACCTCTGCCTTTTCACGAAAAGGTATTCTTAAACAATTGGTATATATATATTATATATATATGTTGATATACTATCTTGCAGCTTTTCATGGATTGACAGTACATTTATATGTCTAGTCTAATAGACACCTATTGATGAAAAGCTATCAAAGGCTGTTAAATGAATCATCAATTGGTGCTATTGATTTATTGAATAGTTTAAAACTTCATTCGGTGCAATGAAGAAGTTCCAAAGATATTAATCTGAATCGACGCGCCTTGTAATGGAGTGTTTTGGCATGTGTACGTCTTTATAAAAGAAACACGCCGAAGACAGATTAAATATATAACAACAGTATCTTTTCGCTCACGACAAAACAGATTTTCTCCAATTTAGTTTCTCTCTGCCCTTACACAGTTTCATACAAATATATTTTGCTGTATTCAATTAACTGCAGTGATAGAATACAGTTTTGGTTGAAAAATATCAGTGACAATTCTAGACTGTCTTCAATAGTGCATTTTGCAGGCAGTGTTTGCTTCATTGTATCTTGAATACAAACTCGCGGAATACCCAGTTGCACACCGATTAAAATATCTGGTGGGGGCGAATATTGTATTTAGGAAAGTGTCTAGTACACGCTTTGAAGATCTATTTAGTGACTTTTTGAAGAACTACCGCTAACTGGAGGGCGCATTTATTTTCAACAATCTAAATACAATATTTTACTAATGGCGGATACTTCTTCGGCAAAGTCACTTCGTCAAATGACCGAAAGCTTCGTGAAGTTAGACCGTTTTGATGGTGGTAATTTTCTTCGTTGGCAAAGGAAGTTGCATTTTCTACTCACCACTTTGAAGATAGTATATGTGCTCAAAGATGACAAACCTGCGGAAAGAGAAAATGAGACAATGGCACAAGCAAGGGAGCGCACTAAATGGGATACAGATGATTATCTATGCCGTGGTCATATTCTCAATGCTATGTCCGACTCTCTTTTCGATCTCTATCAAAATGTGGGCACTGCCAAAGAACTTTGGGACAAATTGGAGGCAAAATATCTTGCGGAGGACGCGACAAGTAAGAAATTTTTAATTGGTCAATTTCTTAATTATAAAATGGTTGATAATAAGTTGATTATTGATCAATTTCATGAGATTCAACGTATTCTCAACCATTGCAAACTTAAGAAATTAAATATGGATGAAGATGTCATAGTTTCTGCAATTATTGAAAAACTTCCTCCATCATGGAAAGACTATAAGAAAAGTCTTAAACACAAAAAAGAGGACATATCACTCGAGGAATTAGAGACTCATCTCAAAATTGAGCAAGAGTCTCGAATTCGAGATGGAAATGAGGAGCAAGATAAAAATGCTTCTAAGGTCCATGTGGTAGAGGAAAAGAAGGAGCATAAACAGCCTCATCATAATGCTCACCAAGGAAAAAATAATAATAAAAGGAAAAATAATTTTAATGACTCTCAAAACAAGAAGAAAAAGGGTATGTGCTACTATTGCAACAAGCCGGGCCACTTCAAGAAGGACTGTCGCTTATTCAAAAAGAAGCAACAAGAAGCATCGGGCTCGAAAGAAAAATTCGTAGCGGTAATATCCGAGGTTAATCTCCTCGAAGACGATGGTGCTTGGTGGATAGACTCGGGTGCTACAACGCACGTGTGCAAGGACAAAGCTATGTTTTCTGCCTATGAACCTGTCGAAGATGGAGCCGTTCTTTACATGGGAAACTCCTCTACTGCAGCGGTCAAAGGCAAAGGGACTGTGGATCTAGAATTCACTTCCGGAAAAGTCCTTAGCCTCACCAATGTCTATTATGTCCCTGAAGTGAGAAAGAATTTAGTTTCTGGAAGCCTGCTTAATAAGCATGGTTTCAAACTTGTATTTGAGGCAGACAAATTTATTCTGTCTAAGAGTGGTACCTTTGTAGGCAAAAGTTATATGTATGAGGGCATGTTTAAGCTCAATATTATTAATAAAATGAATGTTTCTGCTTATATGGTTGATTGTCTTTCTTTATGGCATAGTCGCTTAGGAAGTTAGGACATGTTAATACTAAGAAAATGGATAACATGGTTAAATTGAATTTAATTCCTAGATATGAAAAGGATATGAATGAAAAATGTAAAGTATGCATGCAAACTAAAATAACTAGAATTCCATTTCCAAAAATTGAAAGATCTTCTACTTTGTTACAATTAGTACACAGTGATGTATGTGATATGCATAGTACTCCTACTAGAGGTGGTAAAAAATACTTTGTTACGTTCATTGATGATTTCTCTAAATATTGTTATATTTATCTTATGAATACTAAGGATGAAGTTCTAGATAAATTTATTATGTATAAAAATGAAGTAGAAAATCAATGTGATACTAAAATAAAATGTCTTAGATCTGATAGGGGAGGTGAATATCACTTTCCTAAATATTGTGAGGATGTTGGTATCATACATGAACTTACTGCACCTTATACACCACAACAGAATGGAGTAGCAGAAAGAAAAAATAGGACACTAACTGAAATGGTAAATGCTATGCTTTCTTATTCCGGTTTAGGTAAAGGTTTTTGGGGTGAAGCTATGTTAACTGCATGTTATATTTTGAATAGAATTCCTTCTAAAAATCTAAAAGAAACACCTTATGAATTTTGGAAGAAAAGGAAACCTAATTTGAATTATTTGAAAGTTTGGGGTTGTAGGGCCATTGTTAAATTGCCTGAACCTAAAAGGAAGAAATTAGGTGAAAAAGGAATTGAATGTATTTTCTTGGGATATGCACAATATAGTAAGGCATATAGATTTCTAGTATGTGAACCAAATGAATCTGTTGAAATAAATACTATTATTGAATCTAGAGATGCCATGTTTTATGAAAATAGATTTAATACTATTCCTAAATTGCATGATACAATTGAAATAGGGAAATCTTCACATTTTAAGGAAATTGAAAATGAGGAACCTAGGAGAAGTAAAAGAGCTAAAAAGGAGAAGTCCTTTGGCCCCGACTTTGTAGTATACCTTGTCGAGGGTACTAGAGATTCACATTGTGAACAAATTGCTCTTTCTTTAACTATTGAATCGGAGCCTCAAACATTTGAAGAGGCAATGAAGTCTCAAGATGCTGCTTTCTGGAAAGAGGCTATTAATGATGAGATGGATTCAATAATGGGTAATAACACTTGGGTGTTGGCAGATTTACCACCAGGTTCAAAACCTATTAAGTGTAAATGGATTTTCAAAAAGAAAATGAAAATAGATGGAACTATTGATAAATTCAAAGCTAGGTTAGTAGCTAAAGGTTTTACACAAAAAGAAGGAATAGATTATTTTGACACATATGCACCTGTTGCTAGAACATCTACTATTCGAGTTTTGATTGCCTTAGCTTCTATTTACAATTTTGAAATTCACCAAATGGATGTAAAAACTGCTTTTTTAAATGGTGATTTGGAAGAGGAAATTTACATGGAACAACCTGAAGGTTTTGTTGTGACTGGACAAGAAAAGAAAGTATGTAAATTAGTTAAGTCACTTTATGGTCTTAAACAAGCACCTAAGCAATGGCATGAAAAATTCGATATGGTTGTTGTATCTAATGGTTTCAAAATTCATGAATCTGATAAATGTGTCTATAGCAAGTTTAATAATGGTAGAGGTGTTATTATATGCTTATATGTGGATGACATGCTTATTCTTGGTACTGATTTAGATAGTATTAATGATACTAAACGCTTCTTGTCATCTAAATTTGAAATGAAAGATATGGGTGTGGCTGATGTTATTTTAGGCATGAGAATAATAAGACAAGGTAGAAACATTGTTCTCACGCAATCGCATTATATTGAAAAGATCTTAAAGAAGTTTAATCAGTTTGATTGTACACCTGTTAGCACACCTTTTGAGTCACAAATAAGATTATTTCCTAACACTGGTAGAGCAGTTTCACAATTGGAATATGCTCGGATTATTGGTAGCTTGATGTATGCTATGACATGTACTAGGCCGGATATAGCTTATGCTGTAGGTAAACTTAGTAGATATACTAGTAATCCTAGTCAACTACATTGGCATGCGGTATATAGAATTTTAAAGTATTTAAAAGGAACCATGGGTTATGGAATATCTTATTGTGGTTATCCTTCGGTTTTAGAAGGATATTCAGACGCCAGTTGGATTTCTGAGCGGGAAGATCATTCATCAACGAGTGGATGGATATTCACTCTTGGTGGGGGAGCTGTCTCTTGGGGATCAAAGAAACAGACTTGTATAGCTGACTCTACCATGGTAGCTGAATTTGTAGCATTAGCTGCAAGTGGTAAAGAGGCAGAATGGTTAAGGAATTTACTTTTAGAAATTCCGGTTTGGCCTAAACCTATGCCTCCTATATCTATCCATTGTGATAGTGAATCTACACTTTCTAGGGCCTATAGTAAAGTGTATAATGGTAAGTCCAGACACATTGGACTTAGGCACAGTTATGTGAGACAATTGCTCACGGATGGTATAATAACTGTGGATTATGTGAGGTCTTGCCAAAATTTGGCAGATCCTTTCACAAAAGGACTTGCAAGGAATTTGGTGTCTAAGACATCGGTAGGGATGGGACTAAAGCCCAACGAACATGGTCACTCTTGATGGAAACTCAACCTGACACTTGACATTTCAAGTCCTCAGGTTCAACGAGTAAAGTACATCATATGTCGTGATTGCAAGCACTTTAAATAAAAATATATATACATATATATATATCATCTCAAGGATAAGTGCTTGGTACCTGTAATGTAATAAGGAGGAGGATGAGCTACTAAGCTCTTAATAGACTTATAACAATTGTGTTGGAGTGTCTTAGTTACAGGGACACTTCTGATAAGTCTACCTATACGAGTGTGGAAGTGGTGCCGCTTCCTATGCGTCCCAGGCTTGACTCTAGAGCACTCACGAAATCAAGGTACAGACACAAGGCCTAATTCATGTGTCGGCTTATATGAATATTCACTGATATAAAGATTTGTGTGTGGATATAAGTCCGGTTGGTCAATATGGATTGCCAGTTCAAAGACTTGTCTACTAAGCTCTCCTGATCAACTTTGATGAGTCTTCACAAGGTAAATGGTTCAAGTCGCAAGACACCTTTACTAATACATAAATCTTACAACCGGATTTTCAAAATTTATTTTAAAAATGGTGGGAGATTGTTGGAGAATTTTTAAAATAAGGACAAAAGATGAACTAAAATTGGAAATTTGTTTTGTAACCGTACGATCGAAATTGTAGAGGAACTCAGTGTATGTGAGAAGCACTAAATAATTTCATTCTTATGTATATGTTGGAGAATTTTTAAAATAAGGACAAAAGATGAACTAAAATTGGAAATTTGTTTTGTAACCGTACGATCGAAATTGTAGAGGAACTCAGTGTATGTGAGAAGCACTAAATAATTTCATTCTTATGTATATATGTTAATATATATATACAATTGGACAAATCAATGTGAATGCACCTCTGCCTTTTCACGAAAAGGTATTCTTAAACAATTGGTATATATATATTATATATATATGTTGATATACTATCTTGCAGCTTTTCATGGATTGACAGTACATTTATATGTCTAGTCTAATAGACACCTATTGATGAAAAGCTATCAAAGGCTGTTAAATGAATCATCAATTGGTGCTATTGATTTATTGAATAGTTTAAAACTTCATTCGGTGCAATGAAGAAGTTCCAAAGATATTAATCTGAATCGACGCGCCTTGTAATGGAGTGTTTTGGCATGTGTACGTCTTTATAAAAGAAACACGCCGAAGACAGATTAAATATATAACAACAGTATCTTTTCGCTCACGACAAAACAGATTTTCTCCAATTTAGTTTCTCTCTGCCCTTACACAGTTTCATACAAATATATTTTGCTGTATTCTATTAACTGCAGTGATAGAATACAGTTTTGGTTGAAAAATATCAGTGACAATTCTAGACTGTCTTCAATAGTGCATTTTGCAGGCAGTGTTTGCTTCATTGTATCTTGAATACAAACTCGCGGAATACCCAGTTGCACACCGATTAAAATATCTGGTGGGGGCGAATATTGTATTTAGGAAAGTGTCTAGTACACGCTTTGAAGATCTATTTGGTGACTTTTTGAAGAACTACCGCTAACTGGAGGGCGCATTTATTTTCAACACTAGTTAGTAATTGAACGATTACGTATCGCAATTCATTTCCAATTATGTAACCAGAATCGTTCTATCCAGATTCTATGTTAAGAAAACCCCAATTTTCCACTGAGTACAAGCATCCCAAATAAACCACTTCCACTAAATAATTAGCCCAATTACCACAGACAAATTCTTGTCAATAGCATATTTATGCACTCACATATATATATATATATATACACACACACACATTATACATACATGATATAGTAGAACCACTTCTACTAAATAATTAGCCAAATTACCACAGACAAATTCTTGACAATAGCATATTTATGCACTCACACATATATATATATATATACATACATGTTGTAGTAGAGAGGAGGTGGTACGTACCAGTTCTACCGCCAGCTCCAGTGACGAGGACTGTGCTTCGGTTCAAATCGGCCATTACAACAAGTCTTTTGAAACCCTTTCTTGAGCTTCTTCTTTGTTCAAGGAATGGGGATAAAGAGGCTATCGTCGAACCGAGGGACTGTGACTTCAACGAGCAATACATATTACTACTACATTGACGGCGGCTAGCTGAACTAGAAGCCGAACCCGAACCCAGACCCGTTACCGACGAAAGCGGGACACGTGTCACCGTGGCCATTAAAAACGGAGACTAATAGGACGGATTAGTGTCCATCCGGCGGTCAGCAAAAATGGCGAAGCAGAGAGAGAGAGAGAGAGAGAGAGAGAGAGAGAGAGAGTTATGTTTAAATTGTAGCCGTTGAAGAAGGTTACGTTTTGATTCTCTTATCCTTTTTGCAGAGTCACCTTATCTTTGCTGTTAAAGTCAGTTGGGCCTCATAAATGGCTCATCAAGTGGTTATTAGACTGGACTATGTTGCAAAATGAGCAGTGTTAGGCCTGATCAAAGTTGGGGCCCTAGCCTAACCCTATGAAATCTTCACATTGCCTAACACTATGTTTGGGAGTTTAAGAGAGAAAAAAAGAAGAAGAGAAAGTCATAAGTGAGGAGAGAAAAGAAAAGAAGAGAAATGATTGTTGTTTCTTTCATGTTGTTTGGGGGTTTAGGAGAGAAGAGAAAGTTACTTTCTTTCCTCTTGTTTTGGAGTTGCAAAGAAAAGAAAAGAAAAAAAAAATAAAAAATTACCATTCTATCCATCAATTGTACCTTTTTATTTTTGCATAGAGAGGAGGAGAAATACCAATTAAGAAGAGCCGGAGAGTATCCAAAAGCTTGTGGAAGACGTGCTTGTGATTAACGTGAGTTTTTGTTTTTTTTTGTTTTTTTTTTTTTGGTGTATTTAATAGTGTATTATATTAACCATAGGACTTGGATGGAATTTAAATTTGTTAAGAATTAAATAAAGGGTGTTATGGGTATTAATAAAAAATCATTAATCTTCACTTTCTTTTTTCTCCATTTTTCTCTCCATTTCTTCCCAATTTGGAGAGAAAGAAATAGAAAGAAAGTATGGGTTACTTTTCTCTCCTTTTCTCTCCCTTTCTCTCCTAATTAAAACTCGCAAACAAAAGAAAGTGAGAGAAAGTGAGGTACTTTCTCTTATTTTCTCCCCATTTTAAAACTCCCAAACATAGTGTAAGTGCCTAACTAAGCTTTCATTTTGTAAAACCAATTATAGACAGAGCAGAGCACAAAGTCTTACTTTGAGAAGAAAATGAATTGGTTATATAGTTTATAAGTGAACCTGTACGAAATCTAAGTTTTTGGTGAATGTCCACTTTTTGTATAGAGAGAGTCCTCACTCAGTCTAGTATACCCCAAATTGAAAGCGAGGCTGGACTGAAGCATACCAAATTTTTTTTTTTTTTTTTTAAGTATTCACAATAATTCCCAAGGTCATCTCCAAAGGTTGTAACACGATGGAATTTTTGGGCTCTAACTACGGTAGGACCGTAGAAAATCTCCATCGTGCTCGAATTCGACAACCTCTTTTGAGCTAAAAAGATTGGCAAACGCTAATAAGGTAACAAAACCATAATTCATGTGCCAAGATAGCAAAAGGACAAAAAAAAGTTAAGTAGAAGATAAATAAAGAGGCAAATAGTCAAAGAGAAAGATCAATAAAGATATACTACCCTGGGTTGGTATACTTAACTTTGAGATAACAAAATGTACTTTAATGCACTACTAGGGGTTGTTGGGGGAAATAAAAAAAAGCCATTTATGTGCTTCACAATATGAATTTAAGTATTTGGATAGATCAATTTTTTGGAGGCGAGTTACGTGGTCAAACGATTCTCACAAGAATTAAATAAAAAAATAAGAACTTGTTTGTACATGAAATTATTTTAGACATTTCCAAACATACCCTTAATTTCTATGTGCATGCGTAGAAATGAATATCAGGACGATAAAAGCTCTCAGTTATGGACTATTACCCAAATTTATGGAAAAAAAAAAAAAAAAACAAGATACTCTTCAAGAACAGATGAGCAAAGAAATAAGAAGTGGCAGACAAAAACAAAGCTTCCAAGCTTTTCCAAAACCAAACCCTCATGATTATAATGTTTATTTGAGCATTGCAACAATGGATTCACTGAATTAGTTATTAGTTATGTGTGTGTTTTAATGGTTACTCTCTGAGACCATCAGCAAAAGCCCTCTGTGCAATATTTGCCACGTTTTCACTCTGTTTGACCATTCCTTCTTGGCTAAAAAATGTTTAGTCCAGAATCAATAACCCTCTTGGGCCTTGGCTAAAAAATGTTTCACATTCTGGACTTAAATATGATAAGAGTGTTTCACATTCTGGACTAAAATATGACAGAGTTTCAAGAAGTACTTCACATACCTAGAAAACTACAGTGCGGGTTCGGATGCAGGAGAGCGGTTGTGGGTTCGGCGGGTGCAGAAATGCGGATGTGGAGATTCGTCAATTTTTCCAAAAAATCTAGAGTACGGGATACTTTATATGAAATACTTGTGAATAATTATAGAAACAATTCCACAATGGTAACCGCATCCCTTGTGGCCGAGTGGTAAGCTTCTTGAGTGTACTACCCAAGAGGTTTAGTATTCGAGTCATGGGGGAGCGTGATCACTAGGAAATACACCCGGCGACTCCATGTCCTCGGGGAATTAGTCGAGGTGTGCTTGGGCCTTGATTACCAAATAAAAAATAAATAAAATTATACAACGGAAATGTCTTCATTTTTTACATTATTAACATATGAATAGCAAGCATAAAAGGCACATAAACAACACCGGTCTTTTGACTGTAAATCCGACTGCAATCTATTCTACAACTCTAGCCTTACGCTCTTGGAGAAAAAAATATTCATATTATCACGGTTATTTTTTTTAGAAGAATATTATCACGGTTATTGGGATAACATGGTATCCCAAATCAATCCAAACTTCCAAATCTCTGCACATGTCCCCCCTATTCCTAGGGAAAATCCTTCCCACATCAGAAAAACTTCTAAATCTATTAGTAACGTTACAAATATGACATGGTATCCCCATTATACCCAATATTTAGAGACCCCATTTAAATTTTTTTTTTTTTTTTCCTTTTGCAAGATATCCAAACTGATTAGGCTTCAAGTAACTTGCATCACATATTCACACGTCTTACTGTGTTTTCTGGCACATTCAGTTCAGATCAATTAGTTGATATACAAAGATGTTTAGACATACTACAAGATTTGTATTCAGAATATTAATCAGATTGTTAGAGCATCCACAGTGGGTCATTGGTACAACAAACTTAAGCTTGGTTTGGCTAGGGAACGCTTGCAACGGGTCATTGGTACAACAGCGTACCATAGTGAAACTTAAGGAAACTTAAGTTTAATGTATGGCTAAGTTCAGCTATTGTACAGGGCAGACGGCACAATGAGAACCGTGAGGAGCAAAACGGCACACATTGAGCCGCATGAGACTCCAAACGGCACACATTGTGCCGTGTGATATCCAGACGGCACAATGTGTGCCGTGTGATATCACACGGCACAATGTGTGCCGTGTGAAGTTGTCACTTTTATAAAGCCGTGTGATATTACACGGCACACATTGTGCCGCCTACTCCCACACGGCGTCGTTTGATATCACACACGGCACATTGTGTGCCGTTTGATATCACACACGGCACTCACATAGTCGTTTGAACAAATACCCATTGCGAGTGTATTTCATCTATACACTAAACTTACCAAACATCAGCCTTAAGTTTGTTGTAGCCGCTGTGGATGCTCTTATATAAGTACGTACCAATTTGCCATTCTTTAGCTATAATAAGCTAATTATAGAGCTAATGAAAGAAACTGATAAGTTATTACTCTAATCAATCCCCTTGGTTTTTGCCAGTTTTTATGGGAACTTTGCAAAATTAATCAACCCTGTGTGTGTGTGTGTGTGTGTGTAAAGCAAGCAAGGATAGAGACCCATCCATGTCACCATTTTATGAGTCTTTATCTTCTTGCAACACAAAACATTAGAAAAATCAACCTAAAATTGATGTCCTTAATTAAATAACCATATATGTTCACTATCTCATGTCCCATTTGCCATCAACTCCAGAATCTTAAGAAAGGAATGCATGTCCACATCTGAATGACCAAACCCAAAGAAATTCTAAAAATATGTCAGCGTGATTAGTGTGGCATTAGAATTTGCTATTTATGATCACCGACTGATTATGACTCTAACGCTAATATATTATAAGAGCAATTAAAAAAAAAAAAACACAAAGTAATTTACAAGGTTGGAACACAAACTTGATAGCAGCAGAAGATTCTTAAATTGATTTATCGGAGGGAAATCCTACATAATTTTTACACCAATTCCTTGTATCATTTCCTGAACAAGGAAGGAAATTGGGATAACAAGATCCCAAAA
This sequence comes from Hydrangea macrophylla, assembly GCA_033977485.1. NCBI lineage: Eukaryota > Viridiplantae > Streptophyta > Magnoliopsida > Cornales > Hydrangeaceae > Hydrangea > Hydrangea macrophylla. Next base: position 114,028,219 of record CM066983.1, read on the forward strand.
AACATGGATTTCTCTCCTAACAACGATAAATTAATATGACATATAAATCTAAGCTATCACCGATGTCTCCACAGAGACATTGTCAGAGTAAACAACTTCAGACTTCTTATCAGCCTCCCAAAGCTCTGGAATTGCTACCCGGATATTGTGGATACTTTCAAATGCATAGTCTGCCCCTTTAACTCTCTGAGAAGTCCCAACCTGCATATGTATATAAGTAGGTGAGAATAAGGTTATATCAAAGTAATGACTGGATTGGCCAAGGAAGAAGAAATGTCTGGGTAATGCAGCAAGAAAAAACTGGATTTAAATAGTTCCATTGCTTTTGTAGCAGCTTTTGGGTTATATTATATATGAAATATGAAACTGTGAAATCTCTCAGTAATTGGTTGTTTATCAAATCAACACAGTACTAATTTTCATATATAAATATATATATATATATATATAAAACTAGATAAAAGTGAGACTTGGTCTAATCAAAATACCGTTTTAAGTAGTACCGAACAATCCCTCCACATGTTTCAGTACAAAATTTCCAATGACTTACCAGTACAGTGTGGAGACCTACACGCTTTCCTGACTGTATGTTGCGAACACTATCCTCAAAAAACAGCTGAGCAGCAAAAATCAACAGGAAAAAAAAAATGAGCACATTAACATTGCAACAAATTTAAAAGACATAAATGTAGTCATAGAGTTAGTCTTCTTACAGTTCTACGAGGGGTGATGTTCGCCATCTTAAGAGCCCGTTCAATGGCTTCTTCTGATGGTTTACAGACAATTGGGGTCTTTGGTAATGCAGTCCCTGGATTAGGTTGAGAAAAATGTCCAATAATGTCGAAAATCTCAGTGCTACGATTTGCAGTATTAGAAGGTAATGTCGAGCCCACAAACTCAATCTCATCCTCATCATCAGACACAGTGCTCTTGTGAATGGGGTTTAGAGTCTCAAAGCAGATAATCCCTTCAAAACAGTCTTCCAACCCAAGTCTGCTGAGAACTCTAAGGGCATGGACCTTGTCCGCATTCGTGAATATCTATAAAACACATATGAAATTTAAATTTAATATCATATGGACGATTATAAAGCTATACTACTTCTGGTTGATATGCATTTGTAACAACGAACATACCACTTTCTGAATAGGCAAGCTTAGAAAGAGATTTCTTAAAACAGGGTCTGGTTTTAGATTCTCATAAGGCAGCCTCCCATGAACAAAACTGCAAATAATAGAATCAATACCTTTTATTAAGAAACCAACATATATATATATATATATAAAGAGTTCTCTGTAGAATATTGTCATATTAATTGCAATTCCTCACCTGTGGTATTCATCATAGTCAAAGTCATAGCCAATTGCCTATAAAAGAGAAACCCATTATTAACAAAAAAAAAAAAAAGATTCTTAGTTAATAGCAATTGCAGATGATATTAAGGGAAGAAGTAATAATGTCATACCCTAAGACCAGCCATAGTTGTCCCATAATTTTTGTACAGTAGGTTACACAAGTCAGGGATTTTGCTCCTGTCTATGCCAAGCTTTTCAACCATATAATCTTCAAAAGGTCATCCATATTAAAGTTAGATATATTTATTTAGCATATATAAATTAGGAGTGCATTTAGGAATTACATTGACAGAAAATCACCTTTAATGTTCTTGAGGCATCCATCAGCCAAACCAGAATTAAAGGGATAAAGAGTATCATCTAAATCTGCACAACCAAACAAATCCTATAAATCATTCCTGCGGCAGATTTTGTCAGTTTTTTTGGGAATCAGATTTTCAAAATAAAAAATGCTTACCAAACAGAAGGCAATCATATTTTGAACTCTGACCCTGCCTGTATTGTTCTCCCCCGTACTCCATTTTGATCTAAAAGAACTTTGGCAGAGAATGGACAAAAAAATGTTAGGATTAGGTTCCATGATAAATCAAACCCCCCCAACCAAAGCTAACACGAAAACTGAGTCTATAAAATTTCATTGCCTCAAAATAAATAAATGCTTCAAATCTTTCAGCATATATATATATATATATATACTCATAATATTAACGCCAAAAGAATGAAAGAGGCCAACATAAAGAGGATTTTTGCCAACCCCAATTACTTGGTACTTTGGAAAAGGACTTGTGGAGTGTGTAAATGGGACCATCCACAGCCACTACTTTCTACAAAATTATCATGTGAAGCAGACTACTCAGAAGTTGTATTTTCTAATAATTTTAAGGGTAAAGTTGCCCAAAAATAATAGTAGGAAAAATATTTAATCAAAGTTCATGTCGTAGACGAAACCCTTTCCACTACATATTTTAACTTTAACAACAAGATAAAAATTAATATTTAAAATCATTTGGCATGAGCTCAATTAACAAGACAATAAAAGATTACACAGAGCCAAAATGCATGAAAAAAAAAAAAAAAATTTAGCATCATAAACTTCCTTAAAAAATTCTACTCCAGTATTTACTTATCCCCAATCCAGATTAGCAAGTAAATTTGAGTTGGTAAATCACATAAGAACTTCAAATTATTATTATTGTTATTATTATTTTTGAGTGTTTTAAAAAAAAAGACTGAATAGATAGATAACCCATTCATTGAAAAAAGTCGGAATTTCACAAACAATCATCCAAATGGACAACAAACAATGACAAAGTCGCAAAATGTTTCACTCTAATAACAAAATTCCACATTTAGCAGACAATAATACAATCTCTGGGCGAAGCGACATGCAAAATCTTAAACATCGAGAGCAGAACGTACCAAAGACAGAGAATGCAAATTTTAGAGAGAGAAGACAATGGGGATGAGAACGAACAGAGCAGAAGAGATGAGGCAAATGCTAGAGAGAGAGAGAGAGAGAATTTGAGATGATTCGCCTGAACAGAGCAGGTGAGGGGGAGAAAGAAAGGGAGGCAGAAGTTGGGTTTAAATAGGCAAACAGTTGCTATTTTTTAATTTCGTAAAATATAAAATTAATAATTTAATTTTCTAAATTTTAATCGTGTTTAATGGAAGTAGTTTTAAAACTAATCATCAGGAAGGCAAGAGGAAGGTAACGTAACGCTAACCAAAAGTGTAAGTGGCGTTCGTACTTTCTGGACTCCATTTTCACGAGAAGTTTCCAATTTGCCCTTTCCATTGGTTTGGAGAGTTTAGGTGGGAAAAGCAAAGGATAAACTATTTCCTTCCTTTTTTTAAGTATTGGTGTCCATAAAGATTTAGACTATTTATTTGGGATATATATGTTGGTACGGATTCTATTAAAATGAATGACCCAGATCTTTATGTGCACCAATTATTAAGAAATGAGGGTAATGTTATGTGCACATAAATATCTGATTCATTTATTTCGATAAAACTCGTGCCAGCATACAAGGAACAATTAAAAGTTCTTAAAAGAAGGGAGTAGTAGGAAGGAACAATTAAATGTTCTTAAAAGAAGGGAGTAGTAGGAAGGAACAAATAAAAGTTCTTAAAAGAGAGAAACAAATACTTAATTTGTATGAGTCCCCCTCAAAAAAAATAAAAAAATGGTTTGTGTAAGCAGGTCGTGTTATATCATTAATAAACAAGTCGTGTTAGGGTCAATATTACACTATTATAGTATTATCCCATGAGCTTGTTTAACACCGCCTTCAGACACTGAAGCCACAAAAATAAAATAAAAATCTACTCCTGCAGAAGAAATCGAACTCCATGATTAAAACACAAATCTACCACTTATTAGTCGAGCTAATTTAAACTAAACCATATTTATGATCTAAATCCGCATAAGATGAATCGAAACCCTATTTTTTTTCGTGTTAAATTCAATTTATGTTATCGTTGATGATGTCAAAATCACCACTCGTAACGTATGAGGTGATAAGCCTTTGGTTAGAGCAAAGGAAGTCACATGAAATTTTTGGCAAGTAGTTTATGAAAGATTCCACTCTTTGGTGCCTTATACTAAAACATCTGCACACTTGTGGGGACTTGCTGTATGATGTATCCAAGTGGGTGACTTTGCGCGCATTTGGACAAATATCAGCATTATCTAATGATCCATGCACAGGCTTCCTTTTCATTTGGTGTGTGAAAAGTGTGAGTAGTGTGTGTAATTTTTGCAAGATGATTATCAGAACGAGTAATGCAATGGTTCCTAAATTAATTTTGTATCCCGGCCCAAATGGTCCTTAGTCCCACTAGTACTACTTACGTTTGGAAACCATTTAGGAAGCGAGAAATGCTATAATTTTCAAATCTTAATTTTAAATTCTCATATCAAATGATGTGATAATGAACCCATTGAATTTTGATTGAATGATGTTGAAATGGTACCATTATTAATATTACCGATGAGCTCCCACTGCCACATCATTTGGGATGAGAGCTTAATTGGGATTAGAATTTAGAAAGCATAGCTAGCGTTAGGCCATCTCCAAGGGAGGAGCCATCACCCTAGCCAAAACCTTCAACTACCAAAATGCCTAGCCAAAATCTCAAATTTGGTCTCCAATGCAAATAGCCATCACATGAGCCAAAATGGCTCTTTCCCAATTGGAGAGCCAAAATGCCTAGGATGATGGAGGTGAGCTAAAAAAATGGCGCCAATGATCATGGTGGTTGGCCTATGTGCTTCAATTTGATTGGGTTTGGGATGTGGGCCAAGTCATTGATTGAATGAAAAAATGGCAAAACAAATAAATGGCTAGTCATTTGACTATTGTGATTAGAGTGGCTTCCATATATTAGTTAGGCATTTTCCTATTCAACTAGCCAAACTGATATTTTGCCTAGCCCATTTGCCTACTCCCATTGGAGTTGCTCTTACTTTTAGGAAGCATAGCATTACTAGATCTATCATAGACCTCACTAATACACATTGCGTAGGTTTTCTCTCCCTTCTCTCTAACTTCTGTGTTCTCCTAGCGGCCGCCCCTTAGTGGTTCTCCCAGCCACTATGGGAGAGCCCTCAACCATTTTCTTGCTGTTTTTTGTTGCTTTTAATAATATATATCCTCTTGTGATGGGATTAATTGTCCCTCTGTATTGGAGGTTAGTCCCTCCTTGTTGAGGGTTTGTTTTGTTTTTTGTTTGGTTTAGTTGATTGATGCAGCTAGATATCTTTGTCTCCGTATTCCGTGGTTCGATCCGGCCCTGTTCCACACAGATTTGCGTTAGATCTGTTGTTTGTTTGGGCTCTCTTCACAGTCACGGTGGTTTTGCAGCTCGAATCTTAATTTGCTGTGGTTGTTGGCAGCGTTCTCTTTCACACGGCTAGTGTTTGAACTACCCCATAGTCCGCGATATTATTGTTTTGGAGATTACAGTACAAACCAGAAGATTGCTGTGATTTATCATATATTTTTTCCTTCTTTTGTTTTGTATTTGTTCCATGTGAACTTGCCTTTTGTAAAATGGAATTTTCATGCTATGCGATTCAAAAAAAAATAAAAAGATCTATCAAAAATGTTCAGGTAATCTACATTAATTTTAAAAAAAATTTCTTCTTTTGAGAGACACTTAAGAACTTCATTACTGATCATAACACAATTAAGTTGGTGCTCCAATTGAACTTGATGATCATGTAAAAAGTATATTTCAACCCCACCCAGAATAAATTTTAAATTAATCCAAAACCATTTTAAGGATGTACATGTTCAAAGTTTTTAGGACTTATATACCATCACAAAATGTTGAATAAGCAAACATATAATTTTTTTCAAAAATGATAGGGATACACACCAAACGACACACAAACTTTAAATGCATGTACCCTGTGCTATGTAAGTGATGCACAGAAAAGTGTAAAAAATTCAAACAGCACAGAGTACATGCATTTAAAGCACAGTGTGTCGTTTGGTGTATCGTTAGTGTGTATCCCTATCATTGTTGATATTTTTATTTAATATACTTAGCTTTTTTATGACAATGCTGAGTTACATTCTCCATTTTGTATTGATCCCCATGATTGCATAAATTCAGAGAGTGTATTTTGGACTGAGCCTAGTATATATATTAATTTGATCTTGTATTATATTTTGGTGGAAGAATATATATATATATATATATATATTGGATTACACGTAGCAATATTGATATATTTTGTATTTAGAGAGACAAAATAAAAAAGAGGCATAGAGATAGAGATATATATAGAAACGTTACAGAGTGAGAGTTATCTACTGTAGAAGTTAATTAAGGAGAATGAAGCTCCATCAACTCCTAACCCATATACTTACGTGCAAAACACCATCTACGACTTAAAAACATAAGCTATGAGACTTCCTTTCGTGTGAAAAAAAAAAACTATATTCGGAAACATCTTTAAAATAAATTGCTAATAAATAGAATAATGTAATTAATTAAAATTGGCAAGAATGCATTCTAAAGATTTCAATCCAAACTCATGCACACGGATTAACTTGAAGTATTTTCCTTTGAATAACAAAATTATCAATGACTTTTTCTTGTCTCTTTTTGGTGAGGGTCATGGTACGTATAAGAGAAACTACACAATATATATATATACATATATAAAATAATATCATGTAATCTATATCACATTACTGATACACATGAATTTGGTATTGATATGTAGGTATATTTTTCTAGAATTTAGAGTAGACAAATGTTTAATTAAAACAATGACATCTAGCTATTGGCTTGTTATTATATCACGCCATTAAAATAACCATTACATTAAATATTTACTCGTGGGTGGTGAAGGGTAGTTTAAAGTCATGTTTACTTAGGTGCCTACCTTCCAAAACATGAGCTGGTCATCACAATCATGAGCACAGGTTTAGCAAGAATGGTTAGGTTTAAGTGCACCAAACCACCAATATACTTTCCAGCTAAGAAGATGAAGCTTTCTGTTTATTTGAAAGTCACGAGCATCCAAAAGATGACACCTACTTTAATACAAAACTATGAATGCTCAATTAGTACGTAGTACTACTTTTGAACTACACCTCTATATATGTTTCTTAAAAATGTACTCTACTCCTCAGCCTTTGTGTGTGTGTGTGTGATGTTTATATTCATTATTATACATGGTATATATGGAATTAAGCATCTAAAAACATGAGAAGTTGATCAATTGCCAACAAAAACTGATACTAATTAATCCCCTGAAAATTGAATGGGTCATATTTCTCTGTCTCTTAGATTGTATTGGATTCATGACCTCCATGATTAAGAATTAAAATTTGTCACATTATTTAATTGTTATTTTGTATCGATAAGAACTCGACTTCTTCTTTTTTTTCTTTTTCTGTTTTTTCTTTTTTTTTTTTCTGTAGCATAGTAAGATTTTCTTTTTCAATATTAATTTTTATTTTTTTTCCTGGTGATTATAAGAATCCATTTAATTCTTTCTTTTTTGCGACATATAAGAGGATCAACGTTTTTTTTAGTTTTTTCAGTGAAGATAGGAATTAACCAATTAAATGTAACAGACTACTTGCATTAATGAGAACTTCATTTTCTCTTTCTTTTCTTTTTGTGTTCCTTTCTTTTTTTTTTTCTTTTCACAAATAAGAATGTCAATTATTTCGTGCTATATATATATATATATATTCGGTTCAGATAAGAACTTCAGTTTTTTTCTGTCTTTTTTGGGTCTTTCTTTTGGAACTTTTACTTTTAGGTGTTTTGTTTTCTTTCTGGTCTAGATAAGAACTTCAGTTGCTTCTTTCAGAATTTACTCTTCCATCTTTTCTTTTGGCTACATATGTATGAGAACTTCATTGAAATTTTTTGTACGGAGTATTTGGGTAGATGAACTTGAGTTATTGCTCTTTAATTGGTACAAATAAGAACACAACCTACTTTCTAGTTCTTTTCGGTACGGACGAGAATTGTAGTTTTTTTTTTGCTAAGAGGACGAGAATTGTAGTTATTATATATGTTTCTTTTCTTATTTTATTTTACCTTTTTTTTTTTTTTGTGTGTGTGTGGAGTTTGAATTTCATTTTAAATCAGATAAGAAGTTCAGATTTTTTTTTTTTTTTTTTTTGCCCTTTTCACTAACAACATAATATATTTTGGGTAAATCTATTGTAAAAAGTTTCTCATACGAGAAGACATGTTTTAACCGTTGAATGAGAATCTAGCCATAAGATTCTCAAGAATCTGGAGATGCATTTATTGTTAGATTCTCATTCAACGGTTAAAACTCGTCTTCTCGTATAAGAAGTTGCTCACTATGGACTTTGCTCATATCATTTTCAGTATTTGGTATTGAAAAGAGCACCCGTTGTGTTTTTGCGTGTTGGGTGTGGCTCATATTGTAATGGGTCCGTTACACTAGGCCCAAGAGTCAAGGGGAGGGCCTATGGCTCATGGCGGAGCGAAGCGTACGTAGGCATATTGCCGAACCACGTGATAACTCTGTGTCTCTTTGATATTTCTGTTTTTCATATATTGTTTGTCTGTGATTATTTCGATTCAACATTGCGCTTGAAAAAGAGGGTTTTCAATATCTATTAGGAATGTTGATGAATCACTTTCAAAACTCACAGTTTATGTAAGATAGGCAACTTACCGCATCGGACATTTAGATTAGCTTTTGGGTTTGTTTTAACATGCGTCTCAAGTGACATTTGTAATAGGTGTCTCAAAGTGGGACACCACTTTCATACATTATCCTAGATCTTGTTGGAGTTATTCTCTCTCACAAAAGGGGATCTCACAATTGAAAAATATTTTTTTGAAAAAACAATATTTGAACATTGGAATCCACTTTTGTGACAGAGATTTAACAACGCCAAAATCAGCTAATTAATGGCAACAGTAATACGTTTTTTTTAGGTACATTACTATCTGCAAAAACACAAGTTATGATAACGCAAGTTACCCTTAGTCTCTTTCGAGACCGCACTGGAAAAATCAAAGAGTAATGCTAGATGCATTCTCAAATGTACAATCAAATGCACAATCTTGCTTAAAAATGTTGGACTTTGTGCTGAAAAACTTGCACACTCTTCATACCCCCTTTTGTGTGTACAAATTTTTCAGCACGAAATCTAATATTTTTAAGCAGAATTGTACATTTAATTATACATTTGAGAGTACATCTAACATTACTCAAAATCAAATCCACATAACATTTGAGTTCTTTTTGACAGTACACTATTTTTCCTAGTTATATACGTGACATTTTTAAATTAACATGACTTTCTGGAAAAAAATATATTGTAATAAGATGCCCCCCAACTATGTCCACAAAACCTCGTGACATGACCTTTACTAGGCTACACAATGCAGGAAGCGACCACTTGGATCTCTTCCCAAGAAATGGAATAATTGATCCATGACAAGCCAAACAAGTTTTCCAACTTCTGTGGTTGTGTGTGTATATGGGGTATGTGTACACACACATATATATATATATATATATATATCTTTTATTTATTACTCCCTCTGTCCCATAATAAGTGTCTACTTCTATTTTGCACATTGTTTAAGAAAGTTGCATTATATTAGTTTTTTTTGTTCATTAAAGGGTCACTTTTCAATTTTACCCTTAGATGTGATGGGTGTTTGACTTTTTGCTTGATTTAAGACCACAAATAAATGATACTTTGTCTTTATTAAAAGTGTAGTTTTGGAAAGTAGGTAAAAGCTATATGCCAATTTAGGAAAGTGGACACTTATTGTGGGACATCCAAAAAAGGAAATGTGGACACTTATTATGGGACGGAGGGAGTATATATTTAGGGTGGGACTAAATACACCACTATAATTGCTAAATACACCACCCCACCCTTACTTTATTCATTTTGATACAATCAAAGCACCCATTTTTCCACTTTCACAATTATACCAAAAATACCCTTTCCCACTTTCACAAATATACCAAAAATGCCCTTATTTGTTAGGGCATATGAAATGTATTAGATATCACAAACCCTCAGTTTAGCTCCAAAAACATAACAGAGCCTCAAGATTTGCCGTCGCCGCTCCCACATGCAACCTCCCCTTGCGCCATTGTCATCGTCTCCCTCAGCCTCCCTCAGGGTCGTCGTCTTCCTCAGCCTCCCTCAAGGTAAGTTTTTCTCTCTTTCCCTCTTATATTTGATGAATGAACTTTACTCCATTTTTGTTAATTCTTTTTACACCATTGTTTGTTATTCTTTAAATTATGAATTGGGAAGAAATTGAGCAATTGATGAATGAAACTTTACTCCATTTTGGTACTCCTTTTTTTCAAGCAAAAAAAAAAAAAAAACAAAACAAAACAAAACAAAACAAAAAACCAGTCGTTGTTTTGCTAAAGTGCTATAGCTCTACCATGGTTCTCCTACTTTGGTTGGTTGACCTTTTATATTTAACATAGTCAATCCCATTTACTTTACAGATTAAACTTTATGGATTTTGGACTCTTATTCAATCGGTGGTATTAAATGTTAGAATATTACTTGTTGGATTTTGGACTATTGTTCAATTTTTTTTTTTAATATTTGTTTTAAATTACACAGATAATTATGAATTGGGAAGAAATTGAGGAATTGATGAATGAAACTTTACCACATAATGAAGGATTGCAACTAACATATGAACAATTTCAACAAAGCGTGATCCTTTCTGCATTTGAGATCATAGAAAATATACGGAGGTGTAATGTATGCCAAGGATTTGGACACGGTAGCCAAACTTGCCAACCGAAAGTCAAAGACAATGGATCAAGCCTTTACATAACAATTAGTGGAAGCAATGAAGACAATTGGGTGGATGAGGTGGATTTGAATTTGCTCTTGTGATTTTGGTATTACGACTTTGGATATATGATTTTAAATTTGAGATTTTTGAGGCTATGTTGGCTGTTTGTTCTTAGTCAGATCTTTTTTTAGGCTATTTTGTTTAGCCTATGATACTCTTTGGGACTTCCTTATTTGGTTTATTTGTTCTTAATTCGATCTTTTTGTGGTTAATTTGTGGTGTGTTCTTGTTGGTTTTTTTTTTTTTGGTTTGATTTTAATGGATAAAAAACAGATTGTTTGGGGAAAGACTTTGATGAAGAGATATCTTGATATTGTCCTTAATTAGTGTGTTTTCATGGGTGAAAGAGACTAATGACTATTTAAGGGTATTTTTGGTAAATTTGTGAAAGTGAAAAAGTGAGTGCTTTGATTGTATCAAAATGAATAAAATAAGAATAAAATGGTATATTTAGCAATTATAGTAATGTATTTATCCCCACCCTATATTTAAGCGAATATGGCCAACATTTGTAGACCATGACAGTACTCATCAATTGTATAATAAGTGGAGGGCATTAATAATTAGGATTAATTACACTTTCACCCCTTGAAGTATGACCCTTTTTTAACTCACTTCCCTCAAGTATCTAACCTGACAAATGCCCCCCTATATTATTAGACCCATTAAACATCAGCCCTTGTCTCTGTCAAATGCATTGTCAGAATGCACATGATGTGCAGAGAAGAATGGAATATACCAAAAATGTCCTCTTAATGGCTCGTTAAATTAGATGGGACCAAATTGCCCTTTTGTTTATGCATCAGAGATCTTGTCTCTCTCCCTCTAACATCTGGGGATTTCCTCAATTTTACCCAAAATCTCTTTGCAAAAGCCAGACCTTGTCTATCTTCACTCTAAATTCTGAGTTTAATTGCAACAAAATTGATCAACAACAAAGCTTCCAATTCCTTGTTGAGGTATGCATACACTCAAAACACACACACACACACACACACACACACACACACACACACACACACACACATGCAGACGCACAACCATACACATAATACATGTATATATATAGGCGTGTATAGATGATTGAGTGCATAATGAATAGGTGAATTGATGTAACAAGTCAACATTCTCTAAATTCAAGTTCAACATGAAATGGGGATCTCCATTGAAGGTTTTACACACCCTTGCGGTTGTTCAAACTATCGGGTATGTATGAGATTGAAAATAAATTGTGACAATGAATGTTAAATTAAGTCAATTTTTTTTTCAAGAAGACGAATTCTTGAGGTTTTTTCAATTGGGTAGATCCTCCAACTTGTCCACGAGGAAGATCATTTTGGGGTGAGCTTGTTGTGCAAGAACACGAAATTGAATCAACAAAATCAAGAGTTGCAAGCACTCATTTCCAAGTATAAAGTCAGAGAGAAAAATGTTGTGAAAGTTTCTATAATGTTTGCTTTCTTTCCGAAAAAAATGTTTGCTTTCTTTATGCTACTTGTATGTTGGCTAAGCTTTAAGTCAATGGGAGCCCTAAATTGTATCTGCCAAGAGGGTAAAGTAGCAAATGGCTCCATTTGTTTGGATGTGTTTTGTTCTTATGTGGTTAGTTGAAGTTTGTATGTATATATAAAAGAGAAGTTGGGGGTTTTTGTGAAACATTTGCAATGGTTTGTGCTTCTTAAAATAGATTAATGTATGTTTCTTTATCCCAATTTTCAAAGGTTTTAGTTTTTTTTTTTAAATCAAATTTAAGGATAATGAGTTGTTATATAACAAGAGATAGAACTCTCATGCAGTGCAGTTAGATTCATGGAGCGACCACCCAGCAAGATGAAGAAATCGCAATCTCTGACATTTGAGTATTCAACACAATACAATGGCAAAGTGAGAAAAAAAAAACAGAGGAAAATAGAGAATAGATATGAGAATCATAGGCGGGAAAATGGAAGGAAATAGAATTAAAAAGTGATACAGAGAGAGAGAGAGAGAGAGAGGTGAGAGACGTAGAGAGATGGAAGGGCAAAACTCTAAAAGTAGAGCATTTTCGGAATTACACAATATTGACCTAAAATGTCTTTAGTCAATTGCTTAAATAGGGGTAAAAATGGTAAAATCACATATTCATTCAGAAAAAGTAATGGCGAGTCAACTCACTGGGGTAACTCGTTGGGTTTGATACTTGAGAGGAGTGAGTTAAAAAATGGTCATACTTCAGGGGGTGAAAGTGTAATTAACCCTAATAATTATTAGATCTCAACTTTGTGTATAGTACATACAACAGGAAAGTAAGAAGTAAGTATATATGAAAAGGCCTAGAAAGGGAAAAAGGTCATACCCTTGTTTAGTTACCATCTCAAATTTCCCATAGACCTTCATATTATATGCACGAGTGCTTGCGTATTTAAAAAGAACATTGCAGTGGTGTAATGGCTGTTTCTTCTTTGAAAGGACTATTTCTAACTCTTTCAATTGAAAATCTCCTTCTCCCTCAATTATTACAACCACCTGAATGGTCCGGACTACAGAGCCGCCCTGAGCTTTAGTGGGTCAAAAGCGAACTTTTAAAATAGGGCTCGGGGTTATACGGGCGTTTGGGGATAGCGTGCCCGACAATTTTTTTTGTAGTCTAAGTATACATAATTATGCGTATATATTGATTTTTAATGTCACATTGCAAAATGTTCTAACAACTTGCAGCATAATTAAATACTTATTCGAACAACCAATAATTTGAAACCAAGTTATAACTTGAAAACAACTTACAACTGGAGGGTTTGTTTGGGCTAAAACTAAAAGGAATTTGGAGAATTGAGAAAAACCTAATTTTCTTACATCTTTTCGGTACACTGTTTTATTTATTTATTTATTTTTTAAAGTGTATCACACTATGAGTTGATCAATTAGTCTTTTTTTTAATAGTAAAATAAATTATAGTCTTAATTTCTCCAGCAAAAAAATACAGTCTTATTCTAGTCTTCTAGAGGGTTTGTTTGGGCTTAGCTTTGTAGTTTTATATGTGAAAATTTTGGGTCATTTTAGTTTAGTTTGGGGTCTTTATTAGACTAGGTTATAGTACGTTTTTTATAAGGGCCCAATATAAAAATGCAAAGTTAGCACCTAAATAGGGCCCTTAAATTAGCTAAATATCTGGGGGTCCAAAGCGGCAGCTTTGCCGGCTTTCTCCCAATGCCAGCCCTGCCTGACTATGACCTTCTGTGTTGTTAATTACCTTATAAATAGTAGAGTTGTTATTAATCTAAATGTTTAGTTGAAATTATTGAAAAAGTTGAGTCCATTTGGCAATTAATTGTTTACAATTTTTTTTTTTTTTTTTAATATGGATTTTCAAAAAGCCGAAAAATGGATTAATTAGTTGTTATCACGTTCGTCGGTGCTTGATCGCCGGAAACAGTCATTGAAACAGCAACTGGCCGAATGTGTGTGTGTGTGTGTGTGTGTGTGTGTGTGAGAGAGAGAGAGAGAGAGAGAGAGAGAGAGAGAGAGAGAGAGAGAGAGGAAGGTTTTGAGAAGAAATCTTGTATATATATAGCTAGGCTTTTTAATTACATATACATATATAGATGTATATATATCAGGAATCAAATAAATGTGCATTTGAATTTTAAAAATCATATATTAAGCTAGGGGTAGAATGGTCTGAAATATTTTTGTGGACCTATCTTCAAATAGTTTTTTGTATTGGGTCTATTATAACAAAGATACACTAAATAGGATTTAATACTAGTTAACCCATAAATTAAAACCAGTGAATTTCAGTCTTTTAATTAAAACAAAAAGAAGAAGAAAAAAAAACAATGAAAAATCCCTAACTCACACAACTATTCAAAACATATATTAAACTGCTTTTTAAAAAATCTCTTGAGAAAAATATATTAATCCCAGAGAGAACACAAACGCGGGGTCTTAGCATATATAGAGCCTGTTTGTCTGTGCTTATGCTTATGCGATCTTGATCGTGAGTGGTAGGACTGCTTAGAAGCAGAACTGCTTAGAAGCAGAACTGCTTATTATGGTTTGGGTGTTTGGTTAATATGTTGTGAATTGATCAATCATAGAGATAATCTTGAAAAGCACCCCCCCACCTGCTTATTGCCAAACTGCGTTTTGGACCAAATCTGCTTATATTTTTGTTGAAACAAACAGATCAATAAGTAGTTTGGGCCACCAGAACTGCTTAAAATGGACAAATAAGCAATGACAAACAGCCTCATAATCAATCAATACCTCGATCCTTGGTTCCAGTAGGTCAGTGAGGTTGTTTCACTAGGAAAGGTACAGCAACGGAGATCAAACGCTTTGCGTGATAGCAATCATGGTAAGAGAAAATAATATGCATTTATATAATAAGTCAGCTACAATATTTCACTATCGCGTTGTTTACAAGTAGTCAAGAAGATTGCAAAATAGGATCATAAACTTATGAGATTCTTGGGATTTTGGTTCTCTTTAATATAAAATTTTGTCACAATATGGACTTAAATCTGGTGTCAACTTTGGTTAATATTGTGCATTAGTGGCATGGAATTGTGACTGAACAGGGCCAATAATGTGTGAGTGTATGCGTTATATATAGTATATATGCAGGTGCATATGTATCTCAGGGCCAATAATGTTGGAAGTTTAAAAATATCAGCTGCTAAAACTCCATTTTTCTTTTTCTTTTTTTGTAAAGTTTAGTACCAGAACTTGATGCATCCAAGTACATACATACATAAGATGCATGTTTTGGAAGTACATGACCAATAATTCAATTCATTGTATATTAAACTGTGGTTGTTAGTGACTCTTGAATCATTGAAGTTTGAAACCAGCCCAATATTTTTTGGTGTATTGCTATATGCATAAAAAAAAATGCACAACTAAATGCACAACCTGCTTAAAATGTTGGACTTCGTGTTGAAAAAACTGTACACCTCTTTTTTTTTTTGTCTTTTTGTGTGTACAGATTTTTCAGCACAAGGTCCAACAATTTTAAGCAAATTGTGCATTTTGTTTGTGCATCTAGCATTATTCTGTTTTTTGAAGCACAGAAACCCAAACTACAGTATTATTTAGCAAAAAAATTGCTACACCCAAAGCCTTTTTCACAATCAATAACCCATGATTTCAGTAGGTCCTGTGTGGGACCTTCATGGAATCCACCGAAATCAAGAACTAAGATGTATATACGATTGTGAAAAAGGTTATAGGTGTAACATGACTCTTTATGTACAATGTCCTTGACACGTTTCGGACACTTATAAGCCCAATAATTGTATAAACACTTGTTCAAATCAGAGTACTCCGAAATTATTGAAAGAATGATTGTCAATACACTCCATCTCATAAAGTTTTTGGTGTTATTACATGTATTGGGAAGTATTTTCATAATCAGGAAAAAAAAAAAAAAAAAAAAAAACAACCCCCCCCCCCCCCCCACCAAAAAAAAATAAAAGTGTTTCATGATATGACATGTGTAATATGAGTTCACTTCAGAAAGCATACCAGAACAGAACATAGTTTTTCTTAACATCCATTGGTAGTACCAGTACCATAGTTTCTTCACAATACCATCTGTACCCAAGATTGGTAATTCTTTTCTATTTTTCCATTTCATAGTAAGAGAATGAACTTTTCAAAGCTCTAGTTCAAAATTTACCTTTCTTTAGATTGGCAAGTTATTTCAAAGAAAATGACAAATCATACGAGAAAATATCACTTCAAAATTACCCTTTCTTTAGATTGGCAATTTTTTTGGGAGAAAATGACAAATAAAAAGAGAAAAAGCACACAGATGTGACATAAAACTTTTTCCTCAAAGGGATATGTAACTGACCCTATTTCACTTTTTTTTTTTTTTTTTTGAAGAATTGCATTCGGTAGCCAATGTACAGCCTGCACTTTACACAATTGGGTATTATGTACTCAACTTTGTCATGCTTTAAAACTTTTACTAAGAATATAAATATTACCCAATTAGACAAAAGTATAATTAAACATAAGACCCCTGCCAAAGACAACAAAACCACTAAATTAATCCACAAATCTTGATTTTTGAGAACTACCCACTACTGAAAGCTTTGTTAACACAAAAATATATTTTCAGTTCCATTGTTTGGGACATTAGAAACTCATTTCCATTGGCTAATTGCCAATAGCAAAACTATTCATAATTGCCCTCCACACCATCATAATCTCAAAAATAATTAAAGAGATTTAATGAAAACACATGAACAAAACATGAAAATTGCACCAAGGCAACAACCCCACAAATGATTGGAGCTGAATTATTTGTACTGTTGGAGAGCATATCCTTTGCTTTCCAACTTGGAGAGCATTTATATTATGTGTACATGGGTAAAGCAACAATGACTTTGCCCAGTATCAACCCCATGTGGGTGCCCAACTTAGGACCACTTCTGAAAATAGGCTGTATGGTTGCAAAGTAGTCCCCACCATAGAGAAGCAGTCAAAAATGGAGTCCCATCCAACCCATCAAATGTGGTCATAAGAAAACAAATCAGTGATGGCCTGATTCTTTAGCACCACCATACAATTTGTTTCCCTTGTGTTTGGACAGCAAGCTTGGCACTTAGTCAATTGTTAATTATAATTACAGTTTAGAATAATTTGTTATTGGGTATGATTTGATTGGTACTTCTTGTGCTGTGCACCTTTATGTGTCAAAATTTTGGGACAAGTCTCCAAAGTATCAAATCCATCTTCTGCTCCAATCCTAACTTTTTAAAGCATAGTTACTGTAGTCTAGTTCTGCATTGCGCAGCAAAAATTTCTAACAAAACTATGCACAAGAGTTTCTGCAACAAAGCTCATTTTTGGGTAGACAACAAGAGATCGAGATCACAATTTTTAATC
Organism: Hydrangea macrophylla; assembly: GCA_033977485.1. Lineage (NCBI taxonomy): Eukaryota > Viridiplantae > Streptophyta > Magnoliopsida > Cornales > Hydrangeaceae > Hydrangea > Hydrangea macrophylla. Next base: position 114,045,816 of record CM066983.1, read on the forward strand.
TAAGACCGTGTTGATAATCTGTATCCATTGTATCAACATCTTGGTAAACAGGAGGACCGTTATCCGTAATGACAATACATAGGTCAAGCTGGTAGAGACCTTCTCAGAGTTAAAGACCACAAATTTCAACTTTAGGATATCACTTCGAATGGTACATGTAATTAACAGACAGAAACTGAGTTGAATCATTGCTGGCCACTTGTTCAAGGTTTATAATACTGGAAGGCTAGAACATTTACCAAATCGGATTGGGTCCACATCTAGTGAGGACAATATACAAATTCTTATTACAGCAAAATATGAGCCACTTCAACTTCAAAAAGAAAAGAAAAAGAAAAAGAAAAAGAAAAGTCTCACGCAGGTCACATGTAGAAAGAGCCAAGACCCTTGATTAGAAAGCCCTTTGCAACGTACTACCAACATAAAGAACACTCATAAACACCACACATCTGCAAACAGTACATGTGATCCAAATGCGGTAGCAAAATGCAAAGCTCCTTTGGCTTTATCCAATTAGATTAAAAGAAGAAATCGACTCGAGTCCAAAAACAAGAATCAGGGCAAAATCAGTTGCACAGATGCTTGAAAAAGATTTCTGTCCCTCTCTTAATAAAATAATAACCGCCAAATTGCTATCAGCCTTAAGATATTTGGCTTTTTATCAATCAAATCTCTTAAAACACATTTGATTAAAGAAAGAGAGAGCATAGAGATACATCATATATACAAAGAATAAATGGAAATTAATTTTCTAAATTAAATATGTAAGTTTAACCTTAGATACCAAACCTTTCAAGAGAGCAGACAACAGCCTGCACATTTCAAGTCAATTGCCGGATGCATTTCTCGAATACATTCATAAGATGGTTCCGATATCAAGACATAGTCGAAGAGTGCTCGTCGTATAGCCGAAAATCTGTGAAAGTCCTAATTTTTACAACTTTCAGTGAACCTCAATTAAAATCATAGGAATGTATATTCATTTGTACAACCAAACCTCATTAGTATTATGCCGGCACAACATCTGGTTCCAAGGGTGTGGACCCCTCGTCATCTACAGTCCGGCCCTCCGATGTCTCCTTAGTTTGTTTTTCTTCATCTTGGAACCCTTCCTTGAACCGATCATAATTTGTGGGCTCGCTGCTCTTAAATGGGCGTTCACCCAGTACTCGAACTAAGTCGTCTTGATGTAAGACCTCCTTCTCCAGTAACAACTCTGCAATTTTAGCCACGAGCTCTTTGTGCTCCTCTATTAGCTGTAGTGTGCGGTCATACGCCTTGCCGACCCATTCTCTCACTTCATTGTCAATGATTGCAGCGGTCTTGCTGCTGTACGGCTTAGTCATCTCAAAAGCATCGTCCCTTTGGGGAAAGGAAAGAAGACCTACTTTATCGCTGAAACCATAAACTGCCACTTGGGCATAGGTCATCTTGGTCACTTTCTCCAAGTCATTTTGAGCTCCAGTTGAGATCTTTCCTAACATAACCTACTCCCAATAGAAAGTCACATTACCACAGTTGAATGGTTTGAGTAGTGATTTATTCGGCAAATTGGAAGTACAAAGTCACTAACTGAATTAAAGATGTTGATAAAATAGGTTTCATTTCAAAACTGGGTTGAAGGATTGCGCTATTTGATGATGTTTCCATGAATGGATAATTGCCAATACACTAATTTACGTACTTTCTATTAGAGAACATACATACGGGGAAGGATCCTCGGCAGCCAACATGGGGGCTGCCAATCTGGCAGCAACCCATTTGGCTTTGGCGACCACAAATTTTATTTTTAATTTTTTATTTTCAACTTCTGCAAAAAAAAATAAAAAATAAAAAAATAAAAAAAAAATAATAATAATAATAATAATAATAATAAAATAGAAAATTTGGAGTCCTGCCAAAGCCACATGGGTGCTGCCGGATTGGCAGCCTCCCCATCGCTTCTGAGGATCCACAGGCCTTACAGATACTCTACTGGCGATGAAATCTTTAATTCTGTCAATTTCATCACTTACTGATAATTTTGTATTATATTTGAATGCTAATTTCCAAATCCTTAAAGAGACAACAATAAGAAAAGATTTTTCATCGTCTCTCCTCTCACAAGAAATCGGGAAAGGTGAATGTACGCTCTCAAGTGTTGCTAACATATGAACTGCAAAACTTAGGGTTTCTGACTTAAGCAGTTAAGCCACAGGTAACTAAAAACCTACAATACCTTTAAATGCCGAGTCAACAAGGATGTCAAGGACTCCCAGATTTCATATTTTCCTTGGTGTTCTCTTCGATCTAATGAATCTATAATGTGATTTTTTAAAAGCAATTGAGATGGAAGTGCTGCTAATGACATGAAACATAGTGTTCAAATTTTCAGCACCTTTTTACCTAAGTTTCAAACTCTTTGAATGATTGTTTCCGTCTTCTGGAAACCTTGTGAAAACGTATAGGAAACGACCAAAAATTGAGAACGCTAAGAAACGGTTGGAAAACTTTAAGCATATAAAAGTGCAATCCAATAAAAATAATTAATTCGCTATATTTTAGGTTTATATATATATATAAACTTATGTTAAGGATTACATATTCATTCACAAACAAGAGCACTAAGTGGATTGAGGTATACATGCAAATGTGAACAAGTCCATCATTTACTAAGAAACAATTCTTTGCTAGTACCTAGTATAAAGAATTGCGATAGTTACAGTTAAATATATGCCCTAGCATAATAAGTTGCACATCCTCTATACACAAAGTAAAAAAGAAATGTTACGTGGAATACTAATATAACAAAATTTACTGCTTAGAGAATCACATATCAACTATGAGTACTTTTACTTTTTTGATATTGCAGTCTCTCACTTCTTAAAAGAAAATATTGGACACAACCCTTTGTCAGTTTTCTTGGACTATTATGCTTTAATAGAAACAACTGTCTCCAAGGAAGCATGTGAATTTCGAATTCCCTCTCATGCTTCACTTCTGTTCAGAAGGAAACTAGGAAAAGGAAATGTTTCGGCCATTTCAATAGAAAAAACAGGAAATTTTGATCCTTAGGTTTGAGACTTGATCCACGTGATTGCTCAAAGGCAAAACGTACTGCCAACTGCAGGAGATGATACTACTCTCCGAGGGCAGGGCATCAAGGTTCAGCCTTGAGAGGCCTAATCAGCAATTTAAGAACACCAAATTAACTTATAAAAGCATGTCGTCATGTGTGCAATTGCTGACTAGCACTTTAAATAGCAAAGTGACCAATTAAAAGAGATATAAAGAGCAAAGCAGGAGGGTCAATAGATTCACCTGTTCAGATGCTCGGCCACCAAGGGTCATGCATGTCATGTCAAAGAGCTGTTCTTTTGTCATTAAAAGGTTTTCATTGGGAACATACTGAGCAAAACCAAGAGCGGCAGTACCACGAGGAACAATTGTTACTTTAAGCAACGGTTCTGCATGCTCCAAAAACCAACCAGCAACAGCATGACCTGATTCATGGTAAGCAACAGTACGCCTTTCCAGCTTGCTTATAACCTGCATAAAGAAACATGTGATAGAATCCATCTCAAGGTCTCATTATTGCTTAAAAGAAAACAATTTTTTATTGCTCAGGTAGTGATTTCCAACACGAAACATTAATTCCGCGGGCAGATTATAGAACTTCAAATATTTAAGATCATTTCCAACATTCCTGATTATTTCTAGTTTCAAAGAACCGTTTTTATTCATTTATTCCATCGGTAAATTACTCTCATCATGTAAAGATCATACAATGCCTTCATAAATCTGTTTAATCCTACTTCCAAATGCCCACATTATGAGTTCAAAGAATCTTGAATATCATCGTCACTAAGAAGGCCTGAGTGCCTGACTGTTCCAAAGGAAGGGGAATAAAAACTTCCAATTTTGACAACCATAATATATCAGCAAACCCAATTCGGAAGTACATGCTTTAAAATCTAAAAGTTATAACTTTTAGGTCCCAATTAAATGTAAGAGATGGGGAGGGGGAGCATTTACTCCTTTCTCTTTTTACTATTTTCAATACTATTCCAGCCGTGTTACAAAGTATCGAAGTGTTCCATCATTAAATTTACCATTTTCAATACTAATCCATCCATGCACTTTTTTTTCCACCCTTTTCACATTTTATCTTTATATGTTGTTAAGTTACCAACTACGCCAAAAGCTTAAGCTGTTAGAGAATGGGCTCAACAATGTATATCAAGCTTCCACACCCTCTCTCATGTGCAACCCCGACTTGCACGTGAAGACAAATAACAAAGTGCAAATATGCACAACAAAGCGGGAATGGAGAGTCAAACCCAGGACCTCCCACAAACAAGGCTCTGATACCATGTTAAGTTACCAACTACTCCAAAAGCTTAAACTGTTAGAGAATGGGCCAACAATGTATATCAAGCTTCAACATATGTAACTTTAAAAAGGAGGAAGGAGTGTTTCTTGTTTGCCATACATGTGCTCACATTTTTCTTCTCCCATTTTCACAACACAACACTTCTACTTAAGGGTGTCATCGGTCCGTTTGGTCGGTTATTGGGAGGTTTCAAAACCGACCAAATGGCTTCGGTTCGGTCGGTCTTGGGGTTTTTTTTCCGATTCGGTTCGGTTTTCCCACTGCACTATTTTGATGAAAACCGACCGAACAAGTAGGTTCGGTCAGTTGGTTTGGTCCATTCAGTTTTGTTGACACAGCTCTGCTATTGTAAACACTAAACAGCATATCTTTCACAGCCTAGTAGCACACATGGATCAGCTTAAGCAAGCCTCTTTGATACTATATATGAAATCACTTTGGACGACACAACAATTGCAAACCACCTTCTATTGAAGCCCATGGAAAAAAATATGAAATTGCAAGTCTACAGATACAAAATAAACATTCTTATTTCACTCTTTGAAACACTAATTTGTGTCTCAAAAGCAAAGAATCATTCCCACTAAATCAAAAAAGGAGATGCAGACAACACATGAAATAGCAAGTATACAAAAGAAGAATAAAAAGGTGAAACAGGGGAGAAATGAGATACCTTGTTCTTCTTCTCCAGACCTCCGATAACCCTGTCTATAGCTGCCTCAAAATGTTCCATTGTGACCTGTGCACTTTCATTCCTTGCAGCAATTAAAGCAGCTTCATTACAAACATTTGCAATGTCTGCTCCAGCAAATCCGGGTGTCAGAGCAGCAAGTCTCTGAGAATAAAATGAGGGTTCTTGATCAAGTTTTAACTTGTTCAGATAGATCCGAAATATCTGGTCACGCCCTTTAATGTCAGGTTTGTCAATGGTAATCTGACGATCGAACCGACCAGGCCTCAATAGGGCTTTGTCTAAAATATCAGGCCTGTTTGTGCCAGCAAGCACAACAACTCCAGAAGTCGTTCCAAATCCATCCATTTCTACAAGCAACTGATTTAGAGTACTTTCACGCTCATCATTGCCCCCAGAAAATCCCCCACGCCCTCTTGCCCGGCCAATTGCGTCTATCTCATCAATAAAAACTATGCTAGGTGCACATTGCCTTGCCTCTTGAAATAAGCTCCTGACCCTGGATGGTCCAACTCCGACAAACATTTCCATAAAATCGGAGCCAGAAATAGATAAAAATGGAACTTCAGATTCCCCTGCAGTTGCTTTAGCAAGAAGTGTCTTTCCTGTTCCTGGAGGGCCTACAAGAAGAGCACCCTTTGGGATTTTCGCTCCGAGCTCTTCATATTTTTTTGGGTTCTTGAGAAAGTGCACAAATTCCATGATTTCTTGCTTTGCCTCGTCACAGCCAGCCACATCCTTGAAGAATACCTGGATCACCAAAATATAATAAAAGATATGCTGGTGCTGAATCTGATGTAAACTTCTTTGGAAGGGCATTTTCACTAGTTAAAACGACATGGAAGACAATAACTTAAGAAGCAGAAACGAAATATAAAACAAAGCAAATGAATGCCATGACTAACCTTGTCCTTGGCATTCTTATCCAATTTGGTAACATGTGCTTTTCCTATGTTGAATATTCCCCGGGCACCTTTTCCACCAGGACCACCAACACCTAGCCCACCCTGCATTCTCCGCCCCATGAACCAGAGGGTTCCTAAAAGCAAGGCTGTTGGAGCAAACCTCATCAGTTCTTGGAACCAGTTCATTTCAGATACATACGTCACAGAAACATAATTATGAGGATCTATTCCTAATGTTACTTGGGCTTCCTCCAGCTTCTCCTCAAAAGAGTCAACACTTCCAATGTTAAAATAGTATTTATAATGGCCCACATTTCTTCTACCATGAGTACCATTAGTAGGACCTTGGACAATCTCAGTATTGGTTGGATTTGGCAGTGAGCTCTTCACATACACTTTTGCAACTGATTTATTTGCAACAACAATGCGATCCACCAGACCAGGTTCAAGTAACTTGTTTTTGAACTCTTGGAAACTAATCTGGAAAATATATTTATCAAATTATTAGAAAGAGAGAGAGAGTACTAAAAAAACCAATTATCAAACAAGAGTGTTGCAGGAAGTAACAATATTCAGAACAATAACATTGACCAATTACACTATATATGATGTAAATGTATGGAGAAGCGAAACATCTAACATTATCAATATTCAAAACATACTTATTGGCAGACAATATAAATTCCTTTGAATTCTCAATTCTAATGAGATACATTATTTCAAAACGAGAATTAGATAAGCTGATCTAAGACAAAAGAGGATGATGCTGTGGCAAGATGATGGTATGAATGAGTTGCATGAAGAGATCTGACTTCAATTCTACAACAAAACAGACCAAAGAAGAGGTGCATTGAGGGGTAAATAGCTACGGAGATATACTTTGTAGAAGGAGATCTTCCGTTTAGACTCGTTTCTTGAAAACTTGGGGTGCCCGTGTGGGATCATCAGAGGTGTTATGGAGTGAACGTGGAAAGACTCTTGAAAGGTTTGGGGAAAGCAGGGGGTTGCTAAACACCTTATTTTTGGGGTTTGGGTGATTTGGCATGATGTGTGGTGCAGGGAGGTGGCATTGAAGGTAAAATATCCCAACCTGTTTCGTACAGTTGCAAATAAAGAGGTAGTGGTTGCAGATATCTGTTCTATGTAGGAGCATTTGGTGTACTAAGGCCCCTACGAAAGTGGTGTTCTTTGAATGGGTAGCTTCTTTAGGGGCAATCTTAATGGTTGCTATTTTGAATATAAAGGATTCCTTGAACAGGTGTTTTATTTTCTGTATGACAGGGAGAAAGTTAACCATGTTCTACATCATTGTGAGGTTAAAAAGGATGTTCGGGACCTTTGATTTCACTTTTTGGTTTTTCTTGGGCAAAGACATGTACAGTTGCACATATACTGAGAATTAGAAGGGTAAGGAGCATATCGAGGAGGGGATGGAATATGTAGGATGTGGTTAGGGGTGCATATGAGCCGAGCTTTCAAGGCTCGGCTCGAGCTCGGGCTCAGCTCGAATGCTTTACTACTTGCTCAAGCTCGGCTCGAGCTCGCTTAATATTTAAACGAGCGAGCACGAGCTCGGCTCGATAAAAAACCAATTAGGTCAAGCTCGGCTCAATTACACTTACCGTTTCAAGCTTTAGCTCAAGCTCGATTATGAGCTCGGCTCGAGCTCATAATGGCTTAAGCTCATGCTCTAGCCACCACTTCTATTTATGAACTTAGAAAATAAGCCAAGGCTTTCCAAGTCAGCAAGCCCAAAAAATTTGAATACCAGGCCTACTTCAAGCCCAAGCCCAAAATAAGCTCCCCATTTTACTGGGCAAAATAGCCACTATTTTTTAACTTTTTCGTTGAGAATAATGGCCACTTAAATAGACCTCCCATTCCTTCCCTCCCTTCATGAGCAGCCGATGTGGGATAAGGATCAAAGATCAAATGCTTATACCACTTTTGTAACCACATGCAAACAAAAGTGTAGATGGATAATTGTATATACTACTTTTTATATTCACTACCATTTCCCTCCCTTATGAATACTACTTTTTATATTGATAAAAAATACTACTTTTCATATTTTTAATTTTAATAATCACTAGTATGTATATATAAAACAGTATGTATATATTATATATATTTTAAAATTTTTAATAAATAAATGTGTAAATGTACCTGCATTATACATATACTATTATATATATATAATTAAGCAAGCATTTCACAAGCCTATTAACGAGCTTTTTCTCGAGCCTACTTAACGAGCCTTAATCAAACGTGTTCGCGAGCTTGTTCACGAGCATTCATGTGTGCTCAAGTTTGGCTCGTTTATTAAACGAGCTTAGAAATCAAGCTCAAGCTTTGGCTCATTTATTAAACGAACCGAACCGAGCCGAGCCGTGCCGTTATCGAGCCGAGCCTCGAGCCCTTGTTGAGCAGCTCAACTTGTATGCACCCCTAGATGTGGTCCTCTTTGTTAGCTAAGGAAAGTTTTGGAACAAGAAGATTTTCAAAGGGGACGAGATGCACTTGCACATGGAGAGACATATTTTTGAAGACGTAATTTTTTTTTTTATAGGTTAGGACCTTATAGTTTTGGAATATGTGTCTCTAGCTAACAAAATTGACACTTCTTTAGATTTTCTAGACAACCTGAGCTTGTCTCATTGAACACCGTGTAGTGCTGTTTTTCTTTTGTTGTATTGGTCAAAGTGTACCGGGTTGCGCCCCATTTCTTGGTGTTCTTCAATGCAATTATCGAAAAAGAAGATATGTGTGGTATTAACCGCTTCGATGAAGTCAAAATATAGATAGCGAAACTCCCATAAACGGGATTTGAGGCACTCGACTATATTTCAATCCAACACAAACTAATTTAAAACTAAGCAAGCTTATAAAAGCAGGCTATTAAAGCAATATGCTTTTATTCTGCTCAAGTGAAGTGAAACACATTTTGTTTAATAATTCAACTCGGAATTGTTTATTTTTCCACATTGTTCTAAAAAGCGGACTAGGTGGCGCCTAGGCGGTACCCGGCCGCCGAGATTTTTGCTTAGGCGTTTGGAAATTCACCCAAGGCACTAGGCGGAAACTTTAACAAAAAACAAAAATATCTCATTAATCTTTTTTGCGTTTCGTTCATTTCATTCCCACACACACCACACCAGAGAGAGAGAGAGAGAGAGAGAGAGAGAGAGACAAATCGATGCTGAGAAGAAGAAGAAAAAGAAGAAGAAGGAGGAGGAGGAGGAGGAGAGGACCGAGAGGTACGTACCTGTATACTCGCCTGTAGGGTTTATGCAATTAGGGTTTTTTTAATTATGAAATTAGGGTTTTTAGTTTTGCTTTTTTCTTGCATCTTCTAATCTTCTCTCTCTCCAGTCTCCTCCAGTGTGTATGTGCGTGTGTGCGAATGTGTGTCTGCAAAAAGTGTGCGATCAAGTGTCTATGTGTGTGCATGAGTGTGTCTCAATGGTTGTGGCTTGTGTGTGTCTGTGCATGTGCGTGAGTATGTCTGAGTGTGTGCGTGACTCGTGAGTCGTGTGTGTGTGTGTGCGCGCGCACGCGTGAGTGTGTCTCTGTGCGTTCGTGAGTGTGTGTGTGTGTGCGCGCGACTGTGCGTGAGTGTATCTGTGTGAGTTCGTGAGTGTGTGTGTGTGTGTGTGTGTGCAACTGTGCATGAGTGTGTCTGTTCAGAGTCTTCACTTATTGATGTTTGGTCAATGTCCGAAAATGAATTTTTTTATATGACCAAATAATCAAGAACTTGACTAACTTCACCTTCTTAAGCTTCATTTTCATTGTTTTGTGAACTAATCTCAATTTCAGAATTGTCTCTATATTATTAATTTTGCTTTTAGTTTGTTGGTAAACACATATTTAAATTACATTGTTGATAATGTGACTTTTTTTAATATTAGAATTGTCTCTCTATTATTAATTTTGCTTTAAAATAATTTTTCCGCCTAGGCGCCCAACTAGTCCCCTAGGCGCTAGGCCCCCCTCCACCACCCGACTAGCATCTAGGGAGTTTTAGAACATTTTTTTTCCAGCACCCTATATTATGGTTAAAAAATAAAAAATAAAAACTACTATTTGCATGAGCCAAACTATAAATCTTTACTTGTAGGGCTGGGGAAAGAAGAAGACCCCTCTTATGACCGACAGCGTAATCTGCAAGTGCCTATATGTTGTAGCGTATTCATCAGGAGTACGTATTTTTAACGTACACATCCAATACAATTATACCAATATGGTTATGGAGTTGGGTCATAAAATAGAGCAATTTAAGGCTTTCAGCTCAAACGTTCTCTCCATCTAGTTTGTCAATTCTCCCATCAATTTGCTCAATTATTCTTTTTGGATAAATGAAAACAATTTAACTGAAGTGACAAAGGGGGTGCAACTCATGTAAACAATGTCTACAGTGAGCAATAAAAAACCACGAAGGAGAGACCAAAAAAACTACCCTAAGCTTCCAAAAGGTAAAACTAAACAAAAATATATGCACGACCAACGGAGTAAAAATGAGCAAGAAATAGTAAAATTTCAGTAACAGTCGCCAGAGAAGACGCCTGAATGAATTTGTAATATGTAATACTCCAGTATTTAGGTATTAGTATTTATTTTTGCAATATAGGAATTGAGAGTTTAGTTGGTCGAATGGTCAGCTCAAATGATACCCAGATGATCATCCTAGGTTCGAAACTTGTTGTCTGTACTTTCTTGTTTTTGTCACCAGTAGCTCTCACAAATAGTATATAAGATTATCTTGGGCATTTCCAAAACAAAGGAACTAGTTGATAGAGTGGGTTGAGCTGTTACCCCAAATCCTACAGGTGGTGGATTCAATACCTTGCACCAGCAATTGTCCCTCTAATTCTTATTGTTTTGTTTTCCCCTTTAATTCTCTTTCATTTCTTTTGATGTTTTTTTTTTAAAAAAAAAAAACCATGAAGAGTTTTGAACCCTGACCAACACCTTTGATAGTTTTCCATAAAACCATCCAGCCTCATAGTCATGTTTTGAAAGTTACCCAGGTGAATATATCTAGTAGCCTGTCATATTAGTAGAAAGGTTTGCTCAGTTTCGAAATTTCCTATTACGAAATTCCTAGTGAATTTTGAAACTCATAGCTAAGAACTGTTTGGAATTAAAACTTTGGTTAGACCAAAATTTGAATTTAGGAAAATTATAAGGTAGTGCTTTATTTTGTCCATAAACTATCTATGAATTATGATAAACTATTATGAAAATTTGTTAAAATTAAGGTCGAGGCCTTAAATAATGTAAGACTGAGATAGTCAAGTTGGGATGGCTAGGGACTGAGATAGTCCTACAGTTAGTGCACTAATATACTACCTATTTCTAATGGGGCTGGTAGGTAGTTTACACCTTTCGAGCTGGGCTGAGGTGCTGTAGCCTTGATGAGATAATCATTTTGTGCTTGGTTGATATAATCTTGATTTATTTTGACAGGATTGTAAAACTCAGGTATAATTTATACATGCAGCTGGTAAATGCAATATTAAGTCTGCAATTTATTTCACTTGTACTGATTTAAAGACATATATATATGTATTAATCTTAACACAATGATTCCTTTACAAAAATAAAATTATATCCTTACTGGGCACACAGCTCATTATTTTTATAAATAAAAATTACAGGGACAGGGACGGAAGGTGAGAATTGAGGAAAATGGCTGCTTAAGGATCAAGATCGTTCATTTTACTTTATTTCTTTCTGTTTGGAATAAAATGCAATGTAATAAAAGGATTCTCTTAAGGAAGTTGTAATGTGAAATATTAAGTATTTTATTCTCAATGAATTGGTGATTTCAAAATATTAACACCGTTATAGCCTCATTAATTTCACTATATACCATAACCATATTGGTATTTGTACCTTAGCATCCTTACCAAGACATGACTCCTATCCTCCTAGCATACCTACCTCCATGAGAATGTACAAACCTGCTGCCAGATCAGTGGAGGAAAACTCTCTCCCCCCTCAGAGACCTCCTATCCCTTCTAGTTATCATGCCATAATAAATAGATAACTCAAATAGAACAACCGATTAAGAAGAACCATCACTCTATATTATGAAAGCTCGACAGGGTTTTGAAAATAGACAGATGCAACTGTGAAGCAGAATCAGGAGGTCCTAAACCTTACAAGACCATAGAGTGGTCCTGTAAAAGTTTAAAGCACTATTGTTCTCAAACAGCTTATAACGATGCTTACTTATTGCATGTTAAGCAGAACTCTGTATTTTTCACAAATTGTGTAACTGCAGTAATTAGTAAAAACCAAATATCAACTCTAAAGCCTAAAACTTCAATGTGAACACAAGCCTAGATGTTGGAGGCCTGTTTGGGAATGCAACAGGATCAATTTCAGACAAAGTCTCACTTTAATCTAGTTTTATAAAAACTAGTATTATATTGGTTTCATAATGAGCCAGTTTTGGGGGCATTGTTAAGCCAAAAAGGGACTCCTACGTACCTAAAATCTAAAAAGTAGCTACACAAAGAACTACTTAGAAATGATTCTTCTTTGAAACAAAGAAACAGTTCTTGTGTTACCCAAGCAGCCCTTGAATCTCTGAAATCGTCAATGTTCAACATAATGGTAACATCGTTCTAAAATGGAAGATGTGCAGAAGACTGTTATTGACTACCATAAGATCACTGCATTTCAACATTGAGATCCTTTAGAATGCTAAGCAAAGAAAATATACAGCATGTGCACTACTAGTCAACCTCTTATATAAAGCAGGACATCAGACTTGTAAGCATCATCCAGTAGTTAAACAGACACCATATATAGAAGTTTGTACAAAGAAACACTGACTTGCTTCTGTTCACGCGGACTCAGAAAAATTGACGAGAGCACAAAGGCAATAAACAACAACGGTGTGATCAAACTTTGATATTGCTTCATGAAGTTCTCCTGTTCACCTGTACTTGAGCCCTCTGGTGAAACATCATGAGAATTTATAAGCATGGTTCAAAAAAATGGCAATCTGTTGCATTAAAGGAATCGCTGAAAGAATAAAAACAAAGGAAATGAAAGAGCAAGGTCAAAATTTAAACCACTTTTCATAGGTTATTGAACTACATCAATATTGGCATCTACTTCTGCCACTGCCACTGCCACTGCCACTGCCACTGCCATCATTAGTATTCATATCTTCCAATGCCAAAATTATAATAATATCCAATCTAAAAGGCAATAGTAGAGGATACAAGTTTTTCTGAAACGCATACACCATGTCCATGAGTTATGGAATTAGGTAACCTTCATGCATTGTTTATTTTCTTGAAATGTTCGTGGATTTGTGGCTTTTCCACACACCCAATTCAATACAACACTTCCATTACAATTATCACGAGCAGCCTCATTCCCTCCCCAAGGCTTGCCCCCCGCCCAAAAAAAATGAATAAAACAGTAAACGCACAAACAAACAAACAAATACACATTCCGACCGTAGTTTGGTGCCGCGTGCTGTGTATTTTCTTAATTAAGTTCTGCGTAAAACTACCCGGGAGCATATCTACCTTTGTTCACACGCTTAAATCTTTAATTTGTTCATCTTGCGCTGGTCTATGGCCTATAGAGCTTTCACCCTTTTCCCTTTTCTTCCTCTCTCTAGTCTAGCTCCCTTAGCATTCTTTTTCTTGTTTAGTACAAATATATTGCGTTCTTTTGTGGATTAAACTCACGATAAACAAGGGTACATTATTTTGCCAGGTCTGAAGATCAGGTAACAGAGTTAAAATTTCAGTTTCCAGACGTCAAGTTGGGCTACTCGAATTAGAAGAATGAAATACAGGCTGACCATGGGATTCAGTACAATCATTGGCGGTACTTGCGTTGGTGGCCAATGTGAGGCTCCCAAAACTTAGGTTTACCCAGAATTAATCTCCAACACACCAAAGTTGCACTCCAGAACTCCTCGCATAAGAGCCACATTACATTCCTGAAATTTAATCTCCAACGAGTGCCATGGCTCATGATGTTGTGTGCTAACTTTAACCAAAAATATCCATGATAGCATTTAAAACATCTGAAGTTAACAGCATTGTCCACAACTTCTGAGTCATACTGTTCCGTCAAGACAGACTCAGTTTCCGAAGAGTTTTCCAACTAGTTACCACGAATAACTCACAGCAAGTGCCTTTTTAAGCAATTATACGAGCTTCTCCATATTCTCTATTTTGTATTCACTAAACAAGTGTTACTGCATTTAAAGAATTTCTCTGGCACCCAGAATAGATCACAATAGCTAAGCTGCTAAGAAACGAGAATCCATACCTTTTGATTCTGATTTCTGATTATCTTCCTTGGGGATTTCTTTCTTATTCTTTGGGTGATAATTCTCATAATCTACAACAAGAAGAAATCACATCAGAAATATAAAGAAAACAAAATTTTTAAATGTCAGCAGCAATATATCAAAACGACTAGTAGTACATGTTACAGGAAATACAATGTGAGAAAAATGCTTCGTATGACTTACTTCTCCTCTTTGGCGCTTCACTGCAAAAAAACCGCCGAAGCCGAGGATTTGCAATTACGGAATTAAATTCCGATGAACATGTATTAGAAATTATATTATGCCTTCCAGCTCCAGTTGAAGTTAAATAATAACTCCTCATCAGAAGCCCTAATCCGCCATCAAAGCGTGCAATACACGCCTCCGTCGGAGGCAACAGTGGTTCATTACAAAGCAATGACCTTACACCATTATTACCAGATATAACATTCTGCCACAAATTTATGAAAACAATCAACACAAAACCACAAATTTCCATCAGTTCTTCGAAGTAAAAAAAAAAAAAGAAGCATAACTTACTCTTCGGATTGCAGAACGATAGAGAGAGCTTCGAATTTGTGAAAATATCATTGTATTGATGATCTGAACATGAGTTAATCGGTGAATTTCAAACCCTAGAAGGAGACTCAGATAGTGTAATCAGATTTTAATAAACAAAAAGTACATAGAAGAAGTAAAAGGCTGAACAGTGAAATAAATTCTGGATTTACATAACAGGTTGAACGGAAGAGAGAGAGAGAGAGAGAGAGAGAGAGTTTGCATGAAGTGGGAAAGTGAGAGCGATAGCTAGAAAAAGGAGGACTGTTTGTTAACCGGACATACAGATTACAGAGAAGCCTTAACCCGGGTTTTTAAATCCCATTTTGTCAAAAATATTTGCGCTTAATGGAATGTTTGATAACCCAATTAAGTACTGAAAATGAAAAAATTTAGCATTTATTCTTTTTCAGTGCGTTAGATAACGTACCACTTAATTGAAAAAACAGCCAAAAAACCATTGAAAGCTTTAAGTGAAAAATTTCTGCTGAAAATAATCACTGAATGCATTCCATTTCAATAGTTGAAGCACTGTTTTCAATATTACAAATTCAATCACTTAAAATTTTTAGTACTTAAAATTTAGCATTTAATTTTCAGTTTTATCAAACGCACCCTAAATCTCGAGAATCGGGTCAAGACCCTTGTGGTCTAGTGACATCAATCACCCTCTCTCAAGTGAGAGGTTGAGAGTTCCATTCCCCTTAGGGGGAGTGGTTTGAGGGATTTTTCCCCTCTTTGGCCCATATGCTAAAGTGTGTCGTATGAGCTTGCTTTCGTAGGTCCTCGTTCAAGGGATTTGCATGGGTGCGTGTATTCTTGCATACAATAAAAAAAAAAAGTCTCTCGAATCGGTAGCTCAAGTGGGGTTAATTTTGTCATTATCTCAAGTTTTATCCGGTTTGTGGCTGGAAGAAGGGGTACAACTCAGGCAGGATTCAAAGGATTTTGGCTGTGCCCAGGTCCAAGCCAGAATTCAAGCAGCTTGCCTAAGCCCGAGTCGGAGTTCAACATAAATCCAAACTTTTCAACCCGAGCTCGAATTGCAAAATTTTTTTGGTACAAACCTATTTTTGATATGTAAATAACAATATGTAGAGTATCAAATCTTTTTTTATTTATTTAGATTTGAGAAAAAACGTTCATCTATTAATTTAGTACTAGAGTAATATTTAATAGTGTTTTATTATTACTAAAAAAATACTATAATATAATATCAAAAATAATACATAAATAGAATAATACTATAATATTTAATTGATGTAAACCTACAATTTAAGGCTATTTTCTTTAACATATAGATAATAAATATATATATACATACATATATACAAAAGGTTAACTTAATATATAATCCTAATATATACATCTAACTAGAAATAGATACCTTTTTCAAATTAATCTAAAAATAGGTCCCTCGAGCATTTTAAGGACAAAACAGCTCCCGCATATATGTATATATACATATATCCACATGAAATCAGGGTTTCAAATTCAAACCCATAAAATATAAATATATATATATATAGTGAGAGAGAGAGAATCTGCTAGAGATAGAAAGATGACGACAGAGAGGGAAAAAGAAGAGAGAGAGAGAGAGAGAGAGAGAGAGAGAGAGAGAGAGAGAGGAGGGGGTCGCAGCCCCTCCACAGCCACCGGCGACCACCCACCACCTTCCTCCTCATCCCTCTCTACCTCTCTTCACCTATATCAACCATGCACTACCATCTCTGGCCACCCCTCTCTGCCAACGACCACTCTGTGGACAAATTATTCACCAATTCGTGAGAAAAAAATTAAAAAATTATCACATAAATCAAATAGTTTGAGGCGCGAAATTCGATTTTACCTTTGTTCTCGGAAATGCAAGTGAAAAACAAGGTTTCAAATTTGCAATTCATCATCTACAAAATCAACTGATCGCGAGACGATACAGAAGATGATCACTCTTTGGACAAAATTTCTCACTCATTTGTGTTCAAAAATTAAAATTTCTCACAAAAATTGAAGTAACACGATAACGTAACTAGTGCAATGTGAGAGTTATCTTGGATGGTCTAATCTAAGAATTTTTATCTGAAATGGTTCATTGATTTGATGCGTTCATCGACGGTTGTGCCATAGATTTACTCACTAATTCTTTGAATTTGTATACATACATATAGTTAGGGGTGTACAAGAAAAATCGAGACCGAAACCGACCGACCAAACCGAGGGCATTCGGTCGGTTTTCAAACTTATAGTTCAAGAAGAAAACCGAACCGACCGAACCGATGCTATTGGTCGGTTTATTTATGTGGAAAAACCGAGAAAAACCGACCGAAACCGACCGTGAACCCCCTACATATAGTGTTGATGAGGATCTCCTAATTGTATAGGCTGTAAGAAATTCTTCACTTGTTATGTAGATTATGTTAGTGAGAAATTTCTCACTTGTATAGACTATAATAAATGGCTCATTTGTTATTGTCACGCCCCGACGTAGCATAATTCAGGAAAGCATTTAATTTCCTTTATGGACTCGTAGGTCGTGACAAGTGAGTATGACCAATTGTCCCTGCAACAAATAACTTAACAAACATTTCTAGAGCAAAGGATACTAATAAACATAAGCTCCGAAATTTAAAACTTACTAAACTATTACATAGGTCAATGTCTTAGGCACAAAACGCCCTTATTCAAAAGCTATTCTCCAGTCTATTACAACTTCAGAAAATGAAAGACATAGGAAATAATAAGCAGCCTCCTGGAAAGTTCCCTGCCTCTAACTAGCGTAGTCGAAGTACCCTGGCTGCCCCTGCCCCTGAAAATCTGGACATACAGTCCAGGACGCATCAACGCCGTCAGCTTATGAAAGCTGGTGAGTAAAATAAACAAGTGCTCGCAATGTATATATAAGTAAATAAACAACGGTACCATTTAACTTTAACAGTAATATATTCAAGGTTCCAATTCCAACATAATCACGGGGGAATATAGTAATAAATAAATACGGAATTGTACATGAATTGTGAAACATCTTATTTTGCCAATTCTTTCCTTTAGAACAATCCAATTAAATCAACACATCATTTCAGCTACCAGAAGTAATAAGTATTCAGTCATCCAATTCATACGCTACACTATCGCCTCCAATACCAGGAATACTATCCGATCGGTATTGGAGTCATACACCACACTACTGCCTCAGATACCAGGAATACTATCCGATCGATATCTAGACCAAACACAACCAACCATCGCTCCGGATATCAGGAATACTATCCGATCAATATCCGAAACGCGCGCCTTAGATACCAGGAATACTATCCGATCGATATCTAAGTCGTACACAACACTATTACCATCGCTTCGGATATCAGGAATACTATCCGATCAATATCCGAAACACGCGCCTTAGATACCAGGAATACTATCCGATCGATATCTAAGTCGTACACAACACTGTCGCCTCCAATACCAGGAATACTATCCGATCGATATTGAGGTCGCACACCAAAACGCCACCCTTTATTCTTTTCACGCTTTCTCACACACATGCATGTCGACACAACCTTGACCCAAATATGTATGTCAATGTTCATAGTTTTGCAGTATCGGTTAATAATCTCAAAGCTGAATATACGTTCAACATAAATCTCGATCTTAATCGTTCTTACAAGTCCAAAGTCTAACAGTGAGCCTTTAAAACAGTGTATTTGTCAAACAGTTCTTTAAAATTTCCCAAAACATTTTCCAAACAGTCCCTTAACAAAAATCACACAAACTGCCAAAACTGCCACCTCGCGCGAGCGGATCGCGCGAGCGAGGGGGAGGGAAAATCGCGCGAGCGGATCGCGCGCGCGGAGGGGCTGGACAGGTCGCGCGAGCGGATCGCGCACGCGAGGGGGGGGAAAGGTCCGCGCGAGCGGGCCGCGCGAGCGAACCTCGCGCGAGCGGGTCGCGCGCGCGAGTTCTTGCAGAATGCCATCTTCTTCGTCTTCTCCCATGTTTTCAGTTTCTGGACTGAAATTACCCAGTTTCAGATTCTGTTCGTACCAAGACAAGTGATATATGGTTCTCCTCGGTTTTCCGCGTAGATTAAGAATACGCGATCAATTTTAACTAATACGGATTGTATCGATTAATTTCTGCGATTAAAGTTAGAGTGACAAAACTTAAAATCAATGGTTCGTCGCGATACGGATAAATTAAGTCGTAGGATTCGAACCGTAGGCTATCGGGATCAATATCTTCCATTCCCAATTTACAGAATCGATTTTGGTTACGATTTCTAAAGCTTCAATTTTCAAGCTTCAATGGTGTTTTCATATATATACATATATACACACTTATATACACTGAAAAACACATATATAGACATTGAGAGTGAGTTTAAATTACTCACCAAGGTGATTACACAGATAAATTTGAGACCGATAATAACCGTCGTCGATTCCGTCGTTTAGAAATTACTCCTCCGTTCTTGATTTTGGTAGCCCAATATATATGTATATATATGTGTGTCTATGTATATGATATACAATCTGTGTAAGTGTGTGTTCTTTGAGAGATTGAGAGAATTGAGAGAGAAATTGAGATACTGAGAGAGAGTTGTGAGGGAGAGAAGGCAACGTATATACATATATACTGTGCTCAAAATTGGGCACCAAGCAATTCCCAGGAATTGCACGGTGTGGTTGAGCTCACGTGCTCCCACACCCAAGACGCGGCATAGACGCAGATTAAAACATAAACTGGTATTTTACAGTTGAAATAAAAATACAGAAAATTATATTAACGTAGGGATAAATTCCCAGTTGTACAAAAAGTATAGATACTATTTTTAAAACCATAGAAAAATATTTTGGAAATTACAGTTTGACCCCAGATGATATTATTATAAACAGAAATAAAATCAAATGCTCATGGAAATGAAATGCAGTATTTATTTATTAATGATAATAAAATACAGGGCGTTACAGTTATATAGATGAAATTAGTGATAAATTTCTCACTTTTATAAGCTATAATAAGTTGCTCATTTGTTATGTAGTGAAATTAGTGAGAAACTTCTCACTTGTATAGGTTGTAAGAAATTACTTCCACATTGTATCTAAATCAAATTAGTGAGAATTTTTTAACTTATATAGACTGTAATCAATAGATCATTTGTTATGTAAGTGAAGTGGCAAATAGACTGTAATTAAATTAGTAAGAAATTTTTTCACCTTCGCAATAAAGAAACATGCTCTCAACAAAACTAGATTAATTTATCACACTTGTAAATATTAGCGGCAAATTTATCACATAGTAATTATGCAATGTATAAGTTTGGTATACTTTACAGTTAGAACCTTTGGAATCCAATAATTTTGAATTATGATTATCCTATATCAAGATACGTTTGAATTTAATATCACATTTAAAACATCACACAATCCACTACCGTGATTTTAGGGAGCAGTAACCCCCATAACGCCTCCGCTTTTCCATTAATAGATAATGACTAAAAATAAAACGAATTTAAAACTAACTTCTATTTAAAAATAAGGGTACAATGGTAATAAAAAAATAATATTAATGAGAGAAATGACTAATTCCTGAACTGTACACCAATTAGGGGATTAATTTCATAACCACCTAATTTAATTGCACTCAATATATAATACCGCTAATTAAAGGGACTAAACAATGTGTTTCTATATACAAAAAGGGTAATATAAAAAAAGGCAAAAATGTAATTTGGTAATTCGATTTAACAAATGAGTAATTTGTAAAAGGAGTAAGGGTAATTTGATTATTCAATTTGTAATTGTACATACTTCAAACTTTTAGGCTCTTTTCTTTAACGTATAGATAAAATATATACACACACACACACTCGTATATACAAAAGGGTAATTTATGAAAGACAAAAGGGTAATTTGGTAGTTCAATTTTACCAAAAGATAATTTGTAAAACGTATAAGGGTAATTAGATTATTCAATTTATATATATATATATATACCGTAATATAATAAAAGGGTTTTTGGTAATTCAATTTAACAAACGAGAATTTATAATTGTAAACACTTTAATTTTCTTTAAGATATATACATACTATTAATTAATAGATGGAAAAAATATTCAAGGTGAATGACTGGTGAATTGGTATTATAAACCAATTAAATACTAATTCCTATATTTGTTCCTTTTATATTTAAGCAAACTCTATTTCTATATTAACACAATGTCCAAGTGTATTAGTAATAGTATGTACCCGTGCCCGCGGGCACGGGCGAAAAAAAAATGCAGAGTATAATGACTTTATGATAATTAGGCTGTAAATTTGTTTGAAAAAAAAAAGGGATTGTAAATATGCATTTTATCACTTGAAGCGGAGTGACATTTCATAATCCATGAAGAAAATAAGTTAATAATTTTTACTTTCAAAATGATTGGTGTGTATTTGCCCCCAAAAATTGGTTGATGTGTGATTGTATTTCCAAAAATATTTACCAAAAAAGAAAAGAAAGATAACAATCTTCCTAAATCCCAAAAAGAAAGCTATTGTGTAAACAAAGAAAAGCCATCAAATAGGTGTGCTTCTTAGCACACAACTACCTCGCATAAAAAAGCCATCAACGTTTTGGTTAAAACATAATGCCTGAGTTGCTCTCATTTAGGGGCTGTTTACTCATCATTTGTTCTATAAACAAACAAATATGCACTCTAATGTTCAATCTTGAAAAGACTTGCAAAGACAATCAACCCTATTATGATACCTGCTTTTAAGGGTGCTTATCTATACTCAGGATCAAAATTTAAATCATTTAGGGGCTGTTTGGCTTCTAACTCTTTTACAGTACATGATCCTAAAGCTTTGCACGAAGATCAAATAAGCTTAAATTTTTCAACAAATGGAGTCAAAAACAACAACCAATTCTAAAGGAGATAAAGAGGTAGAGTAAGCCATTAAGTACACCAACTACATCAAAAACTCCCAAACTGAGAACCAAGGATTTCAAAGTTACATAGCCTTAGGGTGTTCATACACAACCGTAAGATGCAAAGAGTTGGAGGTTGAACACTCCATTAGCCATTATTTTATTTGGCTATGAAGTTAGGGAGTTTATTTTTATATTCAAGTCTATTAGAGCATTTCCAAAATGGGTAAGGAACCCATAATTTTGGCTGGAATTTCTCACACGTATGTATCCCCATGGGTTCCAAAACATGACATTGATATATGATTCTGATGTTGTTTTTTGATTCTATAGTGTATGTCTCTCTCTTGATTTTCTCACACATGTATCATGGGTTCCAAAACATGACATTGAAGATTTCTTCAACCACCTTTCACATGCATAGATTTACATTAATATCTTAAAGCCAAAGATCTTTCATGTTCATCCACACTGGATTAATTGTAACACCCGCTCCCGCGATTAACCGTTAAACGTGATTTAGCATGTATTAACATATATTATTGGTGTTTATTAACACATGTTTAAGTGAGTTTTAACTCACTAGTTGATTGTGGATGTCCAATTTGGGAACCCAGTGTTGGCCAATGTGGTAGTCCCAAATTGGGATATGAGATGAGAAAGTTCCATTGTGATGAGACAAAGTTGTGGAATCACTCTTATGTGCTTAAATGTTTATTAAGGCATATGTGAAATATTTATATGTTGTTTAGAATTTATTGTTTATTGTTAAAGACCATTTATGTGGTTATTTGGAGTACCTTGGTGAGGACGAAATAAACACGTTATATAATTAGTAGGCTAATTAGCAACTTCATAAAATTATGTGGGACCACTTATGGGACCCACGCGAGACATAGACAAATACCCATTTAAGTTAAGAGGACTAAATAGTTTGTTACAAAACTAGTTGGGGGTAAAATTGCAAATAACCAAAAGTTGGGTGGGTTTCATAATAGAAATGGTAAGCTCATATATGAGCTGTGGATACAAGATGATATACATATCATCTTCTTCTCCAAATTGGGTCGGTGAGAGAAAAAAAGGAGACGGGGGTTTGCCGGAGCTCTCGACGACGATTGACGGCGCGTTCGACACCCAATTTCAATTCCGAGACCGGATTCGGACTCCTAGATTTGAGTTCTACGTTTTGGTACTGATTTTATTGAGTATAATCGTCGAATTTCTCGTGACCCAATTCGGAGCGGTAATCCGTAGTTTGCCGAATTCATGTAGGATTTGAAACCGGAGTAGATTTGAGCTTTAATTTCTCAACTAGGAGTGAATTGCGACGAGGTGAGTGGTTTCAATCTTGCCTATGGATGAGATTCATGGTTATGTTCATATGATGTTGATTTCATGTCTATTTAGCTTAATTACTCATATTTAGCTATGATTTTGTGAAAAGCATGGTGATATGTTTATGTGAGCATGTTTAGCTGTCTATAGGAAAACTTGTATGAATCCGCCATGAGATTGTTCCGTGGTGACGACCACTTATTGCCGACAACGGCATTAGACCGCACGTGTGTGGCCTGGGTCATTGGCTTGTGCCGTGGACTATCGCGGACTTGCGGGTAGTGGTGGATGAAATACTTGCTTATCCGGAGATCATTATGTTTGTTGAGTTGAATATAAGCATTGATATGTCATCCGTGTGCTTGATTGATATTTCTCACTAAGCATATAGCTTATATATTGTAGTGGTTATTGAATAACCATTGTAGGTGAGCACGGCGGCGAGAATCCGGGGAGATGAACTTGGAATTTGTGGTGACAAGGAAGCTTGTAATTGTAGTAGCTTCATGTATATAGTTGTTTTGAGTAAAAACTTATGGTTGGTGTAAAACTTGTAGTTTGTAGTAGCTAACTTGAGGTTGTACTAAAACTTAGTAGATTATGTTAGTTTTGCCTTAATTGCTCCAAGACTCATGTAAATCTTGTAACCGGAGCTTAAGATGTTGTTGGTGTCTTTCATACTTTGCTAATGTAGTTTGGAGCATGTTTGAATGGAAGTTTGGTTTAAGAAGCATGTTTTGGTTGATCTTGAGGGAATTGGGAATATTTGGGAATATTTGGGAGAGATTTGGGAGAGATTGCATTGTACATCTTGTTCATGGTTTTAAATCATGTTGGTAACTTTCAAACTCTTGCTTTTATGATTTGGATATGTTAGTTTTGAGTTTGGATCAAAACTCATAAGTTTTGTTTTTGTTTGTGAGAATTGGAAGTGTTTGAGTATTGTAGCAATTGGTGGATCTTGATTAATGTTTTAAAACCATGTTAACATATCTTGAAAATAGTTTGGAATGATTTGAAATTAGATTTGAAATGGTTTTGCAAAGTTTCATGAAGTTTGGATGGGATTTAGAGGTGTTAGGATGCTGCAGAACAGGAGTTTTTGCTGTCAAAACGTGTACTGCAGAATCCGGATCGATCCGGGTCTTGAGCGGATCGATCCGGCACTTCTGGAGGGCCAAAAATGAGGTTCTGTCAAAACCGGATCGATCCGGTTTTGGGGCGGATCGATCCGCAGGTCATTTTGCTGCACTGTCGACTTTTACGGAAACGGACATAACTCTCTCTAGAAAACTCGGATTCGCGCACCGTTTTTTGCGTTAGAACCGGGACTCAAAAACCTATCTTTTGGTATAAAATTTGCTACCATTTTGCCCTTGGCTTAATTTGTCTAGCATAATGGTGTAAACGTGCTTGTTTTTCCTCATTTTCATTTGTAAATTGTTGTTTGAAGGCCTTGGTGGCGTGCCACATGTCTTGGGTTCACATGTGTGGATTAACAAACCCCTCAGTCCCCGACGAAATAGTCAATATCGGTGCTGTTATAAGTCTAGTCTTCAATTCCTTGAAACTTTCCTCACATTCAGAACTCCAAACAAAATAAACATCTTTTCTCATTAGCTGAGTCATAGGCATCACAATTCTTGAGAAGTTTTCTACAAACCTTCGGTAATACCCGGCCAAACTCAAGAAACTTCGAACTTCTGACACATTTTTCGGTGGATTCCAATTGGCTATTGCTTCAATTTTCTGCGGATCCACTGAAACACCTTCTTTAGAAATCACATGTCCCAAAAATGCTATCTCCATAAGCCAAAACTCACATTTCTTCAATTTACCAAATAATTTCTTCTCGCGAAGTCGTTGCAACTCCAATCGTAAATCCTTCTCGTGATCTTCAACACTTTTAGAGTAGACCAAAATATCATCAATAAAGACAATTACAAAAATTGTCAAGAACATTTCAAAAATTGGAACCATTTCAAATCCAATTTCAAATCATTCCAAACTATTTTCAAGATATGTTAACATGGTTTTAAAATATTAATCAAGATCCACCAATTGCTACAATAGTCAAACACTTCCAATTCTCACAAACACAAACAAAACTTATGAGTTTTGATCCAAACTCAAAACTAACATATCCAAATCATAAAAGCAAGAGTTTGAAAGTTACCAACATGATTTAAAACCATGAACAAGATGTACAATGCAATCTCTCCCAAATCTCTCCCAAATACTCTCCCAAATCTCTCCCAAATATTCCCAATTCCCTCAAGATCAACCAAAACATGCTTCTTAAACCAAACTTCCATTCAAACATGCTCCAAACTACAATAGCAAAGTATGAAAGACACCAACAACATCTTAAGCTCCGGTTACAAGATTTACATGAGTCTTGGAGCAATTAAGGCAAAACTAACATAATCTACTAAGTTTTAGTACAACCCCAAGTTAGCTACAACAAACTACAAGTTTTACACCAACCATAAGTTTTTACTCAAAACAACTATATACATGAAGCTACTACAATTACAAGCTTCCTTGTCACCACAAATTCCATGTTCATCTCCCCGGATTCTCGCCGCCGTGCTCACCTACAATGGTTATTCAATAACCACTACAATATATAAGTTATATGCTTAGTAAGAAATATCAATCAAGCACACGGATGACATATCAATGCTTATATTCAACTCAACAAACATAATGATCTCCGGATAAGCAAGTATTTCATCCACCACTACCTGCAAGTCCGCGATAGTCCACGGCACAAGCCAATGACCCACGCCACACACGTGCGGTCTAATGCAGTTGTCGGCAACAAGTGGTCGTCACCACAGAACAATCTCATGGCGGATTCATACAAGTTTTCCTTTGACCCAAGTAGACAACTAAACATGCTCACATAAACACATCACCATGCTTTTCACAAAATCATAGCTAAATATGAGTGTTAGCCCCTTCCATTAATTGAATGGATAATTTTGATGATTAACAAACTACTTAATAATGGTTTCTAATTATCTCAAGTTGTTTAAGTTGCAGGGACATTGATCATATATCTTTTCCTCGTTCATGGTGACTTTTGTTCATTTATCCTAGCCAAACGAAGCCTTACAAGTTGAAGTATCTTGATATAATCACTGTTTTAGGACACTATGTAAGCAAATTGTTTATGTGAACATCTTACTTAAGGGCTCAAATTTAATTGAATAAGGTTTCACTTAATTAACCCAACCTTTCCTTTAAAAATCTGCATAGAGCAGTCGACTGTGACATCGTTTCAGTCGACTGATAATCCAGTCGACTGTATGGTCGACCTGGGTACACAGAGTTTTCATAAGGGTACAAAACAGTCGACTGCCATCGCGACACAGTCGACTGATCTTCTTATTTTAGTACATCCTTTTGAAAAGCAGTCGACTGCCCTGAGAAGACAGTCGACTGAATCACTGCGATAAACACTGTAACGGCTAGTTAACTGCATTTAATGCAGCATTTATTACTCCCAACCACCCCCAACGGTTGGAAATCAAAAGGAAGTTATAAATACATTTATTTGAACTTCATAAACTCTCCTCTTTGAAAAAAGTCTAACCTAGAATTTCATCATATTAATTTCTTGAGCCCTAGTTTGGTGAGATCATAAATTCTATTTGCTCTAGTATTCATTTGTAAATCTTGAGAGCAATTTATATGTGAGCTTAACTCTTGTATTTATTCACTCTATTGAGAGAGTATTCCATTCTTGTATCAAAACCTATTTTTGAGGATTTATTGTTTGTGAAGTCTCTTCGAGTATGAGACGGTCACTGTGGAATACTTTAAATGGTTATCTGGAAATAAATGTTTACCTGTGTATTTCAATATCTGTATTATTTTCTGTTTTAGAATTTATATCTACTGTTAGTTTCAGTATCCTGGTGAGAACGAATGAACACGCTATTAATTTGGTAGGCTAATTAGCAACATCGGAAACGTCATGTAGAAATTCGCGTTTTAGCGACCAAACGAAACTTAGTCGGAAACTTTTATAATTTTGAAGTTTCACTCGTAAAGCTATGAATAAGTTGTATAGAAAGTTTCAGAGACTAATTAGGAGTTCGGAAACTCGTGGGGAGGTAAACGTAATTCCCGAGAGTTTTGCCTATAAATAGGAAGTGATGACTTCCATATTTTTATAAGTTTAACCTAAAGTTCAAGAAAGGAGGCTAGAGGGAGATTTGTTTTGCTTAGAGCTTTGCGACGCCAAACGACGACTTTCCGTCAGTTTGTTTTCTCCTAGATTTCATATTCGAGCTCCTCGAGGTAAGAGCTTCGTTTTGATATATGTTAGGACTTGTTTGGCCAAGTTTTTCAAAAAGTTGTTTTCTAGAATTTTTCATAAAAGTTGGTAAATGGAATTTTGATCCATAGGAATTGTACTAGACGGACTTCTGCACGTTCTTTGTGCACGGGTTTTCTTCAGATTGAATAATAGGAGCGTAAATCGGAGGTGAGTGATTCAACTATGTTTTTGGAATGGTTTCTTGATATGTATTCATGTTATGTTTGAATAACATGTATTAATCCTTAGAGATATATTGTGTAGTTCATATTGGGCAATTATATTGATAAGTAGGCTCAATAGCACGGTGATATGTTTTTATTACCGCGAGCATGGTGATATGTATTTGAGCATGTTAAGTTGCTTATTTGGGTCAGAAGGAGCACGTGGTCACCGTAACATTTTGTGGAGCCGATAGAGTGGCATTAAGGTCGCACGATTGTTTGTAGAATCGTGGGTCTTACCCTTTCGCGTGGACTTATTGGCGAGGAGTCGCGGATTGGGAATATGGACGGGCACGTGAGTCTCCGGCGACTAGTATGAAATGTAGAGATGTGAATGCGGACATGTTTATCATTCATGTACATATGTTGATTTATTCACTAAGCATTAGCTTAAACAAGTCGAAATATGTGTGGTTATTCAAATAACCATTTCAGGTGTTAATGCTGGCGAGGAATCGAAGATATGAGCACGGGGGTTATGGGAGTTCGCTTAGAAGGCAACTCAATGCTTTAATCTCGTGATTTTGTAATCGTATAGTCTATTTCATTTGAGTTGTTAAGGGACTTGTAATAGAATGGAGAGTCGTCTTGTAAACGTTTTATTTTAGTTCCAAATCCTGTAAGGAATTACTACGTTTTGTTTTGACTTTGAAAGCATGGTTTGGGTTGTTTAAGTTATCATGTACATGAACCTAGAGTTCACGGTTTGAAATGTTTTACTTGTCGACTTTATATCTTGTATTAATGTTGAGATAGTTTGCGGTCGCAAGGGTCGTTTGACCTTAGACAATTTCCTTGTGCAAGTAGGATTGCTGTCAGAGGGTCATTCGACCGGTCGAAAGGGACAGCTCGACCGGTCGAAGTACCCTCTGTTGTGAAGGATTATTGCCGAGGGTCATCCGACCGGTCGAAAGGGGAATCTCGACCGGTCGAAATGACCCCTGCATGAAAACTTTTTATACCCCTTTTGCAACTTATTTAAATGTTTTGATTGTTTGTTAGGGCACCTTTGGGATCCCTTTGAATATAAATTCATTCGTTTCAAAATATAATTACGTTTTCAAATTTATATGAATTTTAACAACTTCGGGTATATTGTTTCAAAAGAGCGACTACTATTTGTTATATTTTAAGTTTATTTTCCGCTGCTACAACTTTGATTTGAGTAGGAAGAGCCTCGGTGGCGTGCCACGGGCTCCGGTTCCGCTATGGTGGGACCGGGCTGTGACATTTAGTGGTATCAAAGCATAAGTTTAGAGCCTTGGGAACGAGTGACGTTATATATGTTGAGTGACGTCGAGTGGAGTGTGTAATTGTAAAGATAGTTGTTATCATTGTAGAAATGCTTCATGTGTTAGCATTGTTGATTGTGATGAACGGTGCACATATATCTATATTGTGGCATAGCATGCATGGTCATTATGCATTGAACTCAACAGGGGAATATTTGAAACGCTATGGCTGATCCACCAAGAGAATTGTCACCGCATTCGCGGATGGACCAAATAGTGAATATGGTGGGAAGTTTCATACAAGCGGTAAGTGAAAGGGAACAGATGAACGTTCAGCCTCCACAAGTGGAAATTCGTTATGTCAATGCACCATCGACACCGCGACCTCAACACACGATCGTGGAACAGTTTCATAAGCGAAAGCCGACGTTGTATCATGGGCAAGTTGACATAGACTTGGCCGATCATTGGATGATGGACATGGAAAGACATTTCCGTCAGGTAATATGTACCGATGAGGAGAAAATTTTATGCGCATCCGATACGTTGATGGGCGAAGCATTGGATTGGTGGAACAACGTGATTGAACAAGGGAAGCCGACCACGTGGGAAGCATTTAAAGAAGAATTCAACAAACGTTTCTTCCCGCAATCTGCTTATACTCAGAAACGTCAAGAGTTTGCAAGTTTGGTTCAGGGAGATATGACCGTGGGTGAGTATGTTTCTCGTTTCAATGCTTTGTTACGATTTGGGAAAACTACCGTTCCGACTGATAGGGATAAAGCTCGTAAGTTTGAGGAAGGGCTTAGAGAGAATATCCGTGGCCGTGTGGACATGTTGCAACACCCGACCATTTCTCTCGTTGAGGAAGCTGCTCGTATTGCTGAGAAAAGTGTCGACAGATATCGACAGGGACAACAAGGGAAGAGAGCAAATGACAGTCGGGGTAAGAGTCAAGGGAATGCGAAGAAACCGTTCACGCAAGGTTCAGGATCGAATATGGGTAGTCAAGGAGGAAGTGTGTTTGTTGGAGATTCGAGACCGGTGTGTCCAACATGTAACCTGCGACACAGAGGAACCTGCTATCAATTGACCACTTGCTATATTTGTAAACAATTGGGGCATGTGTCTAGGAATTGTCCTTTGAACGCAAATTCGACTACACCAAACACAACCTCGAACGCCAAGAGCTATAACTCAGAGATAAGAGGGAAATGTTTTGAGTGTGGCCAACCAGGGCATATAGCGAAGAATTGCCCAAGTAAGAGACAACCGGGAATGAGTACCGGGGCATCGAGTGTGCCAAGCGGATCAAGGGTAGAACCTCGAGTGGATAAAGGGAAAGGAGTTGCGCAACAACAAGGACGATACTTCCAGCTCAGGCCGGGGAATACGGATGATACCGTCGTGTCAGGTATTCTTCCTATTTGTTCATATCCTGCACGTATACTTATGGATTCTGGTTCGACGCATTCATTTGTATCACGTGATTTTGTTAAGCATCTAACTGTTAAGTCAGAACCGCTAGGATATGACTTGTGTGTATCATTGCCTAGTAGTGAACCGTTAGTTACTTCGTCAATATTCAAGTCATGTGAGATCAAGATAGGTGATAAAGTTTTAAGCGTTGATTTGATTCCGTTGACGGTGAATTACTTTGATGTTATCTTGGGTATGGATTGGTTGTCGGTAAATCAAGCCAAAATTGATTGTGAACAGAAACGGGTTAGTTTCTATCCGTCAGGACGAGAAGAGTTTACTTTTCAGGGTAAGGGAGTGATCGTACCGCCGTACTTAATATCGGCGATTCAAGCAAGTAAGATGTTGAAGAAGGGTTGTTCGGGTTTCTTATGTTCAATTGTCGACACGCGAGTTCTTGGACCACTAATAGAAGACATTTCAGTAGTTCGAGAATTTCCAGATGTTTTTCCCGATGAGTTACCCGACGTATTGATTGAAAGAGAGCTTGAGTTCACAATAGAAGTAGTACCAGGGTCACAACCGGTATCCAAAGCACCGTACCGAATGGCACCGATAGAGTTGAAAGAACTGAAAGTTCAGTTAGAAGAACTGTTGGAGAAGGGTTTTATCCGACCGAGTGTTTCACCATGGGGAGCTCCAGTCTTGTTTGTGAAGAAGAAAGATGGAACAATGCGCATGTGCATCGACTACCGAGAGTTAAATAAGTTGACCGTCAAGAACAAGTATCCGTTGCCGCGAATAGATGACTTGTTTGATCAGTTACAAGGGGCTCAGATATTTTCGAAGATCGACTTGAGATCCGGTTACCACCAGTTGAAAGTCAAAGAGGAAGATGTTGAGAAGACAGCTTTCAGAACTCGATATGGTCACTTTGAATTTTTGGTTATGCCATTTGGAGTGACTAATGCACCAGCTGCTTTCATGGACCTGATGAACCGTGTCTTCAAAGATTATTTAGATGAGTTTGTTATCGTGTTCATAGATGACATCCTAATCTACTCCAAAAGCGTAGAAGATCACGAGCATCATTTGCGATTAGCTTTACAACGATTGCGTGAAAAGAGATTATTCGGCAAATTGAAGAAGTGTGAGTTTTGGTTGACAGAGATAGCTTTCCTTGGGCATATAGTATCGGCAAAGGGAATTTCTGTAGACCCTCAGAAGATAGAAGCAGTTACTAACTGGGCGAGACCAACGAATGTGACAGACATCAGAAGTTTCCTAGGATTAGCTGGGTATTATCGGAGATTTGTAAAAGATTTTTCGCGTATAGCAATGCCGATGACACAGTTAATGAGGAAAGATATTGCTTTTGTTTGGAGTCCAGAATGTGAAGAAAGTTTTCAAGAGTTGAAAGGTCGACTAGTGAAAGCACCAATTTTAGCCGTTCCATCAGGGACTGAAGGGTTTATCATTTACAGTGATGCTTCATATAGAGGTTTAGGTTGCGTCCTTATGCAAGGTGATAAAGTTATTGCGTATGCGTCGAGACAACTTAGACCGCACGAAAAGAATTATCCAACACATGATCTAGAATTGGCCGCCGTGATTTTTGCATTGAAGATTTGGCGTCATTATCTATACGGAGAGAAATGTGAGATCTATACGGATCATAAAAGTTTGAAGTACTTGTTTACACAACGAGATTTGAATATGAGGCAAAGGAGATGGTTAGAGTTGATGAAGGACTATGACTTGTCAATTCAGTATCATCCGGGCAAGGCGAATGTTGTCGCCGATGCTCTTAGTCGCAAAGTACCAACCAATACCGCATCAGATTTGACTTCTCAGAAGGAATTGATACGAGATATGGAGAATATGGAGCTTGAGGTGATTCCGAGGATTGAAGGTGGATTGATGTCGACGATTGTGGCACAACCACTCTTGATTCACGAGATCACGGAGAAACAACTTCAAGACGTGGCTATGAAGAAGATTTGTGATGAGATTCCAATGGGCAAACAACCGGGATTCACGTTTGAGAACAATGTGTTGAGATTGAGGGGTAGAATTTGTGTACCTAGTGAGAAAGAGTTGAAGCAAAACATCCTAGAGGAAGCACACAATACAAAGTATACCGTTCATCCGGGAAGCACCAAGATGTATAGAGATTTGAGACATGTTTATTGGTGGCCGGGAATGAAGAGGGAAATAGCACGATATGTTTCACATTGTACTAGTTGTCAACAAGTAAAGGCCGAACGCCAAGTACCTTCGGGATTGTTACAACCGTTACCGATAGCTGAGTGGAAATGGGAGCACATAACAATGGATTTTGTTAGTGGGTTTCCGAGGTCGAAGAGATCGAACACTATTATTTGGGTGATTGTTGATCGTTTGACGAAGTTGTCACACTTCCTACCGCTTCGAACAACTAAGCCAATGACGTTAGCTAAGTTGTATATTCGCGAGATTGTGAGACTACATGGTATCCCAGTGTCTATCGTTTCTGATAGGGATAGTAGTTTTACATCGAAGTTTTGGAGAGCCTTGCAAGAAGCAATGGGTACCAAATTACACTTTAGTACAGCTTTTCATCCTCAGACCGATGGTCAATCAGAGAGAGTAATCCAGATTTTGGAAGACATGCTTAGGCTATGTATACTTGATTTTCAGGGTGATTGGGAAGACCATTTGCCATTGATTGAGTTCGCATATAACAACAGTTTTCAGTCAAGTATTGGGATGGCTCCTTATGAAGCTTTATATGGTCGTGTATGTCGTTCACCGATTAGTTGGACAGAAGTCGGAGAAAGAAAGATTGAAGGGCCGAAAATTGTACAAGAGACGACGGATAAGATAAAGGTAATTAGACAACGGTTACTGACAGCCCAGAGTAGGTATAAGAGTTATGCCGACAAGCGCAGACGACCGTTGGAATTTGATGTAGGAGACTTAGTGTATTTGAAGGTGTCACCTTCAAAGGGGATAACCAGATTTGGTAGATACGGGAAGCTCAATCCGAGGTATGTAGGACCTTTTGAAATCATTGGAAAGGTTGGACCCGTAGCTTATCGTTTGAACTTGCCAAGCGAGTATGCTCAAGTTCATAACGTGTTTCATGTATCATTGTTACGCAAACAATTAGTGGAATATAGGGATCAAGTAATGACTCCGACATCGAATGAGATTCAGAGTGATTTAACGTATGTCGCATATCCGGTAGAAATCTTAGACAGGAAGGATCAAGTCTTACGAAATAAAGTAATGTCGAAAGTGAAAGTGTTATGGCGTAGTCAAACTACGGAAGAGATGACATGGGAGATAGAAGATGAGATGCGTACTCAGTATCCGCATCTTTTCGAGACATGAGGTATAAGTTTGGGGACAAACTTCTTTTAAGGGGGAGAGTATTATAACACCCACATTTGTGTTATTGCATTTGTATCATATTGTCATGCATGATAATGTGATATGGCGTGTCCTATGACACATGGTTGAGTGAGTTTTGACTCACGAGTTGATTTGGGTGTCTGAATTAGAGAACCCTTTGAAACTGTGGTAATTGAGGATTTATTGTTTGTGAAGTCTCTTCGAGTATGAGACGGTCACTGTGGAATACTTTAAATGGTTATCTGGAAATAAATGTTTACCTGTGTATTTCAATATCTGTATTATTTTCTGTTTTAGAATTTATATCTACTGTTAGTTTCAGTATCCTGGTGAGAACGAATGAACACGCTATTAATTTGGTAGGCTAATTAGCAACATCGGAAACGTCATGTAGAAATTCGCGTTTTAGCGACCAAACGAAACTTAGTCGGAAACTTTTATAATTTTGAAGTTTCACTCGTAAAGCTATGAATAAGTTGTATAGAAAGTTTCAGAGACTAATTAGGAGTTCGGAAACTCGTGGGGAGGTAAACGTAATTCCCGAGAGTTTTGCCTATAAATAGGAAGTGATGACTTCCATATTTTTATAAGTTTAACCTAAAGTTCAAGAAAGGAGGCTAGAGGGAGATTTGTTTTGCTTAGAGCTTTGCGACGCCAAACGACGACTTTCCGTCAGTTTGTTTTCTCCTAGATTTCATATTCGAGCTCCTCGAGGTAAGAGCTTCGTTTTGATATATGTTAGGACTTGTTTGGCCAAGTTTTTCAAAAAGTTGTTTTCTAGAATTTTTCATAAAAGTTGGTAAATGGAATTTTGATCCATAGGAATTGTACTAGACGGACTTCTGCACGTTCTTTGTGCACGGGTTTTCTTCAGATTGAATAATAGGAGCGTAAATCGGAGGTGAGTGATTCAACTATGTTTTTGGAATGGTTTCTTGATATGTATTCATGTTATGTTTGAATAACATGTATTAATCCTTAGAGATATATTGTGTAGTTCATATTGGGCAATTATATTGATAAGTAGGCTCAATAGCACGGTGATATGTTTTTATTACCGCGAGCATGGTGATATGTATTTGAGCATGTTAAGTTGCTTATTTGGGTCAGAAGGAGCACGTGGTCACCGTAACATTTTGTGGAGCCGATAGAGTGGCATTAAGGTCGCACGATTGTTTGTAGAATCGTGGGTCTTACCCTTTCGCGTGGACTTATTGGCGAGGAGTCGCGGATTGGGAATATGGACGGGCACGTGAGTCTCCGGCGACTAGTATGAAATGTAGAGATGTGAATGCGGACATGTTTATCATTCATGTACATATGTTGATTTATTCACTAAGCATTAGTTTAAACAAATCGAAATATGTGTGGTTATTCAAATAACCATTTCAGGTGTTAATGCTGGCGAGGAATCGAAGATATGAGCACGGGGGTTATGGGAGTTCGCTTAGAAGGCAACTCAATGCTTTAATCTCGTGATTTTGTAATCGTATAGTCTATTTCATTTGAGTTGTTAAGGGACTTGTAATAGAATGGAGAGTCGTCTTGTAAACGTTTTATTTTAGTTCCAAATCCTGTAAGGAATTACTACGTTTTGTTTTGACTTTGAAAGCATGGTTTGGGTTGTTTAAGTTATCATGTACATGAACCTAGAGTTCACGGTTTGAAATGTTTTACTTGTCGACTTTATATCTTGTATTAATGTTGAGATAGTTTGCGGTCGCAAGGGTCGTTTGACCTTAGGCAATTTCCTTGTGCAAGTAGGATTGCTGTCAGAGGGTCATTCGACCGGTCGAAAGGGACAGCTCGACCGGTCGAAGTACCCTCTGTTGTGAAGGATTATTGCCGAGGGTCATCCGACCGGTCGAAAGGGGAATCTCGACCGGTCGAAATGACCCCTGCATGAAAACTTTTT
Source organism: Hydrangea macrophylla (assembly GCA_033977485.1). Taxonomy (NCBI): domain Eukaryota; kingdom Viridiplantae; phylum Streptophyta; class Magnoliopsida; order Cornales; family Hydrangeaceae; genus Hydrangea; species Hydrangea macrophylla. The sequence goes on from CM066983.1 coordinate 114,081,416, forward strand.
ATACCCCTTTTGCAACTTATTTAAATGTTTTGATTGTTTGTTAGGGCACCTTTGGGATCCCTTTGAATATAAATTCATTCGTTTCAAAATATAATTACGTTTTCAAATTTATATGAATTTTAACAACTTCGGGTATATTGTTTCAAAAGAGCGACTACTATTTGTTATATTTTAAGTTTATTTTCCGCTGCTACAACTTTGATTTGAGTAGGAAGAGCCTCGGTGGCGTGCCACGGGCTCCGGTTCCGCTATGGTGGGACCGGGCTGTGACAGCAGTCGACTGCCCTGAGAAGACAATCGACTGAATCACTGCGATAAACACTGTAACGGCTAGTTAACTGCATTTAATGCATCATTTATTACTCCCAACCACCCCCAACGGTTGGAAATCAAAAGGAAGTTATAAATACATTTATTTGAACTTCATAAACTCTCCTCTTTGAAAAAAGTCTAACCTAGAATTTCATCATATTAATTTCTTTAGCCCTAGTTTGGTGAGATCATAAATTCTATTTGCTCTAGCATTCATTTGTAAATCTTGAGAGCAATTTATATGTGAGCTTAACTCTTGTATTTATTCACTCTATTGAGAGAGTAGTCCATTCTTGTATCAAAACCTATTTATAGAGGAAGTGTGTTTTTAAGGGTTGGTGTAACCCTTGTTCAAGTGAAGAGGATTTTCTTCCTTGAAGAGATTGTAAGGGTTTAATCTTCACCCTAAGAAGATTGAAATAGTGGAATCCTCAAGAGGTGTTCTTGAGGGGTGGAAGTAGGGCGCGGCGTGCGATTTCCCGAACCACCTAAAAATTGGTTTGCATTGTATCTCTTCCTTTTCTCTTTACATTGCTTTAGTAATTTTATTTGATTGGGCAATCAATTTGAACTATTTCAAGATTATTTTTTAAAACCTTATTCACCCCCCCCCCCCCCCCCCCCCCCCCCTCTAAGGTTTCCTTTCTGGGCCAACAATGAGTAATTAAGCTAAATAGACATGAAATCAACATCATATGAACATAACCATGAATCTCATCCATAGGCAAAATTGAAACCACTCACCTCGTCGCAATTCACTCCTAGTTGAGAAATTAAAGCTCAAATCTACTCCGGTTTCAAATCCTACATGAATTCGGCAAACTACGGATTACCGCTCCGAATTGGGTCGCGAGAAATACGACGATTATACTCAATAAAATCAGTACCAAAACGTAGAACTCACCTCTACGAGTCCGAATCCGGTCTCGGAATTGAAATTGGGTGTCGAACGCGCCGTCAATCGTCGTCGAGAGCTCCGGCAAACCCCGTCTCCTTTTTTTTCTCTCACCGACCCAATTTGGAGAAGAAGATGATATGTGTATCATCTTGTATCCACAGCTCATATATGAGCTTACCATTTCTATTATGAAACCCACCCAACTTTTGGTTATTTACAATTTTACCCCCAACTAGTTTTGTAACAAACTATTTAGTCCTCTTAACTTAAGTGGGTATTAGTCTATGTCTCGCGTGGGTCCCATAGGTCCCACATAATTTTATGAAGTTGCTAATTAGCCTACTAATTATATAACGTGTTCATTTCGTCCTCACCAAGGTACTCCAAATAACCACATAAATGGTCTTTAACAATAAACAATAAATTCTAAACAACATATAAATATTTCACATATGCCTTAATAAACATTTAAGCACATAAGGGTGATTCCACAACTTTGTCCCATCACAGATTCACAATGGAACTTTCTCATCTCATGTCCCAATTTGGGACTACCACATTGGCCAACACTGGGTTCCCAATTTGGACACCCACAATCAACTAGTGAGTTAAAACTCACTTAAACATGTGTTAATAAACACTAATAATATATGTTAATGCATGCTAAATCACGTTTAACGGTTAATCGCGGGAGCGGGTGTTACATTAATACAATCCCAAAATGTGAAAATAACCGAGTACCATTACTGGGAGTTTGAGCAAAATGATAATAAAAAAATCAAGAGAGAGATATACACTATAGCATCAAAAAAACAACATCAGAATCATATATCAAATGGCAGATTAGATGTTATACCATAGCATAAAAAAAACAAACTCATAACCATAACTCAAAACTATATATACCTATCTAATCTCTTCCACTTATGAATTCTTACATCTGTGTATATAGACAATTTGGAAAAAAAAAGGGGAAAAAAAAAGATGACAATGAGTAGAAACAAATGAAAAAGAAAGGAAAAAAAATGGGTTTTAACTCCAATGAAGTTTTTTATATGGAATAGGAAAAAATAGCCAAACACTCACACACATCCAGAAACACACATATGCACACAAATACGCACACACATGGAGGGTGAGAAGAGTAGTGAGACAGAGATGAGGGATTGATGAGAGAGAGAGAGGATGAACTAATTGGAGAGAGAAATGATGAAGTTAGGGATTTCATTAGGAAAAGGAAAACACAAAAAAAAGGAAAAAAAAAGGAGAAAACGTGGGGAGTTACGTGAGGGAAGTTGAGGGAGTAGTGATGGTGAGGAGAGTTATATGGTATGTGAGGTTTGATGTGGGCTTATTTTGTGACCATTGGATCGAGCAGATCTAAGGGTGTAAATTAATGGTTGTGTCGTAAAGGCTAAGATTCAATGATGAAAAAATTGGCAAATGTTGACTCTTAGATCAGTTTTTTATGGGACCTACACCGTTCTCTAATATTAATATAGATGTGATAACAAATGACGTGGTATACTGGTTGTATACACTATTTATAAAAATAATACTCCCTCCGTCCCATAATAAGTGTCCACATTTCCTTTTTTGGATGTACCACAATAAGTGTCCACTTTCCTAAATTGGCATATAGCTTTTACTTACTTCCAAAACTACCCTTATAATAAAGACAAAGTAGCATTTATTTGTGGTCTCAAAACAAACAAAAAGTCAAACACCCATCACATCTAAGGGTAAAATTGGAAAGTGACCATTTAATGAACCAAAAAAATTACTATAATACAATTTTCTTAAACATTGTGCAAAAAGGAAGTGGACACTTATTATGGAACGGAGGGAGTAATAATAATAATAATAACCTTCCATGATAGCATTAAATCACTTGTAAATCATCTTTCATTAATGCATTAAGCCCTTATTTGGAATCACTTCTTAAACGCAGATTTTGGGCCTAGCATAATTTTGGGGCTCAATATACATAACAACTTGTTTGGATAAATTTTAAGTACTCTAAAACATCAAAAGCAATTTTTTATAGGATTAAGTCCATAGGTGGTTTCACCTTGAGTTTTTAATGAATTTTTTGTACTTGCCTTGTTTTTTTTTTGGGTAGTCACATTTTTTTCTTAATTTTCATGGTTCCCTTGTGATAGGGCTTTTGCTTCTGCTTCTCTTTCTACCTAAACACAAAAGCCAATAGCCAATCCAAACAGACTCTAAATCACTTGTAAATCTGTGTTATAGATTGAACCTACATGTCAACCCTCAAGAAAGAGTTATTTTAGATCCATGAAAATCCATCATTTTTTTTTTGCGCTAAATGCCTTGAGTGCTTATGCCAGTAGCCCAACAAGGGAAAAAAAAGGGTTAATTATACTTTACTCCCCTGTAGTTTGGTCCGATGCTGCTTTACCTCTTGTGGTTTAAAATTGATCACTTAATCCCCCTGTGCTTTCGGGTAAAGTGTCACTGCTAAAATTAGTGACCACTTTACCCCCCTGTTGTTTGGTCTGATGACACTTTCCCCCCTATGGTTTGGCCCGATGACACTTTAACCCTCCTGTGCTTTCGGAGTAAAGTGTCAAGTTAACACTTTTTTTAGCGGTGACACTTTACCCGAAAACACAGGAGGGTTAAGTGGTCATTTTTAAACCACAGGGGGGTAAAGTAGCATGGGGCCAAACCACAAGGGGCTAAAGTGTAATTAACCAAAAAAAAAAAATAGGACAACAATCTTTTTTGTGCGAAATGTTGCGAAATGTTTTTGTAGTGAGCCACTGTCCTTCAAATTTTGGATTTTACTGTTGCCAATGACTTAAAAATTTGGAATACAAAACAAGGTTTAAGCTATTGCTCGTATTAAATCCAAGTTGATCCAGTATGTTGAACATACACATATAATTATCGGAAAATGCATTATCTAAATCACAAGGTTATATTGATTTCATGTTTTTGTTCTGGCAATTAAAAGCTTTCTAGCCTTCATGATAAAGATGAACGGGTTTTCTCTGTGCCAAAATAATCCAATTGTCACACACTCATGGTGAACCCAAAACATGTACTATCACAAATCATCCACCCCTTGATGAGGGTGTTTTTTTTTTTTTTTTTTGTCATTCTGTCTCTGCAAGCATTTAATTAAATGCACAAAGAATAATGGAAAGAAAGCATTTTTGCTCACCCAAAATATGGTACACCAATGCTCACCCAAGCATCTCATTGACCAATGTAGTGGGACCCATGATTAAACACTACATTGACTAATGAGATGCTTGGGTGAGCATTGGTGTACCATATTTTGGTGAGCAAAAGTATTTTCTAATGGAAAATATGTTTAAAGAGAAAATGAGTGCAATATCTAAGAAAAGATTTACGAGCTGCAGATCCAAATAATCAAATTGAGATCCAACATACTAATACTGTTATGTTATTGTTGCACAAGGAGTATATTATACGAGTACTACTTATTTAGTGCGAGTAAGTCAAACTGAAATATAAACACTTCCAGACTTATTTGGCCCTGAGTCTCAGCAGCATATTTATATCCACCTAGTGATTTATATATATACCAATGTTAAAAGAATGTAGGCGACTGGTCAGGAGAGCAAGATAGAGAAGTAGGTGAAGTAGGTGGAGACATATGAGAAGAAAAAGAAGAAGAATTGGACGAAAACAGGTTGTCTGATGGATTTCGAATCATCATCGTAGGCACCACATCTTCAAGTAACCCTTTTGGGCCCAATTCCTCTTGGGCTGATTCTTGCTGACAATCCCCAAATGAACTCATAAGTGGGTCAGTGCCAAAACTCTCTGGGCCTTCTGCAGTGTCTTGTAGTTGTATCTTTGGGGCTTCATGGGCTTGGGAGACTTGTCTTCTTGAATTTCTTGGCAGGAGGGGGGTTGTCATTATGGGGCTGATTTATTGGGAAATATGGGTAAGCAAAGTGGAGATGAAGCCCTTCATAAGTGATTATGAGAGTTTCTGGGTCATCGTTCGACTTTTCTACCTGCTTCCTCGCATTGCACCTCGGGTTTGTGCACCGGTAATAGCTCCTGTTTCCATCATAATCCACCCAGAAAGACACAATATATATATATATATATATATACATATAAGGACTAATAGCATCTCCAAGCATTACAAAAATGCACATTTAAAATAATAATAATAATAATAATAATAATAAAATTGCACTAGCTGAAGCGGTTTCCAAATAATACAATACTAACATGATTTATTCATACTTTATTTAGTTGAAATTCAAGAATGGACTTCACTTATTTCTTGACATATTGCACTGGGCTCTTTAAAATTCACAACCCAGTGGGAAGATACAGACCGGGCCCAATTTGATTGATATGGTTTTGGAAATTGGATTGAGATTCGAGAAGAACCATACCACCCTCCCTTTTTTTTTTTTTTGGTAAATATGAGTAATTTCCAACAATTAATTATATGATGCATATAGAGAGAGGTACACGCAATGCAGTACTTTAAGGACACTAATCTCTAAAATTTGAATACTATTATATAGATAAACATGGCTGTTGCCATAGTTGTTATTAAGATGGTACATACTTTATTTTCCACTAGAGGGACAAAACTGCTCTTCTTGATGTTTTTTTATTTATTTATTTTATTGACTATGTAACTTGTGCTTGCGTGCAGTGTAAGTTTGAAAAAAGTGACTTATGGTATCAATTAGGAAGTTGTGACTGAGTAACAATGCAGTTAATTAGGTATGACAATGGCATTACTAAGCAATAACTAATTTCAGTACTATACCTCCCAAATTGTAGTGAGCTTATTTGAAATCCATAAATCGTGTTTGATATTTATGTTTCTTGCAAGAAAGAATTAGCTAATTAAGCCCTTGAAGTTTCTAATTAAACCGGATCACAAACGTAAAACATTGGTGTTCACACTCACAAGAGGGTATTTCAAGAAAGGGGTCCCTAGTTCGATCTCAGGCTGGTAGGGTACGTTACAACAATTCAGGTAGGCTACCCACAGCCACAGGGCTAACCTAAATTGAGAGAGGGCTTACGAAGTTCAATAAGGGTCAGGGGTAAAATCGACAATCTGGAGTTGGACAGAAATATTAAGCAATAATCTATGTTTGAGCTCAAGCCAAGCCCAAATCTATATAGATGCTATATATTTGTAGGAGGTAGACTAAGTAGTAGTAAAGACAATATTCCACTGCTTTGATATAAAAAAATAAAAAATAAAAAATAAAAAGAAAGTTGAAGGTGAATTTGCCAAGCTCAGTTGGTGGATAGAATCTGTTATATATAACTGGGGGATGAGCCTGAGTTTGCTTGAATTGCATCATTTTACTTACTGATATCTCCTATAAAGTAAGAGGAAAAGTATGTATTTTGTCAAGGATACGTTGGTATTATAGTACTTTTTTTTTTTTTTTGGGAGTGAATATGAGCATTAAAATTAAATGAATTTCTCCACAAAAAAAAAAAAAAAAAAAAGGAAAAGAAAAGAACCAGTCATATACGATTCGACAAAACATGTATACAGCATGAAATTTAAAAAAAAAAAATAAAAAATTTCACATTGATAGAAAAAGTGTCCGTTAAGTGTTGTGTTCGTGTATCTGCAGGTAGACACAACACGTACTTAGTATACTAGTATTAGTGCTTCCAAATGCATCTCCAAAACACATTCTACATTCTACAATTTAGGGCCATGAAAAAGCTCTGTAACTTTCCAAAAAAAAAACCAAAAGTAAAAATTATTGACATAGGAATCCATATAAGTAAAAAGTAATTAAAAACCTTCGAAAAAGGAAAATTAGTAATCGAAAAACAAATTACCTAGGATTTGGGCTATTCTTGATAGATTTCTGACCATATTTCCTCCATTTATAACCATCATCAACCATACCATTTCCAAAGCTCTTAGCCTTCAAAGTATACTTATTATCATCCTTGCCCAAACCCTTCTCTAACATTGAAATTCTGCAAAGATTAAGGGTCTGTTTGATAACCATTTTGTTTTGGTTTTTTTTGTTTTTGTTTTCATTTTTTTGAAAATGGCAATAAAAAAAGCGTTTGGTAAACTTCATTTTGTTTTTTTTTTTCAAAATCAATTTCAAAAAAGGGACCAAAAATGAAAACAAAAATTAGTAGCTTCCAAAAAAAGCAAAATCGATTTTATAAAAAATTTGAAACGACGGGTTGGCGAAAGACAAAACCCGATCAGATCTGAAACCAAAAGATCGTCTCTCTCAATGAACTGAGGTATGGTCTCTCTCTCTCTCTCAACTGTATCGTCTCCCTCTCTCTCTCTCTCTCATCTTTCTCAACTATATCGTCCTCTCAACTGTATCGTCTCTCTCTCTCTCTCTCTCTCTCTCTCTCTCTCTCTCTCTCTATATATATATATATATATATATGGGTAATCATAATGGATTTGTATTTTGGTTGTCTTAATCTGAAACCCTAAAATCAATTTTCGGATTGCAGATTTGGGGAACTGACTTTGTCATCTTCAATAGTAAAAGGTACACTCATTCATCTTTGATTTGTTTATTTTCACCCATATTTGTTCATCTGTGATGAATATGTGCTAGGTAAGTAAAATTTGGTATGAATTTAAACATAAGAACATAATATCATAATGGATTTGTATTTTGATTTGATTTGTTTATTTTCAAACCTCAAACTTCTAGGACACCTGTTCTCAAACTTCAAACCTAGTATTCCTCTCCTTAGACATAGACACAATACGTGGGCAGCAAATTCTAGGACACCTTGTGTTTGTTTTTATTTCTGAACTAAGATATGTGCAGCAACCAAAATACATATAATGGGTTTTATGATCTTTGTGATTTGGTTTATAAATGTGATGTTGGCAGTTGTATCCATTTGATGTAATGGTAATTCCAAGTGAGTTTTTCAACAATTCCACTATATTTTTTCAACCCACAAAAGATATACTACAAACAATTAGGAGATTTTTTTTAATCTAACTACGGCTATTTTTTGACTCTCTGGATTCACCAGTTGCGAACAGGGCTAACATTTTCTACTCTATGCAATTGCGGCTATTTTTTGACTCTCTGGATTCACCAGTTGCGAACAGGCCTTATTAATTCTGGATGTCTCACACTCCCTTTTGTGAAGGCTGACAACTAAGGATTTTTGTTCTTTATTTTGAACCTTCTTGTGAAATTTCCGGATTTAACGAAGAAAAAAATAATTTTAAGGTGATCATCTTCTCTCTTAGTTGATTTTTTTCCCGATCGAACTCTCTCTTTTGATGGTGTCATGGAAAACATGAGACAAAAGGAAATTGTAGGACATTTTTTCTTCCAACTCTTCTATTCTGACCAATAATTTTAGTAACTTTAATATATTCTTTCTGATGGAAATTGTGTTTTCCTTTTTCATGGCCTTGTACTCGTGAAAGTTATATCTAAACCTTTTCCACTCTCATTGAACATGTAAATCAAACATTGCCTTCAACTTCAAGTGATTTGCCTGAGAATGCCAGTTTTTTTTTCATTGAAATAATTGTAGAGATTTTCACTAGGGGTACCATAATTTCATGTTAATTCATTTGGTCTCTAGCTTATGAGCTTTGCAAAAATTGAACTTAGGGCTTTTTTCGGAGGAGTTTTTAAAAGCTCTAGAATGGAGCTTTTAAAAGCTCAAAGTTGCTTTTTAGTTTCATGATGTCTTTTTGAAGAGTAATGTGTCACTTGTATAAAATTATCAAATAACTTAGTAATAAATTTCATAAACTTCTTTTAAAAAGCCACATGGACGCTAAACAAAGCCTTAATCTGCTAGTTGCTTTTTGAAACCCAATGAGATTCAAGCATCTAGTCAAATTAAGTAACATCCACTTGCTCTCCCTTCTATTAATTGAGTTAAGTAAAAAAAAAAGTCATCTTGTCCATAGTGTTTTTGGGACTATGCCAACCATATATCAAGTGATATCACAACCCCGTTTACAGAAAAATAGGTGCAATACAGACAGCACCAGAAACCAATAGGAACAGTTTTTTGGCAGAAGCTTCTTCCAAAGTAATGCATAAATGTCCAAAAATAAGCTCGAAGGACAGAACCAATAAGCATAAATCATCCAAAGGGTGTCTAGATCTTCTCATGGAGTGTCACTACCAAGTCGTGAGCGTCGTCTAGAAGCTTCCATACATCAAGATGCCCAGCCATGCTATTACATTCCCTTATTATCTCATCCGTGCTACTATATTTCTCTATGATTTGTTTTCTCCTTTGCAATACCGAAGCCGCAAAGAAGAAAAAAGATAACTTTCCCAACCACTTGTGTAAGAAGCAAAACTCTATATTGGTATATACATTCTGAGTTCTGTAATTCTTTTAAAACTCAAATCAGATTTGCAAAATCTTCCCAGCTTTTATCAGCGCCTTCATCGAATTCAGCAGAGTCCATCGCACGAAAATCCAGGTGCTTCTGATGTTTTAAGCGACGACGCTTGTCAAAATCTTCCCAGCCTTCGAACTGAAATTTGTGAAGTAAACAGGACAGAACAACTAGACAGAGGGAAAACTGGGCATGAAGCATGCATCAATGCTACACGCTTCAGAAGCAAAGTGTCTGCTCATAATCCACAAGCATGCCTGTTTTGTCACTTGAATTTTGTTATTTCCATTCATAATTAATGTTTATAGTGTCCTAAATTAGCATCAAAAACATGGCCTAACTGAGCATCAATTATTGTGGATTTCTTTACCTGATTTTGTGTTTGTGTACTTTCATTGAGGTGCAAGTTTTAATTATTTTAAAATGTGTTGTGGGAATGTAGATGTCAATCAATAAGGATGATGATGTTATTGAGGTGGGAAAAGATGATATTAAGAATGATGGTCCTTGGATTTCAAAGCACGAGGATTTTTTCATCGATCTAATGGACGAAGAGGTTGCAAAACAAAATAAGACTACAACAACTTTCACTAAGAAGTCTTGGGCATTTATGACAGAGAAAATGAAGGAAAATACTAGTTATGGCTATACTCTGGGGCAACTGAAAAATAAATTTAACCAGCTTAGAATGGTCTATAGGGATTTCTCTGCATTGTTGAGGGAGACTGGTGTAGGTTGGGATCCTATTATCTATAGTGTTGAAGCTAAAGACGAAGTGTGGGAAAGGTTGTATAAGGTATACATGTGATCTTTTTAGTTTTTGTATAGTAAATTATTGTCCAATAGTTCATTAATTACAACTAATGTAAAATATTATTACTTTGTAAAGGTAAATAAGCATGCCAAAAAATTCAAAAAGAAAGGATGCCCTCAATACCCAAAGTTGATGCGCATTTATGGGGACACCACTGCAACAGGGGCCAATGCTCACGCCTCAACCCAACTTCCCTCTGAAGATGAGAAAGACCCCTCCTATGACCCAAAGGATGATGATGGTGACTGTGATGTAGCTGAATCTCTCACTTCTAGGGACCGTCGTCCAACTCAGTCAAGCAATCCTAAAGGTGGGAAACGTGGTAGAAAGGATAGTGCTAACGACTTAATTGCACTTTCCCTAGCCTCATTTGTCGAGGATTCAAAGAGGAGGACTGAGATAATGGAGCAAAGATTCTTGGGTTCCAGGACTGGCATGACCTCAGCAAGTGGGATTCAAATTAATGATTTATTACAAGATTGCATGGATATATTGAACTCACTTGAGGACATTGATGGGGTTGCATATGCAAAAGCTTTGGACAAGTTGATTGGTGAATTGAATTGGAGGAAGGCCTTTATGGCAATGCCCGAACATAGGAGAAAAGATTGGATCCGTAGTCTTTGATGTTAATTCAAGTTGATCGGTGAAGTTTATGTTTAGGACTTAGGGCTTTATGTTTAAGACTTTGATATTATATTCTTATGTTTAAGAATAGGGGCTTTATGTTTAAGACTTTGATATTATGTTCTTATGTTTAAGACTAGGGGCTTTATGTTTAAGACATGATATTATGTTCTTATCTTTAAGACTCGAAGCTTTATGTTCAAGACTTTGATATTATGTTCTTATGTGATATGTTGAATGATTTTATATTCTATGTTAATTTGGAAAGGGTATTGTGTTGAAGGCTTTTATGTTCTATAATTATTTGGAATTGCATTATTTTAGAGGCTTTTGCGTTCTATCATTATTTGGAAATTATATTTTGTTTAAGAGTTGTATATGTAAAGCAGGTTTGCGAATGGATAATCCAAATTCATCAAACTATTCAATTGAGGAAAATGAAGATGATGAATTGCTAATGGATAGCATTGACATGGATGAGCGTTTCTTTCTTCTAATGTCATTCGCTAGAAGGGTAGAGAATAGTGTGGCAATAGGGAGGAAACCTTGTAGGACTTCCCAACTTAGCGGGCACGAGTATGTATTGGAAATATTGAATGGTCATGAGGATAGGTGTTTTGACAACTTTAGGATGAGCAAAGAAGTGTTCATCCTTTTCTGTGAAGAGTTAAAAGATAAGGGCAATTTGGCGGCATCTAGATACCTTACAGTGCAAGAGCAAGTAGCTATATTTTTGTTGACTATATCTCATAATGAGAGAAATCGTTTAGTTGCAGAACGATTCCAACATTCAGGGCAAACTATTTCTGCTTATTTCCACAAAGTTTTGAAGGCGGTGTGTAGACTAGGGGTTCACATAATTGTGCCTCCTAACTTTGATGTGGTGCCACCTCAAATTCGATTCAACCCAAGATTTTACCCATTTTTCAAGGTAAGAGTGTAATTTGTTTAAATCACTTGCAATTTAAGTATCATTTTGGTGTATTGTAAATTGAATTTTGTTACTTGTGTTATTATTAAAGAACTGTATTGGCGCTATTGATGGAACACATGTTGATGCATCTGTGCCGGTTAATGAGCAAATACCATACCGTGGCAAGAAGACAGATCCAACACAAAATGTTATGTGTGCTTGCTCCTTCGACATGCGTTTCACATATGTGTTGACGGGTTGGGAAGGGACTGCAAATGATGCCCGAGTTTTCATTGAGTGTGTTAATAATCCAGAGAATAAATTTCCAAAACCACCTAGAGGTATTCCTTTATTTGAAAAAAAAACAGTTCAATTATTCTGTGCAATTTCTTATAAATAATTATGTTGTGACTTTTACAGACAAGTATTATGTCGTTGATTCTGGGTATACCAACATGCCGGGATTTCTTTCTCCATATCGAGGGGAACGATATCATTTACGAGACTTTCGAGGAAGTGGACGTCAACCAACTAATCATGAAGAGTTGTTCAATCATCGTCACTCTTCGTTGCGTAATGTCATCGAACGATGCTTTGGGGTGCTAAAGGCTCGATTTCCAATATTGACGAAAATGCCTCCTTACTCCTTACAAACACAAAAATATATTCCTACTGCTTGTTGTACTGTTCATAACTTTATAAGGATGCATGGTTCAATAGATCGCTTATTTGAAGAATATGGGACTGAACAAGTGATGACCAATGGAAACGAGGGAGAGACACCAGGAAGTAGTTCTAGAGTCCCAGTTGACATTGATGTGAGTCAAAGCCAGCTGCGCCAAATGTCTCGTGTTAGAGATCAAATTGCAAGTCAGCTTTGGGATAATGTTCATCATTGAACATTACTTGCAAATTTACCAATTTCTATGTTTGGACAATATATGAACTTTATGTTTTATTTTTGTATGGGGAAGAAAGAGAGTTTTTTTTTTAATGAAATTTCTATTTTACTTTAATTTGGTTGCTTTTTTATGCCATAGTTAAATGCATACAGGCATGAATATTACAATATTGTACTCAATATTGTTAAATAGGTGATATTTTGATTTTTGTTTCGAAAACAAAACAGAGTTACCAAACGCATTTTTTTGTTTTTTGTTTTTTTTTTTTTAAAAACGAAACAAAGTTACCAAACGCATTTTTTGTTTTCGTTTTTTTGAAATGAACACAAAAACTTCCAACACAAAAACTGAAAAACGAAAACAAAAAAATGAAATGGTTATCAAACGGACCCTAAACATATGTATAAGTTGATATGTACTATCAGGAAGAAAGGACTAAAATTCTTAAAAAACACATTTCCCCTGAAAATTTAGAGCCAATGGTTAATTGACTAAACCTGGCTTCTGAGATTTCTTGAAAATGGTGATTAGACAAAGCATTCTCGATATCTTCAATTGTTGGCCCATAATAGACGGTGGACCCGACCCGATTCATGGGTGACTCAATTGGTGTGCTCTGTTTGGAATGATTTGTATTTTGTTGGTGTGGTACTAGAACAAAGAAAGGTGACTCATCGTCAAGAAGCTCTCTTATGAGTTCGTCTTCTTCAGACCCATCTGACCAAACAGTACTCTTCAGTTCCTCCATTGCAAGTGAAGTGAAATAGAGAAAGGTTTATGAAATCAGAAAATAAAAAGGTAAATGACAGAGAGAGATCAGTGGAGATGAAGAGGGAAGTTGGATAATTACGAGCTTGTCCACTAATTTTAAGCCAATTGCCAATTCGTAGTACAATTCACTGCATAATTTTAGTCTTTAGAGATAATAAGGGTAGTGTGTATGTGTTTTGTACCACTTTGAATTTTGAAGAAATTCATAATTTTCAATGGTTGTCAAAAGGTTACATTTTTGGAAAAATACTCAAGGGGACAGGGGATCTTTAATTCTGACGGTGCTTCAGTCCGTTACTTGTAAAGGTAAATGGTATGATATGATAGTGCCCAACACCAAACAATCCAATGGAAATGTAATTAAAAATAATAAAAATAAAATAAAAAGCTTGTTTGTTAGAGTAGAGGATAATTTTTTATGTTCAAAAATGCCACACTCATACCAAATTCTACACTCAATATGTTCTGATTTTTAATTTTTGTGGGTTCCGTGTAGGACCCATGTGAGATCTACATGGGATTCACTATAATTAAAAACCAAGAGTTAAGAGTGTTAGGTGAGGCATTTGGTGTCAGACCAGTCGGTGTAACATTACTCATTTATGTTTGGTCCGGACCACTACCTCATATGGATAATGTGGTATTTTGGATCAATTAAATAGAGCTATGTGTACAAAATAAAAAAGGCATCCTTCTGATTTCATTCATACTGTTAATTAAGTGACTTGCATGGTATCGTTATGGTTTTTGGTTTTTCAGTTTTTTTTTTTTTTTTTTTTTTTTTTTTTTTTTTGTATTGATGTCTACCTCTAATTCAATACAAAAAATAAAAACTAAAACTGAAAACCACAAATCACAACTTTACCATGCGAGCCTAAATTTGTTAGCTTTTGTGCTTCTGAAGTAATTAGTCAATTTTTTAACAAATTAGTCAACTTTTTAACTGAGTAGCTCTCTCCTATTGATCTGAACTACCACATCACATAAATGAAGTAATGTTCCCGAACTACTGAATAAGAAGGGAAAAGGAAGGGATAGAGAAAAAAATCATCATAATAGGAAATAATGGGTGTTAAATACATTCACCAAATGTCTCTCTACACACCTTATAATTGGAGTGTAAAGAGAAATTTGATGAATACATAACCTCCGGTGATGGTTGTTGATAAGGAAGCAATTGAGTTTTTACTATTTGTACTTTTTTACCCTTAAAAAAGTTTTCTCAATCTACTTTGAAAGGGTATAATAGTAAAAACGCACAATGCATGCACCATTCTTCCTTCATTTTTTTATGTAATCAAATTAAAAGAGAGAAAATTCTCTTCGTTTTCCTTGTACATATCTCTTCCCTCCATCCTCTTTTACTCACCTTCTATTTTTCGACACTTCTACCAAACATGTCGTTGGTGGGAAAGTGATAAACCATGGTATTAATTATATTTGATTCTAGCGATTTGGAATTGGAAAGTAGGGCCACACCATTCATGATAATACCCAACCTACATGGTCTGCAAATTAATTTCCCTTTTAATTTCCATCCCTAATTCAAGTGTGCATGTTTGTTGCACGGACACATTTTTGTTCACTCCAAAATTGTTCACTATTTGCTCACTTTTTTTTTTTATTGGTTAATACAGTGAGATCCATTATTAAATAAAAATTAATTAATAGTATAAAGTGAAACCCCACTATATTAGTCAATAACTATGAGATGGGGTGAGCAAAACTACACGTAACGTTTAGAGGACAGACGCTTTAAGGTGGACTAGGACATACCTGAAACGGGGTTCATGACCCTCGTAGAATACAAATAGTCAACTAGGAAATAAGTAAAAACTCTCACTTTAAATTAATTAAGTTTTAGGGATTCTTAATATATAGCCCATTATAGCCCCTTTTTTAGAAATTGGTCTCTAGCATAACATAAAGTAAGAATTAGTCTCTCACCTATTTAGAGGACCAAAATACCCTCATATTATATATATGTATATATGTATATATATATGTGGAAACTGTCAAATGTTTCTCTCTCTACCATCACCTTGAAATTAGGGGTTTGGAATTGAAACCCCAAAAATTGCTCAGATTAAACATATATGTACATATGTATATTTCACGATCTCTCTCTATATTTCTCTCAATATGCCTCTCTCCATTTCTCTCTCTCTCGCGATCTGTCTATCACTCTCTCTCTCTCTACCATCACTACACATAATTGTGTTTCTTGAATGATGATAATGGTGATAGTGGGTATGTCAATGATGATGGTAGTGATTTTGGGTGACAAATTGATGCTAGTGATGTGGATGACACATCACTCGAGAAATTCTAAAAACTTCTAACCGAATTTGAAGATATACTTTTTCTGATGGATCCATATGATTTTCTCCGATTGATGAACCAATTATCATACAAATCGTCGTCGGGGTCATCGAGACTCCTCAAGATCACGAAGCAATCGAAGGATCTGAAGCTTACATCAATTGTAATTTTTTTTTGTTTCTGTGTGGTGATAGTGGGTAAATCATGATGGTAGTGATAATTTTTTTGTTGATATTGCAAAAATCTGTATTTGGAAAATACTTTTTTCTTTTTTCTCACTTTCTGTTCTATAGTTTTCTCACATTATGTTCTTTCGTGAGAAATTTCTCACATTCTGTTATATAAAATTCTCACTTTCTGTAACTGAGAATTTATCACTTTGTCATAACAATTTTCACATTAAAAAAAATGAGAAATTCACACATTTACTAAGAACTCAACAAATCGATATGATACGTAAAAAATTCAATGATTTGATGATTGTTAAAATCTGTCAAAGTGAACATGAATTTCTCAACAATTCTCACTTTTTCTCACACTTTGCTTTATGATTGTTAAAATCTGACAAAGTGAGAAATTTATCACTGTTTGACTAATAAATTTCCTAATATAGAACAAAGAGTGAGAAATTTCTCACCCTGTAATTTCTCAACCACATAGTGAGAAATTTCTCACTTAAAAGTAGAAACCAAAGTATAAGTAAATTTTTCATACAACTTCTCAAACATAGAAACCAAAAGATAAGTAACGATAGTTGAGTAAAATATGGAAAATGCCTTAATTTTTGGGATCATTATTTATAACACCCACATTTGTGTTATTGCATTTGTATCATATTGTCATGCATGATAATGTGATGTGGCGTGTCCTATGACACATGGTTGAGTGAGTTTTGACTCACGAGTTGATTTGGGTGTCTGTATTAGAGAACCCTTTGAAACTGTGGTAATTGAGGATTTATTGGTTGTGAAGTCTCTTCGAGTATGAGACGGTCACTGTGGAATACTTTAAATGTTTATCTGGAAATAAATGTTTACCTGTGTATTTCAATATCTGTATTATTTTCTGTTTTAGAATTTATATCTACTGTTAGTTTCAGTATCCTGGTGAGAACGAATGAACACGCTGTTAATTTGGTAGGCTAATTAGCAACATCGGAAACGTCATGTAGAAATTCACGTTTTAGCGACCAAACGAAACTTAGTCAGAAACTTGTATAATTTGGAGGTTTCACTCGTAAAGCTGTGAATAAGTTGTATAGAAGGTTTCAGAGACTGTTTTTGAGTTTTGAAAACTCGTGGGGAGGTAAACGTAATTCCCAAGAGTTTTGCCTATAAATAGGAAGTGATGACTTCCATATTTTTATAAGTTTAACCTAAAGTTCAAGAAAGGAGGCCATAGGGAGATTTTGGGAGCTTAGAGCTTTGCGACGCCAAACGACGACTTTCCGTCAGTTTGTTTTCTCCTAGATTTCATATTCGAGCTCCTCGAGGTAAGAGCTTCGTTTTGATATATGTTAGGACTTGTTTGGCCAAGTTTTTCAAAAAGTTGTTTTCTAGAATTTTTCATAAAAGTTGATAAATGGAATTCTGATCCATAGGAATTGTACTAGACGGACTTCTGCACGTTCTTTGTGCACGGGTTTTCTTCAAATTGAATTATAAGCGCGTAAATCGGAGGTGAGTGATTCAACTATGTTTTTGGAATGGTTTCTTGATATGTATTCATGTTATGTTTGAATAGCATGTATTAATTCCTAGAGATATATTGTGTAGTTCATATTGGGCATTTATATTGATAAGTAGGCTCAATAGCACGGTGATATGTTTTAATTACCGCGAGCATGGTGATATGTATTTGAGCATGTTAAGTTGCTTATTTGGGTCAGAAGGAGCACGTGGTCACCGTCCCATTTTGTGGAGCCGATAGAGTGGCATTAAGGTCGCACGATTGTTTGTAGAATCGTGGGTCTTACCCTTTCGCGTGGACTTATTGGCGAGGAGTCGCGGATTGGGAATATGGACGGGCACGTGAGTCTCCGGCGACTAGTATGAAATGTAGAGATGTGAATGCGGACATGTTTATCATTCATGTACATATGTTGATTTATTCACTAAGCATTAGCTTAAACAAATCGAAATATGTGTGGTTATTCAAATAACCATTTCAGGTGTTAATGCTGGCGAGGAATCGAAGATATGAGCACGGGGGTTTTGGGAGTTCGCTTAGAAGGCAACTCAATGCTTTAATCTCGTGATTTTGTAATCGTATAGTCTATTTCATTTGAGTTGTTAAGGGACTTGTAATAGAATGGAGAGTCGTCTTGTAAACGTTTTATATTAGTTCCAAATCCTGTAAGGAATTACTACGTTTTGTTTTGACTTTGAAAGCATGGTTGGGGTTGTTTAAGTTATCATGTACTTGAACCTAGAGTTCACGGTTTGAAATGTTTTACTTGTCGACTTTATGTCTTGTATTAATGTTGAGATAGTTTGCGGTCGCAAGAGTCGTTTGACCTTAGGCAATTTCCTTGTGCAAGAAGGATTGCTGTCAGAGGGTCATTCGACCGGTCGAAAGGGACGGCTCGACCGGTCGAAGTACCCTCTGTTGTGAAGGATTATTGCCGAGGGTCATCCGACCGGTCGAAAGGGGCATCTCGACCGGTCGAAATGACCCCTGCATGAAAACTATTTATACCCCTTTTGCAACTTATTTAAATGTTTTGATTGGTTGTTAGGGCATCTTTGGGATCCCTTTGAATATAAATTCATTCGTTTCAAAATATAATTACGTTTTCAAATTTATATGAATTTTAACAACTTCGGGTATATTGTTTCAAAAGAGCGACTACTATTTGTTATATTTTAAGTTT
Source organism: Hydrangea macrophylla (assembly GCA_033977485.1). Classification (NCBI taxonomy): domain Eukaryota; kingdom Viridiplantae; phylum Streptophyta; class Magnoliopsida; order Cornales; family Hydrangeaceae; genus Hydrangea; species Hydrangea macrophylla. Next base: position 114,100,224 of record CM066983.1, read on the forward strand.
ATTTTCCGCTGCTACAACTTTGATTTGAGTAGGAAGAGCCTCGGTGGCGTGCCACGGGCTCCGGTTCCGCTATGGTGGGACCGGGCTGTGACATTTAGTGGTATCAAAGCATAAGTTTAGAGCCTTGGGAACGAGTGACGTTATATATGCTGAGTGACGTCGAGTGGAGTGTGTAATTGTAAAGATAATGGTTATCATTGTATAAATGCTTCATGCATTAGCATTTGTTGATAGTGATGAACTGTGCACATATATCTATATTGTGGCATAGCATGCATGGTCATTATGCATTGAACTCGATAGGGGAAATATTTGAAACGTTATGGCTGATCCACCAAGAGAATTGTCACCGCATTCGCGGATGGACCAAATAGTGAACATGGTGGGAAATTTCATACAAGCGGTAAGTGAAAGAGAACAGATGAACGTTCAGCCTCCACAAGTGGAAATTCGTTATATCAATGCACCATCGGCACCGCGACCTCAACACACAATCGTGGAACAGTTTCATAAGCGGAAACCGACCTTGTATCATGGACAGGTTGACATAGACTTGGCCGATCATTGGATGATGGACATGGAAAGACATTTCTGTCAGGTAATATGTACCGATGAGGAGAAAATTTTATGCGCATCCGATAAGTTGATGGGCGAAGCATTGGATTGGTGGAACAACGTGATTGAACAAGGGAAGCCGACCACGTGGGAAGCATTTAAAGAAGAATTCAACAAACGTTTCTTCCCGCAATCTGCTTATACACAGAAACGTCAAGAGTTTGCAAGTTTGGTTCAGGGAGATATGACCGTGGGTGAGTATGTTTCTCGTTTCAATGCCTTGTTACGATTTGGGAAAACTACCGTTCCGACTGATAGGGATAAAGCTCGTAAGTTTGAGGAAGGGCTTAGAGAGAATATCCGTGGCCGTGTGGACATGTTGCAACACCCGACCGTTTCTCTCGTTGAGGAAGCTGCCCGTATTGCTGAGAAAAGTGCCGACAGATATCGACAAGGGCAACAAGGAAAGAGACCCAATGACAACAGGGGTAAGAGTCAAGGGAATGCGAAGAAACCATTCGCGCAAGGTTCAGGATCGAATATGGGTAGTCAAGGAGGAAGTGTGTTTGTTGGAGATTCGAGACCGTTGTGCCCAACATGTAACGTGCGACACAGAGGAACCTGCCATCAATTGATCACTTGCTTTTATTGTAAACAATTGGGGCATGTGTCTAGGAATTGTCCTTTGAACGCGAATTTGACTACACCAAACACAACCTCGAACGCCAAGGGCTATAATCCAGAAACGAGAGGAAAATGTTTTGAGTGTGGACAACCGGGACACATAGCAAAGAACTGTCCGAGTAAGAGACAACCGGGAATGAGTACCGGGGCATCGAGTGTGCCAAGCGGATCAAGGGTAGAACCTCGAGTGGACAAAGGGAAAGGAGTCGCGCAACAACAAGGACGATACTTCCAGCTTAGGCCGGGGAATACGGATGATACCGTCGTGTCAGGTATTCTTCCTATTTGTTCGTATCCTGCACGTATACTTATGGATTCTGGCTCGACGCATTCATTTGTATCACGTGATTTTGTTAAGCATCTAACTGTTAAGTCAGAACCGCTAGGATATGACTTGTGTGTATCATTGCCTAGTAGTGAACCACTAGTTACTTCTTCGATATTCAAGTCATGTGAGATCAAGATAGGTGATAAAGTTTTAAGCGTTGATTTGATTCCGTTGACGGTGAATTACTTTGATGTTATCTTGGGTATGGATTGGTTGTCGGTTAATCAAGCCAAAATCGATTGTGAACAGAAACGGGTTAGTTTCTATCCGTCAGGGCGAGAAGAGTTTACTTTTCAGGGTAAGGGAGTAATCGTACCGCCGTACTTGATATCGGCGATTCAAGCAAGCAAGATGTTGAAGAAGGGTTGTTCGGGTTTCTTATGTTCAATTGTCGACACGCGAGTTCTTGGACCACTAATAGAAGAAATTTCAGTAGTTCGAGAATTTCCAGATGTTTTTCCCGATGAGTTACCCGACGTATTGATTGAAAGAGAGCTTGAGTTCACGATAGAAGTAGTACCAGGGTCACAACCGGTATCCAAAGCACCGTACCGAATGGCACCGATAGAGTTGAAAGAATTGAAAGTTCAGTTAGAAGAACTGTTGGAGAAGGGTTTTATCCGACCGAGTGTTTCGCCGTGGGGAGCTCCAGTCTTGTTTGTGAAGAAGAAAGATGGAACAATGCGCATGTGCATCGACTACCGAGAGTTAAATAAGTTGACCGTCAAGAACAAGTATCCGTTGCCGCGAATAGATGACTTGTTTGATTAGTTACAAGGGGCTCAGGTATTTTCGAAGATCGACTTGAGATCCGGTTACCATCAGTTGAAAGTCAAAGAGGAAGATGTTGAGAAGACAGCTTTCAGGACTCGATATGGTCACTTTGAATTTTTTGTTATGCCATTTGGAGTGACTAATGCACCAGCTGCTTTCATGGACTTAATGAACCGTGTCTTCAAAGATTATTTAGATGAGTTCGTTATCGTGTTCATAGATGACATCTTAATCTACTCCAAAAGCGTAGAAGATCACGAGCATCATTTGCGATTAGCTTTACAACGATTGCGTGAAAAGAGATTATTCGGCAAATTGAAGAAGTGTGAGTTTTGGTTGACCGAGATAGCTTTCCTTGGACATATAGTGTCGGCGAAGGGAATTTCTGTAGACCCTCAGAAGATAGAAGCAGTTACCAACTGGGCGAGACCAACGAATGTGACAGACATCAGAAGTTTCCTAGGATTAGCTGGGTATTATCGGAGATTTGTGAAAGACTTTTCGCGTATAGCAATGCCGATGACACAGTTAATGAGGAAAGATATTGCTTTTGTTTGGAGTCCAGAATGTGAAGAAAGTTTTCAAGAGTTGAAAGGTCGACTAGTGAAAGCACCAATTTTAGCCGTTCCATCAGGGACTGAAGGGTTTATCGTTTACAGTGATGCTTCATATAGAGGTTTAGGTTGCGTCCTTATGCAAGGTGATAAAGTTATTGCGTATGCGTCGAGACAACTTAGACCGCACGAGAAGAATTATCCAACTCATGATCTAGAATTGGCCGCTGTGATTTTTGCATTGAAGATTTGGCGTCATTACCTATACGGGGAGAAATGTGAGATCTACACGGATCATAAGAGTTTGAAGTACCTGTTTACACAACGAGATTTGAACATGAGGCAAAGGAGATGGTTAGAGTTGATGAAGGACTATGACTTGTCAATTCAGTATCATCCGGGCAAGGCGAATGTTGTCGCCGATGCTCTTAGTCGCAAAGTACCAACCAATACCGCATCAGATTTGACTTCTCAGAAGGAATTGATACGAGATATGGAGAATATGGAGCTTGAGGTGATTCCGAGGATTGAAGGTGGATTGATGTCGATGATTGTGGCACAACCACTCTTGATTCACGAGATCACGGAGAAACAACTTCAAGACGTGGCTTTGAAGAAGATTTGTGATGAGATTCCAATGGGCAACCAACCGGGATTCACGTTTGAGAACAATATATTGAGATTGAGGGGTAGAATTTGTGTACCTAGTGAGAAAGAGTTGAAGCGAAACATCCTAGAGGAAGCACACAATACGAAGTATACCGTTCATCCGGGAAGCACCAAGATGTATAGAGATTTGAGACATGTTTATTGGTGGCCGGGAATGAAGAGGGAAATAGCACGATATGTTTCGCGTTGTACTAGTTGTCAACAAGTAAAGGCCGAACGCCAAGTACCCTCGGGATTGTTACAACCGTTACCGATAGCTGAGTGGAAATGGGAGCACATAACAATGGATTTTGTTAGTGGGTTTCCGAGGTCGAAGAGATCGAACACTATTATTTGGGTGATTGTTGATCGTTTGACGAAGTCGTCACACTTCCTACCGCTTCGAACAACTAAGCCAATGACGTTAGCTAAGTTGTATATTCGCGAGATTGTGAGACTACATGGTATCCCAGTTTCTATCGTTTCTGATAGGGATAGTAGTTTTACATCGAAGTTTTGGAGAGCCTTGCAAGAAGCAATGGGTACCAAATTGCACTTTAGTACAGCTTTTCATCCTCAGACCGATGGTCAATCAGAGAGAGTAATCCAGATTTTGGAAGACATGCTTAGGCTATGTGTACTTGATTTTCAAGGTGATTGGGAAGACCACCTACCGTTAATTGAGTTTGCATATAACAACAGTTTTCAGTCGAGTATTGGAATGGCTCCTTATGAAGCTTTATATGGTCGTGTATGTCGTTCACCGATTAGTTGGACAGAGGTGGGAGAAAGAAAGATTGAAGGACCGAAAATTGTACAAGAGACGACGGATAAGATAAAGGTAATTAGACAACGGTTACTGACAGCCCAGAGTAGGTATAAGAGTTATGCCGACAAGCGCAGACGACCGTTGGAATTTGATGTAGGAGACTTAGTGTATTTGAAGGTGTCACCTTCAAAGGGGATAACCAGATTTGGTAGATACGGGAAGCTCAATCCGAGGTATGTAGGACCTTTTGAAATCATTGGAAAGGTTGGACCCGTAGCTTATCGTTTGAACTTGCCAAGCGAGTATGCTCAAGTTCATAACGTGTTTCATGTATCATTGTTACGCAAACAATTAGTGGAAGATAGGGATCAAGTAATGACTCCGACATCGAATGAAATTCAGAGTGATTTAACGTATGTCGCATATCCGGTAGAAATCTTAGACAGGAAGGATCAAGTCTTACGAAATAAAGTAATGTCGAAAGTGAAAGTGTTATGGCGTAGTCAAACTACGGAAGAGATGACATGGGAGATAGAAGATGAGATGCGTACTCAGTATCCGCACCTTTTCGAGACATGAGGTATAAGTTTGGGGACAAACTTCTTTTAAGGGGGAGAGTATTATAACACCCGCATTTGTGTTATTGCATTTGTATCATATTGTCATGCATGATAATGTGATGTGGCGTGTCCTATGACACATGGTTGAGTGAGTTTTGACTCACGAGTTGATTTGGGTGTCTGTATTAGAGAACCCTTTGAAACTGTGGTAATTGAGGATTTATTGGTTGTGAAGTCTCTTCGAGTATGAGACGGTCACTGTGGAATACTTTAAATGTTTATCTGGAAATAAATGTTTACCTGTGTATTTCAATATCTGTATTATTTTCTGTTTTAGAATTTATATCTACTGTTAGTTTCAGTATCCTGGTGAGAACGAATGAACACGCTATTAATTTGGTAGGCTAATTAGCAACATCGGAAACGTCATGTAGAAATTCGCGTTTTAGCGACCAAACGAAACTTAGTCAGAAACTTGTATAATTTGGAGGTTTCACTCGTAAAGCTGTGAATAAGTTGTATAGAAGGTTTCAGAGACTGTTTTTGAGTTTTGAAAACTCGTGGGGAGGTAAACGTAATTCCCAAGAGTTTTGCCTATAAATAGGAAGTGATGACTTCCATATTTTTATAAGTTTAACCTAAAGTTCAAGAAAGGAGGCCATAGGGAGATTTTGGGAGCTTAGAGCTTTGCAACGCCAAACGACGACTTTCCGTCAGTTTGTTTTCTCCTAGATTTCATATTCGAGCTCCTCGAGGTAAGAGCTTCGTTTTGATATATGTTAGGACTTGTTTGGCCAAGTTTTTCAAAAAGTTGTTTTCTAGAATTTTTCATAAAAGTTGATAAATGGAATTCTGATCCATAGGAATTGTACTAGACGGACTTCTGCACGTTCTTTGTGCACGGGTTTTCTTCAAATTGAATTATAAGCGCGTAAATCGGAGGTGAGTGATTCAACTATGTTTTTGGAATGGTTTCTTGATATGTATTCATGTTATGTTTGAATAGCATGTATTAATTCCTAGAGATATATTGTGTAGTTCATATTGGGCATTTATATTGATAAGTAGGCTCAATAGCACGGTGATATGTTTTAATTACCGCGAGCATGGTGATATGTATTTGAGCATGTTAAGTTGCTTATTTGGGTCAGAAGGAGCACGTGGTCACCGTCCCATTTTGTGGAGCCGATAGAGTGGCATTAAGGTCGCACGATTGTTTGTAGAATCGTGGGTCTTACCCTTTCGCGTGGACTTATTGGCGAGGAGTCGCGGATTGGGAATATGGACGGGCACGTGAGTCTCCGGCGACTAGTATGAAATGTAGAGATGTGAATGCGGACATGTTTATCATTCATGTACATATGTTGATTTATTCACTAAGCATTAGCTTAAACAAATCGAAATATGTGTGGTTATTCAAATAACCATTTCAGGTGTTAATGCTGGCGAGGAATCGAAGATATGAGCACGGGGGTTTTGGGAGTTCGCTTAGAAGGCAACTCAATGCTTTAATCTCGTGATTTTGTAATCGTATAGTCTATTTCATTTGAGTTGTTAAGGGACTTGTAATAGAATGGAGAGTCGTCTTGTAAACGTTTTATATTAGTTCCAAATCCTGTAAGGAATTACTACGTTTTGTTTTGACTTTGAAAGCATGGTTGGGGTTGTTTAAGTTATCATGTACTTGAACCTAGAGTTCACGGTTTGAAATGTTTTACTTGTCGACTTTATGTCTTGTATTAATGTTGAGATAGTTTGCGGTCGCAAGAGTCGTTTGACCTTAGGCAATTTCCTTGTGCAAGAAGGATTGCTGTCAGAGGGTCATTCGACCGGTCGAAAGGGACGGCTCGACCGGTCGAAGTACCCTCTGTTGTGAAGGATTATTGCCGAGGGTCATCCGACCGGTCGAAAGGGGCATCTCGACCGGTCGAAATGACCCCTGCATGAAAACTTTTTATACCCCTTTTGCAACTTATTTAAATGTTTTGATTGGTTGTTAGGGCATCTTTGGGATCCCTTTGAATATAAATTCATTCGTTTCAAAATATAATTACGTTTTCAAATTTATATGAATTTTAACAACTTCGGGTATATTGTTTCAAAAGAGCGACTACTATTTGTTATATTTTAAGTTTATTTTCCGCTGCTACAACTTTGATTTGAGTAGGAAGAGCCTCGGTGGCGTGCCACGGGCTCCGGTTCCGCTATGGTGGAACCGGGCTGTGACATTATTTCCTTATCTTTACCAGCCATAAATGCATATAATCAAATTTGTCACTTGTTGAAAACAAATTTCTCATTTTTTAATGGGAAATGATGCAACATTCTCACTTTTTGAATGGAGATAATGCGAAATTTCTCCAAAAAAAAAAAATAAAAAATAAAATCCAATTTCTCACCTTCAAAACACAGAAATAAACCAAATCAAAAATGCAAAATAAAGAACAAACCTATGAATCTTACTGAAGCGTACAGTAACACACAAAAAAACTACTTGTTCAATCATGAAATTTCTCACTTTTTTTTTTGGCAAATAATCCAAAATTTCTCACTTTATGAATGGGCATAATTTGAAATTTCTCACATTCAAAACCCATAGGTAAAGCTCCACGAACTAAAAAATGCAAATGACGAACATGTATGTGAATCTCTCAGTAAGATTGAGTGATAAATTTGTCACCATCGCAATAAATTTGGCACGCTATTAAATATCAGTGACAAATTTATCACATACGTGCATGTACAGTTATAACGAACTAAACAATGATGCAAACAAATTTATTACCTTTTTAATCACAATAGTGAGAAATCTAGAATTCAAAAAATTTTGAATTGTGATTATCCTATATGTTGCAATTTAAAATCACATTAAAACCACACACAATCAACTACCATAATTAAGAAAGCCATGATCCCATAACTCATCCACTTCTATTATAATATATATAATGACTAAAAATAACACAAATTAATTTCTATTTAAAACAGATAAAGGGTATAAAGGTAATATAAAAAAAATGAAAATTAGGGTAAAGGACTAATTCTTGAATTATACACCAATTAAGGGATTGTTTTCATAACTACCTGATTTAAATGCACTCAATATAATAAACCTGCATAATAAAGGACTAAACAATACATTTCTATAAGTTTTAAGGACAATCCGTGTTTTTTTTTTGTCAAAACTTCATGACTAGTGAAATTTCGGATTAAGTCCTATGTTTTAAAAGTTATGTGAAATTTCACATAATTAGCTTATTTTTTTTTTTACAAATTTTATGTAAATTTCACATAAGTATTATAACATGTGGACTTTTTACTAAAATCTATTTTAGAACACTTTTGATTTTTTTTTTTTAGGGAAATTCTTCGAGGCAGTTGATTTGGATAGATTAAAGAAGAGAGCATTGTTGGTCATCCCTTTTTTGGTCTATGATTGCTCACCTAGACATTCATTGCGAGACATGTGTTCCATTTCATTATCATTTTACCCATATACTATTAACATAATTACTAGAATGAGACACATGTCACCCAACAAAGATCTTGGTAAGCAATAAAGAACCAAAATTAGGTTGCTCAACCCTTTTTTGTTTTGTTCAAAGGCCCCTCATTGCCTGCTCCTCCCTCAAGGATGTGCTGACCCCTCCGGATTGGTCTATTGATCAGTTGGTGCTTGAAATCCGCGAGTACGTTACTTTCCAACTCGTTTGTTTTTTGGAATATTAGTTTTATCTCTAGATCGATCGACTAAGGCTTAGTTTACAATTTTGTCCAATGGACTGCTTCTTGAAATATTCTTGGACGCATTCCGATCGATGCTATTCCTCTCACTGTTTTTGAGGAAGAGCATAAAGAAGGAACATGAGCCTTCAGTAACTTCTGTCTTTTGTTAAATTGATTTGCCCTTTAGCCCAAAAATAAAAAAATAAAAAAATAAAATAATGTTAGATATACACTTTCAACAACATCATAAACCACAATACATGCTTTAAATGCATGTACCTTGTATTGTGTGAATTTTTCACATAGACTATGTCTACAATTTTTTAGAAAGCACAAGATACATACATTTAAAGCATGTTTATAATTTGAGATGTGATTAAAGTTGGCTAAGCACAACATACGGATTTGAGAAATATTTCCATTTGTGAAGGAATCAAAACAACAGGGATAAAAAAAAAGAAACAAAGAATACTTGTTAGAAAATGAACTTTTCCTTATAGTTGACGGAATAAAATGAAAAGGAAAAAAAAAAAAAAAAAAAAACTTTCAGATTCAAAGTATATTTAGATATGAGAAATGCTAGGTACAGTACTTAAACGGGACACCTAAGTAATACACATGCTGATGTGGATTCCAAAATTAATCATGAGTTACCAAACAAAGTTCGAATTAATTTCAAAACTGCCACGACACATAAGCAGATGAATATTTTAGGTGTACAAAATCGGTGTGATATTTGTATAGTCACCTCATGCAAATGCAATATTATGAAGTGGCGCCTACAAAGCACGGACACGGACACTTGGACACGGACACGACACGATACCGCCACGCCGACACGACAAATTCTAAAAAATGAAGACACGACACGTCGGGGATACGTTTATTTTTTTAATTATATATTTTTTAATTTTAATGTTATGCTAATTCTTATGTATTATAATTATAAATAAAAATACGTTATCAAAAAGAATTTATACAAAAACACATTAAGATTATATATTCCGTAAAAAAGTACTCATTTACACAAAATTTCTGCCAAAAAAAAAGGCTTCAACTTGGGTCAAGGCAGAGTTGGATCAAGGCTTCAACTTGGGGAAAATACAAATTATGTAGCAATCCACTACTATCTTGGGACTATAATATTTTTTAACAAATAAATAAATAAAGTGTTTCTGAAATTTTATCAATTATCTAATGACCCAATGTAAAAAAAAATGTAATAATTAGTAGCTTTCACAGGATCACTTTATACCAATTAACAAAGGAAAATTAAAGCAAGCAAATGCCACAAGTCAGACGTGTCTCGTGTGTGTCCATACATGTACATTACAATTCAGACGTGTCTCATTACAAAAGGGCTTTTTAAGTTTTATATTATTAAACATTAAAAAAACTGAAAATCAAGTTAGACGTGTCTCGTGCGTGTCCACGCGTGTCTATAAAGTGTCCACCGCGTGTCGGGGTGCCAAAATGCAATTATGCAAAGTAGGACACAGTTTTGAAGTGTCCGACACGTGTCGGGCAAGTGTCGGGCAAAGTGTCGCGTCCGATACGTGTCCGACACTGGTACGTTACAATTTTTGAAGTGTCAGTGCTTCATAGAGTGGCGCTATGCTCTTTAAATTTGAATTTTAAATTTGATTTTCAAATGTTTTAACAGTTATATCACATATTGTGGCAGTTGTCAGTAATACTGAATATCACTTTGCGTGATACAGCTGATAAAATATTTTAAAGTTAAATTTTGAGATTCAAACTTAAAAAACATTGCATTACTCAAATATTGGTCTTGTGACAAATCCGAGCAGGCTTTGTCTCTCTGAAGTTATCAATTTTGCAATGAATATTTTCTCCAAGCGATGGCTCCACTCCAGTTTAGGCGGGTCATGCCATATGGGCTCCGATTGCTTCGAGTCTTTCATGGGTAAATAGCTATCAAGATCATGTCATAACAGGGGTGCTACATTTGGTTGCCCCCTCAACCTTTTTGTTTAGTTTTAAAAAAATGAAGAATCTTGACAAATGTGTTGGACGCGATATTATTCGAAAGTTCAAATAGTAATTTACGGGTCAAATAATAAGGTTTTGTCTATTTAAAATAATATTTGGTCAGGTTCAGTTTTAGTTTCAATTCTTATGAAAATTAAGATTATATATATATATATATTATCCTAATATATATATATATATACATAAAAATATAAAAATATTAGATTGTAAACAAACTCTTGTATAAAAAATAAAAATACTAAGCCGATAATCCAAGGAACCGGTTTCCTTACCTTATTAGACAGTCCCCAAGTTTCCACTTTCCATTGTGGAACTCTTCATACAACAAGCCAATTGGTTTAGCCAAAACAGCATTCTAGTATATATATATATATATATTTTGAGAAGAGCATTCTAGTATATTTGTACTGATCTAAGATGATCCACTTGTGTACAGCATTTTTTGCAATGTGCAGAAATTTGAAATTGTGGAGTAATTACATACTGTGTATGTAGTTAGAGAGGAAATTCTAAGATACATACTAGTCGTTTTAACTTTAGACTGTATGCCAAATGTTGTGTTGCTACAAAATAGACCTTTTTTAAAGGGGATTTGCTAACCTACAGAAAAAGAAGATTTTTAGCGACGAAATTAGGTTTTTAGCGACAAAAAATTTCGTCGCTAAAATCCTGTTTTTCGTTGTTAAAAAATTGTTGTACGATAGCAGCCCCCTTTTTTTAAGTTATATAATTTTCAAAGTTACAGAATTTGTCACCAAATTATGATATTTTGATACGTAAGAATATTGTAACTCAAAATATATGTACATCACTACTATAATGTACTCCGATTGAATTTACCTATGAGTATGCAACAGAAATGTATTCCCTCCGTCTCTTTTTTTGAGTCATGTATTCCATTTTGGGATGTTCCAAAATTAGTGTCCACTTTTCTAAATTGATATATAATTTTTACTTACTTTTTAAAACTACATTTTCTTGAAATCTACACCAAGACAAAAACTAAAAAAGTTATTATAATAATTAAAAATAATTGTGAAAAGTAAGTGTAAATTCTTTTTGTCTCCTTAATAAATTGAGTTCTCAAAGATTGACTCAAAAAAAGAGACGGAGGGAGTAAGTTTTTCCAATCCAACCATGATTTGAACTGGATCTTGCTTCCAATTTGGGGATGTGTGCTAGTCATATGTATAGTTTGACTTGCGAGAGATCGCGAAAATAAGGGCGTCTCTATAATAGAGTAGGCAAGGTCATCTGCAATGGTGTCAGCCAGCGAACGGAGAGAGGAGTGTGAGAGAGAGGGAGGACTTAATAAATTTTTATTTTTTTTTTGATAAAGAAAAGATTTCATTTGCCAAATCAACAATTTACAATCTCAAGATCGACACCCAAGACTCTTATGATCTAGTGAGATCAATCTATCTTTTCTAAGTGAAAGGGGATGATTTAATTTTCACTGAGAGTGTTTGTGAGAAATTATTTTCGCTTTGGTCATTATAAAAGGGAAATGTTATTGTGAGAAGATTCTCACATGAGAAGACGGGTTTTAACCGTTGAATGAGCATCTAATCTTAAGATTCTCTCCAGATTCTTGAAAATCTTAAGACTAAATGCTCATCTAACAGTTAAAATCCGACTTCTCATATGAAAAACTTCTCACAATAACATTGCTCTTAACGAAATGGAGTCTCCTCTCAAATTGCCTTGACTCCTTGGTCCGTGTGTGTGTGTGTGTGGTGGGTGGGTGGGGGGGTTTTGTTTTGTTTTGAGCCTGCGGCCGCTTTAATTGAAGACAAAAAAAAAAAATTAATAATAATAAATAAATAAAGCCCAAAAAAAGAGAGAGGGAGTGTGACTGCATCTTCTTGGAAGGTTTGAAAGTCAAAACTCTTTTACGCGTGGGCCCAAGTGCTTAATGCAATGCTGGCGGTGAAAGATGTGGAGGGATGGCCAACATGCGACAAATCAAGGGTGGAAATGTAGTGTCAATCATTCGATGTTTTACTCCGTTTTTTCATGTTTCAAAACTGATCACTAAATATTAGGGGCGCAACTCCAGGGGAGCAATTTTGCTCACAGTACATACCTTATGGATTGCTTAGGGATGATTTTTGAGTGGACAAGTGTCTGTGGGATTCACTATTATTTGGTTGAATTAAGTGTTATTTTTAATTTTTAATTACATGTTAAGTGTTTGCTCAAAAAAACAAAAATATTAAAGATGTTCTTTATTGGTTGAATTGGAACAGGAGTGTATTGTTAAAAAAAAAAAAAAAAAACTCACGAATTTTAACATGGAACCCACGGTCCACCAACTAAATTAATTACACCTACTACATTTTTCACCAAACACAACTCACACAAATGATATTAGTTGGTGACATACAATTTGAGAACATAGATTTCTTACCTCCTTGAGAATATATGGAGGTAATTTTTTTTTTTTTTTTCAAAAATTTTTTTAAGGTACTTTTTTTGTATCAACTATCGATAACACATATGCTATTACACTCATTTATTTATTTATTTATTTTTTTAAGTTTCATAACAAATTTATTAATTCTTTCTTTCTCTCTTTGTAATATTGGTTTGCTTTTTTTTAGAAAATTTGAAGGTAATTTTTTTGTATCAACTATCAACAACACAAATGCTATTACGCTCTCTTTTTTTTTTTTTTTTTTGAAGTTTTAGAACAAATTTATTAGTTATTTCATTTTCTTTTTCTAATATTGGTGTGCATGGATTTTTTTTTAGAAGATTTGAAGGTAATTTTTTTGTATCAACTATCAACAACACAAATGCTATTACACTCTTTTTTTTTTTTTTTGAAGTTTTAGAACAAATTTATTAGTTATTTCATTTTCTTTTTCTAATATTGGTGTGCATAGATTTTTTTTTTAGAGATTTGAAGGTAATTTTTTTGTATCAACTATCAACAACACAAATGCTATTACACACTTTTTTCTTTTCTTTTTTTTGAAGTTTTAGAACAAATTTATTAGTTCTTTCATTTTCTCTTTCTAATATTGGTGTGCATTAATTTTTTTGTAGTGGAGACTATATAATGGACAATGAAGATGTTGAAAGTTTATATTCAAGTGAAGCAGAAGAACTTTATGAGAACAATGTACAAGAAGTAGAAGTTACACATGATGAGGAAGATGTTTGCAAAAATGTTCCTTCACTAGGTATGACTTTTGAAACTTACGATGAAGCATATGAATATTAGAACTCGTATGGTAGAATTGTGGGGTTTAGTGTGAGCTTATAACTTTGGTGGTCAACATGGGTATCAGATGCCATCAATGGTCTATCCCTTATATATATATATATATCCACAGGTTCTGCATTTTTGAACTTTTTCACTTTTCATTTGTATACTATCTTGTCACAGCCCACCAACATGGCACAATATTGTCCGCTTTGCAGTACTGGGCTCGCACATACGGCCCAGCCCACTCACGGCTTTGTTCCTGGCATTGGGCCTGAAAACCCAACCCAAAACGCGTCGTACCAGTTGATGCACAAGCCCTACATATACAGCACATCCCCTGACCGTCCCCAGGCGATGTGGGACGCAACATCCATGCCCCCCAGTCGACTGGCGTCGTAGCCTAGTCGACCTCAAGAGACAGGATCTCACATCCACCCCCCCTTAAGTGTAATATCCTGTATTTTGGTATATTAATAAGACCTGGTATTTCATTTCTATACTCGTATAAACTTTCTCTTCCTTTTGGTAAATTTTGATACCAATCGATTGATAAGTTTCCCAATCGATTGACACTTTTTAGATACCAATCGATTGATAAGTTTCCCAATCGATTGACACTTTTTAGATACCAATCGATTGATAAGTATCCCAATCGATTGACATTCAACCGACTAAAAGTGATGACGTGTCATTATCCCAATCGATTGCCATTTATTCCAATCGATTGACATTGTTTCCAATCGATTGACTACAAATATTTGTTGCCAATCGATTGACTTGTGTCCCAATCGATTGACATAACCTGAGACAAGTTTTCTTCTTTCCTTCAGCTTTAAACGTGTGACACTATTAACCCCTATATATACTCGTCCATATTTATGGCCTTGGGTCATTTTGGCAGCCTTGAGAGAGAGAGAGAGACATACCTCTTGTGAGATATATACATACATATATCTATCTATATATCTATATCTATATACACACACACACTGCCTTGGCAGCTGGAAGAAGACGAAGGGGAGGACAAGAAGAAGAAAGAAGGAGAAAAGAGAGAGCTTGGAGATTTCAAGCTTTGAACATACCCAAATGCACCCTAAGTGAGTTCTAACTCACTTGGTCCCTCTATATGAAGTATATATAAGTTATTATGAAGTTTAGGTGGGTTAAATGCTTGTAGTGTACGTTTATATATGCTGTTTTTACAATCTGCTGGAGAAGACGTAGTGCCAATCGATTGACATAATCTCAATCGATTGACATCAGTTGTATCCCAATCGATTGAATAGGATTTCAATCGATTGACACTTTTCAGATACCAATCGATTGACATGTTCTCAATCGATTGATATGATTTTGATACCAATCGATTGAACTTAGTCCCAATCGATTGACATGATCATAACATGGTTTCCTTTGCCTATTTATTATATAAGAGGTTTAGTTGTTCGATTTCTAATTCGGAATTCCATTATGCGACTATGGGGTAGACAGGAGTAATGTGACACCAAAGATTTATGGATAATGAATAAAAAGTAATATGAAGACGTGGGTGGCGTGTTGTTTCTGATATGAATTTGATGTCCGTTTTCTTTTAATCCAAGTAGTCAGGCCACATTGGGAATTTGTCATGTGTCGATGTAGAATGGAACGTAAGTAGGTTTGGTAAGTTCTGGGAATGGTACGTGGATGGACGATTGGTCATGATATGCTCTTAAAAGCGGTGAACCGGATACATGGTTCTTAAAAGCGGTGAGCTAGACCAAGAAGTCTTAAGATAGACTGGATGATCTATGATATGCTCTTAAAAGCGGTGAACATGACCATTGTTCTTAAAAGCGGTGAGCTGGGATCACTAGTAGATGACGTTGAGTCGTGGCAATAGATTGATATGCCTTGTTCGAAACGTTATATCCCTGAAATGCGGTGAACAGGACCATTGTTCTTAAAAGCTGGGGATAGACTGACGTGGAGTCCATGACATGCGGTGAGCAGGATATATTGCTCTTAAAAGCGATGGACAGAATAAGGGTGTATCCCTAGAGTTAAACGATTGAGTCTGTTCATGACATCTGAGTATGTTGAGTTCGGTATTTGAGTAACAAGACGATAAGGGTCGGTTTACAAGAATGAATAGAGGAACAAGATAATGTTATCCTTATAATAAGATGTTAACTCGTATTTTCATAAGCTCGTGTTTACTTCAGATAATTGGTACCTCGTTAGTTTATGCTCACTCAGCTCTCAGTAAGCTGACGGCCTTTTATTGCCTGGACTTTTCCCGTCCAGAATATCATGTCTCTTATTCTATAGGTAATGACCAGTACACTGATGACTATTATCCAGAGGAAGGCCCCACCGATGATGGTTACGCCAGGGAGAATTATCCTTATGCCAGTTGAAGACTGAAGATGTTATAGTTAGATTTCTTTTCGGTTGTTCTGTTAAACCTTTTGTTAGCGGGTACTTGGGCATTTGCTGTCTTCAGACCTGTTGTGATCCTGTGGACCATACTCTGATATTTTGTAATAGTTAGCACTGTGTGTTATTCTCAGTTGTTTACTGTTGTCTTTTTGGACTAGTACTGCGTGGTGTGGATTATTAGTGACTTTCACCTGTCATTCCTTATGGACCCATAAAGGAAATTTATTTTTCTCTATTTATGCTGTTCCGGGGCGTGACAGGGTTTTTTGGTATCAGAGCCTGAGTTTGGTACTCTAGGTTATGATACTGTCGTTCACCGATCATTCCACACCATCTGGTCCTAGTGTTGTTAAGATTCTTTGAGATGAGATATGAGTATAAGATAAGTTCGTCTTCCTGACGATAGATAGTTTCCTTTGCAGGATAGCATGGATCCGGAGTTTCACCAGTTTGTGACTGATACTTATGGAGGACATATTATTCATGGAGATACCGTGGAGCCAGCTGACCCAGAGTTTTATCGTGAGCGTGTGCCAGATAGCTAGTCGACATTTAGAGGAGGAGATGTGGAGAGCGCTTTATGTGACCAGGAGTACTCACCCGACACAGATGCGCATGGATGCTTACCATACTGCGAGGGTCGGTAGAGACATTTGCGAGGAGATGTTACGACTAGTTTTGAGTAAACCAGAGATGGATGAGATTGAGTTGAGAGCCATTGTAGCCTGTAACGCCCTGTATTTTATTATCATTAATAAATAAATATTGCATTTTATTTCCATGAGTATTTTAATTTAATTTCTCTTTGTAATAATTATCTGGGGTCAAACCGTAATTTTTTAAAACATTTTCTATAGTTTCAAAATCGATGTCTATATTTTTGTATAACCGGGAATTGAATTCCTACATTAATATAATTTTCTGTATTTTTATTTCAACCGTAAAATACCAGTTTTGGGAATGGGCAGTATATTTTTTTTACCTGTGTGTGTGTATCATTGCGTGAGCTCAACACACACAAGGGTATCTTGTGTACACATTAGTGCAGTGTGTGCTGTGTTTAGTGGAATGTGTGTGTAGTGCTTTGTGAGTGTGTGTGGAGTGTCATGTGTGTTTTATATGCATAGTGCTAAGCACTTTACATATCATTTATACACCCACTTATTCCCCATTTGATTGATCTCTCTCTCTCGGCAGCTCTCTCTCTCAATCACTCACTCACAGTCTCTCATCTCTCACTCCCAAACTCTCTCAAATTCTCTCAATCACTCTCTTGCTCTCTCAAGATCACACAACACACACATACAGTTTATATATATAATCAGTCACATACTTAGACACACATATATATACGCATATTGAGTTACCAAAATCAAGAACGGAGGAGGAAATTCTCAACGACGGATTATTACGGCGGAAGTTCTCGGCCTTTAAATTTCTGTATAATCGTCTCTGTGAGTAATTTAAACTCACTCTCAATGTCTATATATGTAAATTTCAGTATATATATGTGTGTATATGTGTATATATATCAAAACACCATTAAAGCTTGAGAATTGGAGTTTTAGAAATCGTAACCAAAATTGATTCTGTAAATTGGGAATGGAAGATATTGGTCCCAATAGACTACGGTTCGAATCCTACGGAGTAATTCATCCGTATGGCGACGTATTGATGATTTTAAGTTTTGTCACTTTAACTTTAATCACGAAAATCAAGAGATACAATCCGTATTAGTTAAAATTGATCGCGTATTCTTAATCTACGCGGAAAACTGAAGAGATCCATATATTGCACGACATAATTGAAACAGAAAAACAGAAATGGGTAAATTTCAGTCCAAAACCAGAAACAGGGGAGAAAACGAAGAGATGAGGTTCTGCAACATCTCGCGCGCGCGGACCGCTCGCGCGGACTTTTTTCCCCCTCGCGCGCGCGATCCGCTCGCGCGATCTGGCTTTCCTTCGCGCGCGCGATCCGCTCGCGCGACCTGTCCAGCCCCTCGCGCGCGCGATCCGCTCGCGCGATCAGCTTTCCCCTTCGCGCGCGCGACCCGCTCGCGCGATCTGCCCTCTCCCTCGCTCGCGCGACCTGGCAGTTTGAACAGTTTTTGTATTTTCTTATTAGGGACTGTTTGGAAAATGTTTTAAAAGTTTTAAAAGAACTGTTTGGCTAATGTATTGTTTTTAAAGGCTTATGTTTTAAGAATTGTACGAACAAGCACAACTAAGGTCGAAATTTATGCTCGTACGATTATCCGGTTTTGTGATTTATTAACGGTGTTATTTATGAAACATTTATATACATATTTGGGTTGAGGTTGTGTCAACATGCATGTGTGTGAGAAAGCGTGAAAAGAGAAAAGGGGTGGCAGTCTAGTGTACGACTTAGATATCGATCGGATAGTATTCCTGGTATCTAAGGCGCGCGTTTCGGATATTGATCGGATAGTATTCCTGATATCCGAAGCGATGGTGGTAGTGTTGTGTACGGCTTAGATATCGATCGGATATTATTCCTGGTATCTAAGGCGCTTGTTTCGGATATTGATCGGATATTATTCCTGGTATCCGAAATGATGGTATTGAGTGTGGCTTAGATATTGATCGGATATTATTCCTGGTATCTGAAGCGATAGTTTGGTGTGCTGTTTTGGATATTGATCGGATAGTATTCCTGGTATCTGAGATAATGGTTTGTTTGTGTTGAGTTTTGTTGAGAGAAAAGAGTCAGAAAGATGAGATATTACATTGCTCATGCATGGTCACATATTTATTATTTTCTTTATTTTCCCCCGTGGCTTATGTTGGAATTGGAACCTTGAATATATTATTGTTAATGTTAAATTGGACTGTTGTTTATATGCTTATATATACATTGCGAGCACTTGTTTATTTTGCTCACCAGCTTTCATAAGCTGACGGCGTTGATGCGTCCTGGACTGTATGTCCAGATTTTCAGGGTCAGGAGCAGCCAGGGTATTTTGACTATGCTACTTAGAGTCAGGAGACTTTCCAGGAGGCTGCTTTATATTTTCCTATGTCTTTTAAATTTGGGTTTTGTAATAAACTAGTTTAGACTTTTGAATAAGGCGTTTTGTGCCTAAGACTATGACTATTGTAATAGTTTAGTAAGTTTTTATTTCGGAGCTTATGTTCTGTTAGTATCCTTTGCTTTAGAAATGTTGTTAAGATATTTGTTGCAGGGACAATTGGTCATACTCACTTGTCACGACCTACGAGTCCATAAAGGAAATTAAATGCTTTCCTGAATTATGCTACGTCGGGGCGTGACAGGCTTTTTGGTATCAGAGCCAGGTTATGGCTCGACCAATTGTCCAGAACACATAAGATCTCCCGTTAAGATAGAATTGAGATAAGATAGTTCGACTTTATTCCGTGTCTAGTCGCTTTCTATCGTTTAGAATTTTCTTTCTTCTCAAGAGGTTGACCGAATTCTGTTGATTGATGGATAGGTACCGTTCTCTCGATCAGATGGCTAGAAGAAATCTCAGGAATCGTCCCGCTATTGAAGATGCACCGCCAGTAATAGATCCAACCGGGATGTTCGAAGCTTTTGTAAGGAGGTTGGAGAGGGTTAGTGATCAGAACGCAAGGAACAATAATCAGAATGGGGATTACAACGGGAATGGGAGGCAAGCCCACCAGACTGGAGACAAGCTTCTCAAGGAGTTTCGCGCTCTGCGACCTGAGTATTTTGCTGGAACTGATGAACCCTGGCAAGCGGAACAGTGGCTACGTCAGATGGAGCGTATCTTTGAGACCATAGAGTGCACTGATCTGGAGAAGAAGCGTCTGGCTATCTTTCAGTTGTCTTATGCAGCGGCTGATTGGTGGGATGCAGAAAAGGCGACCATAGGGGAAGAAACTGCAAGGAGAATGCCGTGGGTGGTGTTCAAGGAAAGGTTTCTCGAGAAGTATTTCCCCGAAGAAGAGAAGGACAAGAGGGAAAAAGAATTTATGGAGTTGACTCAAGGGAATCTGACTGTCCGAGAGTACACTACTCGATTTGAGCGTCTGTCTCGCTTTGCTCCACATATGGTGGACACACCCCAGAGGAAAATCAAGAAGTATCACCGAGGTCTCAACCTGTCTCTCAGACATTTGACTATGGGGCATCTGGGCCAGTCATTTGAAGCTCTGGTAAGATTGGCTACGGGGTTAGAGAATGATGGGTGTCAGAATTCGAAGCCGCTTGGAAATCGACCTCCGCAAAAGGGTTATCCCGGACAGAAACCAGGGTACCCTCAAGGACAGAAAAGGACCTGGGATGGAGGGAAGAAACCTCAACAGACACAAGCAGTTCAGCAATATCAGCCTCTAGCAATAGAAGGGGCCAAAAACAACAACTGCTTCAATTGTGGAGTTCCCGGTCATCGAGCTAAAGATTGCAGAGCACCTAGGCGTACGGATCGTTCAGGAGTTGTGTGCTATAATTGTGGCATGCCAGGTCACATAAGTCCAGAATGCAAGGCTCCTAGGAAAGGTAACTATGGTCAGCAAGGACAAGCCTGTCTGAATGCTGTTATTCCCGAGGCTGCTGGTTATGAGGAGGCAGGGTATGAAGAAGGTACCAATGAGGAGGGACCGCTCGAGCAACGAGCAGTGGAAGGTACTCTAACTTTGTTTAACTCTCATGTTAAAGTATTATTCGACACGGGTGCTACACATTCTTTTATATCTGTTAAGATCGTTCAGAAGTTGGGTATCATACCGCATCGTTTAGAGGAAGCTTTGAGTGCTGTCTCACCCTTAGGGACCACAGTCAAGTTATTACATGTGTGTAAGGATTGTCCTCTTCGGTTTGGAGACCGCGAACTTTTGGCGAGATTGGTGGTTCTGTCGATGAAGGAGTTCGATATAATCCTGGGAATGGATTGGCTCGAGAAGAATCATGCGAAGTTGGATTGTGCAAAGAAAAAGATCACATTTGCGGACAAGGGGAATCAACTCTTCGATTTCCAATGTAACCCTTCGGGTGATATGTTCCTCACTAGATGCCTAGCAAACATTGAGGTTATCAGTGCAGAGGTGACAGTATCATCTATACCGGTAATCAAAGAGTTCGAGGAAGTATTCCGAGATATTTCAGGATTACCGCCGAAAAGGGACATAGAATTCTGTGTGGAATTAGTGCCAGGTACTCGACCTATAACCAAGGTTCCCTACAGGATGGCCCCTACAGAATTGTTGGAGCTGAAGGAACAAGTTCAAGAGCTTGAGAAGTTAGGTTTTGTTCGTCCAAGTACTTCACCCTGGGGAGCACCAGTGTTGTTTGTGAAGAAGAAGGATGGGTCAATGCGGCTGTGTATTGACTACCGAGAACTGAATAAGGTTACTATCAAGAATAAGTATCCTTTACCTCGGATAGACGATCTGTTTGATCAGTTGCAAGGAGCCACGACCTTTTCTAAGATTGATCTACGGTCAGGGTATCACCAGTTGAGGGTGCGGAAGGAAGACATACCTAAGACTGCTTTCAGGACGAGATACGGACACTATGAGTTCTTAGTAATGCCGTTTGGGATGACAAATGCTCCAGCTGTGTTTATGGACTTGATGAACAGAGTATTCAAGCCATACTTAGACCAGTTCGTTATTGTCTTTATTGATGATATTTTGATCTATTCCAAGACAGAGGAAGAGCATGAACAACATCTGAGGATCGTGTTGCAGACTCTCAAGGATCACCGCATGTATGCTAAATTCAGCAAGTGTGAATTCTGGCTTCAGGAAGTTAAGTTTCTCGGGCATGTGATCTCTCAACAAGGAATCGCGGTTGACTCATCAAAGACCGATGCAGTGGCGAATTGGACTCGGCCGACCAATGCTACAGAAGTCAGAAGTTTTCTGGGACTAGCGGGTTACTATCGGAGATTTGTGGAAGGTTTCTCAAAGATAGCAGCCCCGTTAACTGGTTTGACTAAGAAAGATTTGAAGTTTGAATGGACTGATAAGCATGAATGCGCTTTTCTGAAATTGAAAGAGAAATTGACAACAGCGCCAGTACTTGCGATACCAAGGGATGGTGAGAAGTTCACTATTTTTAGTGACGCCTCGTATCAAGGATTGGGATGTGTCCTTATGCAAGACGGAAAAGTTATCGCCTATGGTTCAAGACAGTTGAAGCCGAATGAATTGAACTACCCAACTCATGATTTAGAGCTGGCAGCAGTAGTGTTCGCGCTTAAGATCTGGAGACACTACCTCTATGGGGAGAAATTTGATTTGTTCTCAGATCACAAAAGCCTTAAGTATTTGTTTACTCAGAAGGAGTTGAATATGAGGCAACGTCGGTGGATGGAACTGATCAAGGACTACGACTTCACATTAGAGTACCACCCCGGTAAGGCAAACGTAGTCGCTGACGCCCTAAGCCGGAAACCTCAAGGAATGATTGCTTCATTGATGTTGAGGGAATGGAAAGCCTTGGAGACAATAACAGAATTTGATGTGCAGATTTCTGAGGGAAGTATCGGGCAACACTTTGGATGCTTGGTAGTACAACCAACACTTGTGAGTCGAATCATCGAAGCCCAGAAGGAAGATGAGAAGTTTCAAGCATGGTTCGCCAAGATGTTAGAGAAGGACCCGACAGAATGGAAGGTTGGGGCCGATGGAGGATACCGATGTCGAGATAGATTGTGTGTGCCAGATTTAGGAGACTTGAGAAAAGATATCCTCGAAGAAGCACATAAATCGAGACTGACAGTACACCCAGGAGGAACAAAGATGTATAAAGACCTGAAGAGAAACTTCTGGTGGGAAGGGATGAAACGAGAAGTAGCCGAGTTTGTGTCTAAATGTTTGACTTGTCAACAAGTGAAGGCCGAACATCAGAGACCCTCGGGATTGTTACAACCCTTACCTGTCCCAGGATGGAAGTGGGAGCACATAACTATGGATTTCGTGGTTGGATTACCCCGGTCACAACAGAATCATGACGCGATTTGGGTAATTGTGGATCGTTTGACGAAGTCTGCACACTTTATCGCGTACAATATGACTTACCCAGTAGAAAGGATGAGTCGAATGTATCTTCAGCAAGTGGTGCGACTGCACGGTGTGCCTGTGTCAATTGTATCAGACCGCGATGCACGTTTTACCTCGGGATTTTGGGAAAGTCTGCAGAAGGCTATGGGAACTTCGCTCAAGATGAGTACTGCATTCCATCCTCAGACCGATGGGCAGACCGAGCGTGTTAATCAGATTATGGAAGATATGCTCAGAGCTTGTGCAATTGACTTTGAAGAATCTTGGGAGACGCACTTACCTTTGGTTGAATTTGCGTATAACAACAGTTATCACTCGAGTATTGGGATGGCGCCGTTCGAAGCTTTGTACGGACGGCCATGTCGATCTCCGTTGTGCTGGGCTGAAGTAGGAGACACAGAACTGTTAGGACCAGATTTGGTGAGAGAGACCAATGAGAAGATTTCACTGGTCAAGGAAAGGATGAAAACTGCACAGAGTAGACACAAGAGTTATGCGGATCGACGTCGAAAGGACTTGGAGTTCAGTATTGGAGATCACGTACTCCTTAAGGTTTCACCTGTTCGTGGAATAATACGTTTTGGTCAGAAGAGAGGGAAATTGGCACCTCGTTTCATCGGACCGTTCGAGATTTTGGAGCGTGTTGGGAAAGTGGCTTATCGGCTCGCGTTGCCACCAAAGATGTCTGGTGTTCATAATGTGTTCCATGTCAGTATGTTAAGGAAATACATACGGGATCCTTCACATGTGGTTAATTTTGATGATATTGAGACAAGTCAGAATGTTGTCTACAAGGATAGACCTGTGAGAATTCTTGACCAGAGTATCAAGAGGCTGAGAAGAAGAGACGTTCCTTTGGTTAAAGTTCAGTGGAGGCATCATGACGAAGGAGAGGCGTCGTGGGAGTTAGAGTCAGACATGAGGACTAGATACCCCGAGTTGTTTCAGGATTAGTTAGCTCAGATTTCGGGGCGAAATCTCTGTTAAGGTGGGTAGGGTGTAACGCCCTGTATTTTATTATCATTAATAAATAAATATTGCATTTTATTTCCATGAGTATTTTAATTTAATTTCTCTTTGTAATAATTATCTGGGGTCAAACCGTAATTTTTTAAAACATTTTCTATAGTTTCAAAATCGATGTCTATATTTTTGTATAACCGGGAATTGAATTCCTACATTAATATAATTTTCTGTATTTTTATTTCAACCGTAAAATACCAGTTTTGGGAATGGGCAGTATATTTTTTTTACCTGTGTGTGTGTATCATTGCGTGAGCTCAACACACACAAGGGTATCTTGTGTACACATTAGTGCAGTGTGTGCTGTGTTTAGTGGAATGTGTGTGTAGTGCTTTGTGAGTGTGTGTGGAGTGTCATGTGTGTTTTATATGCATAGTGCTAAGCACTTTACATATCATTTATACACCCACTTATTCCCCATTTGATTGATCTCTCTCTCTCGGCAGCTCTCTCTCTCAATCACTCACTCACAGTCTCTCATCTCTCACTCCCAAACTCTCTCAAATTCTCTCAATCACTCTCTTGCTCTCTCAAGATCACACAACACACACATACAGTTTATATATATAATCAGTCACATACTTAGACACACATATATATACGCATATTGAGTTACCAAAATCAAGAACGGAGGAGGAAATTCTCAACGACGGATTATTACGGCGGAAGTTCTCGGCCTTTAAATTTCTGTATAATCGTCTCTGTGAGTAATTTAAACTCACTCTCAATGTCTATATATGTAAATTTCAGTATATATATGTGTGTATATGTGTATATATATCAAAACACCATTAAAGCTTGAGAATTGGAGTTTTAGAAATCGTAACCAAAATTGATTCTGTAAATTGGGAATGGAAGATATTGGTCCCAATAGACTACGGTTCGAATCCTACGGAGTAATTCATCCGTATGGCGACGTATTGATGATTTTAAGTTTTGTCACTTTAACTTTAATCACGAAAATCAAGAGATACAATCCGTATTAGTTAAAATTGATCGCGTATTCTTAATCTACGCGGAAAACTGAAGAGATCCATATATTGCACGACATAATTGAAACAGAAAAACAGAAATGGGTAAATTTCAGTCCAAAACCAGAAACAGGGGAGAAAACGAAGAGATGAGGTTCTGCAACATCTCGCGCGCGCGGACCGCTCGCGCGGACTTTTTTCCCCCTCGCGCGCGCGATCCGCTCGCGCGATCTGGCTTTCCTTCGCGCGCGCGATCCGCTCGCGCGACCTGTCCAGCCCCTCGCGCGCGCGATCCGCTCGCGCGATCAGCTTTCCCCTTCGCGCGCGCGACCCGCTCGCGCGATCTGCCCTCTCCCTCGCTCGCGCGGCCCGCTCGCGCGACCTGGCAGTTTGAACAGTTTTTGTATTTTCTTATTAGGGACTGTTTGGAAAATGTTTTAAAAGTTTTAAAAGAACTGTTTGGCTAATGTATTGTTTTTAAAGGCTTATGTTTTAAGAATTGTACGAACAAGCACAACTAAGGTCGAAATTTATGCTCGTACGATTATCCGGTTTTGTGATTTATTAACGGTGTTATTTATGAAACATTTATATACATATTTGGGTTGAGGTTGTGTCAACATGCATGTGTGTGAGAAAGCGTGAAAAGAGAAAAGGGGTGGCAGTCTAGTGTACGACTTAGATATCGATCGGATAGTATTCCTGGTATCTAAGGCGCGCGTTTCGGATATTGATCGGATAGTATTCCTGATATCCGAAGCGATGGTGGTAGTGTTGTGTACGGCTTAGATATCGATCGGATATTATTCCTGGTATCTAAGGCGCTTGTTTCGGATATTGATCGGATATTATTCCTGGTATCCGAAATGATGGTATTGAGTGTGGCTTAGATATTGATCGGATATTATTCCTGGTATCTGAAGCGATAGTTTGGTGTGCTGTTTTGGATATTGATCGGATAGTATTCCTGGTATCTGAGATAATGGTTTGTTTGTGTTGAGTTTTGTTGAGAGAAAAGAGTCAGAAAGATGAGATATTACATTGCTCATGCATGGTCACATATTTATTATTTTCTTTATTTTCCCCCGTGGCTTATGTTGGAATTGGAACCTTGAATATATTATTGTTAATGTTAAATTGGACTGTTGTTTATATGCTTATATATACATTGCGAGCACTTGTTTATTTTGCTCACCAGCTTTCATAAGCTGACGGCGTTGATGCGTCCTGGACTGTATGTCCAGATTTTCAGGGTCAGGAGCAGCCAGGGTATTTTGACTATGCTACTTAGAGTCAGGAGACTTTCCAGGAGGCTGCTTTATATTTTCCTATGTCTTTTAAATTTGGGTTTTGTAATAAACTAGTTTAGACTTTTGAATAAGGCGTTTTGTGCCTAAGACTATGACTATTGTAATAGTTTAGTAAGTTTTTATTTCGGAGCTTATGTTCTGTTAGTATCCTTTGCTTTAGAAATGTTGTTAAGATATTTGTTGCAGGGACAATTGGTCATACTCACTTGTCACGACCTACGAGTCCATAAAGGAAATTAAATGCTTTCCTGAATTATGCTACGTCGGGGCGTGACATAGCCGATCCACCAGAGCCTGTAATTGTACCAGCTCCAGCA
This sequence comes from Hydrangea macrophylla, assembly GCA_033977485.1. Classification (NCBI taxonomy): domain Eukaryota; kingdom Viridiplantae; phylum Streptophyta; class Magnoliopsida; order Cornales; family Hydrangeaceae; genus Hydrangea; species Hydrangea macrophylla. Next base: position 114,127,104 of record CM066983.1, read on the forward strand.
GCCCCACCATCACCAGTGCCCGACGTACCCGTCCCAGAACCAGAGCCTGAGCCGATTGAGGATGAGGAGGATATAGAGCCTGAGGATGAGCATCCCGATGAGGACATGGATGGAGATGGAGAAGAGGAGCCGATAGATGACGAGGACCCAGTAGAGGATAAGCATGCAGACGATGCAGATGATGATGAACCTGAGGATGACCCCGAGGAGCCAGAGTTTGAGCCAGAGGATCCAGTATCAGACCCAGAGGCTATTGAGGCAGACGTAGTAGTAGATGAGGAGGTGCCCGACGAGGAGATAGTTGTGCCAGAGATACCCGTTGTGCTTCAGATACCAGCTGGACCCATTATGCATATGGCAGCCATGGCCGATATGGCAGTAGGATGGATAGCTCAGATGGTAGCACAGCCAGCAGATTTTGTTATGGGAGAGGTAGCTATAGCAGGAGCTCTTGACATAGCTGACGGTTTTGCTGCAGTAGCTGTTGATGTCGCTAACCAGGCGATAGCAGACGTGATGGAGGACGATGATGCAGAGATGATAGAGGATTGGGATATAGGGGTAGTAGTCGGAGATCTTGTCGCACCACTTGAGGATGATCCACTCGAGGAGATGGATATAGACCCAGAGGACGAGGCACCACCAGCAGGATCAGATGCTGACGACTTTTGAGTCAGGATCGGCAGGGTGTAGATTTTGTTAGTTTATATTAGGACATGTTGTCCACTAGATTTTTGGGAGCTTGAGAGATAGCTATTGACCATAGCTTTGTATAGTATTAGCTGACTTTAGTTGTTGTAACTCTTGTTCCATATGGTACACAGTTTGACTAGTGTGTACTATACGGTACATCTTTTGATATATATATATATATACGAGCAGTACTTTTAATATTGTTTGGTTGTTGCGTTGTGCTGTGTCGTTTAGTAGAATGGTTAGTTTTGCTGTTTCTTGTTCTATCTTGAGTTCGTTTCTACAAGAAGATTTTCAACTGATCAATATGTCTCTTGTAGGCGATACTCGTTAGCATCATGGTAGGACCCTTGAGAAATCACCAAGCACGTAATGGAGCACCTATTTCGGAAGGGATGGACCCGACGGGAATTTTCGAAGCATTTCTGCAGAGGATGGAGCATGTGGGGGATACATATAATCACTCCACCCACCAAAGACCTCTTGCACCCCCGCCACCAAGACAGACTGGAGATAAGTTGTTAGCAAATTTTTGTGGGTTACGTCCCGAAAAGTTTGATGGACTAACAGAACCATGGAAAGCAGAACAATGGGTCAGAGAGATGGAGTTAATATTTGAAGTATTGGAATGCAGCGAGCAGGAGAAGCGTCGCCTTGCTACATTTCAGCTCACTTATGCCGCTGCAGATTGGTGGGAAGCTGAGCGAGCCACTATTGGGATCGATGCCGCTACAGCTATGTCATGGGAGACATTCAAAAGCAGATTTTTGGATAAGTATTTTCCAGAAGATGAGAGAGATCAACAGGAAATGAACTTTCTCAATTTGATCCAAGGAGGATGGAATGTACGGGAATACACAACACAGTTCGAGCGTCTATCCAGATTTGCTCAGCATATGATAGATACGCCACAGAAGAAGATAAAGAGATTTCACCAAGGACTGAACCCCCACCTCAGACATATGATGGTTGGTCATCTGAACCAGTCGTATGAGAAAATTGTTAGATTTGCTACAGGATTAGAAAAGGATGCTAATCCAGTACAGCAACCACAGATAAATCGACCTCAGTCGTCACGAGGGTTTCAACAGAGGAATTTCCATAATCGACCACCGAGAAAGACCCAAGGATGGAGACCTCAGGAAAACTTTCAAGGAAACAAGAGAACCTGGGAAGGAACCAGGAAACCGCAGCAGAGTTATAATCGACCTCAACAATATCGCCAGCAGGGGTCACAACCACAGGCATTACTGACAGCCCCGCCAAGCAACACTGGAGGTTGTTTTAACTGTGGAAAACCCGAACATATTGCAAGGAACTGCACTGCCCACAGACCTAATCGCAGGCCGGATATTGTCTGCCGCGACTGCAATAAACCAGGACACTTGAGCAAGGATTGTCGTGCACCACGAGGAGGATACTACGGGGCACCAGTGCAAGGAATTCAAGGACCTCCTGATCAGACGAGAATGAATGCTATTATTCCAGGAGAAGCAGGCTTTAATGCTGATGAGCAGCAACATTTGGAAGGTACATTTGTACTCTTTCATAGTCCAGTTAAAGCTTTATTTGATACTGGAGTCGTACGTTCTTTTACTGCTGTTAAAATTGTGCGTCAATTGGGTTTAGAACCCCAGACACTTGAGTCAACACTGAATGCTGTGTCACCTTTGGGAGTGACAGTTAAGTTGAGTAAAGTGTGTAAAGATTGCCCTTTGACTTTGGGAGATAGGAATCTTCCAGCAGACTTGGTAGTTCTGTCAATGTCAGAATTCGATGTTATCCTAGGGATGGATTGGTTAACTAAGTACAGTGCCAATCTGGATTGCCCTACTAGGACGATTGTGTTTTCAATACAAGGAAAGCCGACGATCAGATTCCAGTGCCAGCCGACGAGCGATATGTTTCTTACCAGTTGTTTGGCTACAATTGGGGATACGAGTACGGAGCTTACGATGGATCAAATTCCTACCGTACAGGATTTTTTGGATGTATTCCAGGATATTAAAGGACTTCTACCGAAAAGAGAAATAGACTTCTGTGTGGAATTAGTACCTGGTACATTGCCTATTTCTAAGACTCCATACAGGATGGCACCAACTGAGATGTTAGAACTAAAGAAGCAAGTTCAAGAGCTTGAAGATTTAGGATTTGTTCGTCCAAGTACGTCACCTTGGGGAGCACCAGTTATATTTGTAAAGAAGAAGGAAGGAACGCTTCGACTCTGTATGGACTACAGGGAGTTGAATAAAGTTACGATTAAGAATAAATATCCACTACCACGAATAGATGATCTATTCGACCAGTTACAAGGATCTAGGATCTTTTCCAAGATCGATTTACGTTCAGGATACCACCAATTGTTAGTTCGACCAGAGGATGTATCGAAGACTGCATTCAGGACAAGATACGGGCATTACGAGTTTCTAGTTATGCCTTTTGGATTGACGAATGCGCCAACAGTATTTATGGACTTGATGAATAGAGTATTCAGACTATATCTGGATAAATTCATTATAGTGTTCATTGATGATATACTGATCTACTCAAAGACAGAAGAGGATCACAAGGAGCATTTACAGGTTGCCTTGCAGACACTTCGAGATAGCAAGTTGTATGCAAAGTTCAGCAAGTGTGAGTTTTGGCTACAAGAAGTCAAATTCTTGGGACATGTTATATCTCAGGAAGGTATTTCGGTAGACTCATCTAAGATTGATGCAGTCTTAAGCTGGAACAGACCGACGAATGCGACCGAAGTCAGAAGTTTCCTCGGTTTAGCAGGATATTACAGAAGATTTGTCGAAGGATTTTCCAAGATAGCAGGACCCTTGACAAACTTAACCAGGAAAGAGACGAAGTACGAATGGACAGACAAGCATGAGGGTGCATTTCAGGAGTTAAAAGAAAGATTGACTTCTGCACCAGTACTCGCATCACCTAAGAGTGGAGAAAAGTATGTGATCTACAGTGATGCATCGTACCAAGGACTCGGGTGTGTGCTGATGCAAGATGAAAATGTTATCGTATATGGATCAAGACAATTGAAGGTACATGAGAAAAATTATCCTACGCATGATCTGGAATTAGCAGCAATAGTGTTTGCATTGAAAATTTGGAGACACTATCTCTACGGAGAAAAGTTTGATCTATTTTCCGATCATAAGAGTCTGAAATATTTGTTCTCTCAAAAGGAGTTGAACATGCGACAGCGGAGATGGATGGAGTTACTCAAGGACTATGACTTTTCTTTGCAATACCATCCCGGTAAAGTAAATGTCGTAGCAGATGCTTTGAGCCGTAAGCCTCGGCTAGTGATCGCTGCATTACTAATTAGAGAATGGAGAGCATTAGAAGAAATTGCTGAATTTGATCTTCAGCCAGTGGAGCCAATGAAAGGACAACATTTTGGATGTCTTATGGTACAACAGACTTTGATCAGTCGTATCATAAAGGCTCAACAGACATCAGAGGATTTGAAGTTATGGTTTGCCAAGATGTCAGCCAAGGAACCAGAAGTCTGGAGTATTAGTACAGACGGAGCTTTACGATGTAAGGGTAGACTCTGTGTACCTAATGAAGAAAATCTCCAAAAAGACATATTGGATGAAGCATATAAGTCACGAATGACTATTCATCCCGGAAGTACAAAGATGTACAAGGATATGAAGAGAAATTTTTGGTGGGAAGGAATGAAGAGAGATGTGGCAGAGTATGTAGCTCAGTGTCTTACTTGTAAACAAGTAAAGGCAGAACATCAGAAACCACCTGGACTTCTACAGCCGTTACCTATTCCTCAATGGAAATGGGAACACATAACCATGGATTTTGTGGTAGGATTGCCGAAGTCACAGCAGAATCACGATGCTATATGGGTAATCGTGGATCGACTTACTAAGACGGCACATTTTATTGCCTATAGCATGACGTACTCAGTAGAACGTTTGAGCCGAATGTATCTACAACATGTTGTACGATTACATGGAGTGCCTGTATCTATTGTGTCAGACCGAGATTCGCGTTTTACTGCAGAATTTTGGAAGAGTCTCCAGACAGCGATAGGAACGACATTGAACTTGAGTTCAGCTTTTCATCCGCAGACCGATGGGCAGACTGAAAGAATTAATCAAGTGATGGAAGATATGTTACGCGCTTGTGTCCTTGATTTTGAGAGTACTTGGGAGATACACTTACCTCTGATTGAGTTTGCCTATAATAATAGTTATCATTCGAGTATAGATATGGCGCCATTTGAAGCATTGTACGGAAGACCTTGCCGATCGCCGCTAGGTTGGACCGAAGTCGGAGTTAGTCAACTTCTTGGGCCAGAAATGGTACGGGAAACCAGTGAAAAGATTCAAGTCGTACGTGAGAAGATGAAGACAGCCCAGACCAGATACAAGAGTTATGCTGACAAGCGACGCAAAGACTTGGAGTTTGCCATTGGAGATCACGTATTACTCAAGGTTTCACCTGTTCGAGGAATCGTCAGATTTGGTCAGAAAAGGGGCAAATTATCGCCACGTTTCATCGGACCATTCGAAATTCTAGAGTGTGTTGGGAAGGTCGCTTATCGCCTTGCGTTGCCACCAAAGATGTCAGGAGTGCACAACATTTTTCACATCAGTATGCTGAGGAAGTATGTTCACAACCCAGCACATGAGATCAACTTTGAGGATATCGAAGTCAATAGCGACGTTACGTTCAATGAAGGACCTGTTCGTATTCTAGATCGAGGAATCAAGAAACTCAGGAACAAGGAGATTCCGTTAGTCAAGATTCAGTGGAAACATCATGATGAAGGAGAAGCTTCGTGGGAACTAGAGTCAGAGATACGCGAGAAGTTTTCGTTTTTATTTTAAACCTTGTTGCTTTTGATTTCGAGGACGAAATCTTTTGTTGAGTGGTGGATGATGTAATACCCTGTATTTTGGTATATTAATAAGACCTGGTATTTCATTTCTATACTCGTATAAACTTTCTCTTCCTTTTGGTAAATTTTGATACCAATCGATTGATAAGTTTCCCAATTGATTGACACTTTTTAGATACCAATCGATTGATAAGTATCCCAATCGATTGACATTCAACCGACTAAAAGTGATGACGTGTCATTATCCCAATCGATTGACATTGTTTCCAATCGATTGACTACAAATATATGTTGCCAATCGATTGACTTGTGTCCCAATCGATTGACATAACTTGAGACAAGTTTTCTTCTTTCCTTCAGCTTTAAACGTGTGGCACTCTTAACCCCTATATATACTCGTCCATATTTATGGCCTTGGGTCATTTCGGCAGCCTTGAGAGAGAGAGAGAGAGAGAGAGAGAGACATACCTCTTGTGAGATATATACATACATATATCTATCTATATATCTATATCTATATACACACACACTGCCTTGGCAGCTGGAAGAAGACGAAGGGGAGGACAAGAAGGAGAAAGAAGGAAGAAAGAGAGAGCTTGGAGATTTCAAGCTTTGAACATACCCAAACGCACCCTAAGTGAGTTCTAACTCACTTGGTCTCTCTATATGAAGTTTATATAAGTTATTATGAAGTTTAGGTGGGTTAAATGCTTGTAGTGTACGTTTATATATGCTGTTTTTACAATCTGCTGGAGAAGACGTAGTGCCAATCGATTGACATAATCTCAATCGATTGACATCAGTTGTATCCCAATCGATTGAATAGGATTTCAATCGATTGACACTTTTCAGATACCAATCGATTGACATGTTCTCAATCGATTGATATGATTTTGATACCAATCGATTGAACTTAGTCCCAATCGATTGACATGATCAGAACATGGTTTCCTTTGCCTATTTATTATATAAGAGGTTTAGTTGTTCGATTTCTAATTCGGAATTCCATTATGCGACTATGGGGTAGACAGGAGTAATGTGACACCAAAGATTTATGGATAATGAATAAAAAGTAATATGAAGACGTGGGTGACGTGTTGTTTCTGATATGAATTTGATGTCCGTTTTCTTTTAATCCAAGTAGTCAGGCCACATTGGAAATTTGTCATGTGTCGATGTAGAATGGAACGTAAGTAGGTTTGGTAAGTTCTGGGAATGGTACGTGGATGGACGATTGGTCATGATATGCTCTTAAAAGCGGTGAACCGGATACATGGTTCTTAAAAGCGGTGAGCTGGACCAAGAAGTCTTAAGATAGACTGGATGATCTATGATATGCTCTTAAAAGCGGTGAACAGGACCATTGTTCTTAAAAGCGGTGAGCTGGGATCACTAGTAGATGACGTTGAGTCGTGGCAATAGATTGATATGCCTTGTTCGAAACGTTATATCCCTGAAATGCGGTGAACAGGACCATTGTTCTTAAAAGCTGGGGACAGACTGACGTGGAGTCCATGACATGCGATGAGCAGGATATATTGCTCTTAAAAGCGATGGACAGAATAAGGGTGTATCCCTAGAGTTAAACGATTGAGTCTGTTCATGACATCTGAGTATGTTGAGTTCGGTATTTGAGTAACAAGACGATAAGGGTCGGTTTACAAGAATGAATAGAGGAACAAGATAATGTTATCCTTATAATAAGATGTTAACTCGTATTTTCATAAGCTCGTGTTTACTTCAGATAATTGGTACCTCGTTAGTTTATGCTCACTCAACTCTCAGTAAGCTGACGGCCTTTTATTGCCTGGACTTTCCCTGTCCAGAATATCCTGTCTCTTATTCTACAGGTAATGACCAGTACACTGATGACTATTATCCAGAGGAAGGCCCCACCGATGATGGTTACGCCAGGGAGAATTATCCTTATGTCAGTTGAAGACTGAAGATGTTATAGTTAGATTTCTTTTCGGTTGTTCTGTTAAACCTTTTGTTAGCGGGTACTTGGGCATTTGTTGTCTTCAGACCTGTTGTGATCATGTGGACCATACTCTGATATTTTGTAATAGTTAGCACTGTGTGTTATTCTCAGTTGTTTACTGTTGTCTTTTTGGACTAGTACTACGTGGTGTGGATTATTAATGACTTTCACCTATCATTCCTTATGGACCCATAAAGGAAATTTATTTTTCTCTATTTATGCTGTTCCGGGGCGTGATATTAAGAGAGGCCCACGTCCCCGTGGGCTTTCCCCACACATGGACATGGCACACCGGTGGCTGAGTCAGGCTCTGATACCATTCTGTCACAGCCCACCAACATGGCACAATATTGTCCGCTTTGCAGTACTGGGCTCGCACATACGGCTCAGCCCACTCACGACTTTGTTCCTGGCATTGGGCCTGAAAACCCAACCCAAAACGCGTCGTACCAGTTGATGCACAAGCCCTACATATACAGCACATCCCCTGACCGTCCCCAGGCGATGTGGGACGCAACATCCATGCCCCCCAGTCGACTGGCGTCGTAGCCCAGTCGACCGCAAGAGACAGGATCTCACATATCTAACCGTGTATTGAATCATTATTGAAATATTAATTTGATAGAGTGTAATTCAACCAATTTTCAAGGGTCCGCGCGAAAACTACACTTTTCAGATCCATCGACATTGGGAGGTCGATCAAAATACATTTTCACAGTTTTCTACAAGCCACACATATCAATGGGATTGGGCTCTATAGAGAAACTAAGAAAATATGAAGCCCTTTATCTTTATTGTAATGGTAATATTTTTGAAGTTGTAAGAAAATCTGTGTTCTCAAATTATTTGTCACAAACTAATATCATTTGTGTGAGTTGTGTCTGGTGAAAAATGTATTAGTGTAATTAATTTAGTTGTATTAGTGTATTAGTGTAACTAATATCATTTGTGTGAGTAATACTAGGCACACTTTGAAATCCACACTGAATTTAATATCCAACTTTAAATGCATGTACCATGTGTTGTGTAAGTAGTGCAGAGAAAAGTGTGAAAAATTTACACAGCTCAGTGTACACGTATTTCAAGTATAAGATGTCAAATTCAATGTGAAATTCCAACTAGCCTAACATTACTCGTGGAACAAGCACTAGTTGGTGGACTGTGGGTCCTATGTTGAAATTCGTGAGTTTTTTTTTTTTAACAATCCACTCCTGTTCCAGTTCAACCAATAAAGAACATCTCTGACATTTTTGTTTTTTGAGCAAACACTTAACATGTAACTAAAGATTAGAAACAACACTTAGTTCAACCAAATAATAGTGGGTCCCACAGACACTTGTCCACTCAAGAATCATCCGTGAGCAATCCGTGAGGTATGTACCGTGAGCAAAATTGCTCCCGCAACTCCAGGCCAATTTGGGGTCAGTTCGGATTCAGTCCAAAAATTATCAAGTTCGGACTCGCAGTACATTCACTATGGATGAGTTTGGATAGAAAAATACAAGTTTGAATTCAATTTGGATAGGGCTTCGACAGAATTATGCTAATTCGTTGAACCCGAATCCGAGCTCGAATTCTATTTATGTATTATTTTGGACATTATATTATAGAATTTTTGTAGTGATAATAATACACTATTAGATATTATTCAAACACTAAATTAATGGATGAATGTTTTTTTCCTAGTTCTAAACAAAAAAAAAAAAAAATAGATTTGATACTCTACATATTGTTGCTTACATACTAAAAATTGATTTGAACTTAAAAAAAAATTGCAATTCGGGCTCGGGTTGTAATACTAAATCACAAACCGGGCTCGAGTTGAAAAGTTTAGGTTTATTTCAGGATCGGGCTCGAGCTCGGGCTTGGGCAGATGTTTGAATTCGGGCTCAGGCCTGGGCAGAGCCAAAACTCTTTGGGTCCCGCTCGAGTTGCACCCCTAAATATTATCGATACGGTGGATTTTTAAGTAGTGTATTTTTTGAAATCAATCAAACCGATTGGTTCGGACCAATTGGTTATTGTAAAATTCCTACAGGTCTATGCCATACTTATTGTAGAGATTCGAACCCCTCTCCTTCTCTTCTTTTAAGTTGGGACACTGATGTTCTCACACGAGACACTACATCAAATGAAAGAAAAAATTTACTCGAGTGGGATCCACATGCATGAAGGTCAATAATGGGACTATGGGACGTAGGGGTATTCACGGTTAATATTTTTTATTTTTTAGTGGTTTTAAAATCGACCATTTGATTTTGGTAGGTCAGTTGTAGGCGCTGTAGGATGGTTTTTGATCGTTTAAGCTTGTGCACTTCTTTTTGAAAAAGAAAAAAAAATGACTAATCTCTGTTTGATTAGTTTGGTTTCAGTCGATTTTCGTTTTTTCAACTTTTCTGAACACTCCTAATGGATATTCAACAATTGGATTATTTTGGTCTTGCTTGGAATAACTTGTTGATGGTATGCTTGAATCCAAACGTATTTTGGAATTACAAAATCTAGATTAGATTCTTTAGAATAAATTCTAAGAAGCACTCTAGAATCTCAAAGTACATTTAAGCCCAAACAGTGGTGTAGTTAGATATTTTTTTTAGTGGTGTCATTCTAAAATTTAAACCCACATAAAAAAAAAACTAGGAATGCACTACAAGCAGCCATTTGGTTGCATGTGAATTAATGGTGCAACAGAACGGATTATTTAAACCTCATCAAATTATAAATTTGACACCCATTTTTTATTTTTCCTACATTTCAGTGGTGTCAAACTTAATAAATAATAATTTTGAAGCAACAAACTAAGTATGTACATGTGCATTCCCAAATTCTAGTGGGTTCATTTGAACCCACTACCCAAAGGGTAGCCCCACCCGGAGCCTAGATATGACTACGGGTGAAAGAAAATCGACTGTGCTGACTGAATTGATTGATTTCAAAAAGTCTCTCAGGTGTAAAAATCAAATTGAATCGAACCGAACCGAACCGAACCGAAAATATACTATACCAAAATCGATCAGTTTCTATGAAAATTCCACCGAACCGAACAATTTTCACCCATAGATATGATGCATGAAGTAGATTTGAATTCTAACAATTTTTTTCTTAAATTTTTGTGGTGTACTTATGATTAAGACTTCTACTTTCGCTTAAACACAAAAGTCTCTCAACGACCCCTTATAGTTTGATTATTCTAGCTCTAGGTGTCAATTATAGTTGGACTTGTACTCTCTTCAAAATTAACATGCGCAATATTGTATGAGTCAAATATTTGTGCGTATGCTCAATCTCTTTCTGCTCAAACAAGCAATTTGAAGTTAAACAAAATCAAATATCAGGACTCATGAAATAGGCTTGGCAGGGTCCTCACTTAAAAAAAAAAAAAGGATAACTACTCTGACCTCCCCCGAGTTTAGGTTTAATTATACGGACCTCCCCTATAATTTTCATAAATACATTGACCTCCCTTCTTCGTAACGGAAGACTAACATTGTTAAAATTTATGTGAAAGTACATATTTACCCTCAATTGATACATTACACTCACCTCCCCTGAGCTACGGTCTAGTTACACAAACCGCCTTTGAGGTTTATAGTTGTTTAACATTCACCCCCCTCTTTTAGCCAACAACCATTGTTGACCAAAAAAATGATAATTTTTAAGTTAAATTTTTTTCGAAAAAAACAATGCTCATGCTTATTACACCTACAGTTAAAGATTTTGAATGGTATATATATACACACACACACATGCACACATTACTTATGGTTTGATTTAGATTTATACATACGAACAAAAACCTGAATATTGACTATGAAATCCTGGAGGGAAAAAAATCATTTGCGCTAAAATGTAAAAAGTTGATTTTTTTTTAATATCTATAATTGAGTTGATCTCAAAAAAAAAAAGAGAAGAAGAAGAAAAAAAAACTATATATACTCACAAAGAGTGCATTTTTGCTCACTCAAATTTTGCTAATTGGGTATGCAAGTGGGACCCACTACTTTTCATGGACAAAATTGGGATTAACAAAAGATTGAAAGTGGTCGGTCTCAGACTCTCACATGCTCACCGAATGGAGTGCTTGGGAGAGCAAAATTATATATTTTTGTAAAATTTCAAGTCCAATGCGTAGATCTCGAAAAATACATGAAATCAAAATAAAAATAAAACGGGTTAATTACACTCACCTCCCATGTGTTTTGCCTTAATTACACGAACCTCCCTCGCATTTTGGGTAATTACACGGACCTCCCTTAAAATTAGTATTCTATAACACTTTCCCCCATTAATGTGTAAAAAAATACTAGGCATAAGGGAGGTCCGTGTAATTTTTCAAAATGCGGAGAAGGTCCATGTAGTTAAGGCAAAACACAGGGGAGGTGAGTGTAATTAACCCAATAACAAATCATCCAAAAAGGCCAAAAATGAGGAAGCTATGGTTGTTTAATTCAAATATAATATGTTCGTCAACATATAATATTCCTGTACTTGTTTAGATAGATCAAAACGCAAAACGAGGCTCCAAAAAAAAAAAACAAAAAGCCCAAAATGCTAAAAAAACGAGTAAGTTATGGTTGTATAAAGTTAATAGATAATATTATGCTCGTTATTTTCTGTCGACTATAGGGGTAAAAAAGAAGAAAAAAAAAGGCTTGAAAAATAAGAGTAATTTTAAATGGTTTAGTGTAATTTTTTTTAAGAAAAAAAAAAAAAACACACACACACACACACACACACACAAGGGAGGTCTGTATTATTTGACATGACCTCAAGGGAGGTAAGAGTAAACTTTAGGAAACTAAAAAAGGCATTTTCGTAAAAATGCTACAAATTATTTGATGTCATGACCATTTTTTGTTAGGGGTTTGACGTTTTTGTAACGGAGGGGAGGTCAGTGTTACCTAAATAATAATGTCACACCCGTTCCCGAAAATCATTGTTTTATCATGTATATTGACTTTTGTGAGTTATCAATGTTATTTGATAATTGGATTGAGATGAGGTTGACTGTGGGTCAACGGTGAGGTGTCAGTAAGGACACGAGGAAATTGGTAATTGAGATTTTCATTGGCACGAGTAAATGACATTTATATGATTTAAATGTTATTTGACTTATCTGGTATTTTATGAATAGTGAATCATACATGTGTAGTATAATTTCTGATATTTTCGATATTGTTATATATCATTTTGAGAACTGTGGTGAGAACGTGAGTGACACGTGAAATAAAAAGGTAGGTTGTGTAGAGATTTCACATAATTTAGTTTTCGGACGTAATTTTTGGACCAAACGAGACTTAGTCAGAAACTTTTGGAAATTATAATTTTCACTCGTAAATGCATAAAATGGACGTGTGCGAAGTTTCATGGGTTAATGAGAAGTTTGAGGAACTCGTGGGGAGGTAAACGCAATTCCTAGAAAGTTTGTCTATAAATAGTGGTGGATGAGATTCATTCTCATCCAAACTTGCCAAAAATATCTAGAGAGAAGAGAGATTGGAGCCAACGGGCTTTGCGACGCCAATCGACGACCGTTCGTCCGTCAAATTTTCTCCAGATTTCATATTTGAACTCGTGGAGGTAAGATCTACGTTTTGATACTACTTAGGCCGTGTTTGGCCAATTTTGTAAAAATCTTAATTCTAGGAATTTGGGAAAAACATGTATAAACTTGTAGGAATCGTCTCAAATTCGAAATCCGACGATTAATTGACCTCCTAGTCGATCCTTCAAAGTTTGGGGGAAATCGCACGAGGTATGAAGTTCTAACTTGTGAAATATAGAGAAATACGTGTTTTATATTTTGACGACGAAATTGAGATCTGGGCAAAATCCATGTGTTAATTGTAGGCCCGTTAATTATGCACGCGCTAAATTGTGAAAAGCATGTCTAAATTTACGCGAGCACGTTGAGTTGTCTATGTGGGTCAAAGGGGAGTCTTATACAAATTCATGCCGGAGTAAGCTCCTTGTTGTTTGAGAATTTTAGTAACGACGACTACTATGCATGGTTGTAGGCTTGGACTTGCCATGGCACTTGTGGGGATGTAATGGTTGTAGGCTTGGACTTGCCATTGACATCGCGGTTTAAGGCTTGGACTTGCCGCTACCGGATGAATGCGTATTTTTCTCCGTAGAGACTATTGATATGATTTATGAGATTAAAGCATGTTTTGTCATATATTGCATATGTTAGACTTGTACGCTCAGCATATAGCTGAGCAGTGGAGATGTACTCCATTACAGGTAAGAAGAAAGACAAGAAGAAGCGGGATGAGTGAGGCCGTTAAAGAACGCCGGGGGAATCACTTGTTTATATTTTGTTTCTATTTCCTAAACTGGTATCAAGGAATTGGGTTATGTAATACATTGTAATAGATCTTTGGATTAGTTCCGTTGTATGGTAATCCTGTATTTGAACGTCTGTGGTTATGTTTTAAATGTTGTAATTCAGTTATGGTTGTGATTGTTGTTGGGGTAGAGAAGCATGAGTTATTATTTTTCATACAGGCTGCCCAACAAGAGAGTAGTCGACTGGACCATGGATCAGTCGATTGGATCCCGTGGGGTTGAGACACTGAAAGTGAATAATAAGAGAAGCAGTCGACTGAACACTGTTGATTTTTGGCTACTGCTTCTATTAATGATAAAACCAGTGGACTGGGTCCCCAGATCAGTCGACTGGACCCCTTTTGGAAGTGTTGCATTTTAGTTCTGCATAACACAGTCGACTGGGTTCCCTGATCAGTCGACTGGACCTCTGTTGAGAATTTTAGGTTTTGGTTTCTGCTAAGTACAGTCGACTGGACCCTAGGCACAGTCGATTGAACCTCTGTTTTCAAAAACTGATTCTTTTGGATGTGTTTTCAATTGAACAAAACTTTTTATAACTCTGATTTCAATGGATTTTTCAACTCAGAGGGCAATGTTTCCTAAGTTTTAAATACCCAGGGTTGTTTTAAAGTTCTTTCCGCTGCGTATAGTTATATATGATGTTTGGATGAGCCTTGGTGGCGTGCCACGTGTCCTATTTCCATGCGTAGTGGGATGGGTCGTGACAAATAAACTCGAAGTAAGGTTAGTATAATTATGAAAACTACAAAAGAGGTACGTATAATTAAACCTAAACTCGGGGGAGGTCAGAGTAGTTAGCCTAAAATAAAAATAGTCAAATGTTGGTTAATGAATTCTTATTTTAATGGAATTGGACAGTAGAAATATTGGATAATTCGTTGTACTATGAGCACAATTTGTTAGTATCTTTAATTTATAAAACTGTAGAACCCTAAAGCAATAGAAACATAGCCCTAAGATCATATCATGTTAGATTATCAGGATATAATATATAGTAGAATACATACCTGTATCCATAGTAGCAATTAGCAAACCTTAAGAGAACGATAATGATCGGTTATGTCTTCCTCAGTCAAATCTCCTTAGTTCTGTAATGGGTTCCTTCTCTTGATGGGATGGAGGAGGATATACCCGTTACAAATAGGGCGTTGCAAATTTGTAACCGATTTTTGTAACGGATATATCCGTGACTAATTAGTAACGAATTTTGTAATGGATATACCCGTTACTAATATAATTTTTGTAACAGTTATACCCGTTACAAATTAGTTTAGTAACGGATAAATATCCAACTTTTTTTTTTTTTTTTTTTTTTTAAATTTACTAACGGTTGGTGATGAATTAGTAGCGGTTATATCCGTTACTAATTTCCAAAATGTTTAAAATTAGTAACGAATTTTGTAACGGATATACCCGTTACAAATTTATTAAAAAATAAAAAACATATAATTATTTTATATGCTCCCCAATTTTTATTTTTTTATTTTTTAAATTTTTTTAGCACTTAATTAACAAGCATAATAATCCATACAAACAGAAAAATAACAAACTCAATCTGTACCAAACACAAGTTAGAATACAAAGTGTTTCATCTTACAAATCTTTGTCCATACCCATATTCTTAGTTTAACTACATTACATCTTACACGTTAAATTAACTCAAAAAGATAAAATCCACAAATCTCTTTATGTCCATAACCAAGTTCATCAACTTAACTCTTTATAATTGCTTCAATCTCTTCCTTCTTCACTGCCCTTGGATCATCACCACCCCTGTTTTTCACCATAATCGACGATGGTGTTAGAAAAAGAAATCACAAAAGAATAGTTGATAAGTGACAACCAAATTTATCCTAAAATGGTTGCTCCATGGGCTTGCTAAGATTAAGAATGGATATTTGGTGAGTGGCAACCATGCTGCATATTCTCATATCATACCTAATTAGCAGGAGAGTTTTTACAAATTTAGTCCCTAATCCTAATGTTAATAAAAAAAAAAATTCAATCCCTAAACATGGCAGAGAGTCGACTATGGTACCAGAGTCTCAAAACTTGCTTTATTTAATGAGTAGTTGTGATGGAAACTTAAGAAAATTACAAAACTCTCACAAGTCAAATAGTATTGTAACCAAAACCAAGAAAAACCACATTTAACTAATTTTGAGGCAACGAGATTGAATTTCCAAATCTCCAGCACAATAAAGCTTTACAATTTAACTTAGCTAAAGAACTATAATGAATTATCTTACCTAAGTCATTGATTAAACAATCAAATTTTCTTATTCTTTATTTTTTTTTTGTTTTGTTTGGGGTTCTTACTTCTTGAAATATGCAAATTCATTACGAGCTGTAAACAAGGAAAAAAAAAATTATCTTGGAGTACCTTCTATATTGGAAGAATGATGCCTATTACTTGGATCCTTGTCCTTTTCTTCGAACGGAACTACAAATACAATTGAAAATTCGACATTAAGAAATGCAAAGACAAATTGAACCAACTGGTAAGAACTAAAAAGGAGACCCAGCAGAAGCTGCAAGTCTAGAAACTGCATTATTTTGAACAGAAAAAACCTTCCTTGATTATTTTTCATACAGATATACTTGCGAATGCGATGAGTAGCCTCATGGTGCATGTGAACCTCCAACACCGCAATGCTACCATATATTATCTATTTGCACACTACAATATTTTGCATTTCTAATGAACTATATACAATGAAGCGTCAATTCCAAAATCATAGATGTCCTATGCTTTCCTAACATAGCCCAAGTTCACCTAAAGTTAGTTCAAGAAGATTAACACACTACAATATTTCGCATTTCTTTGCCTTTTCTTGATTGAATTTCTGTTAAATTTTTGGGGGTTGGGCTCGAATTATCTCCGTCTTATCAACAGGGGTACTTAAATGGATTTGTGAAAAATTTCAGCATCCTAGACTATGATTTTAGTGAAAACACATACTAGAAAAGAAACATAACCTAATGATGAGAACGAAAACCGATGAAAAATAAAGTGAACTTTAGATTACTAAGAAGCCAGCAAGAAAAGGATGGCCCGATTTGTAGCAAGATAACTGCACCTAAGAAATGAATTTAATAGCAGAGAGAGAGAGAGAGAGAGAGAGAGAGAGAGTCATAACAGAACACCTACAAGTTGACAAGTCTAATTAAAAAACTACACAAGTTTACTTCATTAAAAGTTCCAACCACATAAACTTTTCCCTTCCTGTTAGAGTCAACTTTGCCTTCATGAATTATTCAAATGACTTCACACAAAGATCCAAACAGGTTCTTAGTATACCAACCTTTAGCACAGTTTACATGGTGACACTAGCCGAGTCCATTGTAGCCATTTGATGTTCACTTTGCAAAATTACTAGCTGTAATGGTACGTGAAGAAAAACCAAAAATTCGTAATGTGACAAAAAATTGATCTTGGAGAAGTAAGCCCAGAATAAACCATTTCAAGCTAGTCCATTTTCCTATCAAGGAGACATGTTGAATGCATACAAATTAAATGAGCTAAATGTTAGTTATGCAAAGATTCATAAATAAGGTGCTCACGTAAACTTCATGCGAAGTTCTATCCATCCATTTCTTCTTCTTCTCGCTAAACTGCGTTAAGTACCACAAGGAAGTTTTTGTTGGTTCATACTGGATCACGTTGTTACATGAATAAATATACTTATCAGGTGCTAAATCTAGTAGACTATCGAAGATGGTGAACAGTAAAAAAAGGAATAGGTAAATACCTGATTAAGCACATCAAAATTAGATGCCGAAGAAACGAATGTGATAGCATGTCCTTTGGTGCCGAACTTACCAGCTCTACCCATCTAATGGTGTTAAATAGAAAAATAGGACAAAGAAAAACAGTCCATGAATGATGACAAAAGGAACCTGGGTCTTGAAAAAATAAATATTACTAACATCCTAAACCTACCCTGTGTAAATAAGTATCTGCAGAATCTGGCATGTCATAGTTGATGACAATGTTAACACATGTAATGTCAATTCCCATACCAACCAAATCCATAGCAATGAGTATCCTCTTATGCCCCTCCTTGAAACCCTTATAGCGTGTCAGCCTACACAAGTCAAAGACTCAGCTTCACATTTATTATATAATGACTACCTATCACTCAAAAAATAACAAAAGAAAACCGCTTTGTACATAAATATGTTTAATACTATAATACATCCACCAAAGGTGAAAAACTTCAAGGATGTTTGGACCAAAAGCAAGAGTTAGAAGCACAATTCTGGTTCGACTACAAACAAAGATCACAAATGAAAATGTCAAAGAAGAGTAAAAAGAAAATTTGCCAAACAGTCAGGCTAAAAACGAGCAAAAGATGGGCATCAAACATCATGATACACAACTCTATAGACAGTGTCAAAAGAAAGTAAAATACAATGTTTTCGTACAGTCGAGCCAACTACAAGACATGCTAAAAAAAAGAAGCTTGACTAATCTATGCGGAATCCAAAAGTGCTTTTTCTTTCTTAATGTTCCATGATCTTCTACAAACTTTACCAAGACAACATTGCACACAAGTTAAACACATCAAGAGATCTAAATATGGTATACACTCTAAGAAAGGATGCCAGAAAAACAGATCTGAAACGCATTGAAAATCAGACTCAGAAGAACACCCATGTATTAGATAGTCCATTTTTCTACAAGAAGATGACACCCAATGACCGCTGCGAACCTTTCTTCCTGGGACATGCCAGAGTGGATGCAGATGGACGGGAAATTACTCTCCACAAGTAAGCAGCTCTACTGACACTTTTGACGAATTGAAGTCCAACGCATCAAAAAGGTCATTCAGCTTGCGATTTTTCTCCAGCTCACTCAATTTGATGTAGTGCTAAGATGAAACAAAACAAATAGAAGAATAAAATATTAAGAGGGCTTCCCATGACCAAAAAAAAAAAAAAAACCACAGACTCTTCTTCCAAATATATACCTAGACAAGACCATGAAGGGCCAATTTGGCCTCGTCGTCCACATAAATTTCCATTGGCTAAAATGAAATAATGTCATAATAAAGAATATTAGGAGCCTTCCTCAAGATAATAGTATCCAATACGAAATGAGATGGATGACCATCCCTTGAATCAAGATTTAGGTCCATTTGATCTGTCTCCTCGCAAATACCTTGTCCACGGTAGTGAACATAAATTCTATACAAGAACTATTATGTTCTGACACATACCCCAAGCACGACAGAGAGACGCAACAAGAAAATTACATGGTCCCACCCAAGGCCTAAAGGAAACACAAGAACAGACTAAAAGACGAAAAATAATAGAAAAACCAAGTTACTGCAAAATTTGAAATGCGAATCCCATAAAACCTTCGGACCTAAGAGAATCTGACCTTTCTTATACCACTACCCTTTTCCCAACCGAGATACACTACCTAACAAAATGATTGAACAAAGGTTTAGTACAAACACCAGTAAAAGGTGAGTGCATAGTACTGGCTGTAACCACTATTTTCTTAAATATCTATGGATCGCTCGTAGAAAGCCATCAGTTATTAAATAACTGTTGAGTCCTAAATGCAAGTAGAACTGGCCATGGAACATTACATCTTGCATAAATTTCTTGCAAACAGGTTGGATTTCTTTGTAGAGGGTTGCTGAAAACATCATTACTTGCTTGTCATGAGGAGTCATCTTGAAAATCTCCTGCACATCTCTCCTCATATCTGTTGGGAAAAAAATAATAAATAAATGATTTGAGAAAACTAGAACAATCAAACGAAACACGGGAAAAGGGAGGGGAAAAAAAACCCTTGTTATAAAGATCAAACACGACTTCAAAAATAAGGTAGGTAGTTAATCATACCAAGTGATTCAAGCATCTTGTCACATTCATCTAGAATGAAATGCCTCACATTCTTCAGAACAAGGTCCTTCTCTCTGGCAAGAGCTAGGAACCTTCCGGACGCACCAACAACAATATTTGGGCATTCATTCTTCAGTAGATCTTTGCGAATTTTGATATTGACACCATCATAGTATACAACAATCTTAATATCAGGTAAATAAGTGCTGAATCTCTCAAACTCGTGACAAATCTGCGTAAGTGAAGACAACATCCCCAAAAGAAATTATTAAGAATGATGTCAAAGAAACCCATACATGGGTAAAGCTAGAAAATAGGAGATAGAGAGAGAGAGAGAGAGAGAGAGAGAGAGAGAGAGAGCAGAAGTAGGAGGGAGATGGTATAATGTAGACCTGGTATTCCCTTGTATGACAAAGGATGAGTGCAGCAACTTGACCTGCAACAGGCTCAATCTGCTGCAGTGTCGAGAGGACAAAGACATCAGTTTTCCCCATCCCAGATTTTGCTTGGCAAATGACATCCATGCCCAAGATAGCTTGAGGGATGCAGTCATGTTGCACTGATGAAGTACCAAAGAAAATAGGAGCAGGGGAACCCCAGTTTTAATGAAAGGTTTAGTACCAAACCATTTTACCTCTCCAAAACTCAAGAATGATAGATTGTTTACTTAGAAATGTAAGATCAAAATAACACAATTTTTAGAAGCAACATAACACAATTCTTAGATGCAATCACAAGTATATGAGAAGACAATCACAAACACGTGCATACATACATATAAAACAAAAAAAAAACAAAAAAAAAAAACAAGAAAACGATAACTTAGGCAACTATCCAGATGGCAATATTGAGAACTAGGAGGTTCCTGGGCTTCTTGGAGCACATGCCTCAACCTCCCGGGCACGTATCATTCTCCTATCCCCCTATACATCGGGAAAATAACGCGATAAATCCATGCTGGTGGTCTCAGTGAGTGACTCAAGCTCAAAAAACAAAAAGGAATTCTACAATGTGAAAGGAAAAATCCGTATGCCATGGCTATCAAAATTATTTTAAAAATTAGATATATATCACTGTAAATTAATATAAAAAAATATGCTCCATCCATCCCACTTTATCTGTCCATCTTTGACTTCTTAAGGGAATTTTAATGATTGTATTCACATGCATGAAAATTAAGGCATTGTCCCAAAATTAACCTTTCTTGTTTTTCCCCTTTCACTTTTTAATGGTATTTCCAATCAACACAGATAATTCAGGAAGGTACCAAAATTTTTTTTTATTAAACGTACTTAGTGGACAATAGTTTGATCGATGGATAGAGTAGCACTTATCATAGCTACTCTCTTCAGCCCAACCAAAAACAAGGAGGAACCCCTAATGTCCATTGGCCAAGAAAAATAAATTTACATAGAAATAGAAAATAGATTTACATGCCTACATGGTCCACCAACGACGAAATTCTAAAATTTCAAACTTGCAAGTACGGGTGTAAACGGTTCAGTTCGGTTCGGTTTAGTGTATTTTCACGGTGCGATTCGGTGTTTACACTAAGAATTTTATCGGTTTGGTTACCACCACTCAACAATAAAGTGCTGAAGCATGAAGCCAAGGAAAAAAAAAAGGTGATGAAGATATCAATGTTTTATTTTTTTTTTACTTCTTTGGATTGAACTAATAGATATAAGTATATTACATACCTTAATGCCAACACTACTGAATAAAACTAACATCTCTCTAGTAAAAACTCAATTCATATTCAATTCATGAAAGAATGACTGGTTAAGTGCTTATCTTGCCTTCAGAAGGATGCTCAAATCCTGAGTCCAAAATAGCACGCAAAAGTTCAGTCTTCAAAAGGAAATGTCTGAATCCTGAACTGTGAATTCTGACATAGCCCCTGCATTATCGAATAAAAAATAAGGGATGCACAAAAAGAGCCGGTATCAGTTAGTAGTCACAGATGAATGAAGAAGAAGAAAAAGAAGAAGAAGAAGAAGGAAGAGGAAGAAGGAAGAAGAGAAGAAAGGAGATTTAGATCTAGAGTTTCAAGAAGAAGACAAAGAAGAAGAAGAAGAATAAGAAGAAGAAGGAAGAAGAAGAAGGAAGGAAGATTCGGATGTACCTGGACGGCATTGGGCAGCGGCGATTCGCAGGAAGTGACGGTCGGTGGCGACGTTACGTGGGCGGCGGCTTCTCTTTCCCCCTTTCTCATGTCTTTCTCTTTCTCCTGTGAAACCCCAACGAAATGAAATTCCAAGAGAGCCCGATAGTTTTTAGTTTGTCAAAATTCTTTTATTTATATTTTTTTTGGATCAATTTTGTAACGGCTATAAACGTTACCAATATAAATACACTCGTTACAAAAATTAACCAACCATAATAATGGTAGTTAGTAACGGTTGTTCAAACTTTGTAATGGATATATTCGTTACAAATTAGTAACGGGTATACCCATTACAAATCATAAAACCTATTCGTTGCAAAATTGCCTATTTGGTGTAGTGTTAATATGGGATCAAGGCGGCTTGTGTGATGACCAAGAGTCAATACTCCTGAGGCAGGATGGCCAAGATGGATGTGTTAGGGATATAAACTAAAAACCATGCTTTATGTAGTTGATTTATTATTCATTTAATAAAATCAGTTAATCCATTTTTTTTATGAGAATCTGTGTGGGCAATGTTTGTATTATATTATTTATTTAATATTATGCATGTGTGTCTCTCATTCTATATAGTAGGTGGTTTGGTGTGTAGAGTTCGGCGTACACACGGAAGATCAGGCCATCAGATATTATAGAATGTAAGATTTTGGTTTACAGTCTTAGATGGGATTGGACACACCATCGGTAGGACTGCAGCATGGTGTTGTAGTAGGTTTATCTTGACTACGGAAAACGGTATAGTTTCAACTCACTATGTTGGTACACTTTGTGTATTAAACGGGACTGACTTGGGATAATTATCTTTATACTGACTTATAAGATAATTAATACCTCATGGCTATTATGAGTGCTTATGCACTAAATCCTAAGTTAATTTGTAGACACGTACATTTGATATTTACACTTTGATCCCTAAAATGGTGACATCCTTAAATGGGTCAATATCTCATTGAATTGGGTGGCAATATTAATTGTGTGGTGGATATTAATTAATGATGGAATCCATGTCTCAATTTTGGGATTGATGATATCCCCTTGAGAAAGCTTATAAGTTTTGATTATGTCAAACCCTGCAGGTGGATTTTGTATCCGACATATCAGATAAGTTAAGCAGAGGATCTCAAGGAATTTTAAGCAATTAATTAAATATGATTGTCAGTAATTATATTTAATTAATGGATATCTGTAATCTTAACATGGGGAGATAATATGCATTTAATAACATGGAGCTCGAAATATATTTTTGAGATAAGGGTAGGAGTGCAATTATAATTCTTTAGTGGTATGAATTATAATTTATGGAAATAGGAATCTGATTCAGTTCGAATTAGGGTTTCCTAATTCCATAAGGAAGCCTATTCCTTATTGACTTTTTATGGTCCCGATCGTAGCCTATATATATGCTGCTTTGGCTCTCTCCTCAGCTAGCATTTTTCTATATAGAGAATTATAACTTGGAATAGAAAAGAGAGCGTAAAAGAGGGAGAGCAGAAAACAGAAAGGATTTCAAAAGAGCCCACACTCAGTTCAATATTCTGGCAGCAAAGGAATACGGTAGAAGATCGTGAGCTGTTATCGAGCCCGTGTTCTCGATTCGTCTACTACAGCAATCCGTTTTTGCAGTTTAAGGTAACCCTAGTTCCGCCCTTGTAGGGTTATTGTAGTTTTCACGTAATTTTTTTGCAGTACCAACTTATACGCGCTGTCAATGGATTCTGGGTACACAATTTCCTAACAGGATGAGGTGAGGTCGGGTGTGGGGGCTTGTCTCACAACGCTTGGGGTGAAGTTCCTGGACTAGTTTATAAGGATTAATCGCCCCTCTATATGTAACAAGGCCTTTTAAAACCGTGAGGGAGCTAAACATGAAAGAACTTCACAGTTAAGCGTGCTGCTGCCAGAGCAGTACCAGGGATGGGTGACCCCCTGGGAAGTTCTTTGTGTTTAGGCCCAAAGCGGACAATATTGTTGCTAGACGGGGAGGTGGGTCGTTACAGCTTTCGTCACACATAATCGTAACTAGACCTTCAATGGTTACCATACCAACACATTCAATGACATAGATCAAGTATGGATGAGTAGCATGGAAATTACATACAATGTGATCTCAAATATGCCTATTTCCAACTGGTCCTACTTTAGTCTTTAGAGAGATCAATCCGAAATAATGCAAAATCGCATAATTAAATTCAAAGATAAATCATAAACCATCAACTTTATTCTGCAGAAAATAAAACCTCATAAATGTCAAAACTAGAACATCTAAAGTTAACTCCCACTAAACCAAAGTATCGTTGGACAACCTAGCACCCATATGAGCAGTGTGCTAATGAAAGACCTCAGTAGGTAATCCTTTGGTCAGCGGATCCGCAATCATGGAGTTTGTCCCTATATGTTCTATCAAAATTTGACCACTCTGAACTCTTTCGTTAACAGCCAGAAACTTTTATTGTCACGGTATATCTTTAATGGCCTTTCAATGCCATCTACCACACGTAGCCTAGTGACAAAGTTTTGCAACCATATCCCATGATTGGATGCTTCATAACAAGCTATGAACTCCGCAGCCATGGTTGAAGAAGCTATGAGTGTCTGCTTAGCACTCTTCCAGGATATAGCTCCTCCAGCCAACATATAAACATAGCCTAACGTGGATCACTTATTGTCTTGGCATCCAGCAAAATCAAAATCAGAATACCCAATGATCTCCAAAAGATCTGATCTCCGATACGTGAGCGTGTAGTCCTTTATTCTCTGTAAATACTACATAAACCATTTGGCTGCTTTCCAATGATCCATTCATGGGTTACTTAAATATCTGCCCAATACTCCCACTGAACTTGTGATCTACACAGTCATCAACCACATTCGGCTTAAAACCATACAAGGTGTTTACTTGATAAAACTTGTGATACCATTGACGGGAAGCCTGCTTGAGACTATAGATGAATTTTTTTAATTTGCAGACCATAGACTTTGGATCTCCGCATACAAAGTTTTTTGGCTGAACCATATAAATCATCTCATTAATGTTTCCATTGAAAAACGCTATCTTAACATCCATCTGATGTAGCTCTAAATCAAAATGAGCCACGAGTGCCATTATTGTCCTGAAAGAGTCTTTCGATGAAACCAGAGAGAAAGTCTCTTTATAATCTATGCCTTCCCTTTGAGTGAAATCCTTGGTGACTAGACTAGCCTTATATCTCTCGATATTGCCCTTTGAATCCTTCTTGGTTTTAAATATCAATTTGCAACCAATGGGCTGCGTTCCTTCAGGCAATTTGACAAGATCCCAAACGTCATTGTCTTTCATAGATTTCAACTCATCATTCATGTATCAATCCACTTTTAAGAGTTAGAATTTTGTTTGGCTTGGTGAAAGTTGATTGGATCATCTTCCACTATCCCTATGTCAAACTCATGTTCTTGGAAGAATACAATATAATCATCTGGAATTGCATTTCTCCTTTCCCTAGTGGGTGGATCTTCTTAATGGCATCTCCTCTTGAGGTTGTTGAGTTTGCATTTCAGGTATAATTTCTTCATTTTTCACGGGAAGCTTTTGTATATTGTCTTGTATATCCGGATTTGCATCTTAAACAATGTCAGGGATAAGAACTTGAACATTGTCAATAGCAATATGACAAGGAATAAATTCCTCTTCAAGAAATAATGTCTCTAACCTTATCTCCCCCACAAACTCAACTTCCTCAATAAATCTTGCATTTCTCGTCTTAAAAATGTCCTTAGTAGTGGGATCATAAAACTTAAAGCCTCGAGAGCATTCAGCGTATCCAACAAAGTAGCAACTAATTGTTCTTGAGTTCAATTTCTTTTCATGTGGCCTATAAGGCCGTGCCTCAGCTGGACAACCCCAAATATGTAAATGCCTAATGCTAGGCTTCTTTCCAGTCCATAATTCATAAGAGATTTTGGTTACTACTTTACTTGGAACCCTGTTGAGGATATATGCTGCAGTCTTTAGAGCTTCTCCCCAGAGTGATTCTGGCAAAAAGGAATGACTAATCATATTTCTTACCATGTCCTTAAGTGTTCTGTTTCGTCTCTCAACTACACCATTCATGCTAGGTTTGCCTGGCATTGTGTATTGAGGGACGATACTGCATTCTTCTAGGAATTTAGTAAAGGGTCCTGGACGTTGTTCACCTGATCCGTCATATCTACCATAGTATTCACCACCACGGTCAGATTTAACAGCCTTAATTTTCTTGGCAAGCTAAAGTTCAACTTTGGCTTTAAATGACTTGAAAACATCCAGGGACTGTGACTTCTCATGTATCAAATATAGGTACCCATATCTTTAGCGTTCATCTATAAACGTAATGAATATTATTGTCCATTCCAAGAGGCTGTAGGGAATGGACCACATATATCAGTGTGAATGAGTTCTAAGACGTCTGTACACCTGTTGGCACCTAATTTCCTTATGTTTGTCTATTTCCCCTTAATGCACTCAATGTAGACTTGAAAGTCAGCCAAATCTAAGGGGCCAAGAATCCCGTTACGCACAAGTCTCTTAATTATCTATTTAGAGATATGACCTAATCGCTTGTGCCATAAGGTTGTAGAATTCTCACTTAATTTTCGCTTTGTACCACGTGAATTAGTATGCAAAATTTCATTATAGGAAGTAACAGTGTCAAGCATATAAAGATTATCAATCAAAGAACCAGTACCAATAAGTTTTGAATCTTGATATAGACTAACTTTATTATTTCCAAAAGAACAAGCATAACCAGATTTGTCCAAATTAGAAACAGAAACTAAGTCCCGTCTAAAAGAAGGTGCAACAAAAGTCTTAATCAAATCCAAACAAACACCAGTCTTTAATAATAATCTAAAATTTCCTAAAGCTTCCACTAGAACTTTCTTGCCATCGCCCACAAAGATGAATCTTTCAGCATCAGTTGGCGGCTGGCTCCACAGGTAACCCTGCATGGACATACTTATGTGAGTAGTAGCACCAGAATCTACCCACCAAGTATCTTTAGGTACAGAAGCTAAATTAACTTCAGAACAAACCAAAGCGAGAAGCTTACTCTTCTTTGCACGCCAAGCGGCGTATTTGGGACAATCTCTCTTCATGTGGCCTCCCTTCTTGCAGAAATAGTAAAGGATTCCTCGTTTTGCTTCTTTAGATTCTTCTACTGAGGTGTCACATCTGCAGCATCCTTAGCTCTCTTCCTTTTGTTATTCTGAGAGGTTGATGCTAAGTGAGCACTTTCTATCTTGTCTCGCTGAATTCTTTCTTCTTCTTGCACATAGTGAGATATGAGTTCATTAAGAGTCCATTTGTCCTTTTGAGTGTTATAACTCACTTTAAATTGACTGAATTGTGCAGGAAGAGATATGAGAACCAAGTGCACGAGGAAGTCCTCAGACAGCTCTAACTTTAGTGCCTTGAGTATCCCACTGAGATGAGACAATTCCATAATGTACTCCCTTATGTTCTCCTTTCTTTTATACCTCATGGAAATTAGAGTAGCCAAAACGGTACTTGTTTTCGATTTTTCATTTTTAGTAAAACATAGTTGTAATTCAGAGAAGAACTTCTTAGCATTTGTGCTATCAGTGATCGAGCCCCGAAACGCTTCCGGAATGGAACGTTTCATAATCATTAGACTCATGATGCGATTCGAGCGATCCCACTTCTCAATTTTACCCTCATTCGGGTTTTCCGTAGTCGAAGTGGGTCGTTCAGTCCTTAGCGTAAGGTCCAAATCCATACATCCAAGAATGATTTCCACATTCTCTTTCCAAACCTTAAAGTTTCCCCCATTTAGTATTGGGATAGCACTAATTTGAGCAGAAACATTTGTAGCAATTACAGAAACTGAATAGAGAACAAAATAAAGTAAAATAACATGCTCACAATTAATAACATGTCATAACATAAACATATCATAAATACTTTATATATATGCATGCATGACACATTAAATAATTTACTTAATGGTGGGCCCATCACAAGATACCTAGAACAACATTGACATTTAGTCTTTGGACAAAAATATCACCTGTAAGTGGTACTCCCCGTGTAGTGATCAAATACAGACAATAAATCCTGTCAATAAATCATGTCAGACAGTAGCCTTCATTTGGGCCGACTCACTGCCCACATGGATAATTAGCTTGATAATTGTCACATATTTACCAGCACATGTACATCCAATATTCATCCATTATTTATTTGAAATATCAGACATATGTATTGGAGTCTAAAATAGACTCCAAAATCTGAAGCTACTACAGAACTTAGTCCATATTATGAATTACTTAACATTCTGTATCCACAATTAAAAGAAAAACTTTAATTCATGTTAAAGTGCTGTGTCCTCCATTCACATTCATCACATATTATTACAATATGAATATGCACAAAAATTGACATACTGATAGCACACTACTTTCTTTTTCTCTTCTTTTTTTTTTCTTTATCGTTGCACTTCAATGACATACTGAAAGTTTCTTTTAACCACTGACCCTTGACAATAACATATGACATCATCATGAATCAACCATGTCCATATATGATATATACTGTCGAAACCACATGCACGGCCAAAGCAAGATTCATGAAGGAGAATTATTTGTACAATATTACCAAAATATATTATTTTAATATCAAGTACCATCATACGAGTATTATTTTAATAACCGACCAATGAAAGTGTAGCAATCCGAATGACAAAATATATTTATGTTCATAAATCGGGGCCGAAACTGTATCCATGTCAATCAATATGAATATCATATCAACAATCCTAATAATCAACATGATAACTGCTCTGATATCACTTGTTAGTATCTTTAATTTATAAAACTGTAGAACCCTAAAGCAGTAGAAACATAGCCCTAGGATCATATCATGTTAGATTATCAGGATATAATATATAGTAGAATACATACCTGTACCCATAGTAGCAATTAGCAAACCTTAAGAGAACGATGATGATCGATTATGTCTTCCTCAGTCAAATCTCCTTAGTTCCGTAATGGGTTCCTTCTCTTGATGGGATGGAGGAGGAAGTAGTATAATGATTTGACATATTGGGGACCATAACCTATATGTCTTTATATACTGATATGTTAGGATTCCCATTATTCCTAACAGGGTCAGTATTTGGTATCCACTCATTAAATCCATACCCAGTAGAAGTTCATGGGCTTCCTATAATTAGACCACATAATATAAGCCCATTTAATTAATAGCCCTTATAATATAATTGATATTAAAATGTTGCCCACTCTTATTAGGAAATATAATTTCCTAACACAATAAATATCAACTGTTACGTCTTATAGAAAATTCTTTGATTCTTTGTTTTGTGATGAATGATGACCGATGAGAAACCATGTGTGAGCGATGACTTGCATTTCAAATTGGTATGTTACTAACTCATACCATTTTCACATGAGTTGGTGTGACTACCTATGTGTGAGGACGACCCTCAACCACTCAAACCAGCAACTTATAAGTAGTCTGCTAAATAATTTTCCAATTAAACTACTATATGTGTTCAATGCGCCGATTTTGTTTTCTACCACTCATGCAATTGCCAATATGAGACTAATGGCAGGAGCTATCATTTGATCCGTTTGTAAAATTATGGTTGTCCGATACAACAACAAAAAAAAAATTATATTAATGAAGCTTTGTAAAATATACTCCCTCTTAGGGAAGTTTAAGAAAATTGGAAAATTGAAAATCGATCAAACACCGATTGGTCATTTTTCAAAGTAGTGCACAAGCTAAAAATCGACTGAAAATCGACCAACATCGCCTAAAACCGACCTACCGAAGCCGATTGGTCGGTTTTAAAATTAGGGTTAATTACACTTACACCCCCTGTACTTTGGTTCAGTTTCACTTTGACCCCCTGTAGTTCAGAAAGTGACACTAACACCCCCTATACTTTAATGTAAAGTGTCACTGTCAGAAATTCCGTTAAAGTTAACGGAAAAGTGACACTTACACCCCCTGTACTTGTAAAAGACCAAAATGCCCTAAATTTTCTCCTTCTTTAGCACAGGAATTCTCCAGCAAGGCCCCAAGCAATGAAATCAAACCAAAAACAAAAATCAAAACCCCAAATCAAAACCCAATCAGGCCACCACCAGAAAAGAAGAAGAAAGAGAGGTCGTTGACTTCGGCCATCACCACGTACCAGCGACCATTTCTGACCACCTTCAAATCCGTGAACATGCGAGAGGTAGAGAAGAGGGTTTGAGAGATTGAGATAGAGAGAGAAGCTAAATTCTGGGACTGGTTTTTGTGCAGAATGTATAGAGGGTGTTCTTGATTTTGGTATGTGATACACCCAAATTTGGCTCTATCCTATGACCGAGCGGTTCAAATCAGCAGTCAGTCCATGCCCCGGGCAAATCATGCACAACTCCACGGAAGCATCAGCCCGAGCGGTTCATCTACGACCCGGCCAACAGGTCGGGAAAACTGCACAGGCACATCCCACCGCGGGAACAGCCCATCCGGGCCTACAAGCATGATCCCGAGCTTCACAGGCGTGATCCCGAGCATTACGGGCAGTTTCCTACTCAAGCTAGAAGACTAATGGAAAGTGCACACTATTTTCTAATCCAATTAGGAAATCCCCATAATGAATGCCAATCTCTATATCAATAGGATTATATTTCCTTATCCATGTATGAGTAGGTCTCTTACATCTATAAAAGAGACCTCTCACCCCTCATTGAAGGGGCCGCCAATCCTGTAGTCTACACAGCACCTCTATAAAATTCACCATTATACGCATACACTCGACCGGTATTACTGGTAGTGTCGCCCCTCTTTTTTGGCTCACTAGGCCCGCCGGTGATCTGCTAGTGAACGTGCTCAGACACACCTGTGGACGTAGGTACCTTCATTAACAGGGCCGAACCACATATAAAAAATAGTCTTTCTTTCTCTCCTAAAATTGCTCTACTTTACTCTTACCAATTTCTGGCATCATCAGTATGTATGTTGGGTTGATCAATTTTTTTTGGGTTGATTAAAATTTTCAAATTGTTTGATGTTTTGGTATGTTTTGGGTTGTATTTTTAAACATGAGTGGCGTGTAGTATTTGTTTAATTCCCACAGATCTAACCGTTGAAACCTTGATTTTCTTTTTGGATTAAAAACTAGACTCACAGAGGCACCTTGTGTCCAAAAATCATTAAGATAAAACCACGGGAACCATGCCTTTTATTTCTTTGAAGTTCTTATCTGCTCTCAGCAATTTTCAGAATCCTGTCATAACTTTGGCCAATCATGTGAATAATGGATGGCTTAAATGATATTTTCATGAGTTAGGGTTCAAACCATGCTTCGATAATGATTAGTTAAGCTTGAATTCAAAGTTCAAATGAATCAAATATGTGAATACTTCATAAATTACCCTTGTTCATGTACATATTCATCCATGTGGCTTGATATTTATAATTAGGATTCGTTTGCCTTAATTACATTTGATAGATCTAAGCTAGAAGTTTAGGTTTGTCATCTAACTTCATATCTTGTACATTATGTGGACTAATCCTTGTTTTGTAGCGCCGATGAGGTATGATCCCTTGACTCTTCTCTAGTTTAATTATTTCTTAATTTGATTGATTTTCGACTGCACATGCGACACCCTAGAATTATGATTTGCCTTATGTGTATATATGTGTATTAGAGACCCTTTCTTTAGGAGTTCTACTTTTGTATGCATTACACGTTTAAATATTCGCGGCTGGACTCCGAATGAGTTCTCTAGTTCTCTATTTTTGCATATCATATTGCTTGCTAATTGCACTACTTAGTTTTGAATGATACTTTGTCATTAGCAATTTTATATTATTTTGACATGCTTGTGTAATGTATATTTATATCTATGTATTAGTTGATGGCATACTTAGATTAATAGTTTGATTAAAAGGATGTTGAGTAGAGACCTATCACGAGATAGGATGAGAGATGGTGTTTTAATCCGTCGGACTCCGTACTCTCTCATTCCATAATCCCCAAACCTAGTTAATCTTTGGTTTCGCAAAAGATCAGTTTGCTTTTAAAATGGTTTCTTAATTTTCCTTTTTAAAAAAAAATTGAGTGGCGACTCATCGTTTTTGGATTTGAATTTGAAAAAGGTTTTAAAGTAAAGCTGTGGGTAGGAAAAATTGCGATATCCATAACTGCGAACACCTATACTATCTCTGTCCCATTTTATGTGTCTATTTTGGAGAATCCAAAATATTAAGGGAACATAATGATTACACTTCACATGGGCATAGAATAAGTAACTTCTGCCAAAATTGCCCTTACTTGCTTAAGAGAGTAGTTTGGTGTGCTGCCCAATAAAGGTAGTTTTGGAAAGTAACACAAAATTGATGATGCAATACTCAAAAGGACAATAGTTTTGGAACAACTCAAAATAAAAAGAAAGACACATATAATGAGATGGAGAGACTAATAATTAGGGATGGCAATGGGGTGGGTTTTCCGGGTTCCCCGCCCCGCCCCGCCCCGCCCCAATAAAGGTAGTTTTGGAAAGTAACACAAAATTGATGATGCAATACTCAAAAGGACAATAGTTTTGGAACAACTCAAAATAAAAAGAAAGACACATATAATGAGATGGAGAGACTAATAATTAGGGATGGCAATGGGGTGGGTTTTCCGGGTTCCCCGCCCCGCCCCGCCCCGCCCCGCCCCTAATAGGTAGGGTATGGGGGAGGCTTAATAGGGTTAGGGGCGGGTATGGGGGAGGTTTTCAAAACCCGGGTCGGGGTCGGGTCGGGTCGGGGTAGGGTCAAAAAACCCGCCCCGCCCCGAATATACTTGTATTTATATTTTTACCCCTCAATAGTTATGTGTATTACCATTTTTTTTAAAAAAACTGCACTATTAGGGAACTAATTGGGTAAGTTAAAAAAAAACTACACTATTAGAGAAAAAAATGCATTAAAAAAATTACTTTTTCAATTTGTGTACCAAAAAAAAAAAACATAATCGGGGCGGGGCGGGGCGGGGTCGGGGACCCCGGGGGCGGGGGCGGGGAGATCACTATGCGGGGCGGGGGCGGGGTATGGGGACCCCGTCCCATACCCGCCCCGTTGCCATCCCTACTAATAATTATAAAAAAGGAGTAATGCTATGTGCACCGACATTCGTGCACAAAAAGATCCAGGCCGCAAGATTAGTGGAGTTCGCTGCCAAACACAACAGAACCCGCTACATTTTGGGCAATGCTAGGGGCACTAACAACTTCCACTAACACTTACTAACACACTCTATCTCTCTCCTAGTGGTACTGCGGGGTCCGCTGCGGACCCCGCAGTACCACTAGGAGAGAGATAGAGTGTGTTAGTAAGTGTTAGTGGAAGTTGTTAGTGCCCCTAGCATTGCCCTGTAGGAGTAATATTTGGGGCACTAACAACTTCCACTAACACTTACTAACACACTCTATCTCTCTCCTAGTGGTACTGCGGGGTCCGCTGTGGCACTAACAACTTCCACTAACACTTACTAACACACTCTATCTCTCTCCTAGTGGTACTGCGGGGTCCGCAGCGGACCCCGCAGTACCACTAGGAGAGAGATAGAGTGTGTTAGTAAGTGTTAGTGGAAGTTGTTAGTGCCCCAAATATTACTCCTACATTTTATAGCCAAGAATTTTTTGTGCACATTTTCGGTGCACAAATTATTACTCATAAAAAAATAAAAAAATAAAGTATAAGCGTATGTTGGGATGTAAATGTTGCTTTTGTTAGCCGCTGCTTCTTTCCAAGTAAACCCACAGCCCAAAAATTAAATATACTCCGTAATTGCTACCACAAAATAGGTCATCATTGGCCCATAGCCCATAGGTTTATAGACCCAATAGGAGTTATCTAAAAGTTGTTAGTGCATGTGATGTTTATGTTCGTTTGATTTAGAGTTTAGTGGAACTTCTTAAACTTAGGGGTGGCCATGGGCCGCGCCGGCCGGGTTTGGGTCGGGTTTGCACTATATATATTAAGGGTAAGTATCTTTGTCTAAGTCCGATCCGGTCTGTGGCGGGCCTACAATTGATTGTCCAAGCCCGGTACAACACCAACCACTAAAATCTTAAGCCCGGTCCGCGGGCCGGCCTATTGCTATTTTTTATTTTTTATTTTTAAAAACTTGAACTAAAAAAAAAAAATACCATAAATAATATTTTGAATGATTATTAAGATGCATTATTCACAAAAATTCAATAAAAACTCTTGTGATAATACATATACATTGAATATCTTATGTAAAATTAAATTAATTTATATATTATATAATAGAAAATACAAAAAAATTTACTAATAGTCGGGCCGGGCCGGGCCAAGCAGGCCTCATTTGCTTTGTCTAAGCCCGGCCCTAAAATTGATTGGGCCTAAAATTGTTGCCCAAGCCCGCTTGAACGGGCCAATATCTTTGCCCAAGCCTTAAAAAATTAGGACCTTGCTGGGCGGGCCACGGGCCGTTTGGCCACCCCTACTTCTTCTTCTTCTTCTTTTTTTTTTTTGAGAGTGTTTAGTGGAACTGTAAGTAGAAGAATGAAGAAAACAGGGTTTTTTATTTTTTAATTTTTTTTTAAATTTTTATTTTTAGGAAGAAGAAAACAAGGCTTAACTGTGTGGGGGAAATATAACATCACCATCCTTCCTGCCCGATTTTCAGTGTAATTGTGTGTAATGCCTGAGTGAGTTTTGTCAAAATTTTACATAATGAAATTTTTGAACCGCATTAAATTTAAATGACCAAATTGATTCAATTCAAATTATAGGGACTAAATTAGTGAGACATAGACCATATTTTAAGGGTATATATTATAACAAAGGGTGTGTTTAATAGTCCAAATAAGTACTGAAAATGAAAATTTTCAACACTTTTTTTTTTTAGTGCGTTTGATAATATAACACTTAATTGAAAAAATAGCCAAAAAACCACTGAAAACTTTAAATGAAAAATTTTTACTGAAAATAATCACTTAATGTAGTCTATTTCAATATTTGCAACACTGTTAAGTATTGCAAGCTCAGTCGCTTAAGATTTTTAGTACTTAAAATTCAGCACTTAATTTTTAGTTTTATCAAAAGGACCATAAGCCTTTAAAATATGTGTAACAATGTAAGGGTTTGTTTGATAAAATTGAAAATTAAGTACAAAAACTAAGTGCTGAATTTTAAGCAATTGTAATTGCAATATTGAAAACAATGTTTCAAGTATTGAAATAAAAGGCATTGAGTGATTATTTTTAGTAGAATTTTTCTCATAAAGCTTTCAGTGGGTTTTTGACTATTTTTTTTTAATTAAGTGGTACATTATCAAACGTCATGAAAAGAAACAAGCGCTAATTTTTATTTTATTTTAACACTTAAATGAGTTATCAAACACACCCTAAGTAATTTTAAAGGGATTTCTATTCTTAAAATTAATTGTTACAAGTTTTTTCGGTACTAAAGTGAGACATAGACCAAATTTCAAAGGAGTGTATTATAATTAAGCCTTTAAAATGGGTGGGGCTAATGCCAAAGCAGCTTTGTTTTCTTTTGATTGAATGGACTAAAACGCCCTTCTTAGCCAAAGTAGCCAATGGGTTGGAAGAAGGCCATTTTTGTCTATTCAATCAAAAGAAAACAAACCTATTTTGGCATTAGCAAATTGCCTTTAAAATATGTGTAAGTAAGAGCTATTTTTATTCTTTGAATTAACAGTCAAAGATTTTTCCGTCAATGTTAACCCTAAGATATAAAACGTTATGGGTTGGGCCAGCCCAGTCCACTAAACGGAGATTCGAGGTGAGTTGCGAGTTAGGTCGTGTCGGGTCTATGTTTCAAGCGGGGCGGACCTACCTAAATTTGGAGACTAATGGATGGATTCAGATCTACTAACATGGCAAAGTATTTCTTGAATGAACAGATAGAATAGTGGCCTGAGTAATATTTGGAACACTAATAAATTTCACTAACACTCACACTCACATTCTCTCTCCCCTAGCGGTACCGTGGGGTCCACCCACACTGCCACTAGGAGAGAGATAGAGTGTGGGTGTGAGTGTTAGTGAAATTTGTTAGCCCAAAGCGCCACTAAGAGAGAGATAGAGTGTGGGTGTGAGTGTTAGTGGAGTATATTTTATACAAGAGGTCATAGTTTCAAATCCTTCCCTCTAATCAATTGCATATTATGCTTAAAAAAACCCTTGATTCGAGCGATAATGGGTTGGGCCAGACTGGGCTTGTGGTTCAAACGTGTAGGACCAGCTCGACCCACATTGGGCCTAATACGAGCAGAGTTAAGCTTTTTGGCGAGCTGAACAGTAACGGGCTAGGTTGACCCAACCCACTCTACTCCTATAGTTAACCCCACCAACAAAACAATTGATTGCTTATAATTACCTCAACACACAAAAAAAAAAAAAAAAAAAAAAGAGGGAGAGAAAAGACAAAAAAAAATTGAGTAATACTTGGGGCATAACCAAAGCCACAATTTTTTGCTCACAACCTCCATTTTGTATCTATGTCTCTCCTACTGGGCATTGTGGGGTCACTGACACTGTGGGACCCATCAAGAGAGAGATAGACACAAAATAGAGGTGAGTAAAAATTTATAGCTTTGGTTGTGCCCCAAGTATTTCCCAAAGAAATTAAACTAGGTGATGAAGGTTCAAAACTAGTTTCCCGCGTAGAAGGCACAAGACAGACTTATTTGAAAAGCAATAAAAATAATAATAATAATAATAAATAAATAAATAAAAAAAAAACGCGGTAAAAAGTGGGCCGCCAAAATACAACGCTCCAAATATCCAATAATGCTACAAGAAGAAGACGGTGATCCATTTCTCATTATTGATTGATTCTTCAACACTCACCAGTCACCAGTCGGCAATCACCACCACAAGATCTAATAAATAAATCTACTTATTACTACTCCGTTCAATTTCCAAACAGCTGAGCTAGCCCACATTCCCCAGATTTCAGATTTCAAAATTTTTTTAAAACACCCCTACGGCCCTACCCTTTCTTCTTCTTCCACAATTCTACATAACTAGTACGTACGTACGTACTACTCCATTACATATATACTACTCCGTAGTACGCAGTATTAATTACTCGTAGGAGAAAGGAGGCAACCAGACGACTGAGATCGAATATGGAGATGATGCAAGCTGAACAATGTACGACTCCGAAGCACCAGGATTGTCGAATACCGGAGGCCTTCATGTGTCCGCCTCCTCCCAGGAAGAAATCAGACGCTCCCAAAAAGCGGGACCCACCGAAGAATGGCTACTTTCATCCCCCTGATCTCGAAACATTGTTCACCGTTTGGCCAACCCGAGAAGTTGGTGCTTAATTAGCTGCTCTGACTGTATCCGTGCTTGCTTGTTCGTGTGTTTGCCTTTTTTTTTTTTTTTTTTTGTCAGATCCAATTTTAGGGACAGTTGTTTTGTTGCATAACATTGGTCTCTTCTAGGATTTGAAACAAAGTATGTAGTTTTTCACTGTTAATGAAGATAATTCTTTTGTATAATTTCTTTTCATTTGTGATTAAACTAAGATTAAAATCTTGTAATAATGATATGGATTTTGATTCCTTTTTTCTGTTTGCTTTTTGAGAAGTGATTGACCACACTTTCTTTGCATCTCCAATGTAAAATGTCGCTCCCTCTATTCTAAATCCAGAGTCATGTTTTTTTTTTAATGTCCCATTCTAAGGCCTAGTTTGGCTCTCCCACATGGCTTTTTAAAAGAAGCTTATGAAATTTATTACTCCATTAAGTTATTTGATAGTTTTATACAATTGACACACTACTCTTTAAAAAGACATCATGAAACTAAAAAGCAACCTTGAACTTTCAAAAAACTCAATTTTAGAGCTTTTAAAAGCTCATCTCAAAAATGCCCTAACTTCAATTTTTGCAAAACTCGTAAATTAGTTACTAAATGAATTGAAATGAAATTGTGCTTTAAAAAAGGAGAAGCACCAAAATAAGAGCCAAACTAAGCCTAACAGCATTCAAATTGGTGAGATTTGGTACCACAACTTGAGATAGTTTAGCATTTTTGGTCATACAATGGTGTAAATCTTACCACAACTTAGGAGTTAGGATAGTGAAAATTTGAGTTTGTGGTATGCCTAGGTTTAGTTGTGGTATGGAACACTCAACACTCAACCGTTAAATGTTAATGACTAAACGGCTAGAACTAAGTAGTTTATCATCAAAACGACCAACACTAAGTTGTTTGATCATCAAAAAAGGCCAACATTCAGCCATTTGGTGACTGTTCGACACCAAAGGGCGAAATTATAACATATTAAAATATTGTATATATGTAGTATATTTTAGCATATGTGCTCTACTGAACATATCAAAAGAAATGCTTCTCTTTTGTTTGAATTGGAAAAGATGATGATTTACCAGGTTGTCATGCCAAATTATAACATTGACATTTGAAAAATAGCTCTTCAATGGGCCAAATGTCATGTCAAGTAAAATAAGTGCCAAAGATCATAGATTTGACACATGATAATAACATTACTATATTTTCGCATGATCTTTTGCCCAACATTACATGTGTTTTTTAAGAGTTCCGTTATAATTAAAAAAAAAAAAAACATGAGGTTTGTGTGTGTGTGTGTGTGTGAGGAATAACCTGAGGTTTAGGGAATGCCTAAAATGGGATGAAATTACCCATTCTCACGTTTTACTAGTTGTAATAAAAATCTAGTTATATATTGGCTCGCAATAGAACTAGTTCTAGAGATAACTTTAAGTCAGACACAATTATATTTACTGAAAAAACACACCACCAAACATATTAAGAACTTGTTCATTTGTGGACCACATCGATTTTCAGGTTGGCAAACAAGTCTCTTAGCATTCCCATTAGAGATGCTCTAACTAGGTATGTAAATGTAATATCTAAGCACAGAGTCTTCCATAATAACAAGAAATTGCCTACTGTCAGTGGGAATTCCAACAAAAAAAAAAAAAAAAGAAGAAGAAGGTGTCTGATGGCGATAGTAGCGGCATCGGAGGTCCTCTCTGTATTTTTACAATTCAAAATGGTTAAAATCTAAAAAGTGAATAAATTTGGACCTTTTCGATTGGCACATATCAAGGGTCCAAAGTAAACTTTTACAATAGTTCTTTTTTTTTTTTTATCTACACTTGGACACACACACCGAACCCAACCCTAAGACCCCCACAGTGGTCAAATACAAAGTCCAACAAAGACCACATAATATAATATACTAAATAAGAATGGGACAAAGACTTTCCTCTGGAGAGAGTCGAATCCTTGCACTTCCAGTTAGGGAAGGCAAAATCACACCACTAAGTCAAACGGCCAGAGGTAGACTTTTACAATAGGTAAGATGCATAAAAACAATAATCTTTAAGCATAAATCCTTAGACCAAAATCTTCCACCAAAATATTGCATGGATTGTGAGTTTGACATTTCTACCCTAACAGTCGCATCATTAGGAGGCAGATAACAATCATTTTCATAAGAAAGATCGGGACTATGGATTAATAACCTGGCATATGATTCGGATGGCACACCGCACATATCTCTCAAGTCCCAGCTCCCCTGCTAAATCTAAAAGGGGGAAGGAATACGAACTTCACCATCACCAACTAAAATCACACCAAACTTAATTTGTTGAAGAGACACTGAATCCGACTTGCTCCATCTCCTCTAGACAAAGTAAAGTAAAGGGAGGCGAAGATATAATTTAGTGGGAGTCGTCCTAAGGGCCCACCATAAACATTGAGTTTCTATTCTTTTGTTGCTCTTTGAGCACTTTATTTGGTGTTTTGCTGCTTGTTTTGGCTTGTGTTTGTAAGTTGGGAAGGGTGTCTCTCTGTCTCTTGGGACGGATAGCTTTTCTTCCATTGTTAGAGGTTTGTTTTAGCTCATTTGAGCATGATTTTTGATCTTACTGTAATATCCTGAAGTATGTTTGATTATTGGATTTAATTTACCTTTTTCCGGGATAAAAGAAAAAAGCATACCAAACCGAATGTCTACTTGTTTCTATTTTCCAGTATTTTGTGATGGTTTGAAGA
The DNA here is from genome assembly GCA_033977485.1 of Hydrangea macrophylla. Classification (NCBI taxonomy): domain Eukaryota; kingdom Viridiplantae; phylum Streptophyta; class Magnoliopsida; order Cornales; family Hydrangeaceae; genus Hydrangea; species Hydrangea macrophylla. Next base: position 114,167,116 of record CM066983.1, read on the forward strand.
TACAACTCATTTTCATTTTACTTAATGTGGGAGGTCACTTTGTATCATAAGCATTTTTTGTCGGGCAGAGGAACATATTTATATTAACCAATTAGATGAAAAATATGTAAAAAGCAAGAAAAGATAAATTGCAGGAATGAATGTCCACTTCATGCAGTCCTCCCCTACCCCCCACCCCCCCAACCCCCACACACACACACACACACACATATACATTATTGGATAAATATGTGTTTTGGTCATGTTTAAGGGCTGATAAAAGTGGGACCCACTTAGATTTTAAGTGGAGTCATTGTAGATTTGTGTTCTCCTCCATGAGGAGATGAAGTTTGGATATTCACATGTCCAAAATTATTGATGGGTGAATAAAAAATTAATGCTCAAAGGTTGTCCTTTACAAGGAGTTGATGAAATGAAAAAGGTTCACAACTTGCCTTATCCCACAAAGGAAAAATAGAAGTAGTCTTTAGTATATTTATAAGACTACTTCATGTTTTGGGTTTGGGCCCCAAGGGTACCCAATTTTGTGGAAGGGAGGACCTAAGACCCTTTGGGTTTACTCCACGCGCGCCCCGCCGTCACCCGTTCGACCGACCGTGCCGAGTCGGGTCTAGTCGTGCACACAAAATATTTCTTTTTGGACCCCAGAATTGCAAAAGACCTTTGGAATTTCTTCACACTTAACATGTGACAGAAAGTGAAATGTCCAAAGAGTTACAGAACTCCAAAAGGCTGTTGTTACAACCTTTGGAGTTTCTGAACTGATTTGGAATTAATCCACAGATTTATTCCACTCTCTCCTCTGTCTATATACTGAATCTCTTCTTCATTTGGAGAGATATACACATAAATACAAAGTCCATCTTCTTCAATATTTCCTTCCTTGGTTTTCCTGAGAGAGCACGAAACATAGAAGTTCGTCAGAGCAGTTGTACACAGTGCTAGTACTATTGTCAGAAGCCGCTGTATTCTGGGAGACAGACACCGACGATTTCCTCAAATACATCTGGTGAGGCGGCAAATCTGTTTTAAAGAAACTGTGAACTATCACATGCCTCGGTTTGATCGATTTCTATTTCTGCTTTGTTTATATTTTCTGTAATTTTCCTGTTTTCTTAAAGTTGTAAATCAGAATCTGTTTATGGTTTTCCGATTATATCAATAAAATTTTCCAACAATCTTAAAACAGCTTTATTTTATATATTTTACAAATCAAACAAATTCGTGTTTGGAAAAGCAGAATTACTTTTGAAAATAGGAAAACAGTTTGGTTTTCGAAATACAAAACTATTTTTCTGTAATTCTCGTTTTCTGTCCAAACGGTGCAGATTCAGGGAAAATCGCATTAGACAAAAAGTGTGCAGAATCGTGTTTTGCCTGGGACTATGTAAGCAAAATCTTAAAATCCTTCGTTTACCTAACAATTATTTGGAAAAGAAATTCTACTATTGTTAAAAAACAAGAGGAAAAAGGAAATAAGATTGTTTTTCTTTTACAAATATGTAATAGAGTTAAATTACTTACAGAAAATATTGATTGTTTCTGTTTTGAACATATATTGTTCAAATATAAATTTGTTTGAGTTAGTAATCTGAACTTGTTCTCCATGCGAATTTTCTTTTCTAAATCAATTTGGCACTTCGCATGATAATCTGTGTCTCTGATTAAATTTTGAATCATATGACTGGTTTGTCTTCATGTAGACACAAAATCTAATATTTGCAATATTTCACGTCTAGTGAACTTAGTCAGCATTTTGTTTATAATTGTGAAAAGGTCTACTCGTTTGTATTGCATTATGTGTTTGATATTGAATAGCCACAATGTTTAGAGAACTGGAAAAATATAGAATGAATGTTCCCAAATAATGAAGTGACTTTTGAAATATTATAGAATGATATACCTTTTGGTTCGTTATTGCTAGCCGTTATTACTCTGTTACATATGGAGAACCAATAATCTAGTACTTTCAACATATTTGGTTTTATTTTAATCATTAAAGTTTCAGTACATAATTGCAATGAAATATATATACATTGCGATTTAATATTACAAATGGGTTTTAAACTGTTAGTGCACATTTCGTATTTTCCAATATTCACTGTTTTGGCCCATTTGAAAAGGTTAGTGTACATTATTCATTAACCGGTCATGATTACTTGGTATATATATATATATATTTATAAAAGGGTGCAATTTTGTGAACATGTTCGAGAAAAAAGGAAAATAAAAAAATAGTGCTATTTTTGTAACCCATTTTGTAGCAATTATTATGAAAGTTTTAAATGTGTTACACATAATTAAAATATCATGGAGGCTCATGAAGATGAGATTTGGTTCATAAATCTAAAATTTTATGGTTGAAATTTATCGAGGCATGAATATGATGAGTGTTGGTCGTGATAAAGTAAAATCATGTGATCTTGGAATTTTATCACGATGGGACAATGATAAATTCTCGTATCAACTTGAATTTGTCCTATACTAGAAAATGTGGGGGTAGACATATGATGGAGAATACATCATATTGAGTATACTATTTTTGGATATGTGATAGCCTTGGGAGAACCAAGAAGATAGTGGCAATAAGTATTTATTACTTTTGTCGATGATAGCACTAAATACTGCTATGTGGATTTGCCAAAAAGTAAGGATGAAGCTTTGGATAAGTTCATTCTGTACAAGACTGAGGTTGAAAATCAACTACGAAAAAAGATTAAGGTGTTAAGAAGTGATAGAAGTGGTGAATCTGTAGCACCGTATGGTGACTATTGTGCACAAAATGGAATTATTCACCAAACCACTGCACCTTATTCGCCTTCATCAAATGGAGTTGCTGAAAGGAAAAATCGTACCTTAAAAGAAATGATGAATGCTATGTTAATAAGTTCTGGATTGCCATAGAACTTGTGGGGGGAGACAATTCTCTCTGCAAATTACATTTTAAATAGGGTACCTCGAAAGAAAGTTGATCAAACCCTGTATGAACAATGGAATGGTCGAAAACCTTCCTACATGTTCTTACGAATGTGGGAGTGTCTTACAAAGGTTCTTGTACCTACTCCTAAGAAAGAAAGGATAGGTCCAAAAACTGTTGATTGTTTATTTATTGGCTATGCACATAATAGTAGTGCATATCGGTTTCTTATACATAAATCTGAAAACCCAGATATACACAAGAACACGATCATGGAGTCTAGAAATGCATCGTTTTTTGAGAATATATTTCCGTGTAAAGAGGAATATAGTCCCAAAAAATGCACATTTGAGACTGTTGGGGAAACTAGTAAAACCTAAGAAGATGTCACGACCCATCCCGCTACGCGCGAAAATAGGACACGTGGCACGCCATCAAGGCTTATCCAATTCCATTAAAGTAAAATAGCAGCGGAAAACATTATTAAAATCCATTAAAATCAGAGTTATAAAAAAATTTGGTCAATTGGAACGCGTCCAAAAGAAACAGTTTTGAAATACAGAGGTCGAGTCGACTGATCGGTGGTCCAGTCGACTGAAGACCTGAAGCAGAAAGTGTATAAAGTTCAAGGGCCCATCCAGTCGACTGTATCGGGGACCCAGTCGACTGTAGCGTAAATTTATCAGTCGACTGGTGCCCTTTCCAGTCGACTGAACACTATGCATGCAAAACATGGTGTTTTCGTGCAAAAACCAGTCGCCGAAAACCCCTCCACTCGACTGTTTCCTCACAAACCAGTCGACTGAAACAGGGATCAGTCGAGTGTTTTTTCTCAAAAATGCCCAATTCTGCAGCATTCAAACACAAGGGTCTCCAAAGCAATTCCTAACAACAACACGATTATAACCCACGATTCAATATATATACAACTGTGTTTGCTAGGAATTACAAGTATTACAACTAACCCATGGTTCTATTATACATATTACAATTTCCCAAATCCTTATACAAGTTTAGAATTAAAACAAAAGTATAACCAAGTGATTCCCTCGGCATTTCTCGACCTCATTCCTCACGCTTCTTCTTGTCTTTCTTCTTACCTGCAATGGAGTAAATCTCCACTGCTCAGCTATATATTGAGTGCACAAGTTCTAACATATGCAATATAAGAAAAACATGCTTTAATCTCATAATTCATATAAATTGTCTCTAGGGAGAAAAATACGCATTCATCCGGTAGCGGCAAGTCCAAGTCTTAAACCGCGATGCCAATGGCAAGTCCAAGTCTTAAACCGCGATGCCAATGGCAAGTCCAAGTCTATCAACTATTGCATCCCCAAGTGCCATGGCAAGTCCAAGTCTATCAACCATGCACAATAGTCGTCGCTACTAAAATTCTCAAACATCGAGAAGCTTACTCCGACATGAATTTGTATAAGACTCCCCTTTGACCCACATAGACAACTCAACGTGCTCGCGTAGCAGTAGACATGTTTTTCACATTTAAGCGCGTGCATAATCAACGGGCCTAAGATTAACACATGGATTTTGCCCGGATCTCAATTTCGTCGTCGAAATTTAAAACATGTATTTCCCTATATTTCACAAGTTAGGACTTCATACCTCGTGTGATTCTCTTCAAACTTTGAAGGATCGATTAGGGGGCCAATTAAACGTCGGATTTCAAATTTGAGATGATTCCTACAAGTTTATACCTGTTTTCCCCCAAAGTCTAGAAATTAGATTTTTATTAAAATTTGCCAAACGTGGCCCAAAGTAGTATCAAAATGTAGGCCTTACCTTCACGAGTTCAAATCTTGAATTTGGTGAAAATCTGACGGACGAAAGGTCGCGATCGTCGTCGCAACGCCCGTAGGATCAATCTCCTTTTCTCAAGATATTTTGTAAAGTTTTTGACAAATGAATTCTCATCCTCATTTATTTATAGGCAAACTCTTCGGGAATTACGTTTACCTCCCTGCGAGTTTCTCAAACATCTAATTAACTCCTAAACTTCGCACAGGTCCATTTTATGCCTTTACGAGTGAAAATTATAAATTACAAAAGTTTCTGACTAAGTCCCGTTTGGGTCCAAAATCACGTCCGAAAACTAAATTCTGTGAAATCTGTACACAACCTACCTTTTATTTAACGTGTCACTCACGTTCTCACCACAGTTCTCAAAATGATATTCAACGATATCGAAATTACCAAAAATTACACTACACAGGTATAATTTTGCTATTCATAAAATACCAGATAAAGTCAAATAATATTTAAATTATATAAATGTCATTTACTCATGCTAATGCAAATGAACCACCATGTTCCCGTGCCCTCACTGACACCTCATCGTTGACTCACAATTAGGGGTGGGCACACTTTGGGCCACCTAAACTTTCGAACCGAAACCAAAGTTTCAAACTAGTTCAGTTCGGTTTGAACCAGAACTAAAATAAGTTCGGTTTGAAACCGAACCGAATTTATAACTACGGTTCGATTTTCGGTAGGATTTTTCAACCCGAACTCGAACCGAATTTTCGAAGTTTTGAAAACATATAAAAAGCAATTTTTCCAAAATTAGGGCTAATAGCATGAGTCTCCCAAAGGACCCAAACGGCGCACAGTCGCACATACTGTCTTCTCATTATCTCAGTCTCATTCTCTCATCTTTCATTCTCTCTCATAACTTCATAATGCTCAAGTCAAGACTCATCACTCTCACTCAATAGTTTACTAATCTGGAGCCCACATGATAGCTTCGCTCACATGATATACATTTCATTCCTAATCTGGAGTAAAAGTTATCGGTCATCAATATCATCATCATCATCTTCATCCCTCCAGTCCGGTGGCGACTTGAACTTTATTTCATATTTCATTTTTCATATTTGGAGTTTGAACTTTATTTTATATTTCATATTTCACTATATATAATTTATAAATTAAAAAAAAAAACTTCGGTTGAGTTTCAAGCCGAAGTTTCGAACCGAACCCGAACTAAAATTTTGAAACCGAACCATATTTTTGAAGTTTATTTCAGTTCGAATTTCGGCAACGAAAATCCCAACCCGAACCAAACAACTCAAACTAAAATTTTCGGTTCGAAACCGAACCGACTGTTTGCCCACCCCTACTCACAATCAACTCCTTCTCAATCCAAATATCAATTAACATTGATACACTCACAACTTTCCATTTATGTATGATAAAACTATGAAATTTTGGAACGGGTGTGACAGAAGAGAATGTTGATGTTGAGCCTAGACGTGGGAAACGTGCTAGGACTTAAAAAATCTTTTGGTTCAGACTTTCTAACTTATGTTATAGAAAGTGAGCCTCAAAGCTATAATGAAGCTATTAGATCACCAGATGGTCCATTGTGGAAAGAAGCAATCAAGAGTGAAATTGATTCTATCCTACAAAGCCATACTTGAGAACTGGAAGATCTTCCTCCTGGTTGTAAGCCGTTGGGCTTCAAACTACAAATGGATTTTTAAAAGGAAAATGAAGATGGATGGTACTATTGATAAGTATAAGGCAAGGCTTGTCATTAAAGGGTATAGACAAAAAGGAGGGTCTAGACTACTTTGATAAGTATTCTCCTGTTACGAGAATAACATCCATTCGCATGATTATTGCGATCGCAGCTTTGCGAGATCTTGAAATACATCAAATGGATGTTAAAATTGCCTTCCTTAATGGAGATTTGAGTGAAGAAATCTACATAGAACAACCTGAAGGATTTTCAACACCAGGGTAAGAAAATAAAGTGTGTAAGCTTGTCAAATCATTGTATGGCTTAAAGCAAGCTTCAAAACAATGGCATGAAAAATTTGACAAAGCTATACTCTCTAGTGGATTTAAAACCAATGAGTGTGATGAATGTGTTTATGTAAAAGACACGAATGAAGGCTATGTCATCTTATGTCTATATGTTGATGACATGCTCATAGTGGGTAGTAATGATAAGATCATTAAATCTACTAAAAAAAATGTTGAATTCTAAATTTGACATTAAAGATATGGGACTTGCTGATGTTATATTGGGCATCAAGATCTCTAGAAGTACTAATGGACTTGTTCTATCACAGTCACATTATGTAGACAAGATTCTAGAGAAGTTCAACAAGTCTGATACTAGTGTAGCCAGTACGCTTGTGGACTTAAGTCTACACCTATCTAAGAATACTGGTGAGAGTGTTTCTCAGCTAGAATATTCTCGAGTGATAGGAAGTTTGATGTACCTAATGAGTTGTACAAGGCCTGACATATAACACCCGCATTTGTGTTATTGCATTTGCATTACATTGTCATGCATGATAATGTGATGTGGCGTGTCTTATGACACATGTTTGGGTGAGTTGTGACTCACGAGTTGATTTGGGTGTCTGTATTAGAGAACCCTCTGAGACTGTGGTGATTTAGAATTTGTTGTTGTGACATCTCTCCGAGTATGAGACGGTCACTGTGGAACACTTTAAATGTTTATCTGAAAATAAATGTTTACCTGTGTATTTCAATATTTGTATTATTTTCTGTTTTAGAATTTATTTCTGTTGTTAGATTTAGTATCCTGGTGAGGAGGAATGAACACGCTATTAATTTGGTAGGCTAATTAGCAACTTCGGAAACGTCATATAGAAATTCGCGTTTTAGCGACCAAACGAAACTTAGTCGAAAACTTTTATAATTTTGAAGTTTCACTCGTAAAGCTGTGAATAAGCTGTATAGAAAGTTTCAGAGACTGATTAGGAGTTATGAAAACTCGTGGGGAGGTAAACGTAATTCCCCGAGAATGTTGCCTATATATAGATAGAGATGAACTTAGATATTTTTCATAAGTTAACCTAAAATTCTAGAGGAGGCCAAAAAGGGGGGCTAGAGGGAGATTTGATTGCTTAGAGCTTTGCGACGCCAAACGACGACCTTCTGTCAGTCTGTTTTCTCCCAGATTTCATATTTGAGCTCCTCGAGGTAAGAGCTTCGTTTTGATACCTATTAGGGCCTGTTTGGCTAAGTTTTCCGAAAAGTTATTTTCTAGAATTTTTCATAAAAGTTGATAAATGGAATTTTAATCCATAGGAATTGTACTAGACGGACTTCTGCACGTTCTTTGTGCACGGGTTTTCTTCAGATTGAATTATAGGAGCGTTATTCGGAGGTGAGTGATTCAACTATGTTTTGGAATGATTTCTTGGCATGTATTCATGTTATGTTTGAATAGCATGTATAAATTCCTAGAGATATATTGTGTAGTTCATATTGGGCATTTATATTGATAAGTAGGCTCAATAGCACGGTGATATGTTTTAATTACCGCGAGCATGGTGATATGTATTTGAGTATGTTAAGTTGCTTATTTGGGTCAGAAGGAGCACGTGGTCACCGTGCCATTTTGTGGAGCCGATATAGGCATTAAGGTCGCACGATTGTTTGTAGAATCGTGGGTCTTACCCTTTCGCGTGGACTTATTGGCGAGGAGTCGCGGATTGGGAGTATGGACGGGCACGTGAGTCTCCGGCGACTAGTATGAAATGTAGAGATGTGAATGCGGACATGTTTATCATTCATGTACATATGTTGATTTATTCACTAAGCTTTAGCTTAAACAAATCGAAATATGTGTGGTTATTCAAATAACCATTGCAGGTATAAATGCTGGCGAGGAATCGCAGAAGTGAGTACGTGGGTTGGGAGTTCGCTTGTGAGGAAGCTTGAAATGTTAATCTTGTAGTTATGGGATCCTAGAAATGTTGTAATAAGAATTTGGTTGTTTTAACCCATGTTTAACTTGGTATGATAGAATGGATCTAGAACGTTGTATTAGACTATAACATGTTGTAATTATGTTTGGTAATGCTTTAATACAGTTAAGATTACTTTGGACTGAGTTTGATTTGAGTGGTTGATCATTGGATGAAAGTTAGGAAGCTTTTTAAACTTGTTTTCTGCAGATTGGGCTGCTGCCAGGGGAGCAGTCGACTGAGCAGTCGACTGAACCCCTGAGCCTGTTAGCTACTGCTTCTTATTTTAGCAAAAGCAGTCGACTGGACCCCTCAGCAGTCGACTGGACCCCGCATCAGTCGACTGGACCTCCAGTTTCAGTCGACTGGAATTGCTATAAAAATCCCTGCCCTCCTCCGTCGACTGAGCAGTCGACTGAACCTCTGGTTTTTAGAATGTGTTTAGTTTTTCCGCTGCGTGTGTTCTTCAAACCTAATTTTGGGAACGTTAATGAATTGGTTTAGCCTCGGTGGCGTGCCACGGACTCCAGTTCCACTATTGTGGGACCGGGCTGTGACATGACATTGCTTATTTTATTAGTAGACTGAGTAGATACACTAGTAATCCTAGTGCTGAACACTAGAAAGGGAAAATAAGGGTACTGCGATACTTACGATATACACATGATCAGGAATTGCACTACATGAGATATTCAGCTGTATTGGAAGGATACAGTGATGTAAACTGGATATCAGATATGAAAGATTTAAAATCTACAAGTGGATATATTTTCACGCTTGGTTGTGCAGCTGTGTCATGGAAATCTTCAAAACAAACTTGTATTGCTAGATCGACAATGGAATCAGAATTCATTGCGCTAGACAAGGCAGCTGAAGAGACTGAACGGCTACGCCATTTTGTAGAAGATATTCCTAGATGGTCATAACATGTGCCAGCTATTTGCATACACTGCGATAGCCAATCTGCTATTGGAAGGGCACAAAGTAATATGTATAATGATAAGTCTAGACATATTCGTCGTAGACACAACACCATTAAACAACTACTCTCAAGTGGGATTGTCACAATTGACTATGTAAAGTCAAAGGACAATATTGCGGATCCGCTAACCAAAGGGTTAAATTGAGAGTTAGTTAATAAGTTTTCTAAAGGAATGGGACTAAAGCCTATGACATTACAAAGTACCGGAATGGAAACCCAACCTAGTTGACTGGAGATCCCAAGATCTAGGTTCAAAAGGACAACCTAATTCCATGTACTTTAGAGAATCACTGAGGAGAAATGCTATCTAGCCCATTTCTATGATACAACAGTGATACCTGTATGGATGAGGATTTAGCTTTTAATGACTATGTGCGTTGGTATAACCAAGTAGAGTATAGAAGGATAATCTAAATAAGTCACCTATGTGAATGTGAAGTGGGGCCGCGTCTAAAAGAATTTGAGAAAGGCAAAATTCTTTGATAAACATTCACTGAACCAGGTGAGTGTTCAAGGCCAAAATGAACACAAGTGTAAGAACTAAACTATGTTTGGAAAACCCCTGTGTGAGGTCTGTCGGTTGTTTACACTAACATCAATCAGTTCAAGACTACTTGTTCACTGATCAGCCAGTAAATCTGATAGATTATCATAAGGGAAGGTTTAAAGCCAACAGCTACCTGTCCTATTGCAGGAGTAATCCGTTGTGCTCTCTCTCTTGTCGAGTCGTCTCACATCGTTTCGATTAATTTCATTCATGTGGGGGATTGTTGGATAAATATGTGTTTTGGCCATGTTTAAGGGCTGATAAAAGTGGGACCCACTTAGATTTTAATGGGAGTCCTTGTGGATTTGTGTTCTCTTCCATGAGGAGATGAAGTTTGGTTCACATGTCCAAAACTATTGATGGGTGAATAAGAAATTAATGCTCAAAGGTTGCCTCTTACAAGGAGTTGATGAAATGAAAAAGGTTCACAACTTGTCTTGTCCCACATAGGAAAAATAGAAGTGGTCTTTAGTGTATTTATAAGGCTACTTCATGTTTTGGGTTTGGGCCCAAAGGGTACCCAGTTTTGTGGAAGGGGGAGGACCTAAGGCCCTTTGGGTTTACTCCACACACGCGCACGCATGCGCGTCGTCGTCGCTGCCGGTTCGACTGGCCGGCCGTGCCGAGTCTGCTCGTGGGTGCGGGTGCGGCCCGCACAAAATATTTCTTTTTGGAGCCCAGAATTGCGAAAGACCTTTGAAATTTCTTCACACTTAACATGTGACAGAAAGTGAAAAGTCCAAAGAGTTACAGAACTCCAAAAGGCTGTTGTTACAACCTTTGGAGTTTCTGAACTGATTTGGAATTAATCCACAGATTTATTCCACTCTCTCCTCTGTCTATATACTGAAGCTCTTCTTCATTTGGAGAGATATACACAGAAATACAAAGTCCATCTTCTTCAATATTTCCTTCCTTGGTTTTCCTGAGAGAGCACGAAACATAGAAGTTCACCAGAGCAGTTGTACACAGTGCTAGTACTACTGTTAGAAGCCGCTGTATATTGGGAGACAAACGCCGACGATTTCCTCAAGCACATCCGGTGAGGCGGCGAATCTGTTATAAGGAAACTGTGAACTATCACAGGCCTCGGTTTGATCGATTTCTATTTCTGCTTTGTTTATATTTTCTATAATTTTCCTGTTTTCTTAAATTTGTAATTCAGAATCCGTTTATGGTTTTTCGATTATATCAATAAAATTTTCCAACACACACACATATATATATATATATATATATTGAGAAGGATTCGGTACACTTGCCTCAATACCTAGCAGATGTGCTCATAGATATTTTATAAGTACTATCAATTATTTTTTTAATTAATTTTAAGGGTTAGATTGTAATTTTACCATAGCATGGGGAGGTGATATTCTTCAAACGTGAGGGGTAACTATTTTTTAGTCAAACCTTAAGGGTGGTAGGTGATATTAACCCATGTTATATATATATATATATATATACATACTCCATCCGTCCTATTTTGTGAGTCATGTATTCTATTTTGGGATGTCCCAAAATTATTGTCCACTTTTTTAATTTGGTATATAATTTTTACTTACTTTCCAAAACTAAAAAAGTTGTTGCAATGATTAGGGGTAATTATGAAAAGTAGGTGTAGATTTTTCTTGTCCCCTTAATAAGTTGAGTTCCCAAAAATAGACTCACAAAATGGAACGGAGGGAGTATATATATATTAAAATGGGAATATTGAATAGTACTGTATCTCATAGTGTTCCGTAATTGTGAAAAAAAAAAAGAGTTGGAAAGTAGCCTAGCAGCCAGCAGGAGGTAAAATTAGAAGAGTAATATTTGGGGCACTAACAACATCCACTAACACTTACTAACACACTTTATCTCTCTCTTAGTGGCACTGTGGGGTCCGCAGTGGACCCCGCTATACTACTAGGAGAGAGATAGAGTGTGTTAGTAAATATTAGTGGATGTTGTTAGTGCCCCTAGCATTGCCCAAATTAGAAATGAAAGCGATGGGAGATTCACCACCAATCCACCACAATATGTTAAAGGAGATTAATCTGCTCAGTACCCACTTGTACAATCTTATCAGTTCATGAGATGCTAAAATTTTCGAAATTAAACTTCTTCTTCATGTTTTTATTTTAAAAAATTCGGGAAATGTAGACATTAATGACAATTTTTTCTTTTCTTAGGCTCTGAAATTTTATTAAGAAATGGAAGGGTTCAAAAAAAAAAAAAAAAAAAAAAAAAAAAAAGAATTAACCCAATATGCATCATACTTTCCAAAAAGAATTAAAAAAAAAAATTAGGAAAGCATTTAACAATTATTTGAATTTGGAACATCAAACGAAACTCAAATCAATTAAACAGCTTTAATAGTACTTCTTCATGGGTATGAGCTCAACTAATGAGTGATGTTCTGCAGGTAGACTGGAGAATATCCATGTTCCTGTAAGTAAATGCGAGAATTAATAGGAAATCATTAAGCCATATCTTAGAATAATTTGGTTGTTGACTATAAGGTAACTGGGTTGCTTAGAAAAGCTTTACTTCAAAATCACATATTATCAACTAAAACGTTCTTTGCTGTTATAATTTTATTTAGCTTGTTATCGCAGTTAAATATAAGTTTGTGTTAGGTTTTCTCTGGTTTTTACAATCTTAATCTATGTTGAACATGAGTAGGCTAAGTTGATCAGATCTCAGCTCAAATACATTTTAGTAGCTTCTTAATTTCTCAAAACTTCATTTTAGGCCCTCCATTCTAATTTGTATTCACTTTTTTTTTGGTAAAAAAATTGTATCACTTAAAGCCCTTAATTTCTACTCTAGTATCAGTTGAGGTCAATTATATAAGGCCTTCTATATATAGTCATATCTATTACCGATTATCCTCAAATATAATCAATTGCTGTAAACAAGTAATTCACTTCTTTTCCTGAAAAAAAAAAAATATTAATAATAACATTACAAGATTTGAGTCTAAGACATTCTTCTAGAGGCATAATTAAGGCATGCACATTAGGTCATGACACCATTAATAACCTATATATACCTATTATCTTAGTTGCTTCTTTCGTAACAAGTAGTTGGATAAAGACTTGTAATCCTTACAATTTCATTAAATTCGTCAACTGTAAAATAAGAACAATTTGGCAGACTTAAGGTGTGTTTGATAACCCAATTAAGTGTTAAAAATGAAAATTTTCAGCACTTATTTCTTTTTAGTGCATTTGATAATGTACCACTTAATTGAAAAAACAGCCAAAAATTCACTGAAAACTTTAAGTGAAAAATTTCTACTGAAAATATTCACTGAAAACAGTCTATTTCAATACCTGAAATACTGATTTCAGTACTGTAAATGCAATCGCTTAATGTATTCAGTAATTAAAATTCAGTACTTAATTTTCAGTACTTTTCCCCTTAGGCTCTATAATCATGTTTTGTGAGTCAATCTATTGTTTTAGTAAAGTGAATAAAAATAAAGTTCAGTTCCTTTTTGTAATCTTTTCCTTTTCTTCTATTAAGCAGATCCTTTTTGTTATCAAAATTATTAGTTTTTGGTAAAGTGAATAAAAAAAGTTAAGGTCCTTTTTGTAATCAAAATTAGGAAGTTTTAGGGAAAACAATCTTTCTTAATTAACACTCTAAAGTTCAACTTGACCAACAGCAAAGCGGCCACCTCAAAAGTGGGAGTGCTTAAACCATACAATGCCACTAATCTCACAACTCTCTATATATTTGGCCCCATAGTTTTACCTCTGCATTCTTTGGTTTTCAGTCTTTTGACCCACTTTGACTATCCTTTTACTCTATCATCCCAGAGAGAGAGAGAGAGAGAGAGAGAGAGAGAGATGGGATCTTCTCATTTAACTCCATTTGCTTCAATGGCAGCTCTGCTCTTTAGTTTCAGTGTTCTATCACTGTTACCGGAGTTTATATTCTGCATGACAAAGCATTACACGTTCAATGTACACCACTACTAAAAAACAAAATTTTGTTTCTTTACTAGCATTTTGGGTATAACATGTTCTAAAAACTGTTTTTTTTTTTTTTTTTTGTATATATAACCCCAGATTGTATCACACAACGTAACAAGACTCTGCCACACGAAGAGCATTGTAAGTGTGAACGGACGCTTCCCAGGGCCTCGGCTTTTGGCAAGAGAAGGTGATCAAGTTCTCGTTAAGGTGGTTAACCATGTCCCAAACAATGTCACCATCCATTGGTAAGAAACAATCAAATCAACCCCTATATATATACAATCCGGCTCTTAAGCGGACCTTCAAAAAGGGATCATGTAAAAAGTGAGAATTTCTCACAAAATATATATTTGTATATATGGAAATATCTCTCGTAAAACAGCTGCATGCGAATGCAGGCATGGGATTCGACAGATTAGAAATGGATGGGCTGACGGACCGGCTTACGTTACACAATGTCCGATACAGACTGGTCAGACATACACATACAACTTCACAATCACCGGCCAGAGAGGGACCCTGTTTTGGCACGCTCACATTTCATGGCTGAGATCAACCCTTTACGGCCCCATCATCATCCTCCCCAAGCACAATGAATCATACCCGTTCAAGAAGCCCTACAAGGAGGTCCCAATCATCTTCGGTAATCATCAAACAAACACACCATATCATTTATTATTATTATACATATATAATATATATATATTTATAGAATAAGCATTTACCTTTTTCCGGATATACAGGAGAGTGGTGGAATGTAGACCCAGAAGCTGTAATAAATCAAGCTCTTCAAACTGGAGGTGGTCCTAATGTTTCAGATGCGTACACCATCAATGGCCTTCCTGGACCCTTGTACAATTGTTCTTCCAAAGGTACCAAACCTTTTACTACAATTGCACTTACAGGTCAACACACTAGCTTCACTGGGTTCTATTTTTCAGGAATCCAAGAAAAAAGAATTCACGAGTTTGCAACTTTCATTATATACATGATACCCACAAGTTATGTGATCATTGGACTTCATGACAAGAACAAAGACAAATCATTAAAAGCATGCTCTCTTTATCAGGAATAATCAATTCATGACATTAATATACAGAAGTGAGAGTCTGTGATTATATGCACACATGAATAAGGAACGCATGACAGAATATTCAGATGGTTTAAAGCTCTTTTTAGCTCCAAACCATACAAAATTTCACTTTATTATGCATTATTTGGTTTTGGCAGATACATTCAAATTGAAGGTGAAGCCGGGAAAGACATATCTTCTTCGTTTGATCAACGCTGCACTCAATGATGAGCTGTTCTTCAGCATTGCCAACCACACAGTCACCGTAGTCGAAGCAGACGCCGTCTATATCAAACCTTTCAACACCGACATAGTCGTAATCACCCCAGGCCAAACCACAAATGTTCTTCTCAAAACAAAACCCAACTTTCCTAACGCCACCTTCTTCATGACCGCCACGCCTTACTTCACTGGACAAGGAACTTTCGACAACTCAACAGTAGCCGGAATCCTCCAATATGAGAAACCGTCTAATATCTCTTCCATGAAGAAGCTTCCTATTTTCAAACCAACCCTTCCACCGCTCAATCCCATAGGGTTCGTCGCTAATTTTACTAAAAAATTTCATAGCCTAGCCAATTCTAAATATCCTGCAAATGTTCCACTATCTGTGGAAAAGCAATTTCTCTTCACAATAGGACTTGGGTCTAGCCCGTGCCCTAAGAACACGACGTGTCAAGGACCCAATGGCACTAAATTTGCTGCCTCTGTTAACAATGTTTCTTTTGCACTTCCGTCGAGAGCTCTTCTACAATCCTTCTTCTTCGGACAATCATATGGTCAATACACCACTGATTTTCCAACAAAACCAACAGTTCCGTTCAACTATACTGGGACCCCACCGAACAATACTATGGTAAGCAATGCCACACGCACGGTTGTCTTGCCATTTAATGCCAGTGTGGAACTGGTTTTGCAGGACACGAGCATTCTTGGTGCGGAAAGCCACCCTTTGCACCTACATGGCTTCAATTTCTTTGTAGTTGGTGAAGGGTTTGGAAACTATGATCCAAACAAGGATCCCACAAGTTTCAATCTGGTGGATCCCATTGAGAGGAACACTGTTGGCATTCCAACTGGTGGTTGGGTTGCCTTACGCTTTTTTGCAGACAATCCTGGTGCGTGCATGTAACACAAATATTGGCAAACAAATTTTGATAATAGATACACTCATACACTACAATTTCTTGTATATATGTACAATGCTCCTTTAAATCACAGTTGGTGCTAACTAGTATCGAACTGTTTTCTTTTGTTACAGGGGTATGGCTTATGCACTGCCACTTTGAGGTACACACAAGCTGGGGTTTGAGGATGGCTTGGATTGTGTTAGATGGGTCACTTCCAAATGAAAAGTTACCCCCGCCACCGTCTGATCTCCCCAAGTGCTGACTTTACCCATTGGGTCTGGATGCTCTTCACAAATTTTGGAGTGTTATTGTATAATTGTTAATTCCTCATGTTAATTTATATATATATATATATATATTTTTTCTTTTCTATTGCTTTTTAAACGTTCAAAGAAGGAAAATTGTTACCCAATTTCATTCGGTGGTTTGCTTAATTTGAGAAAGAGGGGAACAGTTCAAATGTAAACATCAAGTGTGTTTTTGTTATGAATGACAGCTATTGGATACTGACGTAAGCTTACCAAAAATTTTAGGCTAGTGTTTCCTTTCTACTAGTCTAGTATCATTTTGCTTCCATCATCAAAACTCCTTACTAGTGTAGTATGGATTGAAACTATTCCACATTTGGTCGGTCGGTCCTAATCTTTTATTAAGGAATCAACACTGTTAAGTCATTGTCCCTTAATTTGAGGTTGCACCTATTTTAGGTTGGAACTTAGTCTTCTATTGGTGGGTTAACACTTATATGTCTGTCCCCTCATAAGGGATTGGATATTTTTCGGTATTGGATCTCAAACTCTAAATCTTAGTGTAGTAGGTGAATCGCTTAATAGTTAATATTACGAAGTTTTCATTGAATTATTCATTGAAATAAATATTTCAGTTTAACAGTAAACATATTATGCAGTTTTCATTGAAATATTTTCGAATTATATATGGTGTTGATTGTGCAAAAGATCAAAAAAAAAAATTAATTAAAATTTTTATTTTTCCCCCCCTTCTTTCTCAAAAGAGCAAGTATAATGAGCTTAAAGAAATGGAGGAGCAAAATAAGCTCAAAGAAATGAAGACATGAAATACCTGGTCAGAAATTTGTATCGTTCGCTCAGTTGAATGGGAAGTTGTTTAATCATACTGGTTCTCCTATGATTCAACACAAAATTTTTAGTAATTAGGATAAGCAAATGCAATCAAAAACCCTAACACCACTCACAAATGCCCAAAATTCCCCAAAAGGAGAGTGAAATCAAGGCTTGCTGTGGATTAAAGCAAGTAAACAAACCAAAAGAAGATAAACCAAGTCTGAAAAGTTGAATACATGCAGTGGTAAGAGAAAACCCCCAGAATTCATCATACCTATATTATTATTATTATTATTATTATTATTATTATTATATACATATATCTACTATACTATAAAAACGAAGAAACAAGCACGTCAAAAAATATGAACTTCCTATTTTGCCCTTTACTACATCATAATTACTCATATATCTATATATACATTGTAAGGATATATTGATTTGTGTGAGGCTAAATCTGTCATTTTGGACAAATAAATACATTCAAGTCAGCTTTTAAAATTTTATTTAATATAATAATGAGGTTTTAATCAACAATCTTGTGTCTAATTACATTTGGGTCAACAATTTTTGGGATATTTATTATTGACTTAAAAAAAAGTCAACAAAAGTGGCTATTTTGGTGGCTATTTAGGAAATGGTCACTAATATTTACAATTTGGTAAACTTCTTCTCTCAAATGAGGCTTCAATCAACAATTTGTGTCTAATTACATTTGGGTCAATAAATTTTGGGATATTTATTACTCACTTCATAAAAAGTAAAGAAAAAGAGGCTATTTTAGTAGTTGTTTAGGAACTGGTCACTAATATTTACAATTTGCTCAACTTCTTCTCTCAAATTTATGATTCATATATTGTAATATGTGTAATGGCATTTAGGTCAACAAGTTTTGGGATATTTATTATTCACTTTAAAAAAGTTTTAAAAAGTGGCTATTTTAGTGGCTATTTTAGGAATTGGTCACTAATTTCACATTTTGGTCAACTTCTTCTCTAAAATTTAAGTTCTGGTATATTTAAAATGTCAAATAAAGTGGCCATTTTAGTAGCTATTATGAATTGATCACTAATATTTACATTTTGGTCAATTTCTTCCCTCAAATTCATGATTTATAGATTGTATTCGAAATATCAATTAAGGCCTACAAACACATTCATGCCCTTTTTTAGAGGAAATATCCTACTTGTGTCATATATTTTTAGTGGCGCTTTATTAGGTACATTTAGTACTCATTTATAAGATAGTCAGAATTATCAACTTCTTCCGTAAGAAGAGTTTTAGATTAAATAGTTACATTTACAATTTCCTATTCAACTGTTTTAACATCTTATTATATACTTTTAACAACCACTTAACCATACGAAACAACACAATTAAATTTCCTGCGCAACGCGTAGGGCTCGAACTAGTATATATATATATATATATACACCTCGGAATGGATGGGGCTTCTATTTTCTTCTTCCATGAGAGCAACTCCAATGGGATGTATATGGGTACCCAAATTCAAAATATGTTAAAATGGATTCTTTCATCCAAAAAATGTATTTCAATGAGAGATCCAAAAGAGATCCATTATGTAAATTTATGGTTTGAGTTTCCAAACTTATAGCCTTTAGAGAGAGAAAGTGAGGAGATGCATATTTGGTGGGATGATCCTAACCATTAATTTGTGAATAAAATAATATTTTTAGTGTATCTTTGAGATACATCAAAATATATTAAACAATAAAATGACTACTAGTTTTGGATACTATAGTTAGAATACATGAGACTTATTTAGTATATAAAGTACTATTTAAATAACCAAATAGCATTTTAAATATCCCAATTTGATGACTACCTTTAGAGTTACTCTAACTATCGCCAATTAAACTAATGGGTCTCGTCTAGACTAGACCATGTTGTCAGTGTCTGTCACGCCCCGGAGCAGCATAAATAGAGAAAAATAAATTTCCTTTATGGGTCCATAGGGAATGACGGGTGAATAACCGCATTGTCATCTACTCAAACCAATAAACACCACGATAGGGAGGATGCTATTCATAGAACATATCTTATTAACATTAATCAGAGGCTACAGCGGAAACTATAAAAGGTATGAAAGCAACAGATGCCCAAGTACCAATTATAAAAGTCTACTAAAACTATTACAACAGCTGGCTTATAGTCTCAGGCCTATAACAATAATAACAACAGATATACAAACTAACTATTACAAGCAGCACGTCTTCTTCTCCAAGCCTTCAGCTCCAAGACCGGCAGAACATCAGTCTCTCGTCCTCAAGTCCTGCGAAGCTCTAGACATTGGAATGTCCAAGGCACAAACGCCATCAGCTTTGGATACAAAGCTGAGTGAGTACACTAAACAACACTCCTCATCGTTATTGTTCAGCATCTTAAAATGCGGTTAATCTCTTAACAATGGCGTCTCTCACGGACATAGCAAAGGTCTCATTAAACTGTATATGAATTCAACGATAACAGAAATCATATTGAATGAAAACAATAATAACGATCATGGAATAAATATCTCATCACGTATTCACCAAATCCATGCATGTAACCCATGCAACCACCCATGCATATACCTTTACGTCGGGACGCTGAATCCACGACTGAACATTAATCTCATCATATACGTACTCACATTCATATCTCTATCCATCTCTGTATCCATACATCAATACCATATTACAAATCTGTGTCCATACATAGATACCATAATACCAATCGGAATCACCCGACTAGGCAGTAGGTCCTACAATCCCTTGATAGGGTTACCGGTCGTCTACACGGTACCACCTATCTGTAAACGATAGAACGGCACATCGGACGTCTTCAACGATGCGTATACCCTCACTGGTCGTCTACACAGCTAAGAATACATCAGAGCAGTAGCCGGACGTCTTCAACGGTACACTGGACGTCTTCAACAGTGCATACACATCACTGGACGTCTTCAACAGCGAGAGGCGTACTAGGAACTCTAACCATCCCACGTCCACCCGACTCGTCAGCCGTTGATCCCACGGATCCAAAGTACAATATCTCATTATTCCACATTGAAGCACATATCCCATTTCTCATCATATTCTCTTACCTCTTCACATCACTATCCCATGCATGCTGACACATGTTGTGAAATGCTCATATACTAAGTACAGGAATGCCACATGCTCTGTATTCATCATATCTACTCATTTCTGATTATTAACATGCTGTCGTGTTCCATTCTACTATTCAGTTCAGCAATATTATCATGTAACAGTTAAACAGTTCATCTCACAACATCGTTGCACTATCTCTTAAATTAACAATATCGCATCACGAAAGCATGGATAAACATTTAATCAACTAAACAGTTTATATTATAATCAACATGAATTAATCATGTTCTGAAAGCTTCGATCGATTGAGGTCCTCTCGATCGATTGAAGTCAACTAAGTTCGATCGATCGACGTCCCTTTGATCAATTGAAGAAACGGAGAGTTCGATCGATCGAAAGCCATTCGATCGCTCGAACATCATCTTCTACCCAGAAACTGGGCAGAGACGAACAAAGGTTTCAGGTCACAATATATACATTCTAAAACTGCATATAATCATCCTACAATCCTTCTTCGAGTGAGTTAATGAAACTCACCTCACTCCGGTGGTCCGGTGGCGGCGTTCCGAGCTCCGCGGCGGCGGCTATGGTGACGGCGAGCTTTCTCTCTATCCTCTCCTTCTCTGTCTCTCTCCTCTTCTGCTCTCTGTCTCTGTTCTCTTCTTCTTCTGCTCTCCTCTTCTTATTCTCATTCTTCTCTCTTCTCTTCTTCTCTTCTTCTCTTCTTCTCTTTAAGTATATATATATACACACACATACACGGTTATATATATATATATACACGAAACACACACACACACACAAGAGCTCTCTCTCTCTCTCTCTCTAACTCTCTCCTGAACTGCCAAAACACCCACACACACAAAACACACGTATATATATAGGGAAACAAGAGAGGCAGGTGGCAGAAAACGTATACTGAAATACAACGTTCGATCGATCGAAGTTAGTTCGATCGATTGAGAACAGGTCGGTTAAAGTTCGATCGATCGAGAATAGTTCGATCGCTCGGGAAAAGGTCCACATCACAGAATCAGGTCGGCAGAGCTTCGATCGCTTGAAGTAGGTTCGATCGATCGAGAATGACAGAAGTTCAATCGCTCGAGAAGAGTTCGATTGATCGAGAAAGGTTCTTCACCAAGGGTTCACACAAGCATACATGGTCTTATTTATATAACCATGCATCCAAAAATACAGGGTATTACATCATCCACCACTCATCAAAAGATTTCGTCCTCGAAATCTGAAGCAGCGGTTCCTATAACCAAAAAGAAATCCATCTCAGAAGATAGAATCTAAAAATGCTCAAGTTCTCGTTTTACGTAAACGATTACCTCAGCGGCCAACGGATTAAAGTTCTAATCACATGATATAGAAATATCAACGATCTACGGGTACTAGGGTGACAGCTACCAATCCTTGGGTTTAGACGTATGAAATTCGTATGTCGAACTTCGGGAAAAGGTTCTAGGTAGCACAATCAAATCATCTCACAACATCTGAAACGGCTAGTCTTTAAACACATGAGGTTCCTCCCTCAGGTCAAACTCTACGGTGTAAGGGTTCTACTGATCAAATGTTCTAATCTCATCTAAGTTGTAGCGAAGCGTTGCCGTCTACTCCTGTCTCCAAAGGTACTTCGAACTTTGCTAACGATGTCTCTACTGTATCCACAGTTGGCTGTCTCCCATCTCTGGGCTCCTGGTTATGTTTGTCAGCGTCCTTAGTCGGTCTCTTGTTGTACACAACGTTCTGTGACATCTTTTTTAACTCTAGTGTTGTCACCGTCATTCTTTAGTATGTTGGCTTGAGAGTATCGTGACTCTGGCATCGTAGTAAATGATTTAAACTTCCTCATGTGTCTCCAATTTCTCACATACTATTGATATAATCATCTCTCGAGTTTGTACTATTCGTTGAATACTTGTTCTACTTCCACGTACTAATTTAAACAAGTTAGACAATGTTGTATACTGATTCTGTGAGTCGATCTACTGTATAACATTTCGAAAGGATAAAAGCAACAGGAACTCGGTGTCAAAAAGAAATCTTCCGTGGTACTCGTCATTCTGGTATCGTCTCTGCGTCACTAGTATCCTCTCTTATAGACTTGAAATCTTCTAGTTTGTCGTTTCTTGTCAAGGCTATATCTAACGAAAATTGAGATTCCTCATCTCTAATCTCTGTCCAACTTACCAACGGTTGGCGTAGTCTTTCGATAGGGAGGCAATTGACGTCATATAAGGATGCAATTGATGTCTTATGGGGATGCAATAGATGTTATACAGGGATGCAAATGATGTTATATCCATTCTCGGATAACTACTATTAGAGACGACTACTGATTTGTGCCAAATGAATTGTTTGTATATCTGCAATTTATGGTGTAGGCTAATCCTCTTACAATCAATCAAACGGATGCCAAAGTTCTAGAAATGTCGGGATCATATGTAATACAAAATGTAGGTACTGAGTATTGTACCTTCTGTCTATCGTCCTTGTCTAAGTTGAGACCAATTATTTGTATGGCGAGTTTGCCCTCGTGATACTTGTTGCGACGGAACATTGTGTTGCATCTCCAGTTCTGGACAAAACTTACTGACATGATCAACTTTACCGCAGTTAAAGCATCGTATTCCACATCCATTAGATTTCCTTGATACTTTGCATTCTTGGGAATGGTGTCCTGGTACTCCACAATTGTAGCAGATATCTCGTTCTCTGTACTGCGTCGGAGTCGCCACTAGTTTTGATTCTTTCTTGTCGGTCTCAAATCTCTTGCGCTTCTGGCGGTTGCCTATGTAACTTCTCTCTGTATTTCCTTGTTGAACTTGGTTAGCAGCCAACACAATCTGACTATCTCTTCTTCTCTGATCCGTTAGGAGAAACTAATCGTACTCTGGAAATATTTTATCAAAGTATGGTCCTTCACTAATCTGAGTATCGTCTTCTAGCTTCGTTGCCATTTCTACCAGAGCTTCGAAAGATTGATCTAAATGTCCTATAGTCATATGACGGATATGTGGAACTAGTCCCTGATGATATCTTTTGATCTTCCTTCTTGGGGTGTCGATCATATGCGGCGCAAATCGTGATAGCCTCTCGAATTGAGTTGTATATTCTGGCACTGTAAAACTACCTTGGATTAATTGTATGAACTCCATTTCCCTTTTGTTCTTCTCAGACTCTGGGAAGTACTTCTCTAGAAATCGAGTCTTGAATGATTCCCAAGTCATCCTTCCTACAGCTTCTTCACCTATCGTAGCTTTCACTGCGTCCCACCAATCTGCTGCTGAGAATGTCAGTTGAAATATAGCCAAATGTCTTTTCTCAGTGTCATTACATTCAAGTGTCTCAAATATCAATTCTATCTGGCGAATCCATTGCTCAGCTTGCCATGCTCCCGTTAATCCGGTAAAGGTCTCTGGTTGAAGAGCACGAAATTCCTTTAGCAGCTTGATTCTTGTCCGACGTACTGGTGCTTCATTGCTGATGACGTGATCTGCACGATTGATATCTTGTTCCATGCGACGGATGAAAACTCCGACCATTCCTGTTGGATCTATCTCAGGAGGTACTAATTCAGGTACTCCATTCAGCTGGCCCGGGTTTCCTCTAGTCGTCCTAACCATAGCGAGTACTGGTAGTGTTCGATGTCGCTACCTTCAATGAAAATCTATTCGGTTAGACGCATTCTATCTTACAGCTCAAGCAAGAACAAAACATGTGGTAACCAATATTTAGTACCACTATATAATACGATCACATTAAGCAATACGGATATAAGAATATAACCATAGAGGTCAGTCTATCTACCAAGCGTACTCCAATATATCTATGCTCAAGACACGGATTACGAACTATAGGTTCTACACGCAACGTCAAATCTAAACATTCTATTTCCATTCTCAGGTTCCAAGCTATGAGTATTGTTCAACTAAAATGTGAGAATACTCAACTAACATGAGGCTCAAGGTAACAGGATAATCCTATCCTAAACCTCTTTCTATTTCTAGATCATACCGACTGCTCCGAGATTGCTTCGGGATTTATCAGTGTCTAAAATCCAACGGTTCTATATTTATAGGATCTCCACAACCACAACTAATTCTCAACGCATTGTTCTCTGTGAACTCAGCTATCAACAGTTCTAACGATTCTTATCGGCTCTAGCAGTTACTACCTGCTAACGAAACATTCTCAGATGGATTCTTCAAACTTCTCGTCTACATGACAAGATTCCAGTTCTATCTCATCTCAACTAATCCTCATGCTATCGATATTAACTTAGGACTCAGGTTCTAATCACAAAAGATAAGCGGTTAACAACTGAAACCTAGGCTCTGATACCAAAAATCCTGTCACGCCCCGGAGCAGCATAAATAGAGAAAAATAAATTTCCTTTATGGGTCCATAGGGAATGACGGGTGAATAACCGCATTGTCATCTACTCAAACCAATAAACACCACGATAGGGAGGATGCTATTCATAGAACATATCTTATTAACATTAATCAGAGGCTACAGCGGAAACTATAAAAGGTATGAAAGCAACAGATGCCCAAGTACCAATTATAAAAGTCTACTAAAACTATTACAACAGCTGGCTTATAGTCTCAGGCCTATAACAATAATAACAACAGATATACAAACTAACTATTACAAGCAGCACGTCTTCTTCTCCAAGCCTTCAGCTCCAAGACCGGCAGAACATCAGTCTCTCGTCCTCAAGTCCTGCGAAGCTCTAGACATTGGAATGTCCAAGGCACAAACGCCATCAGCTTTGGATACAAAGCTGAGTGAGTACACTAAACAACACTCCTCACCGTTATTGTTCAGCATCTTAAAATGCGGTTAATCTCTTAACAATGGCGTCTCTCACGGACATAGCAAAGGTCTCATTAAACTGTATATGAATTCAACGATAACAGAAATCATATTGAATGAAAACAATAATAACGATCATGGAATAAATATCTCATCACGTATTCACCAAATCCATGCATGTAACCCATGCAACCACCCATGCATATACCTTTACGTCGGGACGCTGAATCCACGACTGAACATTAATCTCATCATATACGTACTCACATTCATATCTCTATCCATCTCTGTATCCATACATCAATACCATATTACAAATCTGTGTCCATACATAGATACCATAATACCAATCGGAATCACCCGACTAGGCAGTAGGTCCTACAATCCCTTGGTAGGGTTACCGGTCGTCTACACGGTACCACCTATCTGTAAACGATAGAACGGCACATCGGACGTCTTCAACGATGCGTATACCCTCACTGGTCGTCTACACAGCTAAGAATACATCAGAGCACTAGCCGGACGTCTTCAACGGTACACTGGACGTCTTCAACAGTGCATACACATCACTGGACGTCTTCAACAGCGAGAGGCGTACTAGGAACTCTAACCATCCCACGTCCACCCGACTCGTCAGCCGTTGATCCCACGGATCCAAAGTACAATATCTCATTATTCCACATTGAAGCACATATCCCATTTCTCATCATATTCTCTTACCTCTTCACATCACTATCCCATGCATGCTGACACATGTTGTGAAATGCTCATATACTAAGTACAGGAATGCCACATGCTCTGTATTCATCATATCTACTCATTTCTGATTATTAACATGCTGTCGTGTTCCATTCTACTATTCAGTTCAGCAATATTATCATGTAACAGTTAAACAGTTCATCTCACAACATCGTTGCACTATCTCTTAAATTAACAATATCGCATCACGAAAGCATGGATAAACATTTAATCAACTAAACAGTTCATATTATAATCAACAGAAATTAATCATGTTCTGAAGGCTTCGATCGATTGAGGTCCTCTCGATCGATTGAAGTCAACTAAGTTCGATCGATCGACGTCCCTTCGATCGATTGAAGAAACGGAGAGTTCGATCGATCGAAAGCCATTCGATCGCTCGAACATCATCTTCTACCCAGAAACTGGGCAGAGACGAACAAAGGTTTCAGGTCACAATATATACATTCTAAAACTGCATATAATCATCCTACAATCCTTCTTAGAGTGAGTTAATGAAACTCACCTCACTCCGGTGGTCCGGTGGCGGCGTTCCGAGCTCCGCGGCGGCGGCTATGGTGACGGCGAGCTTTCTCTCTATCCTCTCCTTCTCTGTCTCTCTCCTCTTCTGCTCTCTGTCTCTGTTCTCTTCTTCTTCTGCTCTCCTCTTCTTATTCTCCTTCTTCTCTCTTCTCTTCTTCTCTTCTTCTCTTTAAGTATATATATATACACACACATACACGGTTATATATATATATATACACGAAACACACACACACACGAGCTCTCTCTCTCTCTCTCTCTCTAACTCTCTCCTGAACTGCCAAAACACCCACACACACAAAACACACGTATATATATAGGGAAACAAGAGAGGCAGGTGGCAGAAAACGTATACTGAAATACAACGTTCGATCGATCGAAGTTAGTTCGATCGATTGAGAACAGGTCGGTTAAGGTTCGATCGATCGAGAATAGTTCGATCGCTCGGGAAAGGGTCCACATCACAGAATCAGGTCGGCAGAGCTTCGATCGCTTGAAGTAGGTTCGATCGATCGAGAATGACAGAAGTTCAATCGCTCGAGAAGAGTTCGATTGATCGAGAAAGGTTCTTCACCAAGGGTTCACACAAGCATACAGGGTCTTATTTATATAACCATGCATCCAAAAATACAGGGTATTACAGTGTCAATGTGGATCTCTAATCTAATAGTATCCCCCTCCCCCCCCCCCCCCCCCCCGCCCAAAAAAAAAAAACACTAAAAAAAATGTTCTCTCAACATAATACAAACTCTTTATAAAATAAAGAGTTATATTTGAGACACTAACAATATCCACTAACACTTACTAACACACTCTATTTTTCTCCTAGTGGCATTATGGGGTTTGCAGTGGACCCCGCAATACCACTAGGAGAGAGATAGAGTGTGTTAGTAAGTGTTAGTGGATTTTGTTAGTGCCCCTAGCATTGCCTTAAAATAATAATAATAAAAAAAAACCAAACAAACAAACATAATACAAACTGTGACGTCCCCAACAACCTCAACAATCGTAGCCGCCAAGATTATCCTAGAATATACATATATTTACTAGTTGGAGCCCTACGCGTTGTGCAGAAAATTTAATTGTGTCGTTTCATGTGGTTAAGTGGTTGTTAAAAGTGTATAATAAGATGTTAAAATAGTTAAATATGAAATTATAAATGTAACTATTTAATCTAAAACTCTTCTTACGGAAGAAGTGGATAATTCTGACTATTTTATAAATGAGTAGTAAATGTACCTAATAAAACGCCACTAAAAATATATGACACAAGTAGGGTATTTCCTCTAAAAAAGGACATGAATGTGTTTGTAGGCCTTAATTGATATTCGAATACAATCTATAAATCCTGAATTTGAGGGAAGAAGTTGACCAAAATATGAATATTAGTGACCAATTCATAATAGCTACTAAAATAGCCACTTTATTTGACATTTTAAATATACTAGAACTTAAATTTTAGAGAAGAAGTTGACCAAAATGTGAAATTAGTGACCAATTCCTAAATAGCCACTAAAATAGCCACTTTTTAAAACTTTTTTAAAGTGAATAATAAATATCCCAAAACATGCTGACCTAAATGCAATTACACATATTACAATATATGAATCCTAAATTTGAGAGAAGAAGTTGAGCAAATTATAAATATTAGTGACCAATTCCTAAATACCACTAAAATAGCCACTTTTTTGACTTTTTATTAAGTGAATAATAAATATGCCAACAATTATTGACCTAAATGTAATTAGACACAAATTGTTGATTGAAACCTCATTTGAGAGAAGAAGTTGACCAAATTGTAAATATTAGTGACCAATTCCTAAATAGCCACCAAAATAGCCACTTTTGTTGACTTTTTTGAAGTCAATAATAAATATCTCAAAAATTGTTGATCCAAATGTAATTAGACACAAGATTGTTGATTAAAACCTCATTATTATATTAAATAAATTTTCAAGAGCTGACTTGAATGTAATTATTTGTCCAAAATGACAGATTTAACCTCAGACAAATCAATATATCCTTATGATGTATAGATATGTATATGAGTAATTAGAGTGTAGTGAAGGACAAAAGAGGAAGTTCATATTTTTTGACGTGCTTGGTTATTCGTTTTTATAGTATAACTAGTGAGGGTGCACGTGCAAGGCACGTGCCTGTCGGATAGTTGTATTTCTAGATATATTGTGTATTAATCTTGACATTAGAGGTCTTTGGAGAGGTATAATTACTCATTCCGTTCTAAAATAAGTACCAACGTTTCATTTTTTTTGGATATTTTTAAAATAAGTGTCATGTTTCCTTTTTTTTTTTTTTATATTTCAAAATAAGGTCCACTTTTAAAAATCAACATAAGATGTTAAAACAATTAAATAGGAAATTGTAAATGTAACTATTTAATCTCAAACTCTTCTTACGGAAGAAGTTGATAATTCTGACTATCTTATAAATGAGTAATAAAGGTACCTAATAAAGCGCCACTAAAAATATATGACACAGGTAGGGTATTTCCTCTAAAAAAAAGGGCATGAATGTGTTTGTAGGCCTTAATTGATATTCAAATACAATCAATAAATCCTGAATTTGAGGGAAGAAGTTAACCAAAATGTAAATATTAGTGACCAATTAATAATAGCTACTAAAATAGCCACTTAAATCGACAATTTAAATATACCAGAGCTTAAATTTGAGAGAAGAAGTTGACCAAAATGTGAAATTAGTGACCAATTCCTAAATAGTCACTAAAATAGCCACTTTTTAAAACTTGTTTAAAGTGAATAATAAATATCCCAAAACTTGCTGACCTAATGCAATTACACATATTACAATATATGAATCCTAACTTTGAGAGAAGAAGTTGAGCAAATTGTAAATATTAGTGACCAATTCCTAAATAACCACTAAAATAGCCATTTTTTTGACTTTTTATGAAGTGAATAATAAATATCCCAAAAATTATTGACCCAAATGTAATTAGACACAAATTGTTGATTGAAACCTCATTTGAGAGAAGAAGTTGACCAAATTGTAAATATTAGTGACCAATTCCTAAATAGCCACCAAAATAGCCACTTTTGTTGACTTTTTTTAAAGTCAATAATAAATATCCAAAAAATTGTTGACCCAAATATAATTAGACACAAGATTGTTGATTAAAACCTCATTATTATATTAAATAAAATTGTAAAAGCTGACTTGAATGTAATTATTTGTCCAAAATGACAGATTTACCCTCACACAAAGCAATATATCCTTACGATGTATAAATAGATATATGAGTAATTATAGTATTGTGAAGGACAAAAGAGAAAGTTCATATTTTTTGACGTGCTTGTTTCTTCGTTTTTATACGATAGTAGATAGATATATAGGGATTTGCTAACTTACAGCATAGGAGACTTTTAGCGACAAAAAACAAGATTTTAGTGACAAATTTTCATCGCTAAAAGCTGGAACCCTTAGCGACAAAAATTTCGTCGCTAAAAACTTATTTTTTGTCGCTAAAGACTGTTGTAGGCTGCTAACTTACAATCATCATATTGTAAGTTAGCAGCCCCCATATATATATCCTACTCCGTTTGGATTGAGAGAATCAGAGAGAACCACTTTTTCTTATTTCGATAGTTAAGTTGTAAGAAAAAAGAATGTTAATTGAGAAAACATAAGGAGAAAAAGAGCCCAATTTTTAAGGCTGTACAAAAAAGAAGGGAATTGAAACCGAGCCAATTCGATCAGTTTTCAAAAATACATTTATAGAAGGAAACCGAACCGACCGACCAAAAGTGGTAAAAAAAAATCGACCGAACTGAGCCTATTGGTCGGTTTTTAAACTTGAAAAAACTGACCGATGCACAACACTACCAATTTTGGTTATCTCCAAATAGAAGGGACTGAGGAGAGAAAAGAAGAGAACCATAATAAAATGACCAATCATTAATGTTTAATCTTATTCCAACATACTCCTTACACTTGCAAAGTGTTATTTAATAGAGGGTAAAAGAGTAAATTGATTTTAAATACTTTCTCGGGTAACTTAGTATATAGTCCTACTATAGACACCTAACTAGAAATTGAATCCTTTTTAAAATGAGACTAGAAATAGGTCCTTAATTTATTTTGAGGACCAAAATAGCCCTATATATATACACACATATATAGTATTTACTTCCCACAATCAAGGTTTTGAAATTCACTAGAGAGAGAGAGAGAGACAGAGAGAGAAACAAAAGTTGATGAAGAGAAAGAAAGAAGATCGTCGACACTACCTCCGTAACACCACGTCCATCACCTTTTTTCATAGGCGATTCATGAAGATCGTCGACACAGAAGCTCGATTCACTATCGACTACGCAATCTATGAATTTGATACAAATTTCTCACAATTTTGGAACAAATCTCACGTAGCTTCAATTCAAACATTGGAGTTGTCTGAGAAAGACGGTTAATGTTTTGATTAGGGCTTGACTTCACACTAAAGGTTTTCGATTCGACGACGATGACTAGAAGACTGCATGACAGCAATGGCCAAAACACTAGCTCGAGTCTTTCGTTTAACCTCTGTAATCTTTTCATTTTTTCTTCATTATATTTGTTTTGTTTGTAGTTTTTTGGTGATGTGGAAAATTTCATGATCGCTAAGAGAATAATAGTGAGAAATTTGTTTGTGTATATATATTTGAATAGAAGTTTCGTAAAGAATTCGTCTTATAAAAATTTTTGTTTTCAAATAGAAGTGAGAAATTTCTCATCAAATTTGTGGTTGATTGGTGAGAACTTCTCACTTTGTTAATGAGAAGTGATAAATTTCTGATAAATATTGTCTGCATGTATGTATATATTTGAACAAAAGTGATAAATTCTCACTAAATAACTACAAGTTTCTCACTTTAAATTAAAAAACTCGAAAAAAAACTTTTGCTAATACCATAACGCATATACATAACACAACTATGATTATTTCAAAAGAAAGATATGCCAACATACTGAGAAGTTTTTCACTTAATAATGAGAAAAAATTATTACACATTAAGTGGGAAATTCTCACTAAATAATAAGAAAACTATCAACTGATTTTAGGGATATTAATCTCATTATCCATGATCTCCTAAAAATATGCTTCTCATAACTGTATGTAACACGAATTTGGAAGTATTTTGAATATACACAGCTGTATATATATAAAAAAAAAAGTGAGAAATTCTCACATTACTCTGTTAAACCGAAATCCCTTAATTTGAGGGATATTAATCCCCTTATCCACGATCTCCTAAAAATTCGTTTCCCATAACTGCATATATACGATTTTGGAAGTATTTTGAATTTACACATCTTTCTCTCTCTCTCTCTCTATATATATATATATATGTATATATAAGAATTTCACACTATATTAAGTGAAGTTCTCACATTTTTTTCAGCAACCTTCAATAAGGAAACTTCTTGATTTTAGCACTTAGTATTTAGTCCTAATATAGACACTTAATTAGCAAACAAATTTGAAAGTTGAGTAAAATAAGGAAACTTCTTGATTTTAGCAATATTTATACTCTTATCCATGATCTCCATGGATTACCTTTGCCATACTCGTCATTCACACACCTTATTTGTGCTGGTGGTACATATATACATATGTACATGAGTACATCTAATCATATGGCCTATTTCGAATGCTCTAATAACAAATTTCTCACTTAGTAATACAAATTTATCACTTTTTGATTGGATATAATACGAAATTTCTCACAACTAAGTCACTTCTTTCAATAAGCTTATCACCAAAATCCCATATTATAAATTTTAACATGATTTCGCACTATATTGTGAATTACAGTTATGAATTTCGCACTACATTGTGAGAATTTCTCACCTTTTTATCAGCAACCTTTAATCTTCCACACAAAATTATCTGTTTTTTCTATGATTCGAATTAATAAAACATACAAATCATTTTCTACTATAAAGCATATTACATACAGATTTAAAAAGACATTGTTTTGAACCCCAAATCATCATGATCATTGAGATAAAAATCATTATCCATGATCTCCTAATAATCCGCTCAATATATTAACTGTCTTATTTAACTTTATTTGAATTTCACATGTGTCATATATATGTGAATATATATACAGTTATGTACATATGTATGACAAGGGTATAATGGCCCGGATTTATACTAACCATTTAGGAATAGGGATTAATTATTAATTTCTATAGCAAATTAAGAATTAATTTCTATAGACCAAATCAAGTTAGGATCAATTTCTATTAATGGCCATAATTAGGGACCAAATCGTATATTTCTATACTTTCTCTTCTCTTCTCTCTATCCAAACAAGCATGCTTTCTCTTCTCTTCTCTTAGTGAGGTTCTTTTCTCAACTCTTCGATTCTCTCAATCCAAACATAGTGTAAATCCATCACCTGCTTTCAGACTTTCAGTGTCTTGCGTTTTGGAACAGTATTTGAGTATCTTCAAAATTCTCTTCCAATAATCAAATTCTTTTTTTTTTTTCAAACTTAAATTTAAATTTATATACATAAAAAATAATTTAATAAATTTTTATTTATATGCTTAAAACTTGAAAATAGTTTTGAATTAGTATTGAAAATATTAATAGTTTTTGGTAAATCTGAATTGCTATTAGTTCGAATAAGAACTGAATATTCTTTTACTCAAATGCTATTATTACTGAATATATATATAAAATAAAAAATAAAAAAAGTAGCAATAAAATAATAAACCCATTGATGCTCTCACAACAAATGATCTGAGTAAGTAGTAAAAGGCCTAGTACCAACTGCAGTTAAGAGCCCTATCAACCAAAAAATAAAATAAAAAATATTGGTTATCAAGGATTTTATGGATGAGTATCACAATCCAATCATTAATCAACAGTAATCATATTTTCAAGGAAAAACCTTATCCACCTATGTACAAACCCAAATATGTTTGTACGATATATTTAATGATGTGGTATCTCCATTGCTTTCAACAATATGATAACTATTGGTTTTTTTTTTCCCCTAAAAAGAAATTTGTATTTAAATCTTTTTAACAAATTACAGTGAACTTTCTTAGTATATCCAACAAATTCAAATATCTAACTCGACGTGTTAAGAGTTACTTAACTTTTTTTTTTAAATTATTATTACACGAAGATGGGGGTAGAGGATCGACCACTCCACATATTCAATAGAAGAGCATAAGACTCAGCTCAGAACCAAATGATCTATACTCCACTTTACAAGAATTACTCAGCTTCAATTGAAAGTACCCCTTATTCTCCTAAGTCAGGTTAATTTAATTTTTTTTGGAAGTTATTCAGTTAGTCTCACTAAGCATGACCACTCCCAATTTTCAATGCCAAATTCTCTCTTTGTATTATGATCTCCTTCTAAGGTCAAAAGACCTATTGAGATTGAAGGGTTATCAGCAATTGATTCCAAATAACAAAAATCACACCAATCTCATCTCACTGGTTTTGCAACAAATCAACACAACGCAATGACGCATTCAGTAAAAAAAATTATACAAGGAAAAATAAATATGCGGTAAAATGAGAAACATATGTGAATGTTGAATTTTGCTTGAGTTACAAGTATTACAACTTTGAAAGTTTTATCAAGGACACAAGAATGTTTCAGTGGACTTCAGCTCTCTTCTTGACATAGTTTTTGGGTCATCTGGGATTGAGATTTCCTCTTTGTACATTATGTGTATACATTAGGAGATGATGATTGTAACCTCTACATGATCAAAATAATCAGAAAAAACACCTACCTCTATATATGATTCGCATAGTAACGTTGTGGTTTTTGGTTTTCAGTTTTGGTTTTCATTTTTTGTATTGAATTAGAGGCAAACATCAATACAAAAAATGAAATAAAAACTCAAAATCGAAAACGACTAACGTTACCATCCGAACCCTTAAAATCCAACTACTTTGTCTATTGTGTGAGAATAATGAAAATGGCACTGTTGCCCTAAATTCCTTCTTCCCCGAATCCCCCTTCTTTTTTTTTTTTTGATCTGTTCTTCCTCGAATCCCTAGCTTTGCATAAACTCACTTTCATGCTTCCTCAACAACCCAAAGCTGGAACACTTCACTCTTTCAATTGAAAAAATCTGGATTTTCAACACAAGACTAGCACACACCAACCTCTTCAGCAATAAAAGGAGAAAACCGTCTCAGCGTGCTAAGAAAATACAGTTTCCAGTTAAATACCCGAAACTCAATTAGCAATTAGATGTTGACGCCCCAATGGTTTTATCATACACTGTGCGGAAGCGAACACCAGAGCCAATATGTCTTGAAGTGGGACAAACCCAGCAGAGGATATTTGGACCCAATACCTGAAGTAATCAAGCAAACCCAGTCAAAGCAAGAAACATATAGAATTAGAAATAATTTAGGAATCTAGTGTAAACTGAAAGGTTAAGTGTCCATTCGGATTGGCTTCGGCTTTTGCATTTAGGCAGAAGCATGCGTTGAAGTCTTAATCACAAAGGCACAATGGGGACTAAGAAATATCCATTAGAACCCCATTCTGCTCCCTGCACACGTTTAGGCTGAAGTACCTGCACCAGCTTCAAACGTGCTTCTGGGGCTCTAAACTGCATTGTTAAAATTACCCCAAACATGCTTAAACGCGTTTTAGTTCTTGAACCGTGTTTGAGCCCAAACATGCTTCTGAGACATGATTCCAAACAGGCCCTAAGCCATCTAGATGTCTCCAGGCCATAATTTGCAAGTATAACCAAAGCCATGTCTTTTGCAAGCATAACCAAAGGCCAATCTGGTCAAACATATCGTTCGGGTGAGAAAAGGGGAGTAGAGGCAATGTTCTTTACCGAGATCAGATTTTCAAAGGCACCAAGATCATATGGATGTGAATACACATCTCCTCCTTTTTGTTCTAGCCACATAGCTCTCACTCCTTCGTGGTACTGAGAGAAAAAACGTATAAGAAAAGTGATCATGATTACAAATTTGTTGGTATCCGATTATTTAAAAAAAAAAAAAAGAAAGAACAACTGGTTTCCCATAGAATAAGAAAACGCCTTCTTCTGTCAACCTCAATTGTGGTCTTGTTTCGCAATATGAGACAGATATGCCACCCCAAAAGAACACTTAATGCCACACTTAGTGGCACAAGCAATATCCCAGAAATGACCTGGAAATAGAAACTGGTAAGTAAAAAGACCAATATAATTTGTAACACAAGCCAAACAGATTGATGTTGGTATTACATTCACAATTCTGAGAGAGTCTTCATCTTGCTGCTCGTCCTTTTGATCATCTTTAGTTAGACTCCCCACAAGCAAAACCTAAATTTTTCACAAGAATATGAAAGAAAGAAAGTTCAAAATCAATAGAAAAAAGCTTCAATATACATTCACTCAAAACATTCATTCATGCCGTAAAGCAATCAGAAAATGTTCAACTAGGTCATAAAGAATTCAACGTACCAGGGAGTAGATGCATGCAGTTACAGCATACAAAAGAAAGACGAAGAAGACTTTGTAATTTGCATTGCCCACACAATTATTCATCCAAATGCAGTGGTGGTCCTTGTATTCAAAAGGCAGCACTTTTTAACACATTAAGCAGGGCATTTGAGACAACACAAGGCATGAATGATAACATAGCAACGCATACCATTCGCAGAACACATCGTTGACATACACGGCAATGATGTGCACGAGGAGGCTTATAGTGAGAACACTTTTGGCAGTATCTCAGGTCGCCACCCTGCAAAACCAATCCACAGAAGAGCTAGTCTGTGAAGGCAGTCCCAAAATTCTGTGAAATAATTCTAAATCCAGATTGAATTTCCGTCAGTTTCTACCATTTTAATCACAATGTTATACATCGTTTCTTAGATCATTACCACTTAATGATCAGTTCAGGAAAAATGCACAAAGAAAAATCATTTTGGCTACAACATGATTTACAGAGAGTAATACCTCTTTTACCACACCTGCTACATTATGCTGATTTACAGATCTATCAGGCACCAAAGTGCTTGTCATAACTTGAAATTTTAATTAAGGGTAAAACGGCATTTAAATGATTATGTGCAAGCCTGTTAATTATTTTGGGGCAGTATTTGAATTTATCTAAACTTGTGTCACTATATTTAATTATTTATTTATTTATTTTTCTTTTCTTATTTGATATTATTTTATTTTATTACAATATATTTTTTTTCCTAGGGTTAAAGTGGGTACATATTTTAAATTGAGTGTGTAGAGGTAGACCACACATACACACACATATACTACATATATCTACAACTCATTTAAATGCAAAGACCAAACAAAACAATTTGTGGGCCCCACCACCCCACTAAATGGCCGGCCATTACTCCTCTCTCTCCTCATTTCATTTTTTTTTTCTTTTCTTTTTTCTTTCTCTCTCTCTCTCTTCTTCTCCATTTTCTCCTATATCATTTGGGTATACAAACCCTCCATCTTCAAGCTTCCAATACACCCCTAAAAAGTAATTTTCGTGAGTTTTGCTATTTCACAAAACATTCTTAGATTTTCAAGAGCTTTCTAATGGTACCAACAAAATTCGTTTTGGTTTCCTCAAAGTTGTAAATTTAGAGTTGTATGCTAAATTGTGAATTTTGTGCTTTTGTTGTACTAAACTTGATTATGTGATGCTAGATGTGCTTAGGATGCTCCCCTTATGTGAAAAAACATGCTAGGACGTTAGTTTAGAAATCCTTATCAAGTATGTTAAATTATGAAGTTCAACTACATTCTTTGAGATACTTGATATTATGTTTAATGGACTAGAATTATTGCTTAATTTATTGTAGTGGATCATCCTTAATGTCATTGTTAACATCATATGCATTGAGGCCTAATCGGCAAGCATTACATTATCACGACATAAACGTTTTGTTTTGAAAAGAGAAAAACCCCATGTGAGGGGGTTTTATTTAAGAAATCCAGACGTGGGTTGTGATGTGAGACAGGGAGAATGACCCTTAGAAACATTCAAACTCCAGCTATATTCGGTTGGCTCCCGAAAGTTGGTATGCTACACTACATGCGTGGGTGGCTCATGGTCCGGTAATGAGAGAGGTGTGCATATATTACGCATAGCCTTGCGGCTTTAATCATTTCATTGTAGCCGTGGTGGCAACCCATTGCATCTCATTTCATTTTAGTCATGGATAACATATAGACTTGTTACAATGTTTTCTACGAGCCGTCGTTCTCATAAAAATGACAAAACATTTTTCAAGTGAGCTTGATAAGGGAAAAGGGCACATGTGACCCGACACGTAGACTCGAAACTTTTTGTCCTATTTTGAAGACTCGTACTTGGTTATGTATATGGATAGTTCTCTTGTAAATTTCAACTAGTTGGGGAAGTTTGTAATAGTTTAGTGCTCTAAAAGAAAATTATTTGTAATACTTCCATTACAAAACTTCTTGAGTTTGGACTTCCTTATTTTTGTCATTTGGGAAGCCTTGGTGTAAATTTGATGGACAAGTGTTAGTCCTTACTTTTCATACTTGTTCAACTTATCTATGTTATGTAATATTTCCGAGATCGTAGAATCTCTTTTAAGTTTTATGTTTGTGTGTTGATTTGAATCCTTGCCGGATTCGGTTGTGTTTGGTTTGTCCTTGCCGGACTCATTGTTCTTTTATTTTAAATTCTTGCCGGATTTGTTCACCTTGCTTCCAAAAGTAATGTGATTTAGAATCTCTCTCCTCCAATTTCTCTCTCCCATTTTCTCTCCCTTTATCTCTTTCACTCCTCGATTTTAATAAATTTTGAGTACATGAAGTTCCGTTTGGTCTAGACACGTGTTGAATGTTGTTTAGGACTTGTTTAGTCTTGTACCATGGTTTAAACTTGAAAATTCGGTGTAGTTGGGAACATGTTAAAATGTTGTCAGATTTGCTGTCAAAGAAAAACTTCTGTTTTTTTTTTTTGTTTTCTGCCCAAATGGTGCAGAATTGAAAAAAATGTCATTAGACGAAAGTTGTGCAGAATTGAATTTTACATGGACCTTCGCAAACAGAATGTGAAATTTCTAAAGATATAACTACATACAGGTGTTTTAAAATTCAGCAACTTATCAAAAAAATGCCTTTTTTCAAAGTTATTGTATTTTTCCTTCTCCCCTGGATCTAGTGCTTGCCCGGAAAGTCTTTTAAATAAATTTTTAATTGCTTTCATTTTTTTTTTTTGAACTCATTAAGCTGAATTTTCATGAATTTTAAATTCTTTTCTCTTTCCTCGCACTTCGGTTTTCGGGGCGTGACAGTTTGGTATCAGAACCGTGGTGGCGACCCATTGCATCTCATTTCATTGTAGCCGTGGTGGCGACCCATTGCATCTCATTTCATTTTAGTCATGGATAGCATATAGACTTGTTACAATGTTTTCTACGAGCCGTCGTTCTCATAAAAACGACAAAACATTTTTTAGGTGAGCTTAATAAGGGAAAAGGGCACATGTGACCCGACACGTAGACTCGAAACTTTGTCCTATTTTGAAGACTCGTACTTAGTTATGTATATGGGTAGTTCTCTTGTAAATTTCAACTAGTTGGGGAAGTTTGTAATAGTTTAGTGCTCTAAAAGAAAATTGTTGTAATACTTCCATTACAAAACTTCTTGAATTTGGACTTCCTTATTTTTGTCATTTGGGAAGCCTTGGTGTAAAATTGATGGACAAGTGTTAGTCCTTACTTTTCATACTTGTTTAACTTATCTATGTTATGTAATTATATTTTCGAGATCGTAGAATCTCTTTTAAGTTTTATGTTTGTGTGTTGATTTGAATCCTTGCCGGATTCGGTTGTGTTTGGTTTGTCCTTGCCGGACTCATTGTTCTTTTATTTTAAATTCTTGCCGGATTTGTTCACCTTGCTTCCAAAAGTAATGTGATTTAGAATCTCTCTCCCCCAATCTCTCTCTCTCCCATTTTC
Source organism: Hydrangea macrophylla (assembly GCA_033977485.1). NCBI lineage: Eukaryota > Viridiplantae > Streptophyta > Magnoliopsida > Cornales > Hydrangeaceae > Hydrangea > Hydrangea macrophylla. The sequence continues at coordinate 114,206,741 of CM066983.1, forward strand.
TCTCCCTTTATCTCTTTCACTCCTCGATTTTAATAAATTTCGAGTACATGAAGTTCCGTTTGGTCTAGACACGTGTTGAATGTTGTTTAGGACTTGTTTAGTCTTGTACCATGGTTTAAACTTGAAGATTCGGTATAGTTGGGAACATGTTAAAATGCTGTCAGATTTGCTGTCAAAGAAAAACTGCTTATGTTTTTTTTGTTTTCTGCCTAAATGATGCAGAATTGGAAAAAATGTCATTAGACGAAAGTTGTGTAGAATTGAATTTTACATGGACCAATGCGAACAGAATGTGAAATTTCTAAAGATATAACTACATACAAGTGTTTTAAAATTCAACTATAAAAAAAAATGCATTTTTTCAAAGTTATTGTATTTTTCTTTCTCCCCTGGATCTAGTGCTTGCCCGGAAAGTCTTTTAAATAAATTTTTAATTGCTTTCATTTTTTTTTTTTTGAACTCATTAAGCTGAATTTTCAAAAGTCCTCACCTCTGTTTGACTCGTTGACATGTAAGGCCCCCTTGGCATATATGTTAATGAGTCATCATAATAGGAATCCCCGTGGGATCCCAATGTCGCTTCCGCGCCTGTGTATGAATTTTAAATTCTTTTCTCTTTCCTAGCGCTTCGGTTTTCGGGGCGTAACAGTGCTTCATCATGCTTCACATACCCACATAAGAACTAGTGCAAACACTAAAATGTATCAATAGTGACAAAGCATTTAACTGAATAAATCCTAGTCTACGGCGTTGACCTATGGTGAACTTCAAACTTGAAGAAAAATAGAGAGAGAGGAGAAAATTTTCATTAGAATCAACTTGATTACAACAGAATTCATTTCTCTAGTTCTAGAGAAAAAGAAAGTAAAAACTGTTACGGAATAGAAAATTATCTAAAACAGTTACTGTTCATTACAGATGTATTCACAGCAAATCATAACAGAAAAGCCACTTGTCAATGTGAAGAATGCTACTGTGTGAGTGACCATGATCAAGGATCATGGTGGTTTAACATGTCCCCTCAAGTTAATGGGCTCTGTCAAGGATAGAGAACAACAACATGGACCAGAAAAAGCTGCAGAGAAGGGCATGAGTTTATCTCTGAGATATTGAAATCTGGAGACGGAGAGAACTTTAGTGAAGATATCTGCTATTTGATCAGTGGAGGAAATGTGAGCAACTTGAAGCTGTTTGGAGGCTATTCTCTCACGAATGAAGTGAAAATCAACTTCAATATGTTTAGTCCTTGCATGGAAAACTGGATTCGCAGCTAAGGACAAGGCTCCAATATTATCACAGTATATAATTGGTACTGAATTTAAAGGAACGTGAAGATCTCTCAAAATCTGATGAACCCATAGTATGTCAGCCGTAGTGTTTGCTAATGCTTTGTACACAGCTTTAGTGCTGGAGCGAGCCACAGTGGCTTGTTTCTTAGCTGACCAAGATATTAGATTAGTACCAAGATAAACGCACTGTCCTGAAGTGGAGCGTCTGTCAAGATGATCACCTGCCCAATCTGAGTCACTATAGCCAATTGAAGTAAGAGAAGCAGCTTGAAAAACTAAACCATAACCAATGGAACCCTTGAGATACTTCAATATCCTCTTAACAGCTACAAAGTGATGATTTAGAGGAGTTTGCATATATTGACAAACCCAATTTACAGCATAAGAAAGATCTGGTCTTGTAATGGTTAGATACTGTAAAGAACCCACCAAGCTCCTATAGAGAAAAGGATCAACGTATGGAGAAGTATCATGGGTAGCATATTGTTTGGAAGCAGTGGGAGAAGAGCAAGGTTTACAGTCTTGCATAGCAGCTTTGACAAGCAATTCAGTGGCATACTTGGTTTGGGACAGAGACAAACCTTGAGAGGATGTCTGAACCTCTATCCCTAAGAAATAATGAAGAAGACCAAGTTCTTTCATGGCAAAGACAGATTTCATGGCAGAGATAAGAGCTGATATGCTAGCAGCAGTGCTTCCAGTGACCAATATGTCATCAACATAAACTAAGACAATCATAATGTGGTCGGGCTGATAATGTACAAATAAAGATGTATCAGCAACACTGTTGTGAAAACCATACTTAAGCAAGAATTTGGAAAAAGTAGTAAACCAGGCTCTGGGGGCTTGCTTTAAGCCATTTAAGGCTTTGTTCAATTTGCACACATGATGAGGATTGGTTTGGTCAATAAACCCTGGAGACTGCACCGTATAAACTTCCTCTTCTAAAATCCCATGGAGAAAGGCATTTGACACATCTAGTTGCTGAATTTTCCAACCAAAATGCAGAGCAATAGAAATGACAATGCGAATAGTTGGTTGTTTCACTACTGGACTGAAAGTTTCAAAATAATCAAGGCCTTCAATCTGGTGGAAACCTTTAGCAACCAATCTAGCTTTGTATCTAGAAATGCTCCCATCAGCATTGTGTTTAATTTTAAACACCCACTTGCAGCCTATGACTGATTTATCAGGAGGTAACAAGACAAGACCCACGTGTGTTGGTGTAACAAGGCATTATACTCAGAGGACATGGCTTCTCTCCAGATAGAAGAAGAGTTAGCTTGTGAGAATGAAGTAAGCCCATGATGTAGATACAAATCAGAAGAGAGTGTTTTGGTAAGATGAGCTGAAGGAGGAAATGGATGTTTGGGTTTATAGATACCCAATTTGGACCTAGTGATCATAGGGTGAGAAATTACAGGAAGTGAAGTAGAGGTTGTAGAGAGAAGAGTGGAGAGAGTAGTGGAAGATGTTGATGAGGAAGATGAGGAGGGTGAAGATGATGAGGGAGCTGTGGGAACTGAAACTGATGAGGATAAGGAATCAAGATTGGATGTGGAAGACCGAGAATAGTCTGGAATATCCTCATGATAAGAAATGAGAGAGGAAGAGTGAGGAGTGGATAAGGGAGTAGAGGATGTAGAAGAGAAGGAATCAGACAAGGGAAACAAGTACTGAGCAAAAGAGGAAGAGAAAGGAAATTGATCTTCAACAAATCTAACATGTCTGGAGATGAAGACAGTGCCAGTGATGGGATCAAGGCACTTGTAGCCTTTAAAGGTTGTACCATAACCCAAAAACACACAATTTCTGGACTTAAGGGCAAGTTTAGAAGTTCTGTAGGGTTGAAGCCAAGGATAACAACAACATTCAAAGACTCTCATCATAGAATAGTCAGGAGAGACAAAGGGAGTTTTGAAATACAATGTAGCAGAAGGCAACCTATTGATCAAGTAAGTTGCTGTGAGTAGAGTGTCAGGCCAGTATTTAGCAGGAACAAAAGAGTGTTGAAGCATTGCAAGAGTAGTTTCAATGAGATGTCTATGCTTGTGTTCACTCACACCATTCTGCTCAGGTGTATGAGGACAAGTTCTCTGATGAAGTATACCATTTTGAGTCAAGAAGGAAGTCATTTGCTGGTTAACATATTCACCTCCATTATCAGTTCTGAGAGTTTTGATGGAGAGTTTGAACTGAGTATCAACCATTCTTTTCAATTGAACAAAAGTGGTAAAAACTTGAGATTTATTGGCAAGAGGATAGAGCCATGTGAACTTTGTAAAATCATCTATGAATACAACATAAAGATGTGGAAATAGTATTGGTGGGTCCCCATACATCACTATGGATCAATTCAAATGGTTGTTTGGAAGTGGTGGTAGAAAGATGAAAGGGTAGCTTGTGACTCTTTGAGAAATGACAGTAGTGACAGTTAGATGGTTGGGAAATTGAGGGAACTGAATCCATATATTGCTTGTTGATGACTGAGAGAGCCTGAGAAGAAGGATGACCGAGGCGAAAATGCCAGAATTTAGAATTAGATGAAACAGAGAGTAGAGCATTTGATGTGGATGATGATGTAGACTTAAATGGAGTAGAGACCTTGATGACAGGATCCTTGAAAGACAATATTGTTTGTAGATTTATCTTGAATAAAGAAAGCATCGGAATCAAAGATTACTCTACAGTTGTTATCTCTGGTTAATTGATGCACAGACAAAAGATTGTGCTTAATCTGAGGAACATGAAGAACTTTGGACAGTAAAAGGGACTTGGATGGAGTTGGTAAAAGACCATCTCCACAATGAAGAATGGGAATTGTGTCACCATTACCCACAATGACTGAATCTGAGCCATTATAGGACTGAAAAGAATGAAGTTGGTGAACATTATTTGTAAGATGACTTGTTGCACCAGTATCAAATAACCAATCGGAAGCAGAATTAGGTGATATAGCACTATAGGCAGAGGTATGAGCAACAAATGCATGTGGAGAAGGTTGATCTTAAGGAGGTTGTGAATCTTGGGAAGGAAGTGTGGAAGGGTCAGTATACTAGGTAGGAGGTGGGGAAGGGGAGAAAAGGGGAATGGGGCTAGGAGCAGATGAAAAAGAATGAGAATAAGAAGTGGGAGTAGGAAGATAATTGGGTTGGGGGAAAGAATGATTGGGTTGAGGTAATGATTAAGGATAGGATTGAGGGGAGGTTGAATGGAAGGGATTGTATAGGAGGTGGGTTGAGAATGGGGTTGAGATAAAGAAGGAATGAAAGGTTGCTGAACATTGGGTTGTGCAAAGTAGGCATGAGAAGTCTGCAGATTTGATTGAGATGGATGTTCTTGAGATGAGTTCAATTGGGATTTGAAATCTGGTAGTTTGGATTAAAACGATGATAACACTGAGAAGCAGAATGATTTGTTTTTCCACAGATTTGACATTGAACTTTGTTGAAGGTATTTCGTCCAGAACCACGACCTCGTGAATTTCTATTTCTGCCTCCAACTCTATAGCTCATCCCAAAATCACCATAATTTCCTGGTTTGGGAATAAAGAACTGTGAACTCTGTGCTTGAAACTTATCAAATCGAACCAGTATTATGAGTGACAGCTGCTAATGCTGTTGTAGTTTCACCATTGTGAGTCATTTTCATTTCTCGAGATATATGAAGTTCTTCATATCTTAACAGAGTTTGTAGATCTAAAAATGAAATCAATCGAGAGCTAGCTCGTAGAGTAGTTTTCAATGAAGAATATTCTGGAGTTAAGTCATTAATTGTGTATAAAACAATATCCTCTTCACTAACTGTGACACCCGAAGCAGAATTTATCAACACAATCCTTGATTCGATCAAGGTACTCATCCATGGAACTCTGTTCTTTTGCAGCATTGAGGAACTTTAGCTTCAACTCATGAACATGTGACCTAGATGACGATGCATATCTCTGTGCAAGATGATACCAGATTTGTGACGCATGTTCGAATCCTACAACTTGTGGTAGAATTGATGATGATATGGTTGCATTAAGACAACTTACAAGTTGTCGATCTATGTCAATCCAACTTGAAAATTCAGGGTTTGATACAGAATTACCTTATTCATCTGTAATTTCTAAACTGGTGGTGGTGTTGATCCATCCACATAGCTGAGTAAATGATTTGCAAGAAGTGCATTGCGGACTTGAAGTTGCCACATCATATAATTTGTCTGGTCAAGTCGAATTGTTACAAGAGAATTCAAGTTTGAGACAAAGAAAACAAGATTAGGAGGTAAATTCAGACTTCTGGGAGTGATCGCCATTGAAGATCTGTATGAGTTCTTCAAGAACAGAGTAAAGAAAGAAAGAAAAAAACAAAGAAGACGAAGAACATGCTAAGGATTGCCTCGAGCTTTGATACCATGAAGAAAAATAGAGGGAAAAAAAAAATTCATTAGAATCAACTTGATTACAACAGAGTTCATTTCTCTAGTTATAGAGAAAAAGAAAGTAAAAACTGTTATGGAATAGAAAACTATCTAAAACAGTTACTGTTCATTACAGCTGTATTCACAGCAAATCATAACAGAAAAGCCACTTGCTAATGTGAAGAATGCTACTCTGTGAGTGACCATGATCAAGGATCATGGTGGTTTAACAAAACTCAGTTAGGTATAAAATAAGAATATATCCATGCCCAATGAAAGTTCAACTGACAGTTGTGCGACAATCTTCCACAGAAATTCAAGCACCAAAAAAAAAAAAAAAAACAAACAATGTCGTAGGAAATGGTTCTAATTGTTCAATTGCTATAGCTGCTACCAGTTTCAGTTGACTTAAACTAGAAACAATCATTACACCACATCAGTACAAATCAACAAGGTCAGTAATCTACCACAAACATTAAGTCAAAATTTATACTATACTAAAAACTGGTAGAAAGTTCGAAACATTGATTGAATTTGTAGTTAAGCAAATGTTACCAAGCAAGCACACATAAATTATAAGAACAAGTATCAGCTTTTTAAAACCCAAATTGTGATAAAAGTTCATACCCAAGAATCGTATGGAGATTGATCACATTATTCCACAGTTTTTAGCATCAATTGTTACAATCTTGATGTTCAACATATATATATATATATATATATGCAAGCTAGTGCACACACTCAAGAAATAAATCACACTCAAGCTAGTATTGGGGTAGAACGATATCAGCTTTTCTAGAAATAAATCACACTCGCGCGCGCGCGCACACACTCACACACACACACACACAAAAAAACACCTAAAATGTACAGATGAATTCAACACGGGTTCAAAGTAGTACCTTGCGCTTGATCTCGTGAATCGGGTTATCGGCGTCCTCGATATCCGGCATGAATGTAGATGGGATCCGACCCGGATCCGTGAAAATGGCAACGGAGTAGCTGAAGACGCACATTACAGCAAGGGCGGTGAAAACGACGGCGTTTATGATTCCGGGCGACGACCAGAGACCGAACCATTGCTCTATGAAGACGAAGACCGTCGAGAAGTACACGTAAGCGATGGCAGTTGCGACGACGGTGACGGGGAGAGAGAATCGGAAGCCACGCTTCATTTCTCTCTCCTCTGGTGATCGGACGGTGGAGGGAGTGCGTTGGGATTCGGAGCGGAAGGGTAATGATTGCGATGGGCTGGTGGTGGTGGGTTTATTGGGATTCGTGTAGAAGGGGGGACAATCGTCGGAGCCACCGGCGTAGGGAGGTCACGACGGTGTCTCCGGCGAGATTTGGTCCGATGAATTGCTTAGTTTTTGGGGGGGCCGTGGGGGAAATTGGAGACTACTACATGGGGAGGTTGGTGCCTGGTGGTGGGTGGCTCTAGTGTCTAGATGGTGCGGTGCCGTTGGCCATCTTAATTTACCGAAATAGGCTTTGGATGATCCATATTTAACAAAGAAACCATTTGGCTTTTTTATTTTTATTTTTTGAGTTATATTTTGGGCACTAACAATATCCACTAACACTTACTAACACACTCTATCTCTCTCCTAGTGGCATTGTGGGGTCCGTAGTGGACCCCGCAGTACCACTAGGAGAGAGATAGAGTGTGTTAGTAAGTGTTAGTGAATTTTGTTAGTGCCCCTAGCATTGCCCTTATTTTTTTTATACTACATTACATTTAATTTTGGTAACTAGGAGGCAAAAAGTTCAGGTGATCAATAAATGAAATATTAATATATAGTTGAGTGTCATCAAGTTCAAGTAATCATTTCGGATATTTAAATAAATGGAGGAGGATTTCCTAGTGGCTAGGGATGTAAAAATGGTCCATCGGAATTCGGTCCGATCCTGCATTGATCGGGTTTGGGTTTTGGTCCACGGGCTCTTTCTCTCTTTTGGGTCAGGCGGGTTAGAGGGTTCATGCTCTAGGCCCTACTCGAGGGCCTAGGGATGGGCTTAAGGCCTCGGGCCGTGCAGGGCCGGGCCTAAGTTGTCTTTTTTTTTTTTATTACTCTTATAAGATATATAAACACATTATAAATATGTAAACAAGTGACAAAGGAACGGAAGATATAAAGGGTTAGAGTCTAATTAAATAAATAAAATAAAAATTATTATCTTTTATTAAAAGAAATTAGAAATAAAAACGATTACGCCCCAAATTTGGCATTACTCCTATGTATAATTGTATTATATCCTTAAATTATTCGAGTAACACTATGATTCTTTTCCTAAATGGTTCTCAAGCATAAGTGGTAACGAGTCCACCTTCAATAATGGTAGGATCACTTCAACATCGTTCAATCAAAGTAAGCTCATTGTCATATATTTTTGGGAATCATTTGAGATACAAAATTTTGGAAGCATAACATTACTCAATTTACTCGCAAGTTGGCAATACTATAAATTTTGTCACTTGCAATTTTGATTATATGAATTGTTGGAAAGCTTCTGGGCTTAATCGGGCTGGGCTCGGTCTTCAAGAGATAGGCCCAAGCCCTACCCAGGGATGTAAGGGCCTAGGGCCAGGGTTGCCCTACCTCGGGCTTGGGCTGGGCTTAAGGCCTATTTTTTTCGGGCTGGGCATCGGGCTGTCTGACGGACCGGGCTTTTTTTACATCCCTACTAGTGGTTTATTTTTGTTGTTATAGTGAATTTATTTTATTTTATGTTTTCTTGCTTCTTTCATTCAGAAAATCTATTAATTGAAAAATCATCAAGCTAAAACTCATTTCATTTCTTATGTTGTCATGGTTATTTATTTATTTATTTTTTTTTTGAATTGAAAATTGGAATATATTCTCTCTTTCCCTATTGTAGTAGGAGCAATTTATTTATTTATTTATTTATTTATTTTTTTATTATTATTATTATTATTATTTTTTATAGTAGGAGCAATTATGCTTTAAATAATCAACTAGGTTTGGTTGAAATTCGTTAGGACTCTTGTCCTCCATCTTCGAGGTCGAGGGCTCGAAACCTTTTAAGGGTTATTACAAGTTGGTTAAAAGGACAGATTTTTGGAATATTAAATTTGTGTTTTGACCTGTCTAAGATTTTTTCTCTCTATCATGTCTTGAGGAACAAAACATAGCATCAAATTGGAAAAAAGATATGTTTTCCTAACATAATCATCCACTTTGTGCACAAGATTCTTTATTGGTGCATGGATGAGTTAACTTAACCTTGAAGCATTGTAACTCACAAGTAGAACATGGTACAAAAGACTGCGCGCACACTAAAGAATACAAGGTAATTCGTATATAATTGAACAGGATTACAAGCCTAAGAACATTACTCAAAATCTCTCCACATTATCTTTTTTTGGGGAGGGGTACAAAAAGTGAGAACCACAAGCTAAAAATCCCTAAACTTACTTAATTTTTCTTAACCCTATCTGGGAACAATAAAATAAAAAATAAAAAAAAAATAAAAAAGAAAAGAAAAAAAATAAAAAAAAGAGAAGAGACGAATTAAACAATTAAAAGTAACAAAGTCCCTTGTGGTCGAGTGATAAGCTTCTTGGGTGTACTACCCAAGAGGTTTAGTGTTCGAGTCATAAGGAGCGTGACCACTGGAGTATTCACCCGGCACCTCCAGCCCTCAGGAGATTAGTCGAGGTGCGCGCAAGCTAACCAGGACACCCCCGATTACCAAAAAAAAAAAAAAAACAATTAAAAGTACAAAGAACGAACAACAAACAAATTAAGAAAAATAGGTTCAACATTTAGGTAGATCGGACGGGGGAGGTGGCAGTTTTTGATTGGGCCGCTTTCCGTCATTGACTATCCATGCCATCTTCAAACCCCAACTTGTGTGGACTTCCAAGTGACAGTGCATGAACCATACACCTGTTAACATGTCACCGTTTGGAATACTTTAATTTCTCTCGAATTGTCATTGGCAGCTAAAGAATTTAAATAATATTTTATTTAAATTTTGTTGAAATCACTTTAATAAAATTAAGTTTAATTTTGTTGAAATCTCTCTAACCGTGGAAACATAAGTAGAATAGAATAAGATTTTTTTTAAAAAAATTAATTTCTCCATAGATTTATATGAAATATTTAGGATTCATTTCGTAATAGTTTTTGCTTTTTGTCGAAGTTGGACAGTACAGTTTTTTTAGATGAATTGTCAAAATCAATCATAGTAATTTTTGAATTCTCATTACCATTCATGGCTTCAGTTACCAAACAGAGCTATAATTTAGGTAGCTGGTGCTTTGATTTCATTTCATAAGTAGTTGGATAAATTTCAGGAGTAATGTTATGCTTCTCAAATATTAAATCTCAAATTTGATTATCAAAAGTTTTGCGATGTTGGTACAATTGACAAATCATTTCATAATTAGATTTGGATTCAATTTTAAAAAGCATTTAATACCCACCTGGATTGTCTGCAAGGAAGCGTATGGCCACCCAACCACCGGAGGGAACACTTACGGTGTTCCTCTCAGCCGGGTCAACGAGATTGAACTTAGCCGGATCCTTCTTCGGATCATAGTTACCAAAACCCTGACCCACCACAAAGAAATTGAACCCATGGAGGTGAAGTGGGTGAGACTCTGCCCCAATAATGCTTGTGTCCTGCATAACCAGCTCCACCTTAGTATTAAACGGTAGCACCACCACTTTTGTTCCACTTGTCACCATAACATTCCTCGGTGGAGTGCCCGTATAATTAAATTTCATTGTTGGGTTTACGGGAAAATCAGTAGTGTACACCCCATTTGATTTTCCAAAGAAGTGAGCTTGAAGTAGGGCCGTGTTTGGCTGCACAAATGACACATTGTTGATCGAAGCAGCCAACTTTGTGTTATTGGGTCCTTGACAAGTTTTGTTTTTAGGACATGGGTTCAATCCTAATCCCACAGTGAAGAAAAATTGTCTATCCACTTTTTTTGGGACATTTGTGGGAAATTTTGAATTTGCTAAGCTTCGGAGCTTCTTGCTGAAATTTGTTGCAAAAACGGTGTCGTTGAATTTGGGAAGTGACGGTTTCAACAGAGGGAGATTAGTTTTGTTTGAGGGTGGTTGGTGGTGGTATTCAAGGATTCCGGCGGTGGTGGAATTGTCGAAGGCGCCGGGGCCGGTGGCGTAGGGCCGAGCCGCCATGAGGAAGGTGGCATTAGGGAGGTTTGATTTGGTGGTGAGAAGTACATTGGTGGTCTGTCCTGGAGTGATGAGAACTATGTTGGTTTTGAATGGTTTTGTATAGATAGCATCGGCTTCTACTACGGTGAGTGTGTGGTTGGCAATGCTGAAGAAGAGCTCATCATTGAGTGCGGCGTTGATCAGACGGAGGAGGTATGTCTTCCCTGGCTTCACTTTCAGTTTGAAGGTATCTGCAAAAATGTAATACATGTACAACAGAGTTTGTCATTTTAAATCCCAAAATGCCCTGATAGGGCCCATTTGGTAACAATTTTTGAAGTGTTGCCCATTAGCAATTATGCAACTCCAAAAGCTACTATTATATAAAATCGTATGGCAGACTCGGCTTCTCCGACTTAATCCCAAAAAAAAAAAAACTGAGTGAATTGCAGAATTGTACGTACTAGTGTCCAAAAGCTATCCTAGACAGCTTATGGCAAATTGCCTTTTTTTTGTACGATCAATCACAAAAGCAAAAAAACTATTCTAACTGGGCTACCGCGACAGATTGTATATGCAGAGTACTACTGTTATATACCTTTAGTTGAGCAGTTGTAGAAGGGACCAGGAAGGCCATTAATGGTGTAGGCATCAGAAACATTTGGGGCTCCTCCAGTTTGTAGTGCTTGGTTAATAATTTTCTCTGTATCTGCATTCCACCATTCACCTGAAATCCAGCCCGGCCAGAGTTCACACACACACACACACACATATATACAGATTGTGACTACATTTATTACTTAAAGGCAGTGACATTTCTTTTTCTGGTGGTACATAATTAATCATAATTAAGTTGTATATATTACCAAAAATGATGGGTACTTCTTTGTGGGGTTGTGGAAATGGGTAAGCCACGTGTCGCTTGGGGAGGATGACTATAGGTCCATAGAGTGTAGCTCTCATCCATGAGATGTGTGCATGCCAAAACAAGGTCCCTCTTTGACCAGTAATAGTGAAGTTATATACATAGCTCTGCCCTGTCTGAATTGGACACTGTGTTATATATGCAGGTCCATCTGCCCATCCACTCCTTATCTGCCTCACTCCATGCCTTAATATCATACAAAATTCAAGACATATATGTGCTATGAATCATTATATAGATGTAGCACAATATTCAAACAAATGTAACTAACTAAGTAACAACAAACTTTTGCATTAATTTTAACAACTCCAACATTAACAAACAATTAGTTTGGAGGGTGGGTCAGTTTCTTACCAATGAAGGGTCATATTGTTCTGAACACGGTTAACTACTTTAATCAGCAATGTATCACCTTCCCTTGCAATGATTCGAGGCCCCGGAAACTGCCCGTTCACCGTCACAATGCTCTTTGTTTGGCACAACCTTGTCACATTTTGAAGCTTGATCTATAAACCCCCAGCCCAAAAAAAAAAAAAAGTAAATAATCAAGATCATTATATGTGCCTAAATATAATATAACATATGACATCAATGTATACACAATTGGCATGCATATACATACATCAAACTTGTAGTGCCTTGTAGTGCCTGCATGTTTTGCTAGCACAATCTCTGCCAAAACCAAAAAAGCACTGAAGACAATGAGAATGGGCCTTGGAGAGTGTGAACCCATTTCACTTGTTTCTTTTTTGTTTGTTGGAGAGAAGATTGAAAAGAGACGGTGTTTGAGATTGGAGAGACTCGAAAGTTCTTTGCTGCAGATAGAGATAGAGCAAGTGATGTGTGTATATATAGTGAGAGAGGGCAAAAAAAAAAACAGAAAAGAAAAGAAGAGAATTCGTTTGGTTAATTAGGTATTTAATTAGGAATGTGATAATCACCTGCTGTACCTCAATTTAACAAATTGAATGTTGACCTCTATAGGCTGTTGGTTGGGTTAAACTTTACTTTCGAGTGCTGTCCAAGTCAGATTGTCATATTTGAAACTAACATATCAAACGGTTGTTTCTCAGGTACCCAAAATGTCCCTTTGGGCATTCACTTCTGAATTGCAATATGATATGGTAGCAAGGCAGTAATTTTAAATGATTAGCTTTTATGTGCCAGTCAAAACCAGGTCCTGTGTCTGGATCAAATAGTGATTAATTACCATAGATGGGCTTTAAAAGATTAAATGATATTGCTCTCTCTCTCTCTCTCTCTCTCTCTCTCTCTCTCTCTCTCTCTCTCTCTCTCTCTCTCTCTCTCCTAGTTCTTTTCTTATTTATTTCATCATAGAAATACCAAAATTTTCTTTAAAAATTATTACGGTATTACCTCATCATTACTTTGATGGGGTTAGTTATCATCTCATGTATGAGATCTCTATAGTTCTTTTCAGCATGGTGAGCCTCCCTCAGTGAGTCAGTGGGTTAGAATAATTCAACCAGAATCTGGAATTTTTTGACAGAAATTCAATTTACTACCTGAGTTTTTTATTTTTTATTTTTTATTAAGGGGCGCGATCTAAGGTCTTTGACGAGTAATATTTAACTAGATCCACAAAATTGAAAACCCGTTCTAAGGTTCTCAATATTTTTTTGGACAACAAAACTTGTTGTACATGAGTTTTTTTTGCTGATATCAACTTTTGGAATGTCTCTAAAAATGAAAAATTTAAAGACATTTCAGGACAAATATCTCCAAGTTTTCCCCCTTTTTATTTTTTATTTTTATGAAAAAGTCTCTAAAACCGAAAAATTCAGACACATTTTGGGAGAAATGTCTCTGAAATCGAATAATTCAAACACGTTGTGGGAGAAATGTCTCTAAAACTGAATCATTCGGACACATTCTATGAAAAAAGTCTCTAAAAATGTTTCTAAAATGTCTTTAAATATGGAGAATTTAGGGATATTTTGGGAGAAACGTCTCTCAAAATTCTTAATGTCTCTAAAAATTCAATTTTAAAGACATTCCAAGAGTTGATGTCAGCAAAGAAAAAAAAAAATAGGAATGGGCGGTGACATCAGAGCGACACGCATAATGGGGAGAGGGGTAATTTCGTCTATAAAAATGAGGGACTTTAACCCCAAAAAAAAGAAGAGGGAAAAAAGTGTCCTTTGGGCTTAAGGAATTGAGTAAGATACTTGTGCCACACCCACAATTACATCTAACACAATCTGACCATTGATTGTCCTTAATTTTAGTAGGTTCTACATAAGTTCCACATTAGACTCACTAGAATCAAGGATCATGATATACTGGATGTGGTTGTGGGTGTGGATGTGGGTGTGGGTATATCATTATTGTAAGGAATTTTGGATTGTCTTTTGGCCTTATTGACCCATCCTCAAAGCATTAGCCCAATTTTTCCTTTATTTAAATATATATATATATATATATATATATTTAAATATATATTTTCCACCATTGTACTTAAATTACCAGAAGTCAAAGGATAGCACAGTTAGTTGTAAGTCTCCTTTAGATGATGGAATGACAAAACTTGATTACTACTGAATATTCTCCTCATCATTTTTGGGCAAAAGGGTATATACGTCATTGTTTATGGCATATCCAATTCATTTGGAAGAAGAAAAAAAAAACAATTTTATGTATTGAGTAGAAAATAAAATACCTCATGCATTCATAGATACAAGGAAAGGGATTGGACATCAAATTTGTATTTAACAGAGCAACATGACATAATTGGCCAATGGTTGCTTAGTGGCCCTCATGAATCTTCCAATCATTGATAATTGCTAATCAAAGCAAAATAGGAAGCTGTTAAAACCATCTAATGTTTGGCTGCTGGTTGTCCCCTTACTGTGCAATGTATAACTGCTTTGATGTTTACTCATGTTTTTTTTTCAACTGTTGTTTATTAATACTTTTCCTTTCTAGGATTCTCCTTCCCATAATACCCCTCTCCATCTTGTTCTCCATATGTATAACATTCAGAGAATCGAACTCAAATTCTTATTACAAATTACGGTAAATTTCATTTCGTCCCCTTATAGTTTGGCTGTGATTTCACTTTAGTCTCTGTAGTTTCAATTTTGTCAATTTGGTCCTTACAGTTTCAGTTTCGGTTCAATGTACTCCATTCATGAAAATTTCTTTCAATTTTTCCTATAATTTTTTACAGAAATATGTCATGTGATGCACATGTAAAGTACCATTAGTGGCCTAATGGTAAATTTACTTAGAAAAATTACACTTTATATACTTTTCAACCTAAATCTATCAAAAAATGTAAGAAAAATTGATGAATGAACTACATTGAACCTCAACTGAAACTATAAGGATCAAATTAACAAAATTGAAATTACAGAGACCAAAGTGAAATAACATCCAAATTATAAAGATGTAAAGTGTAATTTACCCTACAAATTATGAATTGTACTTGAACTAGAAAGATAGATTTTTCTAAAGTTTCGACTTAAATTTTGGTATGTAAGCAACATGAAGTAGGGACCGTTACATAGTGAGGAAAATAGAAAGAATGCAAGAAAAACCTTTTCTTTTTAGTATTATTTGGTTCCTAAGAAAAGGGGAGTAAATATTGGTATAATGGAAATACAACGTTATTGGTTGTATCGTACACGTACTGATACGATTTTCCTGGAAATAATTTGATTGATGTGATACCATGTTACTCAAATAACCGTGATATTAATTTTTTTTATTTTTTATTTTTGGTTATGAGAGGAAGGAAGAGATCTTTGATTTTACATTTTATATTCTTTTCCCCTTTTATTATTATTATTTTTCCAACTTTCTTACTTTAGTGATTTTTTTTGGTTTTTTGTTGTTTTTTAACTCCTAACCATTGGGCAAAACAGAACAAAATTAACAAGTTGTACAAATCCAGGATAAAGAACTAGGATTTTAATTCTTTTTGGTAGGTCTTTTTTTAATTATTATTAATTTTTTTTAGGGTTAAATACATTTTACTCCCTTGTAGTTAGACCCATTTTTATTTTATCCCTCTATGGTTCAAAGTAGACAGTTAACCCCCTGTGATTGTGGATTAAAGTAAAACTATTAATATTTCTCTTAAAATAGCCCCACATGGGAGAGTTTATGCGCCAATAATAACCCCACATAAGTAATTAACCCCCCAAAGGAGTTACATGTTAAAAATTAAAACTGCATATGTGGGGTTAAATGACCACCCAAAGATTTGGGACGGTACGAGATTTAAGGATATAGTCTTAGAAGTCAGATTTGCTTGATCAAATTGGTTGAATTTACATATGCATTATTCAATAGCTCTTCTCATATAAATATATATATATATATATATTATGCAGAGTGACCAAATTCTAAATCCATTTAAGTAGTACTGCCAATTGTCCTACACCTATGCTGCTAATATACAGAGAAATGTGAACTTGAGATTTATAGACTCATTAAGATTGGAACATGTACCCACAACAACTTATATATTTTCATAGAATTCTTGCTCAATGACATAAAAGAGATGAATGCTTAATTCAATAATCAAAAAATGTTATTGAGGACACCTTGAATAAACATTGTTGAGGTATCGATATATGTTACAAAAAAAATTACTCCAGTACACTCTTTATGATCTTCCCATCACCACCCCCGAAAGAGAAACCAAACAACAATCATATAACTCATTAGATAATTCCAAAAAGCTGAAAAAGTGAAAATAATTTAAAATCCGCAAATTAAAACAAAAGAGAAAACAAGAAGTGAAATGATCAATCAAAGTTAACATTTGGGGAGATCTGCTGGAGGTGGGAGTAGCTTCTGGTTGGTAAGTTTTCCATCTAAGACAAGCCAAGCCATCTTCAGGCCCCAGCTGGTGTGGGCTTCCAAGTGACAGTGCATAAACCATACCCCTGCACACACACTCATGTTTGTCATTCTAGCTCACACCTAGTTACATATATGTGTATCTATGTCATGTGTTTGTGTGTATTAGTTGAACACTCATCAATTAAAGATTTTGTTCCTATGGATGCTTCCAAATTTCATGCATCATGTCTGTGTATCAATATAGTTCTGTTTAATTTTAAGATTTGATTATTTTTTTTAGTGTCCAAATTAGATCTAGAATATATATCACATTTTTTTGAAAAATAAATCTTTTAATTTACTAGAGTCCTCTAGTACCCACCTGGATTGTCTGCCAGAAACCGGATAGCAACCCAACCGCCAGAAGGGACACCCACGGTGTTCCTTTCAATAGGGTCAACAAGATTGAAGTTCTTAGGGTCATTTTTAGGATCATAGTTTCCAAAACCTTGGCCAACAACGTAGAAATTAAAGCCGTGAAGATGGAGAGGGTGGCTCTCGGCACCTAGAATGCTTGTGTCCTGCATCACTAGTTCCACACTAGTGTTAAAAGGTAGAACCACAATTTTGGTTCCATTGCTCACCATGGTATTATTAGGAGGGGTGCCAGTGTAATTAAACCAATGTGTAGGACTGAAGGGAAAGTCAGGGGTATAAACGCCATTTGATTGCCCAGTAAAGTGGGATTGGAGGAGGGCTATGTTTGGTTGAATAAAAGAGACATTGTTGATTGAAGCTGCAAATTTTGTTCCATTTGGTCCCTGGCATGTTTGGTTTTTTCGGTCACATGGGTTTGTTCCGAGGCCTACAGTGAAGAAAAAGTTCTTATCGATCTTTTGGGGCACATTAGCGGGGAATTGAGCACTTGCTAAGCTTCGGAGTTTCTTAGAGAAATTGGCGGCAAAGGAAGTGTCATTCAGCGAAGGTAAAGTTGGTTTGAAGAGTGGAAGTTTCTTAATTGAGGCGGCTGGGTGGTGAGGGCTGGACGGTAATTCATACTCAAGTAAACCGGCTACTGTGGAGTTGTCGAATGTACCTTGGCCGGTCGCATAAGGCCTAGCAGTCATAAAAAAAGTGGCATTTGGGTAATTTGTTTTGGTTTTAAGAAGAACATTTGTGGTCTGTCCAGGTGAGATTAAAATTGTCTCTGTATCAAAAGGTTTAACATAAATGGCATCGGCTTCAACAACTGTGAGACTATGGTTTGCAATGCTGAAGAAGAGCTCGTCATTAAGTGCTGCGTTGATGAATCGTAGAAGGTAAGTCTTCCCAGGCTTAACCTTAAGCTTGAATGTATCTGTCAAACGCGCCATGTATATAATCCATTAACATTCCAGTATATATATATATATATATACACACACACACATGTGCAGCATTTAAGATAATCTTGTTTGATATATATGATACCTTTGGCAGAACAATTATATAATGGCCCTGGAAGTCCATTAAAGGTATAGGCTTCAGAGACATTTGGTCCTCCACCTGTTTGGAGGGCCTGGGTAATAATCGCCTCAGGATCTGCATTGAACCACTCTCCTGCAAATAAACCAATTCCATCAACCAAACACAGCCTTTGTGTGTGTGTGTGTGTGTGTGTGCGTGTGTCGAGAAGGGATAATCGAATTAAAATTTTGTTACTTTCATGTAAAATTTTATTACCAAAGATAATTGGAACTTCCTTGTATGGTTTTGTAAACGGGTAAGGGACATCCTTCTTAGGAAGAATAATCAACGGACCATAGACCGTTGATCTTAGCCATGAAATGTGAGCATGCCACCACAGAGTCCCTCTTTGGCCCACAATGGTGAAGTTGTACACATAGCTCTGACCAGTTTGTATGGGGCACTGAGTTACATACGCTGGCCCATCAGCCCATCCTGATCGTAGCTGTCGAATACCATGCCTGTTTCATACAAGCGAATCAATAATTTTATAATTATATATACATATATGTATACCTAATTACTAGAATTTACAACGAATTTTTACCAGTGGATGGATATGTTGTTTGGGACATGGTTAACCACTTTAATAAGAAGCCGGTCACCCTCTCTAGCCACGACGCGAGGTCCAGGACATTTCCCATTCACTGTAACCATGCTCTTTGTGTGGCATAGTCGCGTCACATTTTGTAATTTGATCTACAAAATATTACAAAAAATGTTATATATTATTATAAGAGAAAATAAACCATGAGCTAAAAATAAATAAATAAATAAAATAAAGGCACTATAGTCACATGACACATACATCAAACTTGTAATGCCTTGTCACGCTTGAACCTTGGGCTAGTGCAAGTCCAGGAAAGAGAAACAATGTTAGGAGAGAGAAAAATTTAAGAACAAAAGCACCCATTTTTCAAGATCTTTGTTTGATGGGTGAACCTCAAACTTCTCAATTCTTGGATACTGTTTCATTAGAGCGTATGTGGCTGTCTATATATAGTTGTGTATGGGGGAGTGTTTGGTTAATTTGGTGATGAAAAATACTATAGTTTAATGAGAGGAACAAAAAAGAATAGCTTCAAAAGCTATATTGCTTGGGACCAACAGTTGTTGAAGAGCAATTTTAGAGTGTTGTCAAAGAAAATTATATTATCTGCAGTGCCATATACATACTATATGGTTTATGTATTATATTTGACCTGCTTTCACTTCCCGTCAAACCTTTCTTGTTCATGCTGGTATGATTTGCAAGCACAGCTGGATGTGATTTTGACCTACTTACCATACTTGGGGTCTTAAGGGTTGTGATTTTTTTTCTTGCCTTTGGTTATACCACTGTAGCATTCTGATTTTTCTATCCATTTCATGAATGTGACTTTTCATCTTCTCTAAAATTGCAAAAATTGCTAGAGCTAGTATAGAAATGTTTGTTCAGTGAACGGAGCTAAAATGGTTCTAATAATCCGGTGTTTAATATATTTTTGTTGATTATATATTCAGAGCTCCATATAAATGTTTGAGTGAATGTCTACCATACAGAAATAAGGACCTTTTGGTAATGTTATGATTTTCAGTTTTTGGTTTTTGTTTCAATTTTTTGAGGAATGGTTTTCGTTTTTCTTTGTTTGAAAAAGAAAGCAAAATGTGTCAGTAATCGTTTCTGTTTTTCTTTTTGTTGAAAACAACAATGAAATTGGACCAGAAAACGTATAAATAAATAAATAAATAAATAAAAAAAAAGAAAAAAGAAAAAAGAAGAAGAAGAAGGTGTTTTTTCAGTTTTTTTCAATTTCGTTTTTACAAAAAGAAAACTATAACTACTTTCCGTTTTCAGAATTAGAAAACTGGAATCTAGAGATGTTACCATACAAGCCCCAAGTCAATTCAAAAAATCCTTATGTACATTCTATATGCAATTTCATGAAGATTTTAATACAATCTAGAGATGTTACCATACAAGCCCCAAGTAAAAGCATGGGAACCAAATTTGGGAAGCATGGCATATTCATATTATTCATAATTATTTGTGATCAGAAGGTTTCTATCAAGTGGTGTTCCTATCTTGTACCTAAGTCCTTTTGTAGGACAGATCACAGAGGAATTTATGAAGAAGCTTGGTTGGTGGCTGCCGTATTGTTCCCCTCTGAAATCCTTTAGCTTGGGAAGCTTCTTATAAAAAATTGAATAAACTTCAATAAATCTTGCTTTAGTTACAAGAACCTACTTACTAATTTTGTCAAGTGTCTATCACCAAGGTTCTTTTACTCTCCTTCTTGTTAGTTTTCTTGAGTTCTAAACTTTTTCTTTTTTTAACCAGAAAATAGAAAGTGCTAAACTTTTGTAGTTGGCATTTCAGCATTTTTGGAACGTAGAATTGAAACCTTGGATTCGGAGTAGTTAGAATTACAAAAAAATAATAATAATAATAATAATAAATAAATAAATAAAATTTCAATGCATGTTTGCCTGATTTTTGTTCAATTCCACCAAATTCCATGTTACTTTGGGTTGTAATAAAAAATAATACTACCCATATCTCCCAAGTTATGAAAAAAAAAAAACAAAAAAAATTAAATTAAATAAATAAAACAAAATCTCCTCTTTGATGTTCTCAGCATGTTTACCCTCTTATCTATTCTATTCTTTATGTACTCACGTGGACATGAAACTTGATCTACAACATGTTGGGAAAACTATAAACAAAACTAGTGGATAAGGTAAATTGGCATCTTCCAAGTGGATCAAGACATCATAATTATGTTGTTTGCTATTACTTATCTTACAAAGTAATTATTTCAATGGTCTCAATAGTTTGATTCGCATCCAATCCTATTCAGTTATTTCGCTCATCTTGGTGCCATAGATAAAGACCCCCAATTGGAAATCTGTTTTGAAGAGATTACCTGGCAAAAAATAGCATTCCTAATGATTGGAAATTACAACTCAAAGACATTTCTTCAAGTGACATCAATGATAATCAGTCACTAAATCAATATCAATTTACATGTCATGTCACATACAGCTAATTTAAAATAATACTAAAAAAAAAACCTTATATAGCAATTTTATTAAGTAATGGAATTCTGTTGTAATATACAGTACTATTACAAACACAATTAAAAGAAAATTTTCAGATACTGCGAATAATAGGATTCCAAAAAAAAAATGATAATAATAATAATAATAATGCCGTAACTTGTCCATCCTCTCTCGAAGCCTTTGCCCGAAAGAATTATTTGAAGGACTTTCTAGCCAATTTTCCCTTCGAGGGATTGAACTATATCTCATCGAGTCTTTAATACTGTTTGGCGTTTGCTATACTGTTTACGGGAGAAGGTATGAGAAACAGAGCAAGTTTACACTTTGAAATGATCAGCCCACGATCATCTTGTCAGCTATGCTTTGGATTGCTGCGTATGTTCCCAGAATAGAGCTCACCAATCCCACAATGATCACAAAAATGCAAGCTGCAATCTGCAAACAAGAAATAAATAGAAATTACGAAAAATGTTAATTATTCTAAATCTGTCTGATAAATAAAAGCAGCCTAATTGGTGTAATGATAGTGGCCGAGGATACAAATTTTCACCTGCAACTTTGTTAATCTACGACGCAGAATGCTGAGATAGCACACACACGGAATGACTAGAGCCTATAAACGGAACAATCCAAGCAGAGTGAGAAAATACATATCAATAATACATTGTAATTATTTCATCGGTGACTAAACATTGTATGAAAATATGATGGAAAAACTTACAATAAGCATGACTAGTGAAGATCCAATCAATGCCATCACAGCGTCTGGAGCCAAAACATACAAGAAAATAGCATATCAGACAATCTCCATTTCTATCCTCAATTGTTTTAAAATCAACACAGACTGATGAATTGGAGGTACTAACCAAAGTACGGGACTGCTAGTGCCACGACCAAAGTTGAAACTACTAAAACTGTTCTGATGAGCATAGATACACCATGAGACCTGAGTTGAGCTGAGGGCAAAAGTTCCTCAAGACTGGATGCGATAGGGGTGATTGTCAAAGCATACTTTGTAATTGGACTCAGAACCTGAAGGGCAAATAAGACGAATTTAATATATTGTACGAGTGCATAGTCTTTATTTTTTTCAGGACTTTAAACTTGTCCCACGTGGTATATTGAAAAACTACAAGACCAAAAAATACAAATATTTAACATTGGATTGAATTTCTTTTCATACCGTAGTCCATACTGCAATTTTGGAAGCCACAAATCTTGAGGGCATGTTTAGAGTGTACTGAGACTGAGTCAAGTCACCAAACACCAGAAAGCCGAATATTCCTACCCCAGCATACAGAAATAAAGATGCAACAAAGCTGCATCAGAGTAAATATATATATTAGACAACCGAAGATTTTGGTCAATCTTAGATTTTCCAACTTTTATCGCCATTGCAACATTTCATAGCGTTTCAAATAAAGCAATAACTATGACAATTTCCCAAGATACCCTTCTAGTTATTTTGCTTGAAACAAATTAATGATCACCTGATTATCAGAATAGATGGGTATTGTGATGGTTTCTCCATGGAAGAATAGATATTTGGAAAAACAGAATGGCCTCCAAAACAGAAACCATAAAGACCAAGTGTGACAGGAAGGTTTGCAAGGTCTAAAGTTGTTCCACTTGGATGAAACCCGACTTTATCAATGACCCCAACCCAAAGCAAGCAAAACGTTACCAGCAGCGCTGCAACTACTCCTCCGACTGAACACAAATGTACCACATCTCAGCCATCTTAGATCAAATTTGCAACTCTAATTACATGTGAGAGGAAGTAGAGAGGGGAGTTAAAATTAGAAACCTGAAATGTATGAGAGCAGACTCAGGTTTCGGAGCCAAACAGTTGGAAGAATCAGAAGAGTTGACGTAAGTGCAAATACTTGATGAGATTCAAGATGAACTCCAGCTATATCCATGTGGGTGTTTGGGAACAATGTTGACATGTTATCACTCATCATAATTAAGAACTCCACGCAGGAAGACTACAGAGAGAACAGCCACTCACTTTTTAGAGCATAGTTCAAAAACAAAAAAAAAAAACAAAAAAAGAAGAAGAAAAGAAAAAGAAAAAAAATAAAAAAAGGGCAGCCAAATTAAAGAAGAAAACAGTTATGAACCAAAAAGGGAATAAAACCAACACTTACATATAGTTCTATGTATAAGATTATCTGCATTAGACCAAAAACCAATGTCAGCTTTGCTTAAATATGACAATATTTGATATCTTTAAAACTGAAGACCACAGTACTCTAATAACTTCATCACACAAGCGTATATATATATATATATAATATTCATATGGAAGACTTACAGCTATGCATATGCGTCCACTGACCCCAAAAGCAGCCTGGCCAATATCTGGGTATGTTCTGATCCCAGGAGAGGAATCTAAGCATGTCTTTAACAAAATCCCAGTATAGCAGGAAATGATACCCATGATAATGAGAAACACAAGGCTCCACCACCCTCCTTCTTTGAGTGCGTACGGAATTGTGAGGAGTCCTATTCCGCACAGAACATTTATCACTGCATATGGAGATAAAGATTAGTCTAAACAAAATATATAGGAGAATAGAAATAGAATATTCAGAGACACAACATAAGATTTTCTCTCTCTGGTTGTCTTTAATTCGGTACGAATAAATTAGTAAAACATGAAGGCAAGAATGTAGTGTTTTCACCATTAAGGAGTGATTGAAAAAATGAACACTGATGTGGTTGTGGGAATTCACTAAAAGAGAGCCTTGAGCCGGAGGTTGCAGATAACTTTAAAGGGAGTGTTGAGGTGGGAATTTCTTCTTTGCCTGCACTTATTGCAGAAATAAGAGGTTTACTCAGGGAAGAATCAGATACATAAGCCTGAGGTCTCTTGTATGCAGATGTCAAGAATGAGCTGCTTATTTTTGTAAAACTTGATCCGCTTAATAAGCCAACGGAAGGAGGGGTCATGCTCACGCTTAACATGTCCATTGACTGCCTGCAGTTAGTTAACAATTAGATATTGACAAGATAATCTTCTCATCATCAAATCCTAAATTGACCACAACTTTCCACCAATGGAAGTTTTGTTAGAGGCTGAATTTGGACTCAAATAGCAGCAAATCATACAGAGAAATTGAATAAGAAAATAAACAAACATATAAGAACACATGGTTCGGCTAAAATTAAATCTATGCGGCCTATGCCCATAGGTGGAATTCTTGGGTACTTGGAGGGTACCACTTGGCATGCCTACTTGGTATCTTGCAACCAATAAAATTGGCTCATTTGGATGGGGCCCACCCTTACATGCAAAAGGTCCCACTATTTGTGTGTGGGTTCTACCCAAATGAGCCAATCCTATTGACTACAAGGTACCACATAGGCATGTCACGTGGTACCCTCAAAGTAATAAAAATTTCTGTCTGCAGCATGAGTTTCACAGTTCACTCTTCATCTGGAGAAATTTCTTTACAATTAATTGCGGAGTGCCTTATGTGCAGCTCTCTCTCTCTCTCTCTCTCTCTCTCTCTCTCTCTCCACACACACACACACAAATCTAACCACTCTTTGGGACAGAGTGGACCTAAAATACACACACATAAATATTTATATACCCTAGCCCCAGAATGTGAAATGTGACCACTTAAACGAACCAAGTTGATCAATCTCACACAGTCACACTTTGCCCTTGTTCCAGGTCGCATCAGGTTCAGTTGGGTTGAATTTGAGGCACCACATTACCTAAAGTTAAAACTCACCTCTCTTATGGGTTACATGTGAACAAAGTAATGCTATATAGATATAAAAAGCAATAATCAACTTGCAACTCATTCGGATTGCCTAGCATTGCATTTCCTGATACAATCATAAATACCTATTTCAGGTGATCAAATGTCTCAAATATTATAAAAATTAATCTTCAGCAATTTTGAAAAGCGTAGGTTAATCAACTTGTGAATTACAGGACACAAAACTATTATTAGTCTCATTCAATCATGGCAATGCAGGAATTAAAAACCAGATAACATGAATTGATATGAAAATTAGAAGACCCCACAACCTGAAAAATTGCTGCTTTTTAGTGGTAATGAAAAAGTGGTACGTGCATGAGAGAGGAAATTGAAATCCATGCACAAGATGGAATGAAAAAGATGATAAAAATTATTTTTGAAAATGGTTGAAGAATTTACCTATAGGTTTGAGGCCAGGTAGGGTTGTTAGGGTCGATGCAACTATTTGATTCGTTTGGGGATGGAACAGAGCAATCGGATTCTGTATCTTCTTCGTCGTTTTCACAAACCCTTTCGGCCTGGTTCTCTTCGTCATCTGTTTCCAACTCCATCCCTCGATCTGGTCCAAAATCTTCATCCATGTTCATCCCCATACCCTATAAAACATGTACAATGCGTATAGGTTATATAACCAGCTATATATATATATATATATATATGGTAAGATCGTATTGTACAACATGTCATATCCCAGTATGGGGCTGCATTTGCTTTCTTTTGTCTAATATAAATTACAGAATATTTTGTATTAAAATGTGAAATCAACAGCCACCTGAAAAAAAGATGCGAGAGAAAGCGAATTAGTAGTAATTCAAATAAAAAAGAAAGGCATAAAAACAAAATGAGTAATAATTGGTGCACATAAAGATCCGTATAATTTATTTTGATGGATTTCATGTGCATGTGCATGTGCATGCATACTCCACTAAAATGAATGACTGAGATATTTATGTGGACAGTTTATGTGCACATAACATTATCCAAACAAAATATATTCATGAAGTTGGTCTCTGTCTCATTTTAGTCCATGTAAGTTTCAAATATTGCATCCATTTGATTCCTAAAGTAATTAAATTGAAGCAATTTGGTTCAACTGTCCCACTATGTCAAAAAAATTTAATGCTACACCCACACCCAAATCTCACACCCATCATCCACACTCTGATGTGGACCAATGAGGAGAGGAGAGAGGTTGTAAAGTGGTGTGGACCACAATGGATGGGTTCCACAATCTCTCTCCTCTCCCCATTAGTCCACATCAGGGTGTGAATGAATGAATGGGTGTGAGATTTGGGTGTGGGTCTACTGGTCTAGCATTACCCGTCAGAAAATTTGACAGAATTTAACTACTAGATTGGTGGTGTTCCAATTTTGCCCTTAATGCATATTATGTGAGTAAATTCCGCCAATTTTTCTCATAAAATTTTATATTTAGACCAAATTGCTTCTATTTAAAAATTTCAGGGACCAAATTAATATAATTATACTACATAAACTAAACTTTAAGAGTATATTTTGTAATTAAGCCAATAAAAAAAAAAAGAAAAGAAATGAAAAGAAGTCTAATTTCATGTGAATTCACAAACCAAAAGTAGAAATCAGAAGATTCACCTCAAGCGACAAAAGGAATAAAACTTTGTATGTGTCTCGGCTTCTTTTTGTTCCAAAGTTTCAAACATATTGGGAATGTACGGATACGCTTATGGAAACAATGAGGTCCTTTTTCGCCCTAAATCAGCCTGGTCTTAAGAGGCTGCTTGGACTTGGGAGAATAAAGAACTAGTTTTGTGGTTTATAAGTGAATTGTTTTTACAAATTTAATTGCATGGTGAGTTTCAATTTCAGGACATAAGAGTTTGTGCACAATCTAACAACTCTCTTAAAACTGATTCTTCATTTGACCAACATTAACTTAAGTTCTACAAAAAAAAAACAGATAAAATATAAGACCTGAACATGATTATCACATTTGAACGGCTAATGTTATCATAACTTTTTGGTGTGATTTATGCGTGTTTCATTGTGATTACGACATCTACCTATTAACTATATATTATATATAAGTTGAAGCCAAAAAAAACCTTGTGTTAGAGCTTCACTTGGCATTTTTTGCTTTTATTTTTTTTAATACAGACATGAAAGCTCCCCTAGACTCATCTTTCCTCTCTCACCTTCCTAGACCTTGCCTTCACCCCACTATCTCTCTCACCTGCTTGTTTCAAGCTTTTTTTTTTTTTTTCGGAAAAATGGTTAATTTACGAAAAAAGGGCCATACCCTAGGATATTACAATAAGCTTAAAAACCAGCTAAGAAAAGAAAGGAGACAGAGTCAACCTCAAAACTAGCAAACAAAGCATAAAACGGCTAAACAAGGCCAATGCAACAAAGCAACGCACAACAAGAGCTAAAATCAGAAGCTGAGCACAATCAGTTTCTATGCCGACCCTTAGGACGGCTCCCACTAAATTTAATCTTCGCCTCCCGTTTCATCTGTTTTTTGGACGCAACCGGGGAACCTTCTTCAAAATCAAACTCACTCACTTCATTAGCCAGGGGATCTTCCTCAAAATCATCCTCACAAATTATATCCTCTTCTGCATGGGGGGGACTAGGATCCTCACGGCCCACATCAACCAAGTGAAGAGAGGGACCAGCCTCAGAAGACTCCCTAACGGGAAGAGAAATCTCAACTTCAGTCTGAGTAGAGATAAGGTCAACTTTATCCAAATCATGGGAAAGAACAGAGAACATATTACCCATAGTATGATGGGCATCCACAGAATCACAGACGGAAATTTTGCTCTTATTCTTGCCTTCCACTACTTTCCAAACCCCAACCTCTGGTTTCTTGTTATAGGAGTTAGTAGGAACTGTGCGACGGGGATGGTAATAACGAGAACTGTGGCGAATAGGAGTCGGTTTTGGTTTGGCAACATTTGCACAATTATGACCAAAGGCAGAGCATTTAGCACACCTAAGAGGAGTCCATTGATACTCCACTGTAATATCCGTTAGGGTGGTCTTGCCTGAATCATCGTCAATTTCAAGCGCAAATTTCGAAAGGAGGTCATGAGCACCACTCATTTCCACACAAACTCTGGCATAGGAAATTCTTCTGCGGCACGCAGTAACTCGGTCCACTCGCAGAGGCTTCCCAAGAAAGCTAGCAATGAAACTAATTCCCTTAGGATTCCAGAGCTCCAAAGGGATACCATACAGGTTGACCCAAATCGGAATGGAATGAACCTCTTCTTTATTCAAAGTCAAGTTTGGTTTCCACGGTCTCAAAATAAGAGGTTGACCAATAATGTACCATGGACCACCAACTAAAACAGCATCCCTCTCTTCCACACAAGAGAATGTAAAGAAGTAAAATCCTGAATCATTAGCCAAGGTATCAACTAGGCCTTGTTGGCCCCACAACTTCTCAGTGATTGAAGTGACAAGAGAGAATGGAGGATTTCTATGCTTACCCACAAAATGGCCAACTAGGGTGGCCTCCCATTCTGTTTTACCTTCCTTGATAAGCTCAGAGGGAACTTTGAGGTATAAATTCTCAGTTCTGGGTCCATGGTCCACAAATCCAAGTGGGAAATCAACACCATTGGAATCTTGGAAAGTATCCTTAGGATTGCCATTCACATGCGCAGTTTGCATGATGTCATTTCTATGTTGACAATCTGAAACATCTCCAACATCATCCCCATCTCGAAGGACCTGGGCCCAACTTCGTTCTACAGCACGGGAGCTCACAACTTTGGGAGTAACAACACAGTCCGTAGGGTCCACACTAACTTACTGGGAGACCTTATCCTTCTGCTGTTTTTGATTATTGCATTGAGCACCAGCTACAGGCACCAATTGTTCATGGAACAAGTTGTTACCCTTAAGACCGCTTTGAATAATGGGAGTAGTCTTGCAACATGAATTATTTAGCAAGCCATGCGTGGGCCAAGAGTTAACTTTAATGGGTTGGGATGGCCCAACAGAAATAGTCTTTGCGTAATTTACAGGGCCCGCACACGAGAGTTGACAAATAGTTTCTTTACTTCTTTGTATATCATCACAAGCTTCCGTGGGGTTAACACTAGGCAGCTCAATAAATGGGCAAGAGGCATTCACTAAAGAAGAGATAAAGGAACCTTGCGTGTTGGCCATATTAGGGGCCCCACTAGGACCCACGTGGGTGTCATCAAAAGGGGGGGAATAGCGAGTAGGTGGAGTAGCTGGATTAGAAAAATCCTTGGGACTAGCTGGGCAACCATGCAGCAAAACACATGGTTCTCGGGCAGGCCCCACAAGCATCTTTTCAGAGTTTCCCTGAGGATCCGGCTTTACAGACTGTTGCAAAGAAAAGGCAGCCATATTCTGACCGTTAGAGCAAGAGGATACATACATATCATCTGTATGTATTGGAGCGTGGTGTTCACACGCAACAACCAGCTTGGAATGTGTGGAATAGTCTGAATCAGGATCAGAAAATGAGCTGGAGACCACTTCACGCGCAGCAAACACCTTGGGGCATATGATATTGGCAAAATTTGGATTAAAATGAGATTTTACGTCAACAATGTAATAACCTGCATTTCCATTTAATTTAAAAGTTCATTTAATTTAAAATTCATGTCCATATTTAATTTATGTGTATTTGCATTAGCATATTTAAATTCAATTAGCATGGTCAGCTTTTACTCTAATTTCAGTCACTTGTTTGGAATATCTATTTCTTATCCAATTCACATTTAAAGTTATGGGGGACCAAACTGCAATTTTACAAAAGTTAGTAATACCTGTGTGGATTTCAAAATCTGTATTTCAAAACGGTGAAAGTAACTTCTATTGACTCAATCAGTATTTTTATAAAACCAGAAAATCAATTCTTACGTTAAAATGAAATTCCTGTATTTTTGTGGTGACCACCGCGCCCCGAAAATACCAGTTTATGTTCAAAACTGTCCATGTTGTGTTTAACTTCCACAGATTTTGGAAGTGACCGATTTGGACATTTGCTTTATTTCCAATTATGGCAACTCATCATTGTCTTGTGCCTTGTTTGGGAATGCTTAGTGTATGTATGTATTCCTAAGGTCATAAGTTGTTTTTCCCAAACAACCCAATTTGACCCCTACTAACCTATAACACCCTTTCAATCCTTCTACAGTTGATTTATATACATTCACGTATGTATGCATCTGTGTATATTCTCCAGCTTGTATAATTGATAACCAAATCAAGATTTAAATACCAAATTGATTTTGTTGAGTATAGCACACAAGACTTGGCCACCAAGTTCATCAAGTGCATTGCTATATATACTGCACTCACACATTCTGCACACAGAGAAACATAGAGAGTTTCAGTGAGAGTGTAGAGAGTTCTTCAGAATTTGTAGAAAGAGAAAGCTCTCCACCATAGCCAAGCTTGAAATTGGTTTCTTATTTGCTTATTCTTTCTCAACAACCTCTTCATTCTTGAACTCAGTGAGTATTACTAACTCACTAAGAATGTAATTACATGTCTATTTACTTTGTGTTTTGTTTAATTTTGTAATACACCATTGTTGATCCTACGTATGAAAATTCATAGCTTGAAATCAAGATTTTCAAACCTTAATCTAAATTCGTTTTTAGAGATGAATATGATAGATTATACATCCTACATGCCATGTTTGAAGTTTTAAAGCCTAATTTGTTCATATGGAAAAGTTTATAAGAAAATAAATTTTGACATGTTTTGGTTTTTCATAGAATTAGAGAGTTATGGTTAGAATCATGTTAAATTAACCATAGATTCTTAATCCTTGTTGAAAAACAAAGAGATCCATATATAATAGGACATATATACTAACAGAACTGAAATGGGTCAAAAAGGACCCCTGTTTGCTGAAACAGAACAGTCCATGCGGAGAAGATGAAGCCTCAGCTTCATCTCGCGCCACGATCGCGCGCGCGAGAATCGCGCGAGCGGCCCGCGCGAGCGACCCCTCGCGCGAGCGGCCCGCGCGCGCGAGGTATGCTTCCCAGGGCAGACGTAAGAGTTTATATATATATAATTGAAAATTTGGCTGGTCGCGCGAGCGAGGGTCGCGCGAGAACCCCTTCGCTCGAGCGATCCGCGCGCGCGACCTTGCTTTCCTCAGGCAGATAGAAAAGTTTATTAATAAAAGGAAAAATGGGCTTATCGCGCGAGCGGCCCGCGCGCGCGAGGTATTGCAGTTTCTGTTTTTGTCTGTTTTTCTGTTAAGGGACTGTTTGGATGAAATTTATATACTGTTGAGGTTCTGTTTGGGAAACTTGGTTAATCAGAACTCTAATTAACCCATGAAACTTCGCACACGTCCATTTTATAACTTTACGAGTGAAAATTATAATTTACAAAAGTTTCCGACTAAGTCTCGTTTGGGTCCAAAAATCATGTCCGAAAACTAAATTCTGTGGAATCTCTACACCACCTACCTTTTTATTTAATGTAACGCTCACGTTCTCACCACAGTTCTCAAAATGATATATAACGATATCAAAAATATCAGAAATTATACTACACAGGTATAATTCACTATTCCTCAAATACCAGATAATTCAATTAACATTTAAATCACATAAATGCCATTTAACCGTGCCAATGCAAAATGAAAAGCCATGTTCTCGTGTCCTCACTGACACTTTACTGTTGACTCACAGTCAATCTCAATCCACCATTATCAACTAACATTGATATACTCACAACTTTCCAAATATGTACGATAAAAGTATGAAATTGTGGAACGGGTGTGACATTTTGAATCTTCATTTTCTACATCCAGCTTAGATTCATCGACAGAAGGAACAGTCGAACATCGCATTTGCGTCCAACGATCACCAACAAAATCATTTGCAAATGAGTCTTTTGGTGGTCTCCGTGGTCTTGAGGAACGACGCAAATCCCCTGGATTTTTAAGATCTCCATCCTCAGCAGCATAAGATTGGGATGGAGACCTTTTGAGTCTTTCTCTCTTTTCCATACAACACCCTTAATGTATGTAGGCTCATCTCTTGTTTCAAGCTATGCTCATTTCATATCTTTTGTAACGCGCCAAGTGGTCCATTTGTTCAACAACTTGACATGTTTGTTACATTGGTCCTTAAAATGCTTAAACTTAAGTTGTTAGTAGTAGTCCACTTGGTTCTACATATATCAGACTAACTTTTTATATTTATCCGATGTGGGACGAGAATGCGGCAAGCCTGTCAAGTTGTTAGGCTAGTGGACCACTTGGAGAGTTACAAATAGTATCAGAGCCAACCCTGGTCCCGTAAGGGCGCCGTGGGCAGTGTGACAGAGGAGTAGAGACTCCGGAGAGGAGTAGAGGCCTCAAGGTAGTATACCTTGTGCACGCTAATGGGTTGCTCTGTGGTCACTAATGATCTACTTCTACATCGATCAGCCAAGGGGAGAACTGGGCCAACGCGACGAGAATACCGCATCTCTGAGTGGGGGAGATTGTGTGATCCTGTCCCACGTCAGATAAGTATAAAAAATTAGTCTGATATATATCGAATCAAGTAGGCTATTACTAACAACTTGGGCTTAAGTATTTTAAGGACCAATGTGGCAGACCTGTCAAGTTGTTGAGCTAGTGCAAATGTCAGACTAACTTTTCATATTTATCCGATGTGGGACGAAATCTCACATCTCTCCTCGCTCAAATGCCCCAGAACATCTTTTCTCTCTCTTCTATTCCTTTGATAGATATACACCCCGCGCATAGGCATATCTATATTCGATTGATTTGATCATCTTTCGGGTGCTTGATCTTCTTTAATTGTTTTTTGTGTTAGTGCATAGGTATCTAATCCCATCACCATATTAGTGGCTTATAATTTCTTTACAATTGGATTACCATTATGAGTGATTAAGCTGCTCCCATAAAATAAAAATAAAATAAAATAAAATAAAAAAGTGTAACAACTCTAAATTTTTAAGTGTGTAAATAATTATTTTAAATATTATTTTCAGTTACCAATATTATATGAGTGTGCTTATGTAAGACACGTGCTAGAAAATTTTAAGTTTGGAGGACCCATAAATTAAATTGTTAGTGAGTCCGTTTAGTTTGAGTGTTATATTTTATTAATTTATGTTTGTTAAAAAAAAAAGAAGTGAAGGGTTGATATATATATTTTTATATAGTGTTTATTGTTGGAAAAATTACATTGATACAATAGGAAAACAGAAACAGATTCTTGATTACAAACAGGAAAATAGAACTTGAATAGAACCAGAATTACAATATGTAAACAGAAAGCAATAATTGGAAAACTATAACAAAATAAGATCAAATCGAGGCCTGTGATATTTCACAGTTTCCTTAATACAGATTCGCCGCCTCACCAGAAGTGCTTGAGGATATCTCCGGCGTCTGTCTCCCAGGATACAGCGGCAATAACCAGCAGTAGACAAGCACGGTGTTCGACTGCTCCGGCGAACCAACTATGTTCTGTGTCTCTCTCAGGAAGGAATATTGAAAGGAAGGTAATAGCTCTTGTTTTTCTGACTCTGAAATTTCTGAGGAGAAAGCTCAGAATATATATGACTAAGGGGAGAGAGGATTCATTGCATGTACATTATGAATTTGTGGATTCGTCCATGTATGTACATTATGAATCTATAGATTCACCCATGTATATACATGAGTACATTATGTATTTGTGGATTCATCCATGTATATCCATTATGAATCTATAGATTCATCCATGTATATACATGATTCATCTATGAATGTGCATTATCCATGAATGAGAATAAATACATTCATGTTTATACATTTCCCATGCGTTCATGTATGTACATTATATAAATGTATTCAATGGATTAATTTCTCATTCACTCAATAATGATTTTGGACATATAAATATCCAAAGTTCATCTCCTCATGGAGGAGAACACAAATCCACAAGGACCCCATTCAAACTCTAAAAGGGTCCCACATTTATTTGACCTCAAACATGGCAAAAATTAATTTTTATCCAACATTTATAGGCTCACGAATACGTCAAATAGTGTATCTGGTACTAAAATTAAGTACCCAGGGCATGAGTACCCTTTGGGCTAGCTATTTTAGTAGTTTGAGTTACACTTTGGAGTCTCTTTTGTGAGCCCATAAGAAGAAAAATAGGATTATTAATATTTGTGTGAGTATTATAATATATGTATTGTGTGTGTATAATATGTATATACATACATAATATATCTTAGGGTTAGTTTAAAAAAAAAAAAAAAAAAGCAGCCTCAAGAGAGAGAGAGAGAGAAAGAGAAGAGACAACCCTAGCCACCTAGAAGGAGAAGAAAAAGAGAAGAGAAGAGAAAAGAAGGGAGTTCACCATCATCATCATCATCTTTCTTTTCCCAAGTCAGTGAGTAAACATTTAGATTTGTAAGGTTGATTCATAGTTTTGATTGATTTCAATTTGTGTTCATTATAGTATAAATAAATCGTATGGATGAATGTTTATATAGATACGGATCTATAGTGATATATACATATATATATATATCAAAGGTTGGATATGAGTTATTTAGAAAATTAAATAAGAAAAAAAAAAACTAACACAAATTCGGATTTGGGTAAAATTGAAGAAAACTCTCAGATCTGTTTTAGAAAATAATTCGTATTAATTCATACATTTTGTTTTTGGTAAAACTGTTTGCGCTAGTCAATGTAAAACGCGATTCTGCACGTTTTTCGTCTAATGATGTTTTTCCCAATTCTGCACCGTTTAGGCAGAAAATTCATATTACAGTAGCAGTAAATGTCAACTTCGAATTTCGAATTATGTTTATGAAAATTTTTTAGAGATGTTTCTTTGTGCGGAATTATTATGAGGAACAATTTCAACCCAGGTTAGGTTTGGGGTGTTTAATATAAGGTTTGTTTGGGACAATTTTAAATAGTACTGTTGAGTGTCATTCTTAAATGCTGTAACTTATGCTATGTGCGGTATTAAATGATGATTATGGAAATACTAGATTAGAGACGTGAATAGAATTTTGGCGCAAGGGCCTGATTGTGAATAATCGCAAAATGATAATCCATGGAATAAATGATAAATTCCCGAAGTGGTTGATGACGTGATTAAACACTCATGAATGGGTACTTATGTGAATTAACGTAGATGGAAAAAAAAAATGGTTTCAAGTTCCTTAGTGTTCACCGCTCCCCGTTGTGTGATATGTTTTTTTTGGTAGCTCGACTTGCTGAGTGTACCCTTTTTGCCAGTGTCTTTGTGATCAAGCTGGCCTAAGCCTTATGCTTGGCTTAATTTATAGACGTCTAGGCATATTGACCGATCTTCCGTTGTGTATACCTGGTTTGGTTGATACCCCAACTAAATTGGCACCGGAGTGGATGTTGGTAGTATGTCCGGGCACACATGAGATATATGTGTGGGCTGTACCATGGAGGGTGGTCAAGTGGTGAAGCTAGGAAATTGAATAATGAATCATTCATAATAAATAAGTTGACCATGAGTAGGGTGGCCTTAGTGGTGAACCTAGGTCAAGAAAAAAAAAATGACAGTAATTGTAAAGCGTTAAATGCAAATGGACAAACTATTGCGAAACATGAAATTGAAAACTCAAAATGGTAAGGAAATTGATAAAATGATTTGGTATTGGAGAATTGCTTATCATGATACTAAGGATTTGTGCTAACTCTCGAGTTGCAGGATGGTGGGCCCACTAACCATTGTATGCAGGTTTTGGCTCACCATGTTATTTAAGAGTAAGTGTTTCTTTTTATTTTTGTGGGTGGAACAAATTGCCGCCGTGACTTGGGGAAACTACCGCTTGTCCTCACTCACGTGTGGAACTACAGTTCTGCTTACAACTCTGTATATGTTTGTAGTCAAGAAAGGGAGGGAGCCCGACGGATTCCCAACCTCAGGGAAATTTATTGGATATTATTATGTTAATTAATTATTGTTGGGTTGGAGTCGAGGGGACCACGAGTGATTTTTGAGACTGGGGCGTGTTTACTCATACCATTGTTGTTATACAATGTTGACTTGTATGATGTTTATCATACGGGGGCGTTTATTGGGAAACGCAGTCGTTTTAAGGAGTAGACCGGTATGACTGTTGGATTGCATGGATTTGCTTGAGAGCATGAAGACCTTTACTGTTCATTTGCTATTTTTATTATTGTGGGCCATTATTGTAGTTGGTATTGGGACGTTTAGTAACTCTGACCAGAGGTTGTAATGGAGGTTATTCTTTCAAAGCTTTAATTGTAAATGAAAAGATTTTTTATTATTAATGAGAATTTAGAAATGTTTTTTTTTTAGCTTCTGCTTTTCAATTTAAGTGATTTAGTTGTTGTAACTTTAATCAAATATATTTGAGTATCTTCAAAATCGCATGAGTGTTTTTTTTAAATGGAAATGTGGTGGTTTTGTTTTAAAATCATAAATGGAGATTTTATTATAAATATTTTAATCAGGTTTTTAAGAACGGATCTATGTCCTTATTTAAAGAGTATTAAATACTGTTTTCAATAAATTATCTTTTAGCTTGTGTGAGTGTGTCACTTTCGGGGTTTTAAAAATTGAATATTAGTCTAGATACATGATCTGGATTAAATATTTGGTTGTCCAAAAATCGGGGTATGACAAAAAGATTAAGTTGTTGGTTAAAAATATTGATTTGTGAACAACATGTCTCATATTCACATATTTTAAATTTGATAAGTTCCTATGTTTGTCCAGCCTCAAAAGTGGAAAAAAGAAAAAAATGAAAAAGAAAAAAGAAAAAAAGGTAGCTCTTTATTTGGGATATGTTCATATCTAGACATTATTACTCCTGTGTTTTTTTTATTATTATTATAATTCTTTTTTTTTATCATTATAATTATTTTAATTCTTATTTTTGGGCTTTGATTTTAAAGGTTGCGAGAGACTTTTTGGGCTCTGGATTTGCAAGAATTTGATATCTATTGACTTCTAAAAATGTGAATACTTAGACGTAATTTAGCTTTGGAGTCACAGAATTATATTGTTGGGTCTTGAAAGATAATTTATTCACATTTCATTCACTCTCTGTGTACATGCTGAAAGAAAATTAAACTTGTACCCAAAAAAAAAAGAACAGGAATAAGAAAAATAAACAAATACTATGAGGAAAACACTTTCTTGCAAATTTAAAGCATTTTCAATAGTAATTCATACTTCGAATAACTCTTTCTAAAACATTGAATTTTACATATTATGCGTTGTATTATATTGAATATTTCATTTTTATAAATAAATTATTTTAGAATTCAGTCAATTACAGTATAGCTTACACATAACACAAGTTATCAACTAATTATAAATTATTTTTTTTCCAGTCCTTTTATTCCAATACTGGAAGTGAGGATCTATGCCCAAGTGACTGAAAAGTGTACCGGAAGTAAGGGTCGGTGCCCAAAAGAAAGAAAAGAAAAGAGAATTTTTTTTTATGCCGGAAGTAAGGGTCGATGCCCAAAAGAAAGAAAATAGACTTTTTTTGTATTTTTATTTTTATGCCGGAAGTAAGGGTCGGTGCCCAAAAGAAAGAAAAAAGACTTTTTTTTTTATATATTTTTATTTTTATGACGGAAGTAAGGGTCGGTGCCCAAAAGAAAGAAAAGAGACTTTTTTTGTATTTTTATTTTTATGCTGGAAGTAAGGGTCGGTGCCCAAAAGAAAGAAAAAAGACTTTTTTTTATATTTTTTTATTTTTATGCCGGAAGTAAAGGTCGGTGCCCAAAAGAAAGAAAAGAGACTTTTTTTGTATTTTTATTTTTATGCCGGAAGTAAGGGTCGGTGCCCAAAAGAAAAAAAAGAGACTTTTTTTTTTTATATATTTTTATTTTTATGCCGGAAGTAAAGGTCGGTGCCCAAAAGAAAGAAAAGAAATTTTTTTTTGTATTTTATTTTTATGCCGGAAGTAAATGGTCGGTGCCCAAAATAAAGAAAAGAGATTTTTTTTGTATTTTTATTTTTATGCCGGAAGTAAGGGTCGGTGTCTAAAAGAAAGAAAATAGACCTTTTTTATATTTTTATTGGGAAAGGGATCATGGGGTGAGGAAAAGAAAGAAAATGTGTTTTTTATGTCGAAAGTAAGGGTCGGTGCCCAAAAGAAAGAAAATAGACTTTTTTTTTATATATTTTTATTTTTAGGCCGGAAGTAAAGGTCGGTGCCTAAAAGAAAGAAAAGAGACTTTTTTTTTTGTATTTTTATTTTTATGCCAGAAGTAAGGGTCGGTGCCAAAAAGAAAGAAAATAGACTCTTTTTTTTTATATTTTTATTTTTATGCCGGAAGTAAGGGTCAATGCCCAAAAGAAAGAAAATAGACTTTTTTTTTTATATTTTATTTTTATGCCAGAAGTAAGGGTTGGTGCCCAAAAGAAAGAAAGAAGAAATGTAAAGTGTGTGTAGGATAAAAACACTTACATGTGAAGATCTCCTAGTGCATAGGGGACTGTTGGGTCCGATTAATCGTTTCTTTCTTTTTATTCCTTTATTTATGCGAATTAAGCAATCTTCATTATTTAGACATGAATTTTCATATAAAAAAACGTAGTCCCCAGAAGAACATTGGTCCCCGTATTAGCAATTGCGTCATCCCCAGTAGAACATGACTCTCCTTATTAGAAACCACGTAGGATTCCTGTATTGTGAACCATGTAATCCAGAGTCGGATGTGACTTTTACATTAGAAACCAAGTAATTCTGAGTATGACGTGGATGTTATTTTTTTTTTATTATCAAACGGGAATAAAAATGATATGTACAAAAAAAAAAAAAAAAACCTGAGTTATTAGAGGAACTCGAGAAATCTGCTAGAATATTATTGGTAAGTGACGGGGATGTGGTTGATGATTTGAGGCGGTATGAGGATGGTTGAGTGGCAACGGATGGCAATAGTGGTGAGGTGACCGTAAGGTATGTTGATGAGATTTGTGGTGATATGGTAGCTAAACGGAAATTGATTATTGTAGTAGTGTCATTGATGGTGGTGGTTGGAAGAGGTGGTGTAGTAGTGGAAAAATGCAAACTCTTTTTTTGTTGGTGGCTTTTTTTTGTTTTTGATGATTAAGTGAAGGAGATGAAGGGGAAGGTGAGGGAGATGGAGAGTAAGGTGATAGAGAAAGCTATTTTTTTTATCCTTTTCTTTTTTCTTCTCCTTCCTCCTTTTTTTTTTTGGTTTGCATTGGCTCTATTTATAGGCCAAGCAAGAGTTTTATTTCTTTTTCTTTTTATTTTAAAACTCTCTACTAAAAATTAAAAGATCCACCCATTTTGTTTTTTAAGTAAAGAACCAAACTACTTGTATTTTTCTATGGAATAGCAAAAATCCACCAAGTTTTGTTTATTGAAAAGAAAACTCTACCAAGTTTTGTTTATAGAAAAGAAAACTCCACCAAGTTTTGTTTTTTGAAAAGAAAACTCCACCATATTTTTTTTCTTGTTTTTTTTGTTAAAAGAAGGGATCCCAACATCTTTGTAATTTTTTTTTTATTAGTACTACAAAAAGGGATCCCAACATCTTTTTTTTCTTTAAAAAAAAAAAAAAAAAACTACCTAGCTTGATGAAAGGAAAAGAAGTACGAGTAATTTTTTTTTTTAGGTTGGGTAAAAATAGGGTAAATATCTATTAACATTTTTTGTTGGGCAAAAATGAGTGTCTACAAATGGATCTATGTCCTTATTTAAGGAGTATTAAACATTGTTTTCAATAAATTATCTTTTAGCTTGTGTGAGGGTGTCATTTTTGGGGTTTTAAAATTGAATATTAGTCTAAATACATGCTCTGGGTTAAATATTTAGTTGTCCAAAAATCAAGGTATGACAAAAAAAATTAAGCTGCTGGTTAAAAATATTGATTTGTGAACAATACTACTCATATTCACATATTTTAAATTTGATAAGTTACTATGTTTGTCCAGCCTCAAAAGTGGAAAAATGAAAAAATGAAAAAAAAAAAAAAAAAAGGTAGCTCTTTATTTGGGATATATTCATATCTAGACATTATTATTTCTGTGTTTTTTTGTTATTATTATAATATTTTTTTTTATCACTATAATTATTTTAATTCTTATGTTTGGGCTTTGATTTTAAAGGTTGCGAGAGACTTTTTGGGCTCTGGATTTGCTAGAATTTGATATCTACTGACTTCTAAAAATGTGAATACTTAGACGTAATTTAGCTTTGGAGTCACAGAATTATATTGTTGGGTCTTAAATTTTAGATAATTTTTTCACATTTCATTCGCTCTCTGTGGACATGCTGAAAGAAAAGTAAACTTGTACCCAAAAAAAAAAAAGGGAACAAGAATAAGAAAAATAAACAAATACTATGAGGAAAACACTTTCTTGCAAATTTAAAGCATTTTCAATAGTAATTCATACTTCGAATAACTCTTTCTAAAACATTGAATTTTACCTATTATGCGTTGTATTATATTGAATATTTCATTTTTATAAATAAATTATTTTAAAATTCAGTCAATTACAGTATAGCTTACACATAACACAAGTTATCAACTAGTTATAATGATGGACTGAATACATTTTAGGACAAACAAGACAAATTTACCTATAGTGGAAAGTCAAACATTCTTTATTCTTAATTCATTCTTTCCTGTCTTGCTGACAAATGAGTATTTGTCAGTTTTTGCGCAATTGACTGTTTGACGGGCTTATCATTGGGAAAATTTAGGAGTACTAATTATAATTATTGAGCATTTTTGCTCACCCAAAAAATAATTTAATAAAGATAGGGATACATATCAAATGACACACTAAACGACACACAGTGTTTTAAATACATATATTCTGTGTTATTTGAATTTTTCACATTTTTCTGTGCATCACTTACACAGCACATGGTACATATATTTAAAGCTAGTGTGTCGTTTAGTATGTCATTTGGTGTGTATCTCTATCATTTTTGAAAATAATTTATCAATGTTCACCCAAGCATTTTATTGACTAATGTAGTAGAATCTAGAATTTAACAAATGGGTCCTACTACATTGGCCAATGAGATGTTTTTGTTTAATCCTGAGTCCCACTACATTGGCCAATGGTATGCTTGGGTGAGCATTAGTGAACCATATTTTGGGTGAACAAAAGTATTTTCTACTCCTTCCGTCTCATATTAAGAGTCTCTTTTGGGAAATCCAACTTATGAAGGGGACAACCTTGATTTTGGTGAGATTTTTAACTTTTCAACATTGCCCTTTTTGAAATTTAAATTATTGTGTCACATAAAAAAAAAAAAAAAAAAAAGAAGAAAGAGTTGGATGTAATAAAAGGACAAATTTAGAAAGTGTATATTAAAGTACTTTGACTTTTTAAAGAGGACTCTTAAAATGGGACAACAAAAAATGACATCAAGAACTCTTAATATGAGACAGAGGGAGTACTAATTAAGGATGTTACTTCTTCTTCTTCTTCTTTTTTCATTCCAAAATTTAGAATGTAACTTTTTCTCGTCCACTAATTTTAGATTTCTTGGCACACAAGACCCTTATTGATAAAACTAAAAAAATTAATTTTTAGTGCTGAAAACTTTAAACTATTAAATTTATAGAAGTGAATTTATTATTTTATTTAAAAATTTAAATGCATTTTTTCAAAAAAAAAAAAAAACTTTTGACGTAAAGTTTTCAATAGATTTTCAGTTACTTTTTCAGTTAAGTGATGAACACTCTTAACTAACTATTAAACGCACTAAAAAAAAAGTACTTCATACTAACTTTAGCACTTAATTGTATTATCAAATACACCATAGGTCATCATTTACCAGCAACAAGATCTTTGTCTTTTTTTTTGGATAGCAAGCATGAAAATTTCATACATCACAACAATGATAAGTTTCAAAAGGAACAAATACAAACAGAAGAAAGAAAAAAAAAATACATGATTAAGCGCACAATCTTCTGGCCTGTACTGTAATCTCTAAAACTATGATATCTCAGACTGTGGCGTAGCCCAACACTACGCTGTCAGAAGAAAAAAGCTTGCCAACAATCACAACAAAGATTAGAACTCCAAAGCCACCGTGATTGCGAAAGAGATCCATCAAATATTATATCTGACGAAAAAAATGTCAGATATGAGAATGACAAGACCGGAACCAACTATGGAAAAAGGAAATTAAGCGATCTAGTTACAGAACCCATACCCAAGCCAAAAATAAAAACATACCCTCCTAAGGAGGGACACAACTCTTCCGAAGAGGGACAAACCCCCCCACAAGAGAGACAAAATACACTAAAATAAAGACAGAATAAGAATAAAAGCAAAATCCAATGCCTCTCCCATAATGGGATCGTCTGGAAAGGGGAGGCCCTGTTTTGTCGAGCGTAGAGAAGAAGGGGAGAAGTTTGTGACCTTTGTCTTGTTTTTTTTGCTAACAAGTAACAACCTTTGTCTTGTTTAGTTCACCTAGTTTGACTCGAAAAATGGTTAACTTTACTAAAAAAAACATTTTATTGGTGAAGTATATTTTAGTAAATATCATAATTAACAATTCATTAGGCATGTCCAAGGTATTCACTTTATCTAAGTATATACAATTATTCATCTACATGTAACGCGGGAAAAAATATGCATTATAATAGTTATTTTGTTAACTTGGTATAATAATCAAATCTGAACCTTTTATTTATCCATCTATACCCCATATTTTCAGAGAAAATCTGATCTACATAAGCACAAATTCCAAATATATGAGTATGTTATTTTGCTGACATGGTATCTCCGTTGCATTGAATATTTACTCGTAATGTGGACACTGACAACCTTGCCCTTATCTTCATATGTCTTTACAAAATTTGACTAATAAACTTTTTTAACCAAAATATTTCAATGTTTCCAAAGTTAGTTCCTAAATGTTAAATATTTCAATGTTTCCAAAGTTAGTTCTTAAATGCTTTAACAGTTGTACAACATAATATATATATATATATATATATATGACAGTGATTGGTGGTACCATGGATATTGAATGTGGTACAACTGACAAAGTATATAGGAATAATTTGAGTTTCAAATTTGAGAAACATAACATTAATTTACGAATTGATTGTAAAAGAATTTATCCCAGCCAATGATATTTCACAAATCTTTAGTCAAGCTCAAACTATGTTATCCAGAGCCAAAAAGGACACCCCCCCTCTCCCGCCGTTGTGGTTTTTTTTTTTTTTTTTTTCCATTTGTGTGTGTGTGTGTGTGTTTATGTTTGGCGAAAATGATGAGACTTCAAACGTTTTGTTTCTGCCCATTGTTTTGCTTCTCAAAGTAATGAAACAGAGCACCGGCCACTTATAAATTTAAATTTCATCTGTGTACTTCGATA
Source organism: Hydrangea macrophylla (assembly GCA_033977485.1). NCBI lineage: Eukaryota > Viridiplantae > Streptophyta > Magnoliopsida > Cornales > Hydrangeaceae > Hydrangea > Hydrangea macrophylla. Next base: position 114,250,017 of record CM066983.1, read on the forward strand.
GAATGATTTCACAGAAAAGTGGGACATCTTATTTAGAAGGCAAAGAATTGTTGTTTAGAAAAGCTTTTATCTATTTTGAGAGTGCTCTCCACAGCTTCAATTAGAATTCGTAACCCAAATACTGTAAATACGATACATCATCTGCTGCTATTTACAAGACCAACTGAACTGATCAAAAGAAGTCTGCATTAACCTATCATCTCATATATGCAACAAATTTGCATATAATGCTCATCATCTGGCTTATAATCACAGAACACAAGCAAGGTCGGAGGTCATAAAACCCACTAATCTCCAGTCAATATTTCTCACTTTTCACACAATGAAAGCAACTCTAATGCATATTCTAAATTATCAACAAGAATAACAAACATACAAAGATTCATATATGGTGAAAATTAGAACACAAATATTAGCATTCAATATATACCATGCATGTCGTCCCTGATATCAAAAGTTACTTAAAAGAAATGTGCATTACAAATTTTGACATAGGTTTTAGAGTTCATATACCAAGAAAAAGAAAAGATGAGGGAGGTACAAAAAGTTTCTTCTATTTATCAATTTGGTTGAGCTTGCCGAGACCATTGCAACGAGCACATACAATTTGAGTCTGGTCCTTTCGAGCAGCATTCGCCCTCAGGGTGACCTCCGATTTCCGCACGAAACCTGCACCATCGCACTCGGGGCACCTGCGATAATGCACATATCAAATTACAGAATTATCCCTTTAGAAAAAAAAAAAAAAAAAAAATCCATAATATCATTGTAATAAGCAAAGAAAGAGTAATAATTACAGGTCCTTGCGGGAGAAGAGGACAGGGAAGGCGGTTCCAAGCAGCGCCACTAAGCCCGCACCAATGAACAGATAAGTGGTGCCATCTGGTGACACGTCACCAACCGCGGCAACCACAGTCAAGAGTCTGTTCTTGTTCTTTTCTCCATTCTTTCTCCAAAATGAAACTTTTGAACCCAAAAATGTAGATTGAGACAGAGATGGACTCACAGTCGCTGCCAATTGCTTTGTTGAATTCGCAGGAAACAGAGTCTGCAGAGAAGCCATTGAAGCCATTTTGTAGAACTTCTGGATGTAGAAATGACACAGCTGGAGATTTTGAAGCACTTTTATATGTAGCTATTTGTCCATAGATGTGAACGATTATACTGGATAAGACCACAGCGCAACTCAAGATTCTTGTGGGTTTCAAGATAAGGATGGTCCCACTTCCATGTATGACCACAAAATCCACATCATAAAAAAAAAGAAAAAAAAAAAAACTGTTGATGCACAAGGTCTTAAAATGATCACAGCTCTCGGAAATAAAATGAGCCACGTCAAAAGCCCTGGCCTTTTGGTGATCTTGTTACCACCAGACTAAAGAAAACAATGAACCATCAATGGACTAATGCCTAATGGGTGTTGTCTCAATGAGCCAGTGGGGGTTTTTTTTTTTTTTTTTTTGGGGTAAGAAACAGAGAAACACTAGGTAGCCAAGATGCTCAATTCTCTAATTTACCATTCAAGTTGACAAACCCAAAAGAAAACATCACCAAATTAGAGTCCGTTTGGATTAGCTTCTAAAATAATCACTTTTTAAAATATATATTTATTGTTTTTGAAAAGAGCTCTAATTGGAGATTTTGTAAAAACATAAAACATTTTGAAAATTTGCGAAAAAACTAATCCAACAGGTCATAGCTTTTTAAACACTCATTTTTAAATGAAAAATGTATCCAAGACAGGCTGTCAAAGTCCATTTGTTATTCCTTATTTGTCTATTTTAAGCAGTTCTGGTGACCCAAACTGTTATTTGATCTGTTTGTTCCAACAAAAAATATCCATATGTAAGGGGTGGGGGTGTGTGTGTGTAGCTTTCAAGATTCTCTCTATGTTTGATCAATTCTACAACATATCAACCAAACACTCAAACTATAGTAAGCAGTTCTACCAATCACGATCAAGATCGGGGGGGGGGGGGGGGGGGGTTGTAGCTTTTCAAGATTATCTCTATGTTTGATCAATTCTACAACATATCAACCAAACACTCAAACCATAGTAAGCAGTTCTACCAATCACAATCAAGATCGCATAAGCATAAGCATAGGCAAAGACAAAACAGGCTCTTAGTAACCTGTCCACTTCCAGTATCATACACAAAAATTTTACTAGCAGTGACACATAATATGGTGAATGCACAAAACTAGTGACTGCAATACCAGTGTTCAGAATGATCTTCACAGAATTTACTAATGCTTTACTGCATTGCAATGGATTGACTTTTAGCTATCATCAACACCGAAAAGTGTTCGAAACTAGGAGCCGTTTGATTCCTAGGAAGACTGGGAATAGAAATAAAATTTGAGATATTTCAAATCCATCATGAACATTCAAGTGATATTTTCTTTCCTCCATTTTCTAAGCAATTAAATAAAACAATAGTCCATTTCTTCTTGGAAGCTAATTAGTTCCGGGTATGCCATTGGTAGTGCCAGGAGGTCAAAGAAAAGATTACGAATGACAAGGACATAAACGAAAAGAAATCTACGAGAAATATGTGCTAACTGCTTAACCATCAGACAAAGAATAAGAAGGCAAAAATAACTACTTTTGGTCGGACCATGTAATATGTAGGATAGTTGGCAAGAGCAGATACTTCTCTATCTTGACTGGAGTAGTGCATTGAAATAGATGACCATACCATGACCCATCTCAACCATAAGCTCCTTGTTGAAAGATCAATCACATGGTAAAGAGAAAAACAATGGAAATGTAGCCAGAACAAGGTAGACCAACTGTACTAAAAGATTGGTGCTTTCAATTGATAGCCATTGGACAACACAAAAAGCCACTGAGGTAAGACACCAATCTTGTTTCCTGTGATTAAATGACCAGAAGAACTGAAGATAACATTACCCAGCAGCAATTAAAGAACCACACAGAAGAGGAAAAGGGTAAATATATCCTTGTTACAGGTTTATAAATGAAAAACACCTCAGACAGTCTACATTAATGCAATGCAGGCACAATATTACTCTGTCATACCTTCACTCAATCTGAATCTGAAGGGCACCTCTGCCTGCAAAGCCTTCCTCCCTTTACAGAGAGGGGAAAAAAATCTTACTTTTCTAGCAATGAAATGATTATCCACTCCACAGGAAAAAAAATTGACATTTACATTAACTAATTACTAAATTTTACTGTTGCATGCTTCTAAAACTGGATATTTGATTCCATTAGCAAATTAATTCATACATTTATCACTGTCTTGTAACTCTTCTACCATCCGACGCCCAAGGCTGGATGTGCCTCCTTGAGAACCCATTATCAAATCCAGAATGAGAGCGAGTGCGACTAAACCCGATTTCCACATTAAGGCGAGAGGACGAAAATCTAAACCTTCTGAAGGACGAGAAAAAATTACGAATGGCACTACTCATTCCGCTTCTCTCTCTTGTCTGGTGTCCATTCGTTGCCAATTGGATCCTCCTCGGTGCACTACCACCAGCATTGAACCCACCATCCATTTCCGTAAACACAACAGGGAGCTCACGCCCCGCGGCTCCTAAACCGCCATTGAATCTCCCAACAGCGTATCCACCACCGGGCAATCTCCATATTGTCAGCCCAACCGAACCCGGAAATTGTTCGGTGGTCACCGGTGAGTTCCTGCCGCTGTCATTATGATCCGTAGGCAATTCATGGCGGCAAACCGGGCACGAATTCCTTATGGAAAGCCAAGGAGTGATACAATCTGAGTGGTAAATGTGCTTGCACGGCAATTCACGAGCTTCATTGTCAAGCTCGAACGGCTCTGTGCAAACTGCGCAATGAGAATCGGTCTTGACCTTGATTGTGGGCAACGACTCAATTACAGCCTTTGAAGCCGGAGAGTGATCGGACCGCCCGAGCCCGTTCGATTCCAGCTGAGCCAATTGATCGAGAAGGCGATCGAACCCGGAACCCATCAGAAACTCCGACATGCTCGCCGGCAATGGCCGTAGGCCCAAACTGTTACCCTCATCGTAATAGAGCTCGTAACCATCATCGCCGCTATAGGTGGGGCCACGGAGTACGATGACCGGGTTGAAATGCGGCCGATCACCGGCGCTCCTCCAATTGCGGGGGACTGTAGAATTGGGTGAACCGTTGACGTGGGTTTCGCCGGAGGTCGGAGGTGGGTGGTGTCGATGAGGTGGTTGAGGGTGGTGAGCATCGATTTCGACGAGGAACCCAACTCCACAATCGGCGCAGAGAATGGCGTCTCGGGTCCGAACCCTTACAACCCTGTTACAATTGTAACACCAATACGACGACATTACTCTCTGTTTACGGCTCCAATTTTGAGAGATCTGAATATGAAAGAAACCCTAAAATTTCTTCAATTTGAGCAGTCAAAATTCTACTGCAAAAAGTATTACTTTTTTTAGAATTAGAATCGCGTTCTCCCCAGAAATGTTGATTGATCTCTCTAATAACTTTTCAAATCAAATCAAATCAAAATGTGATGATAACGAAGGAAAAGAAAAATCGATGGAGTAGGAAAAGAAAGCTCCTAAGAATCAGAAAACCCTAATTCGGGTTAAAAATTGAGTTGAAATGAGATTAATTGGTTTATAAAAGCTACGACTCAACGGTGAAACCGCGTCGTCAACCTTACGTTTTGTCGCCAAAAAGAGTTGAATGTTACTACTAAATACTACGACCCTTTATGTATGGTTGGCGACGTGTGACGACGAGGACTTATTGGGAGAATGTTTAGTCGCTGTTAAAATGGGCATTAGTAGAATGTTTACCCAAATATATATATATCAGTTCTTATCTAATGAGGACTCCCTCATTTTATAAAATGCACACCCCTTACTTCTCTCTCTATTCATGTCTCTCTTACCTATTTTACCTCTCATAGATTTCAATTTTTTGTTGAGTTGAAAGAATTTTTTGCTAAGTTGGGGAAAGAATCCCCTGAAAATAGGGGGCTAGATGAATTTATACAAACTCTTATTAAGAGAAAAGTGAGAGGTGTGCATTTTATAAAATGAGGGAGTCCTCATTAGATAAAAACTGTATATATATATATATATAGGCATAATAAGAATGATCCAATGATAATGATATCATACTCCATGTCCAATGGGAGAATTCTACGGTTGGAACATTTTTTGCTTTTTTAGGATTAATTTTTTTTTATTGGAGTAATTAATAAAAATAGAAAAATTTAGTGAAAAATCTCATTCTATCAATGTTTGTTGTAATAAATCCACCAATTGGTACTTTTCAATGATAGACCCTATAATTGTAAATGTTGTTAGAGATTAGTCCAAATTTTCCTATTTTAGAATTATTAGATGTCTTTTTATTGGGTTCTCAATCATTTCCCTGACATCGGAATAGATCGAAAAATTCGTTCTATATCCATGACCCAATGTTCTGCCAATGTTGTATCAGGTGTTCCATGAAATTCCATTGGTTTCTTCCTTGCAAACTGTTCGGATATTGATCTCAAACCCCTATTTTCATGCACATTCACCACAACTATCGGTTCTGGTTCCAATGGAGGTGTTGGAGGTAACCGTTCGAATATATTTCGGATCATATCACCCATATTCCCCATCATTTCTGCCATGTTATTCATACGTCGAGTGTGTGGCGATAGTTCTCGCTCTTCGTCACTCATGATTACAATCCTGTAGTTCTCAATGCATAAACATTATGCATGTATAACAATAACAATATCAACATACATATGCATCAAACATCTCTAATATGTATGGATGCAATTTAAAACATGTGACAATTCACTCAACACTCATCTCGTCGTCGAACGTTTCCAAAGTTTTGTTACCTATTGCTCTGATACCACTAAATGTCACGACTCATCCCACTACGCGTGAAAATAGGACATGTGGCACGCCATCAAGGCTCATCCAAACATCATATAACTTATACGCAGCGGAAAGAACTTAAAAAAAAAACAACCCTGTGTATTTTAAAACTTAAGAAACATTGCCCTTTGAGTTGACAAATCCATTGAAAATTTGAGTTATAAAAAGTTTTGGCCAAGTGAAAACACATTCAAAAGAATCAATTCTGAAAACAGAGGTTCAGTCGACTGTGCCTAGGGTCCAGTCAACTGTGCCTAGCAGAAACTAAATCCCAAAATTCTCAACATAGGTCTAGTCGACTACTCAGGTAACCCAGTCGACTGCACTAGTTACTATTTGGATCCGTAACTAAAATCTACAGTGGTTCAGTCGACTGCTCACTCCCCCAGTTGACTGTGTTAAGCAGAACCAAAATACAACATTTTCAAAAGGGGTCCAGTCGACTGATCTTGAGGTCCAGTCGACTGGTTTTACCATTATTCTAAGCAGTGGCCAAAATCAACAGTGTTCAGTCGACTGATCAAGGGTCCGGTCGACTGTTTCCATTACTATTCACTTTCAGTGTCTAAACCCCACGAGATCCAGTCGACTGACATAGGGTCCAGTCGACTGCTCCCCTGCTGGGCAGCCCTGTGATGAAATTTAACAATTCATGCCACTCCATACCAACAACAATTACAACCATAACTGAATTACAACATTTAAAACATAACTACAGGCGTTCAAATACAGAATTACCATACTACAGAACTAATCCAAAGATTTATTACAACGTATTATTACAATTCCCAATCCTTACACAAGTTTTAGGATTTAAAACAAAAACAAAAACATATACAAAGGTGATTTCCCCGGCGTTCATCGGCCTCACTGCTCACGATTCTTTTTGTCTTTCCTCTTACCTTCAATGGAGTACATCTCCACTGCTCATCTATATGTTGAGCGTACAATTCTAAATGTATGCTTATATGCCAGTTCATGGTTTAAGCATCTAAAACACATAGAAATAGTCTTTAGGGTGAGTGGTACGCATTCATCCGGTCGATGCCGTAGGAGGCCCACCTCTCCCACGCATCTCGTACACTGGTTGGGCCTTCCTCCATACCAGGTACCGTGTCCTGGTTGGGCCCATCTCCAATCCAGACACCACCAAAATCACAATTTACCATCTCAATCAAATCCTCAAGGTTCGAGTAGCTTAATCCGGATGAATTTGCATCAAACCCCCCTTTGACCCAAGTAGACACATAATATGCTCACATAAACAGTTATACGTGTTTTTCACATAATTTCACGTGCATAATTAACGTGCCTAATTAATACATGAATTTCGCCCGGATCCAAAGATATCAAAGTTGATGTTCAAAACATGAAAATCCATATATTTCATAGATCTAGAATTCATACCTCGTGCGATCTCTCCGAAACTTTGAAGGATCGTCTAGGGAGCTAAATAAACGTCGGATTTCAAGTTATACGCGATTCCTACGAGTTTTACCTGATTTTTTCCAAAAGTCTAGGATTAAGATTTTTACAAAAAATTGGCCAAACACGTCCTAAGTAGTATCAAAACGTAGCTCTTACCTCCACGAGTTCAACTATGAAATCTGGAGAAAATCTGACGGACGAAAGGTCGTCGATCGGCGTCGCAAAGCCCGTTGGCTCCAATCTCTCTTTCTCTCTCCTCTCTCTAGATATTTTTGGCAAGTTTTGGATGAGAATGAAATCTCATCCACTTCTATATATAGACAAACGTTCTGGAAATTACGTTTACCTCCCCGCAAGTTTCTCAAACTTCTAATTAACCCATGAAACTTCGCACACGTCAATTTTATAACTTTACGAGTGAAAACTATAAATTTTAAAAGTTTTCGACTAGGTTCCGTTTGGGTCCAAAAATAACGTCCGAAAACTATATTCTGTGGAATCTCTACCCAACCTACCTTTTTAATTAACGTATCACTCACGTTCTCACCACAATGCTCAAACTGATATAACAATATCGAGATTACCAGAAATTATACTACACAGGTATAATTACTATTCACAGGAATACCAGATAAAGTCAAATCATATTTAAATCATATAAATGTCATTTAGTCATGCCAATGCAAAATGTGAAATTCCATATTCTCGTGTCCTCATTGACACCTTACCGTTGACCCACGTCAACCTCAACTCAAATTATTAATAACATTAATAATTTCAAAATCTCAAATTATGCATTTTCAAAATCATAAATTTCTGGAACGGGTGTGACACATATATTTTGGAAAGTTACTAAATGTCATGATTGTAGGGCTTTATACGTTAGAATCTGTCTAATATTACACATATCTTTTTTAATTTCGTATTTCACCATTTTTGGGTGATCTAACAGTCATTCATCACCATCACCAAAAAACAAATTGTGTTAAATTTCACACTAGAATGAATATAAGTGTTAAATTTCACACTCATATTCGAGTTATTCAACAAAAGGAACACTGTCTTATCACAAATTCATTTGCACATTCAGTTTACACTGACTGCAATATTTCATTGACATCACAATTTTCATTCACATAATATACAATTTCGCACCATAACATGTGAAACCAAGAACATGAGTGTTAAATTTTACACTACAACCTTTTGAACCTTATCCTTTGAACTGCAACATAGTATACACTATACAGTTTCACATCACAACTTTTGAAGCAAGAACAAGAGTGTTAAAAAATTTTACACTACAACCTTTTGGATCACAACATTTGAACCACAACATAATATACAATCGGGTTCCATTGTATAGACTGAGAGAGAGCAGATCCAGTATTGCCATTGTTGTTGAAACCCAGAAAGCTTCCAAGCATCATAAGTCAAAACATCAACTGGGTTCGAAACAATCACCAAAATCGAATCGGGCGAGTACTTCGCAAAGTTGGGGCACAATAATCGAGAACATGGCCTTGTTCTTCTGTATCAAGTTCAGCCTGGACTCGCTGAGGTTCTGCCTAGCGCCGACGGTGACGATACAGAGAACGGATCCGACGGTGATCTTGGTCCTCGAGTCGGAGCCGTATGGCCGGAGCCTAACCGTCACGTTTTTGGACGCCTAGGAAGTTTTTTTAGCTTGCAATTGAATATAGAACCCTATATGTTCTTGGAAGGAGGTGGACAATCAATTGATATGTAGTACATTTTTTTAGAGAGAGAGAGAGAGTATGAAACGTTGGAGAAGATGAAATATATATATATATATATTATCTATATTTAGTGTTTAAAATTTAAAAACCCTTGATTTTGGGTGAGTTTAAATAGGAATGATTCTTTTGATGAGTCATAGGGGTAGTTTGGTCATTAAATAAATATATGGACCTATCATTAAAATATTGTATGGGTTGTGTCAATTACAACAAACTTAGAGTAGATTGGATTTATTACTAATTAACTCATAATAATATTTTATTATATTCCGAACAAAAATTTGTTACCGAAATTTATTATCAAAACTTTTTAACATGCAGGAACAACATTATATCTTCTTGGGTATAAAAATTTGTTACAAAAAATGGGACCAAAATTTTTTTTTTATTATTATTTTATTATACTGAAATTGTGTATTTGAAATAACAAAAAATGCTATTTGTTCCTGAAAAAGTAAAAAAATGACCATATGATACAACCTGTCAAATTATTGCTTCGCCCATATCCTATGTATTATACATCATTTTTACTTTTGTGGTACACAAATAATTGTTACTCCCAGATGCAACTGTTTTTGTTTTATTTATATATTATTATATGCACTATGCAAAGGGAGATCGGCAGGGCCAACAGGTTCTCCCAACTCATAAACCCCCACTTATGAAACTCGAACCCGTAACCACAGCACATGGGACGAGATCTCTTACTACTCGACCATCCCTTGTTTTCCATTTGGTGCAATTGTTTAAAGTATATAGAAACCAAATTTGATATTCAAATTTAAGAACTATAACAGTACTCTTTTAAAAAAAAAAACTTATTTTATTATTGTGATTATTTTTCTTTTTGACGATTATTATCATGGATATTTACTAATTTTTATTACTTGTCTTCTTTGAATTTTTAAATTTCAATGTCACATCTCAAATAAAAAGGGTGACAGTGTTGTATAAGGTAAGAGATAAATTTAAGAAATGCATAGCTAAATTGTGTTGATTTTGGCATAACCTGGGATTTTTTAAAAATAGAATGAAGAGCTCTAAAATGGGACGGAGACAATAGAACAATGACTTAGTCGATTACTGTTATACAGTTAGCAGGTTTGGGGATGGGGCTATGGGGTTGGAACCTCCAATCTGATGATTTGCCCTTTCCACCTGGCTTGTAACTCCCGCTTTGTATCTTACATCTCAATCAAGTTATACCCAGAGGTCTTAAGTTCGAATATCAAGGAGGTGGCCACAGGTGATTCATCCGGACGCTCTGACCTCGTGGGATTAGTCGAGGTGCACGTAAGCTGGCCCGAACACCCACGGTTACCAAAAAAAAAAATTACAACATTATAACATCACTTTGGTAATGAAGTATTATAGTAACTTGGTATTAGTATCTTTATAGACCAACTTCTTTTTTTTTTTTTTTTTTTTAAACACCACATTACTTTTGAAAAGTTCTAATAAACTACTAGGATTTGTGATAAAATAACTTCGGCAGTCCAAGAAGAAAGCATATATTCAAATGCACTTTTAGGCAAGTCAAAATTTTGGTTGGAAGCATCTTTTCTTTTATAAATCTAAGTTGGAATCACTTGGGTGCGGTTTATAAGGTTTGCAAACATGTGTCGGGTAAAAAATTCAAAATGGCTGTTTGGGAAGGCGTAGAACAAGTTTTGAGGTTCACGAAGTGAACTTGTTCTACAAATACAAGTATTTGGTAGGACCGCTTTTGTGTGCTTAGGATAAAATTAATTCTAAAACTGGTTCTTTATCAAACTAAAATGATATTAGTTTGCATAAAAACCAGATTTAATAGGAATGGGTCTGTGTATAATCATATTATGTGTATTCCTAAACCATCCACAATGATGGGGATCATAGGAAAACTTAGGTAAATATCAGTTTTGGCATTTGCAATAGTGTAAACTGTAAACCATAGGATAAGTTAGTTTCGTAAGGTAGTGGAACTTAAGTTTATCATACGACTAAGTTCCACTATGATGCAATGAAACGACTAAGTGTACACTGTTTGGGAGGAAAACAGTTAAGAGAATGTCATTTAAGAGGGAAAGGGCCAAGACAAATCCATTTGGGGGAAAACGGTCAAGTGTTGACTGTATGGTAGCCAAACGTTTTTTCTTGGATACCGGTAGCCAAACGACTCAGTGTTGACTGTTTGACACCAAACGAGTGACACATGACTTGGCCGTATCGCCGCCACCAAAGACCCTCCCTCCACCGTTTCTCACCTACACCATTATGAAGCACTAACGTTTTCCTACTAGAACTTAGGTTAATTTTACCCTAAGTTTCACCACCTTGTTGTGGATGCTAGCTCTGAACATGAGTAAATATTGAATGTAACGGAATAACACGTCATTATTTATCCCCCTCACATATTTAAAATAAAAATAAAAATTGTGCTTATATTGAGGGGGTGATTGTCTATCAACCGTTGCAACTTGCATCCAATATGTAGTTTCTAAACATGCCTTATCAAATGTATGTATTTGTAGTTTTGTACAGTGGATGGGCTGAGGAAAGGTATGCTTGCGTGGGCCGGACCAACTCAATAAGCAGTGCTAGTCTGCAACAACCATACCGGTCCATACGTCAACCCAAGAAGGTGGAGGTTAGCTTCCTCGCAGGCGCAGCCACTGGACCGACCGACCGACCGATCTTTTTTCAATTCCTCTTGTGTGAGAGTGAGACCTGGCTGAGAGTTTTGACTCTTCTCGATCCTTCAAGTCTGTTCTTGAACCCTCCATCCAGTCCTCTGATTTCTAAAGTTTCGTTTATATTTTGTCCATAATTATATAAAGAGAGTTATTATATATATATAGTTTTATACACGCGCATTTTTCGGAGAAGAGCTTCATCTTCTTAGGGTTTCAGTTTTCTTTACTCGGTTCTGTAATGGCGAATGAAGGTCCTAATTGGGAAGGCCTACTCAAATGGAGCATTGCTAATTCCGATGGAACACATCCTCCTCGAAATTTGAGGTACTTGCTTTCTCTTTTTATATTACTCCGTATTTATTATAGCTATCACAGATAGTTTTAGGACTTGCCATGAGTGCAAAAAATGCAAGCTAATCTATACATACAGTATATATATGTATACACACACACACACACAAAACCCTTCTTACGAGGAGTTCATCTTAAAATGAGGACTTCCGATTACAGCGGTTGGATCCAATTTCAGTCTGTGAAATTACTTAAAGTCCACATTTTGTTAAAATGAGAACTCCCATGGGTTCTGTGTGTATATATATATATATATATATCATCCTATAGATCAGCAGGTTGGCGTACTGTCTGAAACTATGTTGACGCCTAATACAAATTTGTATTGAGAACTGTTTATACTTGGGGGCACTGACTTTGCAAATTTATATGTTGAATTTTACATGTAAAATCGTTATTGAAACCCACAAATTAAGATGGATTTTGGTTGGGTTTTTTTTTGGGTACTTTTAGTGAGGAGGACAGAAGATGGTTCATGGAAGCTATGCAAGCTCAGACTGTGAATGTTATAAAACGAATGAAAGAGATAACTGTTGTTATGCAAACTCCAGAGCAAGTCCTGGAGGCTCAAGGAGTCACTTCTTCAGATATTGAAGGTACCTTTCCAATAGGGGTTGTCTCTCTCTCTCTCTCTCTCTCTCTCTCTCTCTCTCTGTGCATACATATTGGCTTTGTTATTTATTTTCTAGTCTTGCTATTTAACAGATATGTTACACGAGCTAGAGGAGCATGTTGAATCAATTGACCTGGCAAATGGTGAGTTTTTGTACATTGCTGTTTTTTTGTTGTTGTTGTTGTTTTGGTGTATGACTCGTCTGAATCTCCGTAAGTCTTACATACAACATGTGGGTTATTCTCCATCAAATGATTGAATCATTAGTAGTGTACTGCTTCTCAAACTTTGAATCTTTGACCACCGATCACTGGGCATAACCGTATTTACCGTCTTTGACATTGTAAGGGAATATTATTGGGACCTCTTGGAAGCTGTCATATTACTTCAAACTAGTATTCATGTTCCCTTCATACATTAGTAATTTATTGATCTGATTTGTTGACCTTGTATAGGACTTGGTCAGTCCTTTGATACTTCGTTGTAAAGTCTTCACCAAGCTCCCCAAAGATTTCATCGCTCATTGGGATCTTTTTTTTTTGTGTGTGTGTTGGTGTGGGGAGGAGTGTGTGGGGGTTAACTGGTTAAGTGTGGACTTAATATTTGGAAGCTAAAGAGACAGTAGGTTGCAAAGTTTTTAAGCAGTATGAGAAAAACTCATGGTGTTATCTGTTGTCTGCTTGCCACTGAAGCATTTAAAATGTGTATTTGTTAGTACTGTAAGAAGTGTCTGCCTAAAGTCTTTGTCTGGCTTGTACTTCTGTCAGATCTTCACTCCATTGGTGGTTTGGTCCCTCTTCTTGGTTACCTAAAGAATTCCCATGCTAACATCCGAGCTAAGGCTGCAGAGGTTGTGACAACTATTGTTCAAAATAATCCCAGAAGTCAACAACTGGTCATGGAAGCAAATGGTTTAGAACCTCTGCTTTCCAATTTCGCTTCAGATCTTGATGTTACTGTTCGAACCAAAGCACTTGGCGCAATATCCTGTGAGTGATCCTTTTTCGTAGATTATTTTAAGTCAAGAATGTTTGTGTACCTATTTGAATAATCTTTTTTCTTACATGATTTTAATTCAAGAATGTTTGTGTACCTATTTCTTGTGGCTTGATGTGGACCAATGATGGATTTAAGTTTTTTTCTTTTTCTTGTCATTGTGTGGCTTCAGCTTTAATCAGACACAACAAACCGGGAATTGCGGCATTTCGTCTAGCCAATGGTTACGCCGCTTTAAGAGACGCTTTGAGTTCCGAGAGTGTGAGATTTCAAAGGTTATCTCCGTGACATTCAGATAGTTTCTTGTCTTGTGCAACAAACGTACGAGTTAGTTTTCCTTACAAAGCTTATTATTTTGCAGAAAAGCCCTTAACTTGATTCATTACTTGCTACACGAGAACCGTTCAGACTGCAATGTAGTGAATGAGCTAGGATTCCCCCGCGTTATGATGCACCTAGCCTCGAGTGAAGATTTAGATGTACGAGAAGCTGCTCTCCGTGGCCTTCTTGAACTGGCTCGAGACAGATCAGACAAGGTAAATGATATTTCAAGTGAAGAAGATGAGAAACTGAAACAAATGCTTCAGGAAAGGATTAAAACTATCAGCTTGATGTCACCTGATGATCTTTGTGCTGTGAGGGACGAGAGGCAGCTCGTGGACTCTCTTTGGAATGCCTGCTACAATGAACCATCTTCTCTTCGAGAAAGTGGACTTCTTGTTCTTCCTGGGGAAGATGCACCACCACCTGATGTTGCGAGCAAACATTTTGAACCTCCTCTTAGAGCTTGGGCTGCAACTCGGACAACTGACAAAAATTCCAATGTTGAAAAGAAAGAAAAGCCCCCTTTGTTAATAGGTTCTAGTCCTCCTCCACCAGAGAATGATGCTGTCCGGAGTAGCTCAAGTGGTGCAGGTGATCAAAGGAACCCCAACATGTAAGTTGTATACTCAGAGGGGTGTGGTGGGTTTTTTTTTTTTGGTATTGTTTTGAATATGTAGTTATTTTTCGCCCCCTCCGACAGATTTCCCTTCCATTGTGAAATGATGTCTAGTTTATTTTTCTGAGTCTCAGAAAGATCATGTTAACATTTGCTAAACACCTACTCCACGAGTTTGTAAGAAAGCTTGCTCATAAAGTAAATCATATAATTACTGAAATTATACCTTTTACAAAACCTGGAGGAATAAGGACAGGCTCAGGGAACCAAAGTCTACACATATAATCATCATCTTATATGAATGACACCAAAGCTTAGTTTGGCCCCCATGTGGTGCTTCTCCTTTTTTAAAGCTCAATTTCATGTTAATTCACTTGATAACTAGTTTATGAGCTTTGCAAAAATTGAACTTAGGGCTTTTTTGGAGGGAGCTTTAAAAAGCTCTAGAATTGAGCTTTTAAAAGCTCAAGGTTGCTTTTTGGTTTCATGATATCTTTTTGAAGAGTAGTATGTCATTTGTATAAAATTATCAAAGAACTTAGTAATAAATTTCATAAGCTCCTTTTAAAAAGCCACGTGGGGGCCAAACTAAGCCCAACTATATGACCGTTCAATATTAAACCAAAACGACCTATTAAAAGAACATGTTAAAATCAAACTCACGAGTAGACCACAAGAAAATATCTGTTATCTCCACCCTGCATGAGAACAATAGTGAGATTGGTTGGTTGTGAGAAGTTTATTGTATTGTCAGTATAGACCATGTATCATGTATCATGTATAATGTATTTGATTTTGTTTTGTAGACTCACCTCATATATACAAGTTTAATGGCACTCCACTCGAATTTCTTTAGTGTACTTTGTCAGTCCGATGCGGTCGGTTTTAAGAATATTTTTTCAGTGTAAAAACCAAACTGAATCGATAGAGTACACTAAAACTGACCGAACCAAACCGAAACCGATGGATTTGCTAGAAAATCACACCGAACCGAACCGTTTTCACCCTTTAAGGGTAAGGGTTAAGAGATTTGAAGGCTATAAAAAAGGTATGGCATTTCCCATTTTGTTGGAACTTGTGTACCAAAATAATGGTGTCTTACTATCTCCAATTATAGCCCCTTTGGGAGTAAAATATATCTCCCACCATATTCAATGGTATGCATTTCGATTGGTATGCATTTCGATTAGGGTCACACATTCAATGGTTATGATTCTACACGGATTTGGGGTATATTCTATGGTTGTGATTCTACACGGTATATATAGACGCTTATGACCTCCACTGTATGCCCTACGGTAATGATTTCTTTGACAGTACAGCCTTTACCACAAGGATGCTGTCCGTAGATCTAATTAACATCAATTTATAACTGAAAACAACGGCTCAATGCTAATCATAAACCAGCCGTTGCTATTGCATTATAAGCCAGTTACATAGTAATCAAATGCACACAAGATATTGAGTTACATACCAAATTATAAAGTACTTCATAGAACAAGACTAAAGCAAAAGAGTCTCAAACAAATTACATGCATAACACACAATGCATCACACCCAGTATGGTAACTGAGTCTCAATTGATGCTTCTTATTCTTACACTTAGAACAGTAAACCTTACTCAAGCACTTGATTTCACGGATGAAACGTGTTCCTTTCCCTCGTGCTTCTTATTTAGAGCAGTCAGAATGTAATCCCCATATGTGACCTTCTTGTACATTTTGTTGGGTTGCTGAGCATCTAACAAATGTTCCAGTGGCTCAATTTCCACGTCAGCTTGTGGACCGAGAATTGTTGCGAAAGACATCCTTGTCCTTGTTTTGTTTGTCACTACTCTATGCATAACGCTCTTGTACTTCCCATTGCTCAATATCTGGGGTCAAAGCTTAGATAAGTCATGTCTTATAAACAAAAGAGAAGTCTTTCTGTACACCCAGGTGGTTTGGTGTACCTACAACTACAATATATTGGTTTTAGTAAAAAATGATTGTTCTCCGTAAGAAACATTTATTCCAATCAAAACCACCCACTAAAGGTTTTTGGTAGCGGAACAAATGTTTCTTTTCAGAAAGAATCTTTTCTCACCCAAAATCACTATGTTGTAGGTATACCCAAATCATTTTGGTGTACCAAAGAGTTGTCCCTAAACAACTATATATAAAAGGACAGAAAAGACTTATTTTTGTTTGGATAATAAGGAGCATAAGAAAAAGAGGGCACAAATAAAACCAAAAAATTTAACTTCATAAGTTAGTTTCCTCTTTCTTTACTTGAGGTTTTTTTTGGTTAATACGGAGTACTTTTTTATTTTTTTTATATATATATATATATATATTTTTTTTTTTTATAACTTGAAAGTTTTGAAGCATGGAGAAACACATTTCGGAAAACACTTTAAATGTTTGGTGATTGTTAGGATAAAAGAGAGGAGAAGAAATGAGAGGAGAGAAGGAAGAGGGGAGGGAATATGAAGAATCACTCGTGTAATAGGATGGGAGAGAGGGGAGAAAGAAAGGGGGCGGGGATGCCTCTTCCCTCCTGTGTACAAATTTCAAATCTTCAAAAAAAAGTACAAATTTCAAATCTTCAAAAAAAGATCGGTTTGGGAGAGAGAAAATGTTTTCTTCCTCTTTACACTTTTTAGTCCTTAATGGATAAAAAGTGATTTTGTCTCCTCGTCGTCTTTTTTTTTTTTTTTTGCCCTTCTCTAACATAATCCAAGTGTTGAGATATTAATTAATATTAAGAAATGGATGAGGCATAATTTAGTTTACACATACCTCGACAACATCTCCAACATTTACCACCAATCCATTTGGAATTGGCTTAATTGGAACCCACCCATCGCCGTGCCATATCTGTAATCCAACAACATCATTATTTTGAAAGAGAATGGTTACAGTGCCCGGATCAGAGTGCGCGCCCATAGCATTTACTTTATCAGGGTTGCAAAACGGAGGATAGTAGTTCACTCGCAAAGATTGCCACAATTCTTTGTGTAGTCCAAGCAAAGCATCTTTTTCCATCTTCATTATCAGAGACAAACAACGAATCAATTCCTCTGCAACCCTTTTAACTTCCGTGGAACATGTTTCGACTGATTCTCTGCAGTGATTACATACATACGCCAAAGTATATTTCACATTTTATGAGAAATTTTTGACGAGAAATTTAAAAGGCAATGACAGGGACGATTGCAGAAATGGGCAATATTTGGGGTACAATTTTTTTTTTTCCAATTGATTTACAACCATCTCTATATCTCTCCTAACTCCTAAGTGGCATTGGGCCTCATTGAAATTTAACCAGACCCCACAATGCCACTTAGGACTTAGGAGAGAGATAGAGATTGTTGTAAAAAAATAATTGTACCTTTAACATTACTCTTGCAGAATTCAAAGTTTGGGCAGACTGGAACCCCTGAAACAGTTTTTTTGGGGGCGCATTTATGCATATATATTTTCATGATCAACATAGCCTGATGCTATAAAAACTAACACAAAAATTCAAATACTAATAAAATAGGAGTGTTCTGAATATTTGTGAGGGAGGGTTAAGTGTAAATTTTTTTTTTAGAGTAGATCGAATTTTTTTTTTATTCAATTTGGAGGTGCCTTGCCCCCTATCTCTCGTCCCTCAATAGTTCCACCATGCGCAGTGATGAGGACTACAAGCAATCACAAAAAGAGAGAGAGAGAGAGAGAGAGAGAGAGAGAAGAGAAGCAAAGGGGGAAAAAATGGATAGACTATTTCCAGAGATCATTTGGTTGCATCCTTAGCTAGGTAGCATCGGTACGGGTGCGGGGATCCTGGTACGGGGATGCGGGTGCGAGGGATTCGCTAATTTTTCAAAAAGTAAGAGTGCGGGTGCGGGGGAAGTATTTGGATAAAACATTAAAAATATATTTTTATATAACAATATATACAAATTATTTTATAACTATTAGTGTATTAGTGTATACCCTAGATAAATTTTTTTTATTATTCCTCTTTTAAACCCCCAAGATTTTTAAAATTGTATGAAGAACTTGTATTTTTTTCCAAAAGAAAGCTACAAAAAAGCTCAAACTACACTCCAAAAGAACTCAAAGAATCCATGGTGCACCCAGTACGGGTGCGCACTAAGTGCGGGGGCAGCGGCCTTTTTCGAAGAGTCCACATATTCATAGATCCTTAAGTCATATTAGCGATGAGGATGAGGACCTGTGGAGAACGGGATCTAAGGGAGTGAATGTGTGCGTGTTAGCAATGAGAATGTCGTGTAATTGAGTTAAGGAGATTGTACGATGCCCTATATCGATGAGACAATAAGAGTGAGGTTGGATTATATAACACCACAAGCCTTGCTATATTGGAAACTTGGAGATAAGCATTTTAGGACACGTTGATTGATTCTTCAGGTTAACTAGATCAAACAATAGAGTGCGGAACGATTCACAAATGAAAATGATCCAAAATCACAAACTAAGTTTGATCGAGGCTAAACACCACGTATCTTACGCCCATAAATTTGAGTTCCTGCATGGTAAAATATATATATATATATATGTATGCAAAAAACCAAATTAAATGTTTAATGTAATATATTTATTGAATGTAATAGTAGTACAATATACTTACTGTAATTGTAAGAAATATTGTGGACCATACGGTCACCCGCATACATTGAACTTGGTTCAATGGGTCTTGGCTCTTAGAGTCCTAGGGTTTAATGAATATGTGCATGTATATATATATATATATATGATATGAACACACATTTGAATCAATCCCTAATAATTGGGCAGCCTCTCTCTCTCTCCCCTCTATTTCTCACAGTTTTCTCTCTCTAAGGTCATCACCATTGGAGCCATGAGATTTAGCGCGTGACATTGACAGAGACCGCTCTAGTAACGTCTTCCATGACTTATGCAAAGCACAAGAGAGTACATGGAGGCTAACAAGGAGCAGCAGTTCGTGGGTGAAGTCGTTGGTCTTATAACAACACCGTTCAGCGATCCGTTGGGTTATTCCGTTAGATAACGAACTTATACCCGACATATATATTTGTGTGCATGCTTTTCTACAGTAATAAAATTGAAGATAGATGAGAAAGAAAACATACTTGAACCCAGGTGGTTTGGTTGGCCAGAGCTCGGGTTTTCGTAATTGGACAGGTTGGATACGAAATAGAAATGAATCTGACCAATTTGTTGTTTGATTTTCTCCGACTAAGATTGCTGGCCCATAACCTTGTCTTGCAGCTCTGTCCACTGGATACTTCATCTTCTCTTCTAGTGGAAGATTGAAAAACCCACTTGCACCCTCCTTCACACTCTCCAACAATTCTTCGTCTATTCCGTGGTTGATTACCTACAAAGTAATAGGCTAAATTATTCCCTCAAAAAAAAAAAAAAAAAAAAACTTTTCTTTTCAAACCCCACTAATAATTTGTTAGATCCAAAATAGGACGAATTTTTGCACTTATTTTATGTTATTTAGGGTCATCTTCAAATGTCACAAAAAGGGGGTCATCTTCAACCCTTACTCAAGTTTGAGTAAAAGTTTCATTTTGGTGCGCAAGGATGGATCTAGGGCCAGGGCCAGGGCAGCTAGATTTGAAAATTTCTTCCATTTTATACTAACATTATATATAAATATGCATATATTAATATGCTTTAGGTATGCATCTCTCCCCATGGGATTTACGTTTTGGGGAGAGGGGCTCAAGCCCACTCTTGATTTCTGAGAAATTTTAGATTTACACTAAATTTTTTTTACAATTAAGCCCCTCTGATATTATAAATTTGTCATATTAAACCCCCATCTCTTATATTTTTATGCTAATTATATAAAGTCACTTCCTCTTATATTTTGTAATGATTATTAGAGCATAAACTTATATGATTGGCACAAAAGATGTACACTAATCTCTATCAAGCTCACTTGGATTAATTTTTAGATCTGCCAATGCTCGCCCCCCTAATTTTTTTGAAATTTATTAAGCTTGGCCCCTAAGCATGATTCCTGGATCTGTCTTAGTTGGTACGGATAAAGTTAATTTATTCAAATTCTAATATAATATTATGGATAAATTTGAGAAAACAACAACAATTTTGGTTGTATGAACAATATTGTTTCAATTTGGGTTTAAGATTGACTAGAATAGGGCCACACTCCGTGTGTGTGCCAGTTTGTTTTTTAGGTAAATTTTTTTTAACCAACTGTTTTAGGTAGGTTTTTTTTTTTTTTTTTTTCATTTGTTGAAGTAGTTTTTTGTTAATTGATTGGACAATTTAATACTCTTCTACAGTAATATTTTTTAAGAAGATAAAGTGTAGTGGTTTAACAGTAATTATAGAGAATTTAAAAAATAATGTTGGTATCCCTCCTTTTTCCTTTATAATAATATAGAATAGATATAGGAAATACGGGATATATGTTAGGGGTGATAATTTTTGACACGTCGCACACGTTTTACTGTGACAACCTGATTATGACACGATACGACACGATTAAATTAAAAAAAAAAATCATAATTTTTATTGAATAATACTCAAAACTAAAAATAAATCCAAAACCACGCAACCTGTTTATGACCCAATTATGACACGTCTAACCAGAATTGTCACCCCTAATATATGTAGATGTATATTGATTGGTATATACCTGGAGGAAGCCCCAATCCTTGCAGGCCATATCAAACTTTTTAAGCTCTTCCTCATCCCCAGTTGAGAGTAATGACAAATCCAGGATTGGAATTTCGTCAGAAGGAGCATAGACTTTTGCTGTGTCTTCTTCCTTCTTGAGGTATCTTTTTGGAACAGTTGAAGGGTTTGATTTCAATATCTCCTGAACACTTGCAAAGGGTACTGCCTGATTCAACAATTCCTGAATCTCGTCGTGACCGGAGGAATCACCATGTGCAACCATTCTCTCTCTCTCTCCCAACTTTTTAATTTGCCCAACTTTTTAATTTGCTTCTTTATTACAAATTTACACTATTATATAGATATTTTCCCACTTGTGGTTCTCCTTGGAGAGACATTTGGGACCTGTTTTTTTTTTTTTTGACTTTTCGGTAGTAATGCTATTTGTTCCAGGGGACTGGAGTGTGATAAAGAGCATCTTAGCAGCAAAACTGTTTATAGTTAAGCTAATTTAGTTACAAATTATTAGATATACACTACTTAAGCCTCAATTTTAACAGTGCTCTTTTATTTTATCTATGCATTTTACTTTGTTTTATTTTTTATAGTTGAGATCTGTATCAATTAAATAATAAAACATCCAAACATTGAAATTTGAAGAGAGAATATAGAGAGAGTCACTCTTGACTAGACAAATTTGTCTAGTCAAAATGCTAAATGTTAAAATAACTTGCCTTGAAGCTAGCCTGCTGGAGTGTAGAAAATTTCATTTGGCTAACTATTTTATCTTAAACTTAAAAAGCTAAAATAGTTGGTCTGCTAGACATGCTCTAAATGCTTCCCAAATATATGTAGTAGTAGCCTTGCCCACTTTATTTTGATTGAAGAATGTTACACTGGTCTCATTATTATTGAGGTGTTTCCACATTTAACATGCAAAATTTGAGAATCATATACATCATAACTCTTTGAGTAACACTCACACCCCTACATGCATGAGTTTTATTACTAATGGGTCCTGAAATGTGAGTACCACTCAAATGATATACTCTTATTGCCTACAGTGGACTATGTGCATGTCACATAGTACATTCAAAATACTTAAAAATTGAGTTAATTATATATACACCTTTGTACTTTGTTCATTTTTCACTTTGCCCTCTATACTTCAAATCGTGTCACGAATAACCCCAATATTTTGGACTAAAGTAAAACTGTTAGTGAATCAGTTAAATTTAATGGGCATAAGCCATGTTTGGCAACAACTTTTAGAGTTTATTAGAATTATAAAACTCCAAAAACTGAAATAAAATATTTAACAAAATACCACATGTAATTGCAATGGATCAATAGCTACCTCAAACAACTTATATCAATCGCATATATATATATATATATACATAATTTTATTGTATAAGAAAAAGAGTCAAACAGTCCACAAGGAGTATTAGTGATACGTTTGAGATTACAAGGGGACAAATAGAAAAATGTGCTCACAATAGGAGGTCAATGTGACAAATATTCTATTCCGTTAGTTTTAATGGAATTGTTAATTCCTTCACTTTAGTCTAAGGTACAGCCACTGTTGACTGTACAGGGTATATATTAGTGACACAATTTAAAATCTAAAGAACAAAGTGAAAAGCAATCTAAGTACAAGGGGTATATCTATAATTAACCCTTAAAAATTTTCTTTCCACTTTAACATGTGTTAGAGTAATTATTAATTTTAAAGGGCAAAGAAAGTTTGGTATCCAACTACCCGTCATTGTAGGACTGTTACAAAGAACGTCGGATAGTGGCCCGACCTAACCACTGTACAGTTACAGGGAAGAATAGGCTTAACTATATTTTACACATTCTTAATTTGTTCTTTGTGTTAATGTGATTTATATAGTTTAGAAGTGTCATTTTAGTCCTTGTAATTTCATAAGTATGTCATATTAGTTCCTAAAACACTTTTTGTGACAAAATTTTTATTTTCAATGACATAATTATTTGTCCCTAAAAGACTTATTGAATTTATTTGACACACTTATGAAACTACAAGAACTAAAATAATACTTTCCAAAATTACATAGACTAAACTAACACAGGTGATAAACTACAAATGTGTAAAATGTATTTAACCATTTTAACCTAAGAAAAATACTACATTTTTGGTCACAACAACGCTAGGGTGACAAAACTTTTTACAAACACACTATCTCTCTCCTAGGTAGCACTGTGGGGTCTGAATAATTCTAGTGGACCCTACAGTACCACCCAGGAGAGATAAAGTGTATTTGTAAGTATTTGAAAAAAGTGTTTATCAACCAAATATTACTCCGTACTCTTTTTCTCACCCCAAAATTGCTCACTTAACTCTTTTATTGGTTAATACAGTAAGACCAAAGAATAAATATATATTAATTAATGATAAAAAATCATAAATTCCACAATTTTAACATGAAAGAGTTTTGTGAGCAATGAATAAACTATTTTGGGTGGAACAAAACCGCATTCTAAAAATAAAAAAAAAAGTTTGGTATCCAACTATCATCATTGTATGACTGTTACAAAGCAGTTCTACACGTTTCAATACATATAGACGATCGGTTCAACTACTTTTATAATTATTATATATCATCATTGTAGACTACTTTTATAATTATTCTATTATAAGTATTCAAAATTTTATTAAATATAGCAAATACAATACTACTAATTTAAATGTACTCTTTACTTGAAATCATGTTAAAGTAGATTAGTTCTTGTATAATCTAAAGGTGTGTTTAATAACTTAATTAAATGGTAAAAATAAAAATTTTCAGCACTTTATTTTTTTCAGTGCATTTGATAATGTACCACTTAATTGAAAAAGTAGCAAAAAGTCCACTGAAAATGTTTGTTGAAAATTTTCTACTGAAAATAATCACTGAATGCAGTCCATATTTAAGTTCTTGAAACACTATTTCCAGTATTACAAATACAAATTACTTAAAATTTTCAGTATTTAAATTCAACACTTAATTTTTAGTACTTAATTTTCAGTTTTATCAAACGCACTCTTAATAGTTCTCTTAAAAATAAAGTTTTCACAAATTTTTTTTGAGATACTTAATATAAAGGGTTAAATATGCATTTTGCAACCTCAAACTATACACTGTTTGGTACTTTGGTCCCCAAACAAATTTTTTTTTTTGGTCCCTCAACTAACATTTTGTGATAGTTTACCCCCTCTGTCACTTTTAGTGACGAAAAAGTCGCTAAAAGTGACGGAGAGTCACTAAAAGTGACAGAGGGGGCAAACTAGACTTGTTAATGGACCGGATCTTGGCCCGGATCCGATCTAGATTCAACACTTTTTGATGGATATGAGTTATTCTTTTAGATCCATATCTATATCCAGATCCGTTTAGAATGTTAGGTTGACAGTTCAGATATGATTTTGTGGTATCCGATCCGCCTAAGATCCGAATCCGAATCCGAATAAGAATAAACTATGCCCAAAAAATATACATATACAATACATAAGATAAGAATACTATTACATATAAAATTGAACAACTTATTTAATACAGACTAGATTATACTACCTCCGTCCCATTTTATGTGTCCATCTTTCCTTTTTAGGATGTCCCAAAACTGTTGTCCACTTTTCTAAATTAGTATGCAAATTTTACTTAGTTTCTCAAACTACCCTTCTTTACAATCAACACCAAAACAAAACAAAAAAAGAAAGTGCAATGATTATGGGCAATTGTGGAAAGTAGGTGTAGATTCTTTTTGTCCCCTTAAATAGTTGGATTTCCCAAGATGGACACATAAAATGAGACGGAGGGAGTACATATTTACTTTCAGTGGTATAATATTTTGATTTAAAGATAAGATTTTTTTTTACATAATCAAGTGTATTGATGGGTTAAACATCGATTGATTTTTGTGTATGCATAGAGAAAAATAATAAAAAGAATAGTTTATATGGTAATTCGAGAAAACATATAAGTAGTTAAGTTGTCGTTTTAGATTCGATAAACGGATCCGAATATCCAGATCTGATCAAATCTGGATATAGATTAAAGATTAAATTGCAAATTACGCCCCTATAGCTTGAGGGTTGTGACAGTTTGGTCCTTGTGGTTTCAATTTTGGCAATTTACACCCTATAGTTTGAAAATTGTGCAAAATCCACCCAATATCACAAAAAGCAAGGGCACAATGTGAATGTCACATTATTTCCAGCAAAAAATGACCCAGGAGTGTAGTTCAGTGGGAGTAGAAGCTTATACAGTAGTTCTAGGGAATGTCACTTTATTTTATTTATTTATTTATTCATTTATTTATTTATTTTTTATGGATAGAAATAATATAATTCTATGTGGTTTTTTTTTTGTACAAACGGATATGTATAAAAATATCCGGTCAAAGTTAAGCCTCGCCACCTCAGCAATGAGAGGTCAAGACAACATGAATATGGGCCTACTGCTCAGACTTCCTGGGCCGTTACACAGAACCGCCTGGGATGATCAACAGCCTAAGCGTTCGCTCGAGATTGGCCCCACATGGGCGCGCCGCCAGAAGGCATGGTTGCTTGTCCAGTGGGCAACCAGACAATTACCTATCCCAGCTAGAAGACTAAATAGAAGGACCAACTAGTTTCCTAAAACCACTTAGGAAACTTTCCTTGAATCATGCTAATCAACTTGCAGCTAGACTAGGTTTCTAATTTAATAAGTTGCCTTGTACGAGTGGTCTCTTGGACCTATAAAAGAGGTCACCCATCCCCACTGAAGGGAATCGCATTCTAACCAAAAGAATAGCATATGAACAACTCACTGTTACGCATAAACCCAGTCGATTTCTAGTAGTGCCACCCACTCTGTTGGCTTACCAAACACCGCCGGTGATCTGCTAGTGAAAGCGCACTGACGCAACCATGGACGTAGGTCACCTCATTAACGGGACCGAACCACATACAATCTCTTGTCTCTCTCTCTAAACCTCTTTTACCAATTTTCGACATCATCAGTTTGGCGCCGTTTGTGGGAAACCTATAAGTTTTTCACCAATAAATTTCTTGACTGATCAACATGCCATTGAAGACGGGTAAGAAGAATACCACCCAGGCCAGGCAGGAGAACTTGCAACTCGAGCAGCAGGCTGCCTCCATGACCTCCGAGCAAGTAACAGCGGCGTTCGCATAACTTCTGGAAGGCCAACGGCAAACCCAACAGCAAATCGAAGCTTTGTTGGCCCTACAGGAAAAGCATCCTCAATCCGAGAACCACCCTAGCAAAGGCTTCCCTGACCGGGAGCCCACACGAGTCCGGAACCATACCCACTCTGCGCTAGTGTCCCCGTCAGCTTGGGAACGCGACAGGGATAGTGATCGTAGTAGAGCGCCCAGGCGTACCAGACGACGAGTCCGGACCAATCCTCCCAGGTAGAAGATGCTAGAGATATCATCAACAAGCGACGCATCGCCAGAGGGGAGGAATCAGGACAAAAGGCCCGGGAATCGGCCAAAGACCCTCCAGTCAAAAGCCAGGGAGATCTTAGACACACGATTACCCAGAGTCGGAGCCGGGTTCTATCCTCGAGGATGACGCACTTCGAGGAGGAGGCCTCATCATCAGACCCAACGTACCGCTTGGATATGGAGAGAAGAACCGGGCGAGATGTAAAGGCCCAGATCGAGGACTTGCAGCAGTGAATCGAAAGGTTAAATCGCAAATCTGGCCAGGATCTCACCAACACATAGACCGAGTCGCCCTATACCACCCAGATAATGGGATTCCCCACCCTGCGGAAATTCAAGCCACCATATCCTAGCTCCTATGACGGTTAGGGAACCCAGTGGACCATGTCCGCACGTACAAAGCTCAAATGGCCCTGGTTACCACGGTCGATGAGTTATTGTGCCTGACCTTTCCTAGCACTCTTAAAGGGCCAACCGCGCAGTGGTTCCATGCTTTGAAACCCAGAACGGTTGATAACTTCAAAACGTTGAGCAAGCTTTTCATCAGCCAGTTTGTGGGAATGCTCGACCGGTCACAACCGGACACCCAGCTGCTGACTGTCAAGCAGAGAAAAGGGGAATCCCTAAGGGAATATGTGGACCATTTCAACAAACAGAAGCTCCAGATCCATAATCTGAATGAAACGGCCGCAATCATGGCTTTCTGTTCGGGAGTTCAACACACCAAGGTTGCCACGTCGTTTCACCGCAATCGACCGGCAACCCTGGTGGAGCTCTCGGAAAGGTCAAAAAGTACATCGACATCGAGGAATTCCTCAAGGCCAAACGCACTAGTTTGGTAGAAGACGAGTCCTCGGGATCTAAACGGAAACTTGAGGGCTTCGAGAAGGGTCCGGGAAAGAAGCCCAGACAAGATCAGCAGAGAGGCAGTCTGGATCAGGCCCCGATTACCTTCAACCCACTTTCCCAGCCTATCCATGAAGTTATGGCCGCCGCAGAGACCCAGAGGCTACTCCAGTAGCTAGCCAAGTTGAAAAGCTCGCCCGGTAAGAGGAATCGGGACAAGTTTTATCACTTTCACAAAGACCACGGGCATAACACAGAGGATTGCTTTATGCTTAAGATCGCCATTGAGAAGCTGATCGAGCAGATCCACCTATCCGATTTTGTGGCGGTAGACAGACGACCTCGACAAGACACCCAGGCTCCCGAGCAGCCGTGACCCCTCGAGCAAATCAATGTAATCTCCAGAGGAACTTCGGGCAGAGGAGATTCACAGTCGTCTAGGAAGAGGCATGCCCGGGCATCCCGATTGGATGTCTGGCATGTCCAATCCACCTGCTCTCCCCCAACTGACATGTTGTTGTTCTCATTTGAGGACATGTAAGACCTGCACTGCCCTCATGATGATCTGCTGGTGGTGACGCTCTTCGTAGCAAACTACGTGATCAAAAGGGTGTTGGTAGACACGGGCAACTTCTCCGACATCATGTTCGTCTCCGCATTCGATCAGCTCGGGATATCCAGGGATCGGCTCCGACCAATGGCCACTCCCCTAGTAGGTTTCAACGGGTCCAGCACCCAACCGCTCGGTACCATCGAGCTCCCGGTCCTTATGGGAGCCTACCCCCAGTAGGCATCTATACTGGCAAGCTTTGTGGTCGTGGAAGCTCCATCTGCTTATAATGTCATCCTTGGGAGGCCAACTCTTAACAAGGCCAAGGCAGTCGTGTCATCGTACAGCCTGGTGGTTAAATTCCTGACCCCTCAAGGACCCGGGAGCCTACGTGGAGACCAAGCTGTTGCTTGGAGTTGCTATGTCAGTTCCTTGCGCCGGGAAGCCATTACGGAAACACTAAACATTCAGGAGATGGACCCTAGAAACAAAGTGACGGAGTGGGTCCAATGGAAGAGCTGGAACAGGTGGTATTGGATCCTCGGTTTCCTGACCAGACCGTTAGCATCGGTACCCTCTTAGAGCCAGGCCTCAAGGAGGATCTGGTTCAGTTCCTGCGGCAAAGCAAGGACGCCTTCGCCTAGAACCATGAGGGCATGCCTGGAATAGATCCCCTGGTCATGTCTCACTATCTCAATATAAACCCGGATTCCCAGTCGGTCAAACAAAAGAGGCGGGGTATGGCTCCCGAGACACAAGCGGCAGTATGTGAAGAAGTCGAGAAGCTCTTGAAAGCAAATTCCATCCGAGAGGTTCACTACCTCGACTGGTTATGTCACACCCCAACCCGCCCCCGCGAGCTACGACACGTGTAACAATCCAACAAACCAAACAATCATTTTTAACGTTCGAAAAATAACATTTTACCAGGGATAAAATAGCTTTTTATAAAATAAAATAATAAAAAGAAGTAAAATAAAGTTTTAAAACTATCGAATGGTACTTGGACAAAGTTCCCCCTATTACAGCACCATTTCCCCCCTGTTAAACAAGAATTTAAATACCAAAATATCACCAAAACACTTGGAAAAATACCTTTAGAATTTCCATCCACAACTTATATTACAAGGATTTAATATAAAACCAAAACATAAACTTATTTCCAAAATTCAAGCACTAGGAATGTAACTACTCATTTAAACTTATTCATATATGAACATATTAAACAAAACTATTAATCTCGAGCTATTCCAGAACCCCCACAGTTCAGCGCTTCTCACTGTGATATTCGTCCGAACCTGCGTGGTCATTAGCCACAAAAATTGAATAAGCTTTCGCTTTGTGAGTACGTGGTACTAATCATGCAATTGGAGTATTTAATGAATCATACCACCAATTATGCAATCACAATAATAAATGGTCGCAGGCGTGTCAAGTAATCAACCACCATCGTTCTGGACCCTTGATTCTGGGCCATTCCCATTTTTTCTGTCGCATATAGCGAAATCGCACTCATTCATTTGTGACCGTAGTCAATTCGTTCATGTGGTCGTCACCACTATCCCCTTTTCTCTGAGGATTTCAACATCTCTCTGTCCCTTATATATGGGCTAACTAATGGTGATTATCACTTGAGACTCTTTGACCCAAATAAGCACATAAGCAACTCAACATGTCAACATGGCAATTTCATCATTTTTGGACATATTTTTAAATAATAATTAATCAAATGTATTTCTACTTAATCACAATTAAGCAATTTAAGCATTCACTAACAAATAAATAACATTAAACATCCAATTTTTGGGATTAGGACACTCACCTCACGAATAGGTCCAAAATAAGCCTAGAAATCCCAACCTCCTTCGCAAAACTAGCTCTAGATACTCCCAATGATATTCCTACATATATATATATCACATATATGTATCACTCCTTAAAATGGGTCGCGGAAAAACATTACCAAACTTGAAAAAGAAAGACATAGAAATAACCCTCTCACCTCCACGAGTCCGAATATGGCTTCGGTTCGCGAAATAGAGATCGTACGATGAAGCTCGGTGACAAAATGGCGCGAACCCTTTTTTTTTTTCTTCCCTTCTCGTTGAAGTCCAACTCTCTGAAACTCTTTGTTTTGAGCTTTTGGAGACTAGCCAACTAACATATCCTTGTATACTAAAGGATATGTCAAAATTTGATCATATTTCCATTTACACCCCCATAAGTTTCTAAAGTGTATTATGAAACCCCCTAAACTTTATATTAACTACTAAATATCAAAGTGAGTATGTGTCTATGTTACGTATGGGTCCTAAAAGTGGTCCCAAATATTTTATGAAATTGTTAATTAACCTACCAGTTATGGATCCAATTCCTATTCACTCTCACATAGGTACCCAAACTGGTACCATAAAAGGCTACAACTAACAATAAAATATTAAAATAATTTAACAAATATTCATTTAATCACATAAATGCAACTAAATGCAATTTATTCAATCTGGACCTCCCGTGGGTCCCACGTCATATCTATCAAACTGTGCCCTTTATCAAAGCACTTATCACATCGGGGTAACTAGAACTTACCCAAATATCACATGCAATTAATTATACTAATTAATGCATGAAAAATAAATATTACTTCCATTTTTTGGGTACGGGTATTACATCTCCCCCCCCCCCCCCCCCCTTTTAGGAAGTTTGTCCCCAAACTTTTCTTACCTCAAGTGTCAAATAGGTGAGGATATTTCTCTCGGATCTCGTCTTCACGTTCCCAAGTTGCCTCCTCTACTGAATGATTATGCCATAACACCATAACTAGAGGAATGACTTTAGTTCTGATCACCTGATCCTTCCTATCTAGGATTCTAATTGGATGTTCAACATAAGTCAAGTCTTCTCGAACCATCAACGGTTCCGGAGTTATACGGTGACTCGAATCTGATAGACAACGTCGCAACATAGAAACATGAAACACATTATGAACATTAACCAACTCTTGTGGCAATTCCAACCGATATGCAACTGAACCAACTCTATCCAAAATCAAATAAGGCCCTACAAACCTTGGACTTAACTTGCCCCGCTTACCAAACCGTGCGATGCCTTTCGAAGGTGATACTTTCAAGTAAATATAATCACCTACCTCGAATTCTAACGGTCTTCTACCTATATCCGCGTAGCTTTTGTAACGACTTTGTGCTATTTGTAGTCGTTGTTTAACTAACTTGATTTTATCGGTAGTGATTTGTACAATTTCAGGCCCTATAAGTTGCTTTTCCCAAACTTCTGTCCAACACACCGGTGATCTACACTTTCGACCATACAATGCCTCGTAAGGCGCCATACCAATACTCGTTTGAAAGCTATTATTGTAAGAGAATTCCACTAATGGCAAGTGGGTCTCCCAATCTGATTTGAAATCCATAACACAACCTCGAAGCATATCTACCAGGATCTGAATAACTCGCTCGGATTGGCCGTCTGTCTGAGGATGAAATGTTGTGCTAAAGTGCAAAGCTGTCCCCATTGCCTTTTGCAAACCTTCCCAAAATCTAGACACAAATCGTGTGTCTCGATCTGACACAATGGATACCGGTGCCCCGTGTAGCCTGATAACTTCTCTAACATAAAGCTCTGCTAACTTTGTCGGATCACGAGTCTTGATTGACAAAAAATGAGCTGATTTAGTTAACCGATCAATGATCACCCAAATACTATCATTAGACTTAGGAGACCGTGGCAAACCTGACACAAAGTCCATCGTGATATGCTCCCATTTCCATTATGGTATTTCCAACGGTTGCAATTCACCGGCGGGGTCGTTGATGTTCTAGTTTTACTTGTTGACAAGTCATACACTTAGCCACAAACTCGGCGACTTCCCATTTTATACCACTCCACCAATACACTTCCGCAAATCTCTATACATCTTGGTACTCCCCGGATGTACGGAATACCTCTTACTGTGAGCTTCTTCCATGATCTTATCTTTCAACTCTTGAATGTTCGGAACACACAATCGATTAATATAACTCAATACATTATTCTAAAAACTGAATTCCGGCCGTCTACCCTCAAGTAATTCTTCAACTATTTTCTTGAAATTTGGGTCCATGAGTTGACTTGCCTTGATTTCTTCAATCAAGCTCGGTTGTACGATGATAGCCGCCATTAAACCACCCTGGATTCAGGGAATTACTTCCAATTCCAGCTGTTCAAATTCTTTTACCAACGTTGCTTGAGTTGTTAAAGAATAATCCAAATTTTCTTATGACTTTCGACTTAACGCATTGGCAACCACGTTAGCTTTACTTGGATGGTATTGAATCTTTAAATCATAGTCTTTCATCAATTCAAGCCATCTTCTCTGTCTCATATTCAGTTCTCTCTGGGTAAACAGATATTTCAGACTCTTGTGGTCGGTGAATATCTCACACGCTTTCCCGTATAAGTAGTGACGCCAAATCTTTAACGCAAAGATCACCGCTGCCAATTCCAGATCATGAGTCGGATAATTCTTCTCGTGTGCCCTCAACTGCCTCGAAGCATAAGCTATAATTTACCCTCCTACATTAGAACACATCCCAGGCCCTGATGAGAAGCATCACTGTATGTACTGAAACCTCCAGTACCTGACGGAATAGCTAATATTGACGCTGAGGTCAATTTATCTTTCAACTTCAGGAAACAGTCTTCACATTCTTTATTCCACACAAATGGTACATCCTTTCTCATCAATTGAGTCATCGGAGTCGCAATTCTAGAGAAGTCTTGAACGAACCTTTTGTAGTAACCAGCTAACCCCAAGAAACTTCGAACTTCAGAAACATTTGTCGGTCTCGACCAATTCTTAACAACTTCAATCTTCTGTGGGTCCACAAATACACCATCCTTAGAGATCACGTGGCCAAGAAAAGTAACATTTGTCAACCAAAATTCACTTTTCTTCAACTTCCCAAATAGTTGCTTTTCTCTAAGTCGTTGCAGAACCAATCTCAAGTGTCGTTCGTTTTCCTCTGGACTTCTAGAATATATTAAAATATCATCAATGAATACTATCACAAACTCGTCTAGATAAGTCTTGAACACCCGATTCATCAAGTCCATAAAAGCGGCTGGTGCATTTGTAACCCCAAATGGCATGATAAGAAATTCATAGTGCCCATTCCGAGTCCTGAAAGCTGTCTTCTCAACATCTTCAGCTTTTACCTTCAATCAGTGATACCCAGATCTCAAGTCAATCTTAGAAAAGACTTGTGCCCCTTGCAACTAATCAAACAAATCATCAATACGCGGCAACGGATACTTTTTCTTTATAGTCACCTTGTTGATTTCTCGATAGTCAATACACATTCTCATTGTTCCGTCCTTCTTTTTAACAAACAAAATCGGTGCTCCCCACGGTGATACACTAGGCCGAATGAACCCCTTATCTAGTAAATCTTGCAGTTGAGTCTTCAACTCCTTAAACTCTACCAGAGCCATTCTATATGGTGCCCGTGAAATTGGTTGAGTTCCTGGCATCACATCTATCCCAAACTCAATTTTCCTATCAATCAACACACTAGGTAAATCTTCTGGGAAGACTTCTGGAAATTCTTTTACTATTGGTATATCCTCCAATTTTAGTTCAGTACTTCTAGTGTCAAGTATACTACACAAGAATCCCTGACATCCCTTTTTCAACAAATGGCAAGCTCTGACAGCTGACACCATATATGTCACGCCCCGGAGCAGCAGAAATTAGCAGGAAATAAAATTTTCCTTTCTGGGTCCGTAAGCCATGACCAGTTACGTTAACTGATTGTCCACAAACACTAGATAAATAAAAGAGTAATTTCAAACGGAAGCACAAACTGAATATATACATCAACCGATTACTAGCTATTACATCAGAGTTTGTAGTTTATCAAAAGATAAAGAACAAAAGAGCTTAAGGCGTTAGACGCCGTTTACAACTTATTAGCACGAAAGGACAAAAGTCTATAAAGAACAACTAAGTCTTCTTTCTTGAAGCCGCGCCTCTAACTGGCGTAGCCGTGACCTTCAGCATAGTAGGCTTCCCCTTCGTAGGCTCCTTCCAGATAGTCCTCTTCTGGACAATCATATCCTGTATAGTCTAGACATGGGAATGTCCAGGGCGTAGTATGCCGTTAGCTTTAATAAAAGCTAAGTGAGCGTTCTAACCGAACACTCCTAATATAAAATATGTATTCAAAAGTACACAACGGCTGGTTACGACGATTGAATGAATTATAATTAGACCGTGCATGAAACTATGCATCGTCGATATATTCGACTTCACTCGACTTAACCTCCGACTTACTTAACTTTGTTACATTACCAGTGTAACGCCGTTGGCTTAGAGTGACTCGCCCAGTGGGTCGAGCTATGGTTACTTTACTATCGTTGTCTGCCCCTCCGTGGCCATAGTAGTAATCTCGCTTTACAAGCTAACCATGTACTCTAGGTCCTCGGAACCTTGCCTTATGAATATCGTCGCCGGTTTGCGAAACGGTTACTTTACTATCGTTGGTCGTCGCGACTGCAGTAGTAATCTCGCCTTACAGACTAACCGTGTTTATTCATTTCTCGATGTATTCTTATCAACATGGTTACTTTGCTATCGTGTTTGCCTCTCTGTGGCCATAGTAGCAATCATCACCGGCATGCGATCCTGTAATTCCATTTGACAGTACCAACTCACTACGTATCAACTTTCAGACCTCCGCGGTCGACTTACACGTACCTCCAAATGTATACGAACTTGGTCTCCGCGACCGTTCAACTCTATACTCGTACACGTCGACTTGACGTTACGACACCGACTTCTACATGAGGTGTATCATATGTTATGCACGAGGTACAAGTTAATTAAACATGTAATATTTTATTCTTGAAATAAAGTACGGATCCGAAACTCGTAGTATTGTATGTTGAAGCATGAGGCTAACCGAAATAAATAATAATAATAAACAGAACTAATTACCACACGTTAACATGGAGTTAACCCGACTGATAATAATAACGAACATAAATAGTAATAATAATAATAATAATAATAACGGAGATAATATGTTCGGGGTGCAACATATTAACATGAGGTTAACCGGAAGGTGATAACAATAATATTAGCAATAATATTATTAATATTAATAATGATATTAATAATAATAGTGGAATAATATGTTTAGGGTATAACATATTAAAAGTTGAAGTTAAATCCATAATAATAATAATGATAATAATAACAATAATAATAATAATAATAATAATAATAATATCATTATTATGAATGGGATAACAAAACGGATATTAATATGTTCAGGGTACATGTATTAATCACGAGGTTAACTGGACCATAATAATAATAATAAGCGGAAAATAATAATATAATAATAATAAATATTATAATAACAACATTTATAATATGGACCTGGGTTAGGGACACCACATGTTAAAATGTAAGTTTTAACGACTAACTAATAAGATAGCAATAATAATAATAAATAGTAGTAGCGATAATAATAATAATAATATAATCATAATACGGACCTAGATTAGGGCATCACATGTTAAGTACAAAAATTTCTAAATAATAATAAAGGAAAGATAACATGGGCATTAATCTAATATACCAAGTGAGTTAGGAACTCACTGTGGGTTTGAGGTCGCGATGTGACACAAGGGGTAAGCTTCCTTTCTTTTCCTTTTCTTTTCTCTCGGCTAACTCTCCCTCTATTTTTTTTTCTTTCTTCTAAACCCAAATGGGAGCCCTTATTTATAGGGGAGGGGGATTGGGTTTATATAATATATGTATATATATATTACACACACACATATTATATAAATATAATACAAACAACACACACACATGCATCTCTACACACACTGCCACACGCCACACACAGCACACACAAGACACACATGCATACAAATACACTACACTCTCCACACATTCATACACCTCACCCTACACTTGTCACTCACACAATTTATGCACACAACACCTCACCCTTACCCCTACACACTAGCCAACACCTCACCCAACACTTGTCACTCACACAATTTATGCACCCAACACCTCACCCTTACCCCTACACACTAGCCAACACCTCACCCAACACTTGTCACTCACACAAGCACTCACTCACTTACTCAAGTCGGCACACACCCACACAAATGCTAAGGGTTGTTTGGGGGGTTGGTTTAGGGTACACACATGGTTGGCCAACACGGGTATAATTATGGGTTTAAAAAAATAATATTTAATGGCAGTGAAAATCTTATAATTACTGTTTGGGACTGGAAATTATATTAATAAAATATAATAAAAATTACAGGTATTACAATATCCACCTCCTATCAAAGATTTTGTCCCCGAAATCTGAGCTAACTAGTCACTAAACAAAGCTGGGAACTTCTCGCGCATTTCTGATTCCAACTCCCAAGAAGCTTCACGTTCGTCATGGTGTCTCCACTGAACTTTCACCAGAGGAAATTCCTTTGTCCTCAGCTTCTTGACTCCTCGATCCAAAATTCGGACTGGTCCTTCAGTATAAGTCACATTGTTGTTTACCTCGATGTCCGTGAAGTCAATCTCATGTGATGGATCATGTACAACCTTCCTAAGCATACTTATATGAAATACATTATGTACTCCTGACATCTTAGGTGGTAGGGCAAGCCGGTAGGCTACTCTTCCCACACGCTCTAAAATTTCAAACGGTCCAATGTAGCGCGGTGACAACTTTCCTCGTTTCTGTCCGAATCTGACAATGCCTCGTACCGGAGATACCTTGAGAAGTACATGATCTCCAACACTAAACTCCAATTCCTTGCGGTGCTTGTCTGCGTAGCTCTTCTGTCTGCTCTGTGCTGCCTTCATCTTTTCTTTCACAATATTAATCTTTTCATTCGTCTCTCGAACCATCTCCGGTCCTAGAAGTTTATTGTCTCCGACTTCCGCCCAGCACAATGGTGATCGGCATGGCCTTCCGTACAGTGCCTCGAATGGTGCCATCCCGATGCTCGAATGATAGCTGTTGTTGTATGCAAACTCTACCAATGGCAAATGTGTCTCCCAAGAACTCTCAAAGTCTATGGCACAGGCTCGGAGCATGTCCTCCATTACTTGGTTGACTCGTTCTGTTTGTCCATCGGTTTGAGGATGAAATGCTGAACTTAACTTCAATGAAGTTCCCATTGCTGCTTGCAAGCTTTCCCAAAATCCTGATGTAAAACGCGAGTCGCGATCTGATACGATCGATACAGGTACTCCGTGTAGTCGTACGACTTGCTGTAAGTACATTCTGCTCATCTTCTCAACCGGGTACGTCATATTGTAGGCGATGAAATGAGATGATTTGGTGAGTCGGTCCACGATCACCCAAATAGCGTCATGATTCTGTTGCGATCTAGGCATTCCTACAACGAAGTCCATAGTAATGTGTTCCCATTTCCATCCAGGAACTGGTAGTGGTTGTAATAACCCTGCTGGCCTCTGGTGTTCTGCTTTGACTTGTTTGCAGGTTAAACATTTGGATACATGATCTGCTACCTCTCTTTTTATTCCTTCCCACCAGAAGTTTCTTTTCAAGTCCTTGTACATTTTTGTTCCTCCAGGGTGGACCGTCATTCTTGACTTGTGTGCTTCATTCAGTATGTCCTTCCTTAGGTTGTCCTCGTTAGGCACACAAAGTCTATTGCGGCATCTAAATCCTCCATCTGCTCCAATATTCCATTCTGCTGGGTCCTTTGCTGATGCTTTCTCAAACCATTGACGAAGTCCTTCGTCCTTTCCTTGAGCTTCAAGGATGCGATTTATGAGCGTCGGCTGCACTACTAGACATCCAAAAATTCGTCCTTCACTAGATTCAACGGTCTGAAAGTCAAATTCGGCTAGTGTTTCCAATGCTCTCCACTCTTTAACCATAAGAGAGGATATGAACAGTTTGCGAGGTTTCCGGCTTAGTGCGTCGGCAACTACGTTTGCTTTACCAGGGTGGTATTGCAAAGTGAAATCGTAATCCTTTAACAATTCCATCCAACGTCGCTGCCTCATGTTCAGCTCCTTCTGAGAGAACAAGTATCTCAAGCTCTTGTGATCTGAAAATAGGTCGAACTTTTCTCCGTAAAGGTAATGTCTCCAAATCTTGAGAGCAAAAACAATTGCGGCTAGTTCGAGGTCATGCGTAGGGTAGTTCATCTCATGTGGTTTTAGTTGTCGTGATCCATATGCTATCACTCTTCCATCCTGCATGAGCACACATCCAAGTCCTTGGTGTGATGCATCACTATAAATGGTGAACTGCTCACCGCTCTTTGGTATTGCAAGCACTGGCGCCGAGGTTAGTCTTTCTTTCAGCTCTTGAAACGCGCGTTCATGCTTGTCTTTCCATTCGTACTTCACGTCCTTCCTTGTCAGATTGGTCAAAGGGGATGCTATCTTAGAGAATCCTTCAACGAATCTTCGATAGTATCCGGCTAAACCAAGGAAACTCCTAACTTCGGTTGCAGTGTTTGGTCTATTCCAGTCCAAAATAGCATCTGTCTTGATTGAATCCACAGCTATCCCGTCCTGTGAGACAGTATGACCCAAGAATTTGACTTCCTTTAGCCAAAATTCATACTTGCTGAACTTCGCATACAAGTGGTTGTCTCGAAGCGTCTGTAGTACGATCCTCACATGTTCTTTGTGTTCCTCCCTGGTCTTTGAGTAGATTAGGATGTCGTCTATAAACACAATCACGAATTGATCTAAGTAGGGCCTGAACACTCTGTTCATTAAATCCATGAATACAGCTGGGGCATTCGTTAGTCCAAACGGCATGACCAGGAATTCATAGTGCCCATATCTCGTTCTGAAGGCTGTCTTTGATACGTCATCGGGTCGAACCAACAGTTGGTGGTATCCAGATCGTAGATCAATCTTGGAGAAGGTCGTTGCTCCATATAATTGATCAAATAGATCATCGATTCTAGGAAGTGGGTATCGGTTCTTGATTGTGACCTTGTTCAACTCTCTGTAGTCGATACAGAGTCGAAGTGTCCCATCCTTCTTCTTAACAAATAGCACTGGCGCTCCCCAAGGCGACGTGCTCGGCCGAACGAATCCGAGATCTTCAAGTTCCTGGACTTGCTTCTTTAATTCTTGCATTTCCGTCGGGGCCATCCGATATGGGGTCTTAGATATCGGTAGGGTACCGGGTACCAGCTCAATACAAAAGTCGATGTCCCTTTTGGGTGGTAGTCCTAAGATTTCTTGAAATACGTCCTCAAAGTCTTGAACCACAGGGATTTGTGTAATCGAAATTTCTGAACTTACACTTCCAAGGGTAGCTAGACATCTTGTGAGGAAGGCGTTGCACAAGGGATCGCATTGGAATTTAAATGGTTGGCTTCCAGGTGTCGAGAAAGTAATAGACTTGTTAACACAGTCTAATTTGGCATGGTATTTTGTGAGCCAATCAATTCCTAAGATTAAATCGAATTCCTTCATCGACAGAACTATTAGATCAGCGGGGAGGTTATGATCTTCCAAGTTTAAAGTGCAATCTTTACACACTTTCCCCAACGTAATGTTCACTCCTAAGGGGGACATAACGTTCAGAGCTACATCAAGCGTCTGGGGTACTAAACCTAATCGTTGTACAATCTTAATAGCAATAAAGGAGTTGGAAGCACCAGTATCGAATAAAGCTTTAACTTGACTGTTAAACAATGTGAGGGTACCTTCCATATTCTGCTGTTCTCCTTCATCGAATCCGGCTTCCTCTGGGATAATGGCATTTAGGCGGGCTTGCTTAGGTTGACCCTGAGTAGATGCTCCATAGTATCCGCCTTGAGGCGCTCGACAATCCCTGGATAAGTGGCCCTTTTTGCCACAGTTGTAGCAGACGGTGTCCTCTCGGCTTCTCCTTGGGGCTCGGCAGTCCTTGGACATGTGTCCGGGTTTTCCACAATTGAAGCATCCATTGTTATTAGCTCCAGTGAAAACAGGTGGTCCTCTCGGGGTTTGTGCTTGGGGTACAGATGGTCGGTTCTGAGGGAATGTGAGTTGTGGCTTCCTTTCGCCAGTCCAATTACGCTTGTTCCCTTGGAATCGCATTGGGGGTCTTGATCCTTGGTTGCCTTGGTTGTTTCTGAATGGTAGTCGATTTCCAAAACGTCCTCGTTCTCGACCATTGATTTCCTCGTGGCCGATTGCCATACTTACCATGGCTTTGAACGTCAGGCCTTGATTGTTGAGAGTCATGCGTTGAAGTGGTAGCGATAGGCCTTGGTGGTACTGCCGATTTTTCTTCTCCGGTGTATCAATCATATGGCGGGCAAAGCGAGACAATCGTTCGAACTGTACTGTGTATTCCCTCACAGTTCGATTTCCTTGTGTCAGATCAATGAACTCCCTCTCTTTCTTGTTCCTCTCTGTCTGTGGAAAGTAATTCTCCAGGAACAGCTCCTTGAATGTAGCCCAGGGCATTCTTCTTACTGCCGCTTCTCCTACCGTTGCTTTCTCCGATTCCCACCAATCGGCTGCCGCGTATGTTAATTGGAATGTCGCCAGTCGACGCTTCTCGATCTCTGT
This sequence comes from Hydrangea macrophylla, assembly GCA_033977485.1. Classification (NCBI taxonomy): domain Eukaryota; kingdom Viridiplantae; phylum Streptophyta; class Magnoliopsida; order Cornales; family Hydrangeaceae; genus Hydrangea; species Hydrangea macrophylla. The sequence continues at coordinate 114,290,738 of CM066983.1, forward strand.
ACATCCTAGTGTGTCGAAGATCGACTCCATTTCTCGGAGCCACTGTTCCGCACGCCATGGCTCGGCATCTCCGTCAAACTTCTCAGGACGAAAATGACGGAAACGCTCTACCACTCTATCCTCTACGGGTCTCGGAGGTGGTACAGGGTTGTTCCTATTATTCGCGTTATTGTTGTCATTGTTGTGGATGCGTTCTAGTCTCCGCACAAAGGCCTCGAATAGACCAGTAGGATCAGCGGCTGCAGGTGCTGGGGGTGCAGCCTCAATCTGCCCAACGGGATTGTTACGGGTACTTCTATTTCTTCCTGCCATAGGGATTCGTGTGTTGGTGTACCTACACAGACATCTATTGGTTACTACTAGAATATATGCACACATCTACAAGTTGTCACCGAAACATAAACGTCGAGATGTAAAATTTAACAAGGTAGCAACAATAGTAAAAATATAAAAACATCAAGATTATTAGGGCCACAGTTTATACAAAAAGATGATACTCGTATACATATACTAGAAAATCTAAGCCCCCAAAAGTCCTGATTCAGTAGTCATCCACGTTTGATCCATATAAGGGAGCTTCATCCACGAAGGAAAAATCCCACTCCTCGACCATCATCTCCTCGTCGTCCTCCTCGTCGTCCTCCTCGTCGTCCTCCTCCTCCATAGCGTCTATTGCTGGCTCAGCAGCATTAGCAGCTGCAGCGGCAAATCCCTCGGCTATAGCAATAGCCTCTGCTAGCTCGACCTCTCCTATAATGAATCCCTCTGGCTGTGCTGCTATCCCTGCTACCAAATCTGCTGCCCTATTGACAAGGACTGCCATCTGTAATATAGGCCCTGCTACTATCTCAGGTATAACTACCTCCTCAGGTCCCTCATCTTCAGCATCATCATCTACCTCTGGTACAATATCTCCTCCGGCTATAACATCCATGTCCGCGGGCTCTGGGTCCTCGGGATCCTCCTCTGGGTCATCCTCCGGCTCATCATCGTCGTCCACGGGCTCCTCCTCTCCGTCCCCGTCCACATCCTCGTCACCCGGCTCTATGTCCTCAACCGGATCCTCGTCATCCTCTATCGGCTCGGGCTCCGCTGGCTCTGGCACTGGTGCTACTGGAACCGGTGCGGGTGGTGCTGGTACTGGTACTGGTGGTGCTGGTGCTGGTGCTACTACCTGAACTTGTGCAGCCACAGGTACGGGTAGGGGATCAGGCCTCGCTAAGATAGCTCTCAACTCGATAGCGTCCATCTCTGGCTTACTCTGGACCAACCGAGCCATCTCGTGATAAATAGCCTCCCGAGTCATCGCGAAATGGTACGCGTCCATACGAATCTCAGTAGGGTGAGTCCGTCTAGTAACATACAGGGCTCTCCATACATCCTCCTCTAGGTACTGGCTGGCCGCACGGCGTATGCGCTCGTAATAAAGCTCTGGATTAGCAGGCTCCACAGTGTCTCCATGAATCACGTGACCTCCATAGGGATCATCCACAAACTTATGAAAGTTTGGATCCATGCTAACCTGCAAGGAAACTATCTAACGTCAGCATGACGAACTTATCTTAATACTCATATCTCAGGAATCTTAAATACTAGAAATAGATGGTGGGGGACAATCAGCGAGCACATCTAAGTAAAACCTGGTGCTCTGATACCAAAAATCCTGTCACGCCCCGGAGCAGCAGAAATTAGCAGGAAATAAAATTTTCCTTTCTGGGTCCGTAAGCCATGACCAGTTACGTTAACTGATTGTCCACAAACACTAGATAAATAAAAGAGTAATTTCAAACGGAAGCACAAACTGAATATATACATCAACCGATTACTAGCTATTACATCAGAGTTTGTAGTTTATCAAAAGATAAAGAACAAAAGAGCTTAAGGCGTTAGACGCCGTTTACAACTTATTAGCACGAAAGGACAAAAGTCTATAAAGAACAACTAAGTCTTCTTTCTTGAAGCCGCGCCTCTAACTGACGTAGCCGTGACCTTCAGCATAGTAGGCTTCCCCTTCGTAGGCTCCTTCCAGATAGTCCTCTTCTGGACAATCATATCCTGTATAGTCTAGACATGGGAATGTCCAGGGCGTAGTATGCCGTTAGCTTTAATAAAAGCTAAGTGAGCGTTCTAACCGAACACTCCTAATATAAAATATGTATTCAAAAGTACACAACGGCTGGTTACGACGATTGAATGAATTATAATTAGACCGTGCATGAAACTATGCATCGTCGATATATTCGACTTCACTCGACTTAACCTCCGACTTACTTAACTTTGTTACATTACCAGTGTAACGCCGTTGGCTTAGAGTGACTCGCCCAGTGGGTCGAGCTATGGTTACTTTACTATCGTTGTCTGCCCCTCCGTGGCCATAGTAGTAATCTCGCTTTACAAGCTAACCATGTACTCTAGGTCCTCGGAACCTTGCCTTATGAATATCGTCGCCGGTTTGCGAAACGGTTACTTTACTATCGTTGGTCGTCGCGACTGCAGTAGTAATCTCGCCTTACAGACTAACCGTGTTTATTCATTTCTCGATGTATTCTTATCAACATGGTTACTTTGCTATCGTGTTTGCCTCTCTGTGGCCATAGTAGCAATCATCACCGGCATGCGATCCTGTAATTCCATTTGACAGTACCAACTCACTACGTATCAACTTTCAGACCTCCGCGGTCGACTTACACGTACCTCCAAATGTATACGAACTTGGTCTCCGCGACCGTTCAACTCTATACTCGTACACGTCGACTTGACGTTACGACACCGACTTCTACATGAGGTGTATCATATGTTATGCACGAGGTACAAGTTAATTAAACATGTAATATTTTATTCTTGAAATAAAGTACGGATCCGAAACTCGTAGTATTGTATGTTGAAGCATGAGGCTAACCGAAATAAATAATAATAATAAACAGAACTAATTACCACACGTTAACATGGAGTTAACCCGACTGATAATAATAACGAACATAAATAGTAATAATAATAATAATAATAATAACGGAGATAATATGTTCGGGGTGCAACATATTAACATGAGGTTAACCGGAAGGTGATAACAATAATATTAGCAATAATATTATTAATATTAATAATGATATTAATAATAATAGTGGAATAATATGTTTAGGGTATAACATATTAAAAGTTGAAGTTAAATCCATAATAATAATAATGATAATAATAACAATAATAATAATAATAATAATAATAATAATAATATCATTATTATGAATGGGATAACAAAACGGATATTAATATGTTCAGGGTACATGTATTAATCACGAGGTTAACTGGACCATAATAATAATAATAAGCGGAAAATAATAATATAATAATAATAAATATTATAATAACAACATTTATAATATGGACCTGGGTTAGGGACACCACATGTTAAAATGTAAGTTTTAACGACTAACTAATAAGATAGCAATAATAATAATAAATAGTAGTAGCGATAATAATAATAATAATATAATCATAATACGGACCTAGATTAGGGCATCACATGTTAAGTACAAAAATTTCTAAATAATAATAAAGGAAAGATAACATGGGCATTAATCTAATATACCAAGTGAGTTAGGAACTCACTGTGGGTTTGAGGTCGCGATGTGACACAAGGGGTAAGCTTCCTTTCTTTTCCTTTTCTTTTCTCTCGGCTAACTCTCCCTCTATTTTTTTTTCTTTCTTCTAAACCCAAATGGGAGCCCTTATTTATAGGGGAGGGGGATTGGGTTTATATAATATATGTATATATATATTACACACACACATATTATATAAATATAATACAAACAACACACACACATGCATCTCTACACACACTGCCACACGCCACACACAGCACACACAAGACACACATGCATACAAATACACTACACTCTCCACACATTCATACACCTCACCCTACACTTGTCACTCACACAATTTATGCACACAACACCTCACCCTTACCCCTACACACTAGCCAACACCTCACCCAACACTTGTCACTCACACAATTTATGCACCCAACACCTCACCCTTACCCCTACACACTAGCCAACACCTCACCCAACACTTGTCACTCACACAAGCACTCACTCACTTACTCAAGTCGGCACACACCCACACAAATGCTAAGGGTTGTTTGGGGGGTTGGTTTAGGGTACACACATGGTTGGCCAACACGGGTATAATTATGGGTTTAAAAAAATAATATTTAATGGCAGTGAAAATCTTATAATTACTGTTTGGGACTGGAAATTATATTAATAAAATATAATAAAAATTACAGGTATTACAATATAAGGCGGTGATGCTACACCTGTCCCTTGGAAACAAAATACATCCTGATTGGGCAATCGAAATGTTACTCTTTTATTTTCACAATCGATAATGGCGTGATTTGCAGATAACCAGTCCATCCCCAAAATAATATCAAAATGTTGAATAATCAATGGCACTAAGTTAACAGTCAAACCTCTACCATTCACATCAATCCCATAAGCTTTAAAGACACCCGAACTTACTAGTGGAGCTCCCGATGGAAGTGAAACAGACAAATCAAAATCTAATAGTTCTAAGGGCTTATCCAAATATTTAGCAAATGGGTGTGAAACAAAAGAGTGAGTTGATCCTGAATCCAGCAATACTCTAGCAGGTTGTGAACAAATAGAAAGTATACCTTAAACCACAGTGTCAGCAGTAGTGGTCTCCCCAGGCTTGAGCTGGAAGTACCTTCCTTGTCGTTGCTCCCTTCCTTGGGATTGTTGCTGAGGTGGCCTCTGACTTAGTGTACTTCCTACAGATGAGCTAAAACTCCTAGGTCCTTTCTTGGGACAATCACGTTCCCGATGCCCCATATTACCACAAGCGAAACACCTTATTTGGCTGTCATCGATATTTTGTCTCGGAGTAATACCTTGTCTTGGCACATTCTGTCTTGATGGATTGGGACAATCTCTTGCCACGTGTCCTGGTTGTCGAAAATTGTTATAAATGATAGGAGATAAATTGCACACTCCCCAATGATACTTATCACAGGTCTGACATCTGGGCTTGTTGCTCCCACTTCCCGATGAACTCCCTAAACTCTGTCTCTTGGAACTGCCCTGTCCCTGGAATTGACTACCTCCCGGTCTCTTAAATTGTTGACTTTGCCCGGATGACAATACACCTCGCTCAGCAATTAAGGCCACATCTAACACTTCTGAATACGTTGATAGTCGATGTGTATCTACTTTTTCCCTAATTTCATCACGAAGTCCTTCTTCGAATCGTCTTGCCCGAATAAACTCGTTCGGAATCAAATCCATTGCAAATCTGGCCAAACTTGTAAACTGAGCTGCGTAGTCCCTAACGGTCATATTCCCTTGACTGAGATGAGAAAATTCTCGGGTCTTCTGATCACTAAACGATCGAGGAATATATTGCTTTGAGAACTCCTCCATAAACCCATTCCAAGCAGTTGGTGCTCCTTGCCTTAGTACTGATGTCCACCAATTTTGTGCTTCTTCTTTCAGAGTATCTGATGTAAACAAGACCTTATGTTCCTCTGTACATGGAAAAACACAAAAAATTCTCTTCATATCGGTCAACCAATGGTCAGCCTTCATCGAATCAGGTTATCCTTTAAATTGCCCTGGCTTTTGCTTGTAGAACATGGCAATAGTTGTTGATTCTGTTCTTTGTTCTGGATTTGATGAGCTCGGTCCCTCCTCGGTAACTCGAGTTTCAGCCTCTTTTACCAACTTTTCCATAACTATTTCAATTCTGTCCATACGGGCCGAAGATGGGTTCTCACCTCCAGACATCCTTGCCTGGCACCCACAGCAAAGTATATACATACATGTTACTTTTAAATAAATTACAATGCATGCTAAATAACATTTTAAAGTATGCTAAATAAACATGGATGCATGATCGTACAACTATGTGTCATTGTGTGCACACTCACATGTCGTCACTCGTACCCAAGGCTCTAACTTATTGCTCTGATATCAAAAATTGTCACACCCCAACTGTAGACACCCCGATTTTAACCAAACATCAAATTAAGGAGAGTGTCACCTCCATATCCGATGATGACAAGGAGCGAAAGATTCGAAGTGTTCCAAGCTCTTCAGAAAGTCCTCCAAACGCGGTAAAATTTTCACAGAATGAAATACCAGGTGTTTAGGAGAATTTAGGTATAAAACACCACTTTTGGAAAAGATCTTCAAAAATAAGTTTTTTTTAAGAAAAAGGATAAAAGAAAAGATATAAAAAGGGAAAGTTCAACAGAAATCGGCACACGATAGTTGTTTGCGGCACTCAGTGAGTGCCGAACGGCAGTCACAGAATGCCGAACCGGCATTTACTGAGTGCCGCCGACAATTTTTTACTGTCGTTTGCTTTAACAGTTCGTATTTTGTGGTACAATACGTATATGTATGCGGATAAAAACAAAAAAAACTGATAAAGTAAGGTTGACAAAAATTCGGCAATCAATAATTTGGCGCGGCACTTACTGAGAGCCGCGCGGCAATCACGGAATGCTGCCGCGGCTTTCACGGAGTGCCGCAGCGGCATCCACTGACTGCCACAAAGAATTTTTGACTGCCGCCTTCTGCAGCAGTCTGTCTATTGTACGTATTGTACCACCAAATAAGACATTTACACCTGTCTTTTACTCCGAATTCACTGAGAATACTTTGTATTTTTTGTCTATAAAAGAAGGAGGATCTTCCTTGGGAGGATATACAAAAAAATATACAAAAAAAAGATATACAAGAAGTGGATACCAAAATATACCAATATAACAACACATATTTGAGAGAGAGAGAGAGAGAGTTTTGGAGAGCTTGAAGAAGAGCTTGTAAGATCTTCAAAGTAGAGAAGATTTGAGGATAGTTGGAGGTGATCTTCTAAATTTTAGTTATGTTTTCATTCTTGTGTTTCTTTCTTTCTTGTGTTTTCATTCTTGTGTTTTCTTCTTTTTTATACATTTCTTTTGGAATTCTTGGAGATCTTCAATGTCTCTCTTGAAATCTTTTGAGTTTGATCTTTTGAATCTCATGTAAGCTTATGCTTCACATGGGAGTCAAAGTTTGATCATCACTTCATTTTATAAGCAAATAGATGGATCCAAGTCCATACTTATGACTTGGGTCCTCTACCTTGATGTTTCATGGAATCCTTTCTATATTCCTTTGAGACTCATGAGTATTAGTCATGTCTTCATCTCCAATGATCATCAAATGGTAGGAGAAAGTAGTTTGAGTCTAAGCCCATCTCCATGGTTTAGATTCATTATCTTAAGATTTCATGAAGTCTATTCATACTTCATTTGAAATCAACAAATATGAAGGTCTTTAGCATCCAATGACAATCAAATGGTAGGAGAAAATGGTTTAGTTTAAGTCCAACTTCATGGTCTAATAGTTGGGGTTAACAAATAAAAGTTGAACTTGACAATAAAACAGTGGATTCATAATCCGGTTTTGATCAAAGATTTTTGGTTCGAAATCTAACCGTTGGAATCAAGTGAAACCAACGAAAAAGTGTCAATAGCACAATGTTTTACCACTGTAATTTTTGTTTTAAGGAGATTTCATGTTTAAAGTAGTTTGGTCATGAGTTTTGTAAAGTCACTACAATCTGTCCAGAGTTTCAGAACAGTAACACTCTTTTGAAATAAGTAAATCAGAACCTTAATAAAGTATTTGTGATCCAAAATAATTTTTTATAAGTAGATTAATGTGTTAGGAAGTCACCCTAAAAAGAACAAAACATTTTTGATTTTTTTACTATTTTTAAAAAATCAAAAAAAATCTCTGGACAGAGAGTTGTACATCTCTGAGTGATGTCTGGTATTTGTCCTTTTCCCAGAGATCTAACCGTTGAAACTTTGATTTTCTTTTTGATTTGGAAACTAGACTCACATAGGCATCTTGTGTCCAAAATTCATCAAGATCAAACTATGGGAAGCATGCCTTTTATTTTGTTAAAGTTCTGGTCTGCTCTCTGCAATTTTAAGAATTTTATGACAGATTTGACCAACTTTGTAAATAATGGTCCAAATGACTTTTCTATGACCTAGGGCTCAAACCATGTTTTAATAATGATTAGTTAAGCTTGAATTCAAAGTTTAAGTGATATAAATCACTGATTATTTCATAATTTATTCTTGTTCATGAACATATTCATCCATGTGGCTTGATGCTTGTAATTAGGATTTGTTTGCTTTAGATTTAATTATATTTGATAGATTTAAGCTAGAAGTCTAGGATTGTTATTTAAGATCCAACTTTATATATTGTATATCATGTGGACTAACCCTTTGTTTTGTAGCGCTATTAAAGTATGATTTCTTGAACTCCTCTTTAGTTTATTTTTATTTTATCGATTTTTCAACTTAATGCGCGACACCTTAGAATTAGGTTTTGCTTTACTTGTACATGTGGATTAGAGACTCTTTTCCTAGGTTTTATTTATTTACATGCATTGCACGTTTATTATTCGCGACTGGATCCCAGGTAAGTTCTCTTATTCTTTATTGCATATCATATTGCATATCATATTGCTTGCTACTTGAATTACGTGGCTTTTGAATGATATTTTGTAAATTGGTAATTTTACACAATTTTGACATGTTTGTGTAATGTATACGTATATCTATGTATTAGTTGAGGGCATGCTTAGATTAGTAATTCAATTAAAAGGATGTTAAGTAGAGGCCTATCGCGAGATAGGATGAGAAGGGGTGTTTTAGTCCGATGGGCTCCTTCCCTTCTCATTCCATAATCCCCGGACCTAGTTAATCTTTGGTTTCGCAAAAGATCAGCTGCTTTAAAATGGTTTCTTAATTTTCCTTTTAAAAATTAAGTGGCGACTCATTTGTTTTGAATTTGAAGTTTAAAAGAACTTTAAAAGAAAAAGCTGTGGGTAGGAAAAAATGCGATATCCACACCAACCCGCCCCCGCGAGCTACGACACGTGTAACAATCCAACAAACCAAACAATCATTTTTAACATTCCAAAAATAACATTTTACCAGGGGTAAATAACTTTTTATCAAATAAAATAATAAAAAGAAATAAAATAAAGTTTTAAAACTATCGAATGATACTTGGACAGAGTTCCCCCTATTACAGCATCATTTTCCCCCTGTTAAACAAGAATTTAAATACCATAATATCACCAAAACACTTGGGAAAATACCTTTAGAATTTCCATCCACAACTTATATTACAAGGATTTAATATAAAACCAAAACATAAACTTATTTCCAAAATTCAAGCACTAGGAATGTAACTACTCATTTAAACTTATTCACATATGAACATATTAAACAAAGCTATTAATCTCGAGCTATTCCAGAACCCCCACAGTTCAGCGCTTATCACTGTGATATTCGTCCGAACCTGCGTGGTCATTAGCCACAAAAATTGAATAAGCTTTCGCTTAGTGAGTACGTGGTACTAATCATGCAATTGGAGTATTTAATGAATCATACCACCAATTATGCAATCACAATAATAAATGGTCGCAGGCGTGTCAAGTAATCAACCACCATCGTTCTGGACCCTTGATTCTGGGCCATTCTCACTTTTTCTGTCGCATATAGCGAAATCACACTCATTCATTTGTGACCGTAGTCAATTCGTTCATGTGGTCGTCATCACTATCCCCTTTTCTCTGAGGATTTCAACATCTCTCTGTCCCTTATATATGGGCTAACTAATGGTGATTATCACTTGAGACCCTTTGACCCAAATAAGCACATAAGCAACTCAACATGTCAACATGGCAATTTCATCATTTTTGGACATATTTTTAAATAATAATTAATCATATGCTTTTCTACTTAATCACAATTAAGCAATTTAAGCATTCACTAACAAATAAATAACATTAAACATCCAATTTTTGGGATTAGGACACTCACCTCGCGAATAGGTCCAAAATAAGCCTAGAAATCCCAACCTCCTTCGCAAAACTAGCTCTAGATACTCCCAATGACATTCCTACATATATATATATATATCACATATATGTATCACCCCTTAAAATGGGTCGCGGAAAAACATTACCAAACTTGAAAAAGAAAGATATAGAAATAACCCTCTCACCTCCACGAGTCCGAATATGGCTTCGATTCGCGAAATAGAGATCGTACGATGAAGCTCGGTGACAAAATGGCGAGAAACCCTTTATTTTTTTCCCTTCTCGTTGAAGTCCAACTCTCTGAATCTCTTTGTTTTGAGTTTTTGGAGACTAACGACTAACATATCCTTGTATACTAAAGGATATGTCAAAATTTGATCATATTTCCATTTACACCTCCATAAGTTTCTAAAGTCTATTATGAAACCCCCTAAACTTTATATTAACTACTAAATATCTAAGTGGGTATGTGTGTATGTCACATATGGGTCCTAAAAGTGGTCCCAAATATTTTATGAAATTGTTAATTAACCTACTAGTTATGGATCCAATTCCTATTCACTCTCACATAGGTACCCAAACTGGTACCATAAAAGGCTACAACTAACAATAAAATATTAAAATAATTTAACAAATATTCATTTAATCACATAAATGCAACTAAATGCAATTTATTCAATCTGGACCTCCCGTGGGTCCCACGTCATATCTATCAAACTGTGCCTTTTATCAAAGCACTTATCACATCGGGGTAACTAGAACTTACCCAAATATCACATGCAATTAATTATACTAATTAATGCATGAAAAATAAATATTACTTCCATTTTCTGGGTACAGGCATTACAGGTTAAAAATGTGGCACTAGTCAAGAAAAGGAACGGGAAGTGGAGAATGTGTGTAGATTTCACTAACCTGAACAAGGCCTGCCCTAAGAACTGCTATCCGTTACCCAGGATAGACCTCCTCGGGGACTCCACGGCCGGCCACACACTCCTCTCATTCATGGATGCCTATTCGGGGTATAATCAGATTAACATGTATACCGGGGATGAGGAGAAGACTTCCTTCATCAAGAACCAAGGGACATACTGCTATAAGGTAATGCCATTCGGCCTCAAGAACGCCGGGGCAACCTATCAACGCCTGGTCAATCACATGTTCAAGGATCTAATCGAGAAGTCCATGGAAGTCTACGTAAACGATCTCTTGGTCAAAAATCAAGACGAGTTTCACCATCTTGAACATCTGGCCGGGGCCTTTGGCATTTTGAGGAAGTTCAGAATGAGGTTGAACCCGGCTAAGTGTACATTTGTCGTCTCATCCGGGAAGTCTCTGGGAGACCTAGTCAGCATGCGGGGTATTGAAGCAAACCCCGAGAAAATCCAGGCTATCATAAACATGCGGTCACCTAGGTCAACCAAAAAAGTTCAGAGCTTGACCAGGCGGGTCGCTGCATTAAACAAATTTATCTCCCGAGCTACCGACCGGTGCCTTCCATTTTTCAGAATCCTCCGCAAGGCCTTTCAGTAGTCGAAAGAGTGCAATGAGGCATTTTAGGAACTCAAGAAGTACTTGGCATCACCCCCTTTACTATCAACACCCATGCCAAATAAGGAATTATTCTTATATTTAGCAGTGTCCCCCTCAGCAGTCAGCTCGGCTCTCATCCGAGAAGAACACGGGATACAATTCCCGATCTACTACACCAGTAAGGCACTTCAAGGCACAGAAAGCAGATATTCTCGCATAGAAAAGCTCGCCTTCGCCCTCATCACATCTGCCCGGAGACTTCGCCCGTATTTCCAAGCCCACACTATCATAGTCCTCACAAATCAGCCGATCCGTCGGATCCTGAGCAGGCCTAAAACATCCGGAAGGCTTGTCAGGTGGGCCTTAGAGTTAGAAGAATTCGAAATAACCTACAGACCCCGCACGGTGATCAAGGGATAGGCCATAGAGAATTTTTTGTGGAGTTCACAGGCCCAGAAGACCTGGTGAAAAAGGACGACCCACCCTGTCTACCACCCAGGCTGCAACAGGACATCCCGACCTAAATACTTTACGTAGGCGGGTCCTCTAACAAGCAAGGTAGTGGGGCGGGGGTCATCCTGACCACTCCCGACAGAATCCAACTCGAGTACGCATGCAGTTCGGGTTCCGGGCCTCCAACAATGAGGCCGAGTACGAAGCCCTGTTGGTTGGATTGTAATTGGCCACATTGATGGGTGTGTGGCAGGTCTAGAGGTACAGTGACTCCCAACTCGTAGTCAATAAAGTTACGTAGGAATATGATGCTCAGGAAGACAACATGGTAGCTTACTTGGCCCTTGTCCGAACAGTCTTGAAGAAATTAGATGGCTTATCTATAATACAGATCCCTAGGGAAGAGAATACGAGAGCCGACCAGTTAGCCCGCGTCGCCTCGTCCTCCGAGTCAGACTTGCCCGGGATAAGGATAGAATACTTACCCGGGCCAAGTGTGATCAACTCGGAAGGCATGGAGGTTGAACCGGTCGCCTTGGGCCACAGTTGGATGGATCCGATCACAACATTCCTCACAAATGGCGCGCTGCTGGACAATAGGAAAAAAGCTCGCTGGGTCAAATACCGAGCGGCGATATATCACGTTGCTGATGGAATCCTCTACAAATGGGGGTTCACTACCCCTATCTCCGTTGCGTCCACCCTGCCAAAATCCTGGCGGCGTTGCATGAAATCCACGAGGGAGTTTGCGGGAACCATGTTGGCGGCTGGGCATTTTCATGAAATGCCTTACTGCAAGGTTATTACTGGCCAACAATGGCCCGGGATTCCCAGGAGTACGTCAAGAGGTGCGACAAGTGCCAGAGATATTCCCCGATGATCAATCGACCGAGAGAGCTTTAGACACCAATTCTCAGCCCATTATCGTTCGCTTAGTGGGGAATCAACATTGTCGGTCCCCTTCCCATGGGAAAAGGACACGTTAAGTTCACTGTCATCGTCTTGGACTACTTCACCAAGTGGGCGGAGGCAGAGCCCTCGACAACAATAACTGAGAAAAAGATGGAAAGTTTCATTGGAAAAAACATCCTCTGCAGGTTTGGCATTCCCCGTGTCCTGGTCAGTGACTACGACCGGCAGTTCGACACCCCGGTGTTCAGGTAGTTCTTCTCGGGCTATGAGATATCGAATCATTATTCTTCTCCCGAGCACCCTCAAGCGAATGGTCAAGCCGAGGTGATAAATCGGACTATTCTGTATTCAATCAAGACCAGGCTGGAATATGCCAAGGGACTTTGGGCAGAGGAATTGCAGACCCTTCTGTGGGCCTACCGTACCACTCCCCAAGTGGCAACAGGTGAGACACCATTCTCACCAACCTATGGTTTTGAGGCAGTGGTCCTCACCGAGGTCGGGTTGCCAACGTACCGAGTGGAAAATTTTAGTGAGCAGAGCAATGAAGACGCCCTCAGAGCAGAACTCGACTTGGTAGAAGAAAAAAGAGACCAGGCATATCTAAAAGTGGCAGCTTATAAACAGAGGGTCTCCCGGTACTTCAATAGCAAACTCAAGCATCGGAGCTTCCAGGTCGGGGATCTTGTTCTATAGGCGGCGAACCAGTCTACAAAAGTCCCGAGCCATGGTAAATTAGGATCGAACTGGGAAGGACCGTACAAGGTTACCCAAGTCAACCATCCGGGAACATACTGGTTACAAACTCTGGACTGACACGACCTCTCTCACCCTTGGAATGTGCAGTATCTCCGCAAGTATTTCCAGTAATGCATGAAAAAAATGTTGGCTAGGAACCATGTAGCTCGACTAATCATATCTATTCATATAGTAATAAAATTTTCTTTTTTCACCAAACAACTATTCTCCATGCTTGCTCATTCAAAAAACCTCGGGGTACGACCCCAGGCTCTCAAAAGACCTCGGGGTAAGACCCAGGCATCCAAAAGACCTCGGGTTCATAACCCGAGGCACAGGCTCCGCTTAGGTCCAACCAACGATGGGGGCATCACCCCTAGGTGGCTGATGATAGCAAGCCTTAAAGGACTCTACAACCACCCACATTCCAGGTTGATTTCCTTCGGTCGCTCCCTCTATACGCCTGCCTTAGCAAACGCTAGGGGGGCAGGGGAATACCAGGCTAAACAGGAAATCACACCGGGCACTAATAAGACTTGGAATCCTAGGACACCTAACATTCCTAAGTGCCTACAGTACCTAGTGAAATCGCTCGGGTAGTAAATAGGTTACAATCCTACATTACACCCGAGCGGGACATAACCCTAAAAGTCCAAGTATTCTCGACCGGTTACAGTCTTAAACCTTTTGCTAAGGCAGGGATTTAGATCGGCCAACAGCCGATTGGGTATTGGCAACCACAAACAAACATACACGTACAAGTGCAAAATGCAAAACAATTGATGCAAAAGGTGGCCTCAAAGAAGCTTTTCATTAATTAAAAATAATATTTACATTGACTGGGGGCAGTTGTAGTAGCCTCCCCAACAAAACCAACCCAAAAAAAAAAAAAAAAAACAGCAACAAGAAGCAAAGGAAGGGAAGCTAGGAGTCGTCTACATCGACCACATCCACCCTCTCCTCAAACTCCCCTCCAATTTGCCCTTCCGGGGCATCACCCACCTCCTGGCCCACCAGGGCGGTGACACCCTCAACCACGGCAGCGGCTCCCTGGGCATCAGCAGTGGCACATTTGGCAGCACCGGACACCATGTCCCAGTAGTCAGAATCCATCCCCTTGTAAGGGGTGGTGTCCAACTCCGGGTGGTCTCGGGCCAACCCCCTCTTCAGGTCCTCATACCCGAGGAAAAAACCATCATCAAAGGTTTCCCCTGGGGGCCCGACCGCTGCCTCTGCCTCTGCCAAAGCTCTCCCCCTGGCCACCGCCGCCGCGCGGGCAGCCCGCTCGGTTTCCAACTCCTCTAGAGCCACTGTCAGCTCCTCCTGGACCGCCCCCAGACTCAGGACCAGGCCCTTGACCTTGTTCTTCTCCACGGTCAGGGCCCTTTCCTTAGCCTCCAGAGCCGCCTGCCCCTCCGCAATGGCAGTTTTAGTAGCAGTGACCCTCCCGGCCAAGGTAGGCAGGAAAGACTCGGCTCCCGCGGCCATGCAGCCGACCTACAAAGTCAGTTCAAAACCGATCAGTCACTATTGCCAGCAGAGCAGGAAAAATGTATAAAGGTCAGAAGGTACGGCATAATCGCTTACCAGGTGGGAGACGTTGTAGAGCCACCCCTGAAAGACTTGGGAAGACATGCTGGCGTACCTCTCCACTTGCCTCGGGAGTAGGTACGGCCTGACCCTATCCTGGGTCTCCCTTGACTCCTCCAGGGGTGTCCCGGAGGGAACATCAGATTGGGGAGCCGACGTCTCCACCACTACCACCACCAGGGGGGTCAACGTCTCCCTGGGGACCTAGGCGACTTTTGGGCCGCATCTGAACCACGTGAGCCGGTGCTCACTATCAGTGGCCTCGGTAGCCAGCCTCTATCCCGCCGCAGCCATCCGCTCGACGACGGCAACTTACAGAGCCCTCAATCGCTCCGGATCTCTCCTGGGGGCCATTTCTACAGAAGGAAAGCAATCGCGAAGTCAGTAACCAGAACAGTGAGGCGATAAAGGATTTCCAAAATGGAATTTTCCGGTCAAACTCTTACCTAGGATGATAGTGGGAAGATGGGAGCTTTGGCGGGTTGGTCTAGCTGGTGATTACCTTTCTGGTCTCCCGACCGGGTCAGCATGTCCCAAACGTTGATGAGCCGCTCCACCAAGTCTCTGATCCTCTCTTGGCACTCTTCTGGAATGCTCGGAAGATCAAATGACCCCACTGCAAAACAAGCCGAAGTGGTCATTTCTATGATCATAACAGGAAGCCCAAAGGGAAACAAGAAAGAACAAAGGACGTGCTTACCCCTTAACTCTCCCGCCCAGGAAGTCCTTAGTTGACTCCCTGGGGCTCGTGATTCATCACAGATTTTGCTTGTCTATTGATTTATTATTGTGCAAAATAGCACTCCCAAAGCTTCTAAGTACATTATTTATGTACTTTTCTCGCATAACCCCTATTTCTACTATTTACATCTTTTACACGGGTTATATAAGTGTTTTGTAGGTCTTATTGGCAATCCGAGTTGGGAGGCAAAGCCTCAATTGAAGATCACTTCCCTTGTAGCCATTTCGAGCTTAATTTTGGACTCCAAAACCTCATGTTTGGAGGTTATTATCAACTTGATAAAGCTAGCCCTGCGAGTCTTCTTCACGTGGCCGTGAATTTTACCTCAATCGGAGGCCAGAATGAGAAGTTATGGCATTTTTAGTGATCAGTGTGCAAACTAGTTGAGAAGTTGTGAAGATTCAATACAGAAGGGCATTTGACCGGTCGAAATGCCCCATTCGACTGGTCCACTTTTTGTGTTCTTTTTGATATTCACTGTAGAGGGGCATTTGACCAATCGAATGGGCTCGCTCGACCGGTCGAATGACCCTGTTTCTGCACCCTTTGTTTTACAAGTTTGCTACTCCGAAGGTTTTGTATATATACCCAATTATAACTCGAATTAAGGGGTCTTGACCTAATATTACAGTAGCTTAGATACTTTCTCTTAACCCCTTTGTATTTCTCTAGGTTTCTTTGTTTATTTTGTTCATAGATTAGTTAGATTTAGGGCTTGTAAGTGAGATTATGAGAGATTCCTCTACTTTCAAGCTTGGTTACCTTTTTTTGGAGCATTTATTGAAGTTTTTATTGGGCTCTCTCTCTCTCTCTCTCTCTCTCTCTCTCTCTCTCTCTTAAAGTAGTTACTTGCATTAATGGTGATGTCTTTCTACTCCTTTGAGGCTTTTATTTATGTTTATATAGTTAAATCCATGTGTAGCTAGTTTTCTAGGTTAGGGGTCATGAACCCATCTATGGATCCTTGTGTTTCTTGAAAATCTAAAGGTTTTGGATCTTCTTGAGTGATTGAAGAGTGTTGGGTTTGTAATATGTTTGTTTCTTTACCTCCAATGGGGGTTATTGAATCTATATTACCAATCCAACATTTGCCCTTAGTCCCCTCAAGCTTTCATCTTTCATAGTGGGGTTGACAACCCACACGTTTGATTGTTAGCCTCTGAGGAACTTTGTTCACTTGAGAAGCCCCTCCAAATCCCTAAGACTTACACTTGTGTGATCCAAGGTTGGTAACATGACCCCTAACCCCTTTTCCCCTTAGTAAACCAAACTCGTTAATTTAGCTCGCCGTTGTAGTTAATTTTTAACCGTTGTTTAATTTGTTAACTTAATTAGCTATTGTCTTTACTTTAGTATTTGCTCGCATGTTGGTTCTAGTCTTAGAGTTACACACCCTCAAACCAACCATCTTTTCTTTCCTTTTAGTTACGATAGTAGTGAATTCGAGTCCAGAAGCTATAATCTTCCGGTCTAGTCCCCGTGGAAATCTACCTCGTACCTACCCGAGTATTACTTGTTATGATTGATTTGCACTTGAATCATACATATCCCAAGAGCGAACAGCTCGCTCACAAAAATCGGGGATAGACACTTGGAAGAACTTGTTCTTCTACCCATTGTTGTTGCTCGGGCAATTGATGATAATTTTCTTCCCCTGTCGAGCCCCCAGAGAAAAGAACCTGACCTCCCCGTGTACTGGGAACAGCAGGTGGATCCAAAAGAACTCTTGAAGGGTGAGCTTGACAAACACTGAATATTGCATATTCCTAGTTTTACATGCATATTTGAATTAATATAATTTAATGGTGATGTCACTCAAATGCGTGTAAATATGTGTTTTTACATATTTTATATGTTTAGGTAAAAATGAAGTGAAATAAATGGAAGAAAAGAAGTAGCAACCACACCATAATATATTTATATGAATAGTAATGAATAGTAGTGAATAGTAATGAATAGTAAAAAAATTGAAAAAAACGTCCAAAGGAACCAAAAAAAAAAAAAAAAAAGATGAAAGAGACGGAAAATGAGCTTGGATGTCAGTTGATTTTTTAAACAAGTTTTTGTTTCTTCTTCTCTTTATGTGCAGGATTTCAACACATTGTCAGAGAAGGCGAAGAAAAACTGAGGCGCAAAGAAGGAAAAAAATTAGCAGATGACGAACGCGGTAATGAATTTTCATCGCAGTTCGTCTATAAAAGGAAAGGAGAAGACAGAGAAGAAAAAAAAACACAGCTTCACAAGCAACACACAAGAAGCTCCACAAGCAACAATCACTGTTAGGGAGAGAATAGTTTAGGGGAGGTTATCATGTGAGCATTTTATATTGTCCCTAGAAATAGGAAACTTTAGTTTTTCTTTGCCTTTTCTAGTTCTAGTAGTTGTAAAATTGTACTTTTATATAATTGATGATTTCATGTTCAAAAATATGTAGCAAAACTTTGTGTACTGTATTTCTTAAATTTAAAATATTTGTTTTCTTGTAAGACCTTTGTCAAATTGTAGTATTAAAATATTCCTATTTAAAATTAGATCTAATATTTCTAGTCTAGTAGTACTTATAGTTTCCCCCTAAAATAGTTTGAAACCCCAAATTTCCAATTTTTATAGCAATATTTTCATTCACTAAAAGACAGATTTTGCGATTAAATGTCAGATTTCTTAGGCACGTAGTTGTTGTAATCACCTACTAAAGTCCAAAAGTACATCATACCCATATCTCACTCCAAAAGTATATTTGGATTTGGTTTGACCTTATTTGTGTTCTTGGAGTTCAACCACTGTGACCCCACAAGAATCCAAAGTCAAAGGTTTAGTATTTTATTATTAATTCAGTATTTTCATTTATGTATATTTTATTAGTCTAGTTGTACTAAACTTTGCTATTTTGCAGATTCCACAAATTCAACCCCAGCTCATGTTAAGTAAAAAAAATAATATAATAATATTAGTTTTCACCCTTACCTTGGTTTTATGACTTTAGTTTTAATTTGGCAGTCATTGTTTACACTTATCTAATTTATCTTTAAATTTTATTTGGAAGACAGTTTCAATTCCAAAATGGTAGGCTAAAACTTTAATTGGGGATATGTAATAAAAACTTAGAAACCACAGCTTCTGTGCACTAATCTTAAATGGGCAAATTTATCTAGATGGGTTGTTTTTCCATTTATGGCCAAAAATATCTATGTATCTATAGTTTATGACCATTTAACATGTTTATATACTATGGCTATATTGGGCTCAAAAGAGTACATATTTGAAATAAAAAGCCTAATTATGTGGATTGTCAAACTATGCCTTTTGTCATAAAAAATACCTAGCATACTCAAACAACTCATATGACAAAGTTAATATTTCAAATATGTGTTTATATATATTTCTATCCAATAATGGATAGGCAATTGTGTAGTGGCAGAGTGGTGGGGACTGGACGCCGAATAACTCACGTCCGCGACGGGGCACGGTTCGAACCTGGCTACTGCCCAATTGCCTTTTTATTTTTCTTTAAACCAAACGATGTCGTTTCATATCAAACCTGACACACTTGATATGACTCTGACTAGTGAAAGTTTATTTTTAAATAAAGAATGACTCTGCGGTCTTAAATGCCAAATGCTTTTCAAATGCACAAAAGTTGTGGGATCTAGTGTTGGTTTGCATATTCCCAATTCCTTTAAATCATTTCCCCTAGTTAATTAATATTTCCTGTTTTATAATAGTTTTGCTTAAATATCTGTATTATTTCCATCTTTCGCTATTATTAAATCTAAAAAGTTTATCTCATAAAAATTTAGCTTTTATATATTTTTATTCATTTTCTTACTAGTATGTTAGTTAATTTATTTTGCACTGTTAAAATCTTTACCATAAACTGTTAAGAAAAAAATAGCTTTAATTACTCTTATTGCAAAAACTATAAAAAATTAGTAGTTTAGTAAAACCCCACAAAAACCCATCATCTTTTATTTTCTTTTTAGTGACAAAATAGTTATATACTTAACTTTATAAAATTTTATTCCGTTCCCTGTGGGTTCGACCTGGACTTCCAGAACTTTATTACTTGTACGATCACCTACACTTGGGTGTGATAAGAAAACGCGTCAATAGGATGTCGTCAAGTTTTTGGCGCCGTTGCCGGGGACCGGTTAATAAAATAAATAAATAAATAAGTTAGGTTTAAAACTATTTTCTCCTACTATATCTATATCTATATCTATATATATACCTATTCTACCTTATAAATAATTTAGTTTTCTTTTTATACAAAAAAATGATAACATAAAAAATAATATATTAAAAAAAAAAAAACTATATATAATTTCTTTCCTTGTGAAAAATATATATAAATATATATTTATATATATGTACTTGTGCATCTTCTAAAAAAAAAAAACCATAAAAATAGAAAATATATATATTTATATATAAAAAAAAAAGAGTTTCTTTTACTTAGCTATAATAATAATAATAATATTCCTATTACTTAGTTTTTCTTTTACTTCTTATGTCCTTAGATACTACTGAGGCTTTATATCAAGTACCACATAATTCTAATATTTCTACTAATTCATTTAGTATACATTTTCCTAGAATCATGACTGAAATAGAAGGCATGGAAGGAATAACTGATGATACTCATAATGATCATGGGAATAATATACCACAACCCGTTTTATCAGAACGTGAGCGATGGTCTTTACGTGGTATATTTATGCCAGAACAAATCATCACTCCTTCTTGCATCACACTACCTAGACATACAGGAAATTTTCATTTTAAATATAACATGCTACCGTGCTTACCAACTTACCACAGAATTAAGAAAGAATATGCTTATGTCCATATTCGTGAATTTGAAGAAGTTTGTGAAACGTTTGCTGATCAAACTTGTCCTATCGAGATAATCTATCTCAAACTTTTTCCTTTTTCTTTAAAAGATGAAGCTGAATCTTGGCTTTTATCTCTCCACCCTGGATCTATAACTTCATGGCCAGATATGAATCATGCATTTCTAAATAAATTCTATCAAATGAATTTAACTTATTGCTTGATGCGAGAATATAAACTTTTCACTGAAAAAGAGAAGGAACCATGCATTAAAGACTGTGAATTTTTTGTAGATCTCCTACAAACCTGTCCAAATCATGGATTTAAAAAATGGCGTATAATTAATTACTTCTATGAAACATTAGATCTAGAGTCAAAGGAAATAATTGAAGCCATGTATCAAGGGGAATTTTTTAAAAATGCTGACGAAGCTGAATCATATTTTGATTGGCTTAGCAAAGACGCTCCACAAAAGGAAAAAGAAGAAAATGCTAAGAAAGAAAAGGCTAAAAAATCACAGCAATCACAAACTGAAGATGAATTAGTCATAAAAATTGAAGAATTAACTCGCAAGCTAATATCTGTTAAACTGGAGAAAACTAATCCTCCTCTATCTAAAAATAAATTAGAACTTTGCAGTACATGTCATATGATGGGGTACTCTACAGAAAAATGTCTTAATACTCCTGTTTATCAAAGATTTACCCCCGCGCAAAAAGTTCTATTATATAACTCAAAACTGCATCTTATTAAAAGAAAAATGAAATCTCGATGGACTGGTCCATATATTGTAAAAAATATTTATCCTTATGGAACTATCTTGATTGAAGACCCTAAAGATGGTAATACATTTAAAGTCAGTAGGCATAAATTAAAACCATTCTTAGGAGATTTTGAAACTGAATTGGAGTCCTTTCCTTTGGAGGACCCCAACTGTGATACCTCTTAAATTCATAAATCGTGATTAGAATTGTACATAGTAGGAATTTTATTTTTATTTATTTTTATTTTTTTATTTTCTTACTATTTAATATTTTTCAGGAATTATAACATATAATCTGATGTTACAGGTAACAAAGAGATATGAACCCATCTAATCATCGCAGAACTGCAAGAATGAGTATAAACCATGCCAGTTCGTCTAACAATAACAACTATCCTCCAGAGGATAGAACTTCGTCAGATGATGATACACCCCCAAGATTTGAATATCTCATGGACTCTGACGAGGATGAAATGTTCTATGCTAGGTGTGTCGATAGAATTTACGACACTGATGAAGAAATTGATTATTTAGTGGAACCTGACCAACCTAGGGAGTGGGATGGTGAGCCAATATTTGATGGATTAGATGATTGGCAGAACATTAGCACCAACTACGATGAGTGGGAACAAGCTCAATATGAGGTGTTCCAAGAACTATATCATGAACATGAAGAAAATGAGTGGGAACGATACTTAACATCCCTAGTACAATTCCCCATTTATGATGATAATGACAATATTTTTGGATGGAGGCGTTTGTTAACAAGAGTTGTTAACGGGGAAATGTTAAGGTACGCCTTTCAAAGGGATTGGTTCTTTTTCCTACTCGAATGGGGGACATCTCTAATCCCTGTCTTCATTGAACAATTCATGCCTGAAAGAGTCATTGTCAGATATAGTATATTCATGGAAATAACAGTATATGATGACTCCGACGTATGTGATTATGACATCCACCTGAGATTTCGAGTCTACTGTCCTAGACCTCGAAATGATCATCTTTCATGAGCAATAATCCCAGTCAACGTCTAGATATGTTAAAATAAAATTCCTGTCTTTATTTTTATTGTAATTGTACTTTTCTTTTATATATAAATAAAAAAAAAAATTTAAAAAATCATCACTGTGTTTTTAGTATCAGAATCACTTGCACTTATTATTTTATGAGTTCTGATTTTTATCAAGTCTTACAAATCTCAAGTATTGCTATCTAATAAATGTACTAAATTGTATGTTTAAACTATCCCATTATAGTCCAAAATAAAAAGGCATACCAGAAGTATTGCTGGTTTAAAAACCATGTTGCTGAAACTGCTAGATAGCAAAATTTGAATACAAGATCGATCCTTTGAAACTGCAGTTCAAAAGATTAATTGTACAGTAATTCTTGATAACTTTATCTCAAAACAGTGATAGTACTTTTACTTTATATATATAAGTTAATTTTGTCATTATTATTATCTTTTCTTTGTGTATTATTTTTTTTATTACAGGTGTTATCCTTAGCTTCTTTTTCTAATCTCACTCATTGAGGACAATGTCAGACTCAGTTGGGGGGGGACGGTTTCACGATTAACACCTGTTTATTTATTTTATCTTTATTTCATAAAAAAAAAAAAAATTAGTTTCTCTAGAGAGAGATACACTGAAAAAAGAGAAAATAGCTTTATATAGGGCTTTGAACCATAAAAACTTTTCCCTATTTCCCTTTTTCTCTCTTTTTCCTTTCTTCTTCCTCTATTTTCTCTCTCTCTCGCCGCGATCTCTCTCTCTCTCATTCTCTGCAACTCTCTCACTCTCTTCCCCCAATCTCTCATTCTCTCTCATTTTCTTTCCATTTTTTTTTTAATTTTTTCGATCCAAAATCAAGATCCACTCTACTGATCACTAAAGGTAAGATCTATTATCCAGAAAAAAGCTTGATTTTGATTTTATTCTCTATTTTTTTTTCTCCTTTTCCGATTCGACTTTAGTTTTTATTTTAGATTTTGATTTTCTCTCTTTTCCATTATTTAACAAAAATATGATATCCATAAGTTGTAGGTACTCACACACCAATAAAGCTTGGAAATATCACTCGATCTATGGCCCTACCAGGTTTTCAGATTTTCAAAGAGACAGGTGATATTTTTCCATTTCTTTGGAAAAAAAAAAAAAAAAAAAATGGACGACGCGCTAGTTATTGGTCTTCTGGATTTTGAATTTTATCTTATTATTATCCTAGTTCTTGCTATGTTAGTGTTGCGGTGCCCTTGTTAAAAAAAAAAAAAAAAAATAGAGAGAAAAATATAACTGTTTTTTTTAGTTTTCTGTTTAAAAAAAAAATGCATGATTCAGAAGCTAAAATTTTTATAATGTTTGAAGTTTATATCATAATTCTTCTTATTACTATTATTGTAATGATGCATTGTCTTAAACTTTGTTAAAAAAAAAAAAAAAAAATTATGTAGTTTTTCTTTTTTGTGTGTTAAAAAAAAAAATAAAATAAAATAGTTTCTGAATGTATATATTTTTCTTAAATATTTTTAGTTTTTAAATAAAATTCCCACCCACCCCCTCTAAGCTCTCTTTAATTAGATCTTAGTTGATAGTTGAAAGGAGTGGAGGGTTGAGTCTAGCCTCTCTTGTTGGCTGAGAGTATAAAAAATGGATCCAATAGTCGATGACCAGACGTTAATGGGTCGCTCACTTGTTTCTGAGCAGAAAAAACCCTTTGCTGGCACTAGCCTTTATGCCATCAAAAGGAAAGCTAAAAGGTTAGGATGGTGTTTGAATTGTTATAGAGAAAAATGTCCTGGTTTAATTGCTCATAATGGCACATCTTTTAAAGTTTACTACTGCTATAAAAGACAATTCAAATCAAAACAAAAGAAAATTTTGGTTGAGAAAGAGGACTGGATCCTTTGATACCCAAATAAATTTTGTTTTCCCATACCTCATTTCTTTTTATTTTTATTTTTAGTTTTTGTACAGTCAATAATTTTCAGTCAGGTCAGACTTTAAAATGATCCTACGTGTACATCTGGCTTTCATTAGCTGGTTCGATAGGAGTAATTTGCATGATCCAAGCATCACCAGATATGTCTAGTGCGGTGAATGTCCCTAGAGGTAGCAAAAAAACTAAGTAAAGCCAGAGTTATCTCCTAGCCTCTTACTGATGTTTTTAGCTTGCTAGTGGTTCTAGACTCATCTCTTTTACTAGAGGTGGATGGGTAATCATGACAACTTGGACGCTCCAGATTGCGTAGCCTCTTTTGTATAGGTGCAGAGGATACTAGTTGCACCATATATGTATCCAACTTAGTGGATATGCTTAGGATTTTTCAAAAAAATTTCTTTTACTCTATATAAGATAAATTTGACACGTTAATGTTATTTTGGGTATGTTAATAGCATACAACACATTGTCACATGTTTTACTATTTTCAAATGCTAGAAACTCTTTAAACATTAAACATTTTGAAACAGTGTGAAAATATTTACTGAATCTAAATGGATGAGTAAGCATAAACTATACATTTTAAAAACAAGTAGTGGAAACTAATTAACCTATGTGAGCTTTTGTGCCAATCTTCCTTTATGAGGGTTACTATTCTTTTCAGTCTCATTTTATTCTCTTTATCATATCACTCATTGAAAGTCTCATTATTTTTCTTTGACTGATCATTAGAAGAGAACGTTCAGGATTTACCATTAGAACGTCCAAATTGCTTAAATGAACAAAGTCAATCTATTTTTAAAATGATTTAGGCCATCTTTTCTTTCAAATGCACCCCCCTTCACCTTATATTGCCTTATTCTCAATTCTCTCCAAATCATGCCTTACTCCACCTGGGAGTACAAACCTCACTTCTATATCCAGGTATGTGATTAGACTGTATTGATATTGCACGAAGTGGTAAAGAAAGAAAGGAGTTGATTTAAAAAAAAAAAAAAAAAAGAAAAAAAAAAGAATGAGAAACTAAAAAAAAAAAAAAAAAAAAGAAAGAAAGAAAAAATGTACATATGATATAAAGGAGAAGAGAAAGAAGAGGTTGGAATGAATTGCGCAAACACTCCAATCACATGCTTAGAACAAATACACCCCAAGTCTCCTACTCATCTTAATTTCTAACCTACCAGTCAAAGTCCTAATGATTTAAAAGAAATTGATTTTTAAATTTAAGTGATAAGGATGTTCTCCACGGTAGATCGCTCTTCTAATGCTAAGTATTCTTTCATGAGACTTATTGTACTCCAAATGCTTATATATTGAGTCATAAAAAAAATGGAAGCAATTCCTCTATCTTTGCTTCCCTACCAAGTGAGATGTTCTCTACACCGGTTTCTGAGAGTTTCTCATTAAAAGAGTGAAATCCTAGTGAGATTTGAGTTAAAACTACAAGTTTTATGGCTGTTAATAGTTATGTAAACTTTAAAGTTAAGATCAGTTGCTTGATTTTTCAAGTACACACTGTGAGTTTAAAGAGTATAAAAAATGCTACCATTGACAAAACTGTGAGTATATGTGTTACATTATTATTACATACTTGAAAATTTCATTTTATTGCCAAATTTAATCTTATTTATTGTAAAAGGAGAAAATCTACCTTTATTTTTATTTCATTTTATTTATAAAAAAAAAAAAAAAAATTGAATTTTGTGGATATATTCACTGCAAACCCTCACGAGACAACACTCGTCCACTAGGGGTAACCTAGGGGTTTAACGGCTTGTTGCATACGCTAAATGCAATCGCGATTCCTGCGACAGTGAGTTAGGTAATTTTATTTTCCTTAGTTTATTTTTACTTTTAATAAAAATTTTAGAACAATTTCTCTTTCACTTCATTGCTAGGGACTAGCAATAAGCTAGTTGAGGGGTGTGACAAACACTGAATATTGCACATTCATGTGCCAATATAATAGATATAATGCTCATTTAATCCCCCAAATTTCTAGTTTTACATGCATATTTGAATTAATATAATTTAATAGTGATGTCACTCAAATGCGTGTAAAAATGTGTTTTTACATATTTTATATCTTTAGGTAAAAATGAAGTGAAATAAAGGGAAGGAAAGAAGTAGCAACCACACCATAGTATATTCATATGAATAGTAATGAATAGTATATGAATAGTAATAAATAGTAGATGAATAGTAATGAATAGTAAAAAGTTTTGAAAAACCGTCCAAAACGACAACAAGCAAAAAAATTAATAATAATAAAAAAATCAAAATTGACAATGACATGCGTTTATTAACAGATCTTTCTATTCTCTCTCTGTCTCTCAGTTTCATAAATCAACGAATGTCAGAAGAGGGGAGAAAAATGAGACGCGTGAAGAAAAACTGCCAACCTCCTGTTCAAACTGACGAACGCAGTGATGAATTTTTCCTCTCCTTTCGTCTATAAAACGAGGCATGCAGCAGCTTCAACAAGACAATTGAAAACAACGAGAAATTATACTACGCACCATCATAGAGAGAATAGTTTAGGGAGGTTATTATGTGAGCACTTTATATTGTCCCTAGAAATAGGAAACTTTAGTTTTTCTTTGCCTTTTCTAGTTCTAGTAGTTGTAAAATTTCACTTTTATGTAATTTATGATTTTATGTTCAAAAATATGTAGCAAAACTTTGTGTACTGTATTTCTTAAATTTAAAATATTTGTTTTCTTGTATGACCTTTGTCAATTTTTAGTAGTAAAATAGTCCTATTTAAATTTAGATTTAATATCTTTAGTCTAGTAATACTTATAGTTGTCCCCTAAAATAGTTAGAAACTTCAAATTTTCTAATTTTTATAGCAATATTTTCATTCACTAAAAGACAGATTTTGCGATTAAATGTCAGATTTTTTAGCCACGTAGTTGTTGTAATCACCTACTAAAGTCCAAAAGTACATCATACCCATATCTCACTCCAAAAGTATATTTGGATTTGGTTTGGCCTTATTTGTGTTCTTGGAGTTCAACCACTGTGACCCCATAAGAATCCAAAGTCAAAGGTTTAGTATTTTATTTTTTTTAGTATTTCCAATTATGTATATTTTATTAGCCTAGTTGTACTAAACTTTGTTATTTTGCAGATTCCACAAATTCAACCCCAGCTCATGTTAAGTAGGAAAATAATATAATAATATTATATTTCACTCTTACCTTAGTTTTACAACTTTAGTTTTAATTGAGCAGTCACTGTTTACACCTATTTAATTTATCTTTTAAATTTTATTTGGAAGACAGTTTCAATTCCAAAATGGTAGGCTAAAACTTTAATTGGGAATATGTAATAAAAACTTAGAAACCACAACTTCTGTGCACTAAACTTAAATGGGCAAATTTATCTAGATGGGTTGTTTTTCCATTTATGGCCAAAAATATCTATGTATCTATAGTTTATGACCATTTAACATGTTTATATACTATGGCTATATTGAGTACATATTTGAAATAAAAAGCCTAATTATGTGGATTGTCAAACTATGCCTTTTGTCATAAAAAACACCTAGCATACTCAAACAACTCATATGACAAAGTTAATGTTTCAAATATGTGTTTATATATATTTCTATCCAACAATGGATAGGCAATTGTGTAGTAGCAGAGTGGTGGGGACTGGACGCCGAATAACCCATGTCCGCGGCGGGGCACGGTTCGAACCTGGCTACTGCCCAATTGCCTTTTTATTTTTCTTTAAACCAAACGATGTCGTTTCATATCAAACCTGACACACTTGATATGACTCTGACTAGTGAAAGTTTATTTTTAAATAAAGAATGACTCTGCGGTCTTAAATGCCAAATGCTTTTCAAATGCACAAAAGTTGTGGGATCTAGTGTTGGTTTGCATATTCCCAATTCCTTTAAATCATTTCCCCTAGTTAATTAATATTTCCTGTTTTATAATAGTTTTGCTTAAATATCTGTATTATTTCCATCTTTCGCTATTATTAAATCTAAAAAGTTTATCTCATAAAAATTTAGCTTTTATATATTTTTATTCATTTTCTTACTAGTATGTTAGTTAATTTATTTTGCACTGTTAAAATCTTTACCATAAACTGTTAAGAAAAAAATAGCTTTAATTACTCTTATTGCAAAAACTATAAAAAATTAGTAGTTTAGTAAAACCCCACAAAAACCCATCATCTTTTATTTTCTTTTTAGTGACAAAATAGTTATATACTTAACTTTATAAAATTTTATTCCGTTCCCTGTGGGTTCGACCTGGACTTCCAGAACTTTATTACTTGTACGATCACCTACACTTGGGTGTGATAAGAAAACGCGTCAATAGGATGTCGTCACTAATCAACTTGCAGCTAAACTAGGTTTTCTAATTTAATAAGTTGCCTTGTACGGGTGGTCTCTTGGACCTATAAAAGAGGTCACCTACCCCCACTGAAGGGGATCACATTCTAACCAAAAGAATAGCATATGAACAACTCACTGTTACGCATAAACCCGGTCAGTTTTTGGTAGTGCCACCCACTCTGTTAGCTCACCAAACACCGCCGGTGATCTGCTAGTAAAAGCGCGCTGACACAACCGTGGACGTAGGTCACCTCATTAACGGGACCGAACCACATACAATCTCTTGTCTCTCTCTCTAAACCTCTCTTACCAATTTTCGGCATCATCACAAACTAATCTATCCCATTAATAACTTATAATCTTTTAAAAAATTTAATACACTTAAAGCTTATAATATGATAATATCTTATAGTCTATTAAACCATATGATAATATCTTATAATCTTTTAAATAATCTAATACATTTCAAACTAGACACGCACTGCCACACAAATATCAAAGTGATAAATATAAATAACTAATTAAGCTTATAATACAAAAATTTTGTGAAAGAATTATGGGATAGATTAGTTTGTACCAAAAAAAAAAAGGGTCGGGGTGCTGCTCCCGAACCCCTATATAAGCTTCTGCTCTCACTGAACTACACTCTTAGGTCTGTCCTTGCACATGTGGTCATTTTTGGCTAGAAAGAATGTGACATTCCCATTGTGCCCTTACTTTTTTTGTAATTGGGTAGATTTTGCACAATTTTCAAACTTTAGGGTGTAAATTACCAAAATTGAAACCACAAGAACCAAGTTGTCACAGGTGTAATTTGTAATTTATCCTAGATTAAATAAGGCAGATCCGACGGATAAATGGACCAGATCTAGATAGTAGAATTGTTAATGGATCTAGAATCCGCACTGGTCCTTCTTTAAACGTAATGTTGTTGTTGACTTCAAGATCCTCGAAGTTAATCTCGTGCACTGGGTTGTGAGCATACTTCCTCAGCATAATGATATGAAAAATGTTGTGCACTCCTGACATCTTTAGCGGCAATGCGAGTCGATAAACAACTTTTCCAACACGTTCTAGAATGTCGAACGGTCCAATGAATCGCGGCGATAACTTGCCTCTCTTCTGACCAAATCTGACGATGCCTCAAATAGGTGAAACCTTGAGTAGCACGTGTTCTCCAACGAAAACTTCTCTCGTATCTCAAATAAGGCCTAAGAGGTATCAAAATGAAGTTCTTACCACAAAGAATTCAAATATGAAATTTGGTTGAAAATAAACGGCCAGAAATTCGTCAATTTGCGTCGTGAAGCTTGAGGAAATCAATCTTCCTTCTCTCTCTCTCTCTCTCTCTCTCTCTCTCTCCCTCCCTCTTGGTTTTGAAGATATTTATAAAAATATTTTGAGGCTTTCTATTTATAGCCATGACTTTCAACAATTGGTTTAACTCCCCACGAGTTCACTAACCTTCCAATTATTCTCCGAAAAGTCTTAAACATCTAAGCTATTGATTCACGAGTGAAAATTTATAGTCCATAAAAGTTTTCGTCTAAGTTCCGTTTCAGTCCATAATTACGTTCTGAAAGCTAATTTCGTGGAATTTATAGATAACCTACCTTTTATGAAACGTATCACATAGGTTATCTCTAATTCGTTCAAAATGATCTTTAACAAGATCAAACTACTAGAAAAGTACACTACACAGGTATAACTACTATTCCTATGTACCAGATATTTCAAATAACATTTAATTCACATAAATGTCATTTAACCATGTCAATGCCTTATGCATTACCGACTTCCTGTGTCCTCAATTGACACTCACCATTGACCCATAGTCAACTCCATCCAGAATTATTAATCAACATTAATAATTCTCAAAATTCAATTTATGCATTTTTAAAAACAATGATTTTTCGAGTCGGGTGTGAAACACAATACAAGTCCAGTAACGTACCAAACCATCCTTAACAACTCATTCAGGACCAAGAACAAATAATTAGAGTGCAACCCAAAGAATATCACCATCACCAAGTTCACCAACCCCACTTGCCAATCCAAGGACTACCCAAAAATAAAGCAGTTCAAATTATGCACGCCTAATATTCCCAACAACTAAATAAACAAAATATCACTCACACAATAACATAAGCATAAACATATACATTACCCATGGAAACAATTGTTGGTGGGGAAACCTACTTGGGAAAAGGTCCAATTGCAGGTGTAAGAATTGTGTAAAAGTGCTTGTCTTCAAGAAATTGAATAGATGCGTAACCCAAATACCTGAATCGAAGATTAAAAACCCTCAAATCTCAATCACTTAGACATAAATCTATATATCAGATACATAGTAGAAGAGAGGGAGTAGAAACTTACCAAGTGAGCAACAATTGGAAGATAGATAGATCGGGCAGAGAAGTTGGGAGGCTCATATATATTTACACAAAGAAAGAGAGACAGAGGGAGTCATATTGATCGTTTTTAATGGCCATGGATCTCCAACAAAAGCACCAATGATGAGGAGTGTGGTTCAATGGTGTAGTAGAGGAGGAGGCAAGGATAAGCTCAAATCTATATTTATTACTTTGATAATGCGATCCCGTTAGGGTCCCCAGCAATGCCCTCTTCATTCAACAATATGTTCCTCATTGTCCGTAGATGGGGGAACAAAGAAGTCAAGTCCAGGATAAAATACATAAAGGGGAAAGGCTTGTTAACAAAGAAAAAGGTACATCATCTGAACATCATCCAATAGACGCAAGAAGTGGTTATTTGCACTGGACAAATTAACCCAATTTGTTGAATGGCAGGTGGAGTTGGTGGAACTAGTAGAACATTTACTGGTTAAGCAAGAGAAGTCAGCAACCGCTACAACGCAAGATAAGACAACGGTAAATTCTTACTACATTAATTGGATCGACAATTTGCCTTACAACATTTATGCAAGTAATCTTGATTTGTTTGTTTGGTAGGTGGTTGAAGAGGACAGAAATGCCACCGCTGAAAATACAAGGAGGATCATAGTCATTGAGAATACGGTGAGAGAGTTGCAAGTGGAGTTCAGTCAACTGACATCTACAATGGTAAAGGGCCTTGCATTAGTTAGACAAGACTTCACAGACTGATAACTGCGGGATTGAAGACAGCCTTATTGACGACATCCTATTGACGCGTTTTCTTATCACACCCAAGTGTAGGTGATCGTACAAGTAATAAAGTTCTGGAAGTCCAGGTCGAACCCACAGGGAACGGAATAAAATTTTATAAAGTTAAGCAGATAACTATTTTGTCACTTAAAAAGAAAATAAAAGATGATGGATTTTTGTGGGATTTTACTAAACTACTAATTTTTATAGTTTTGCAATAAAAGTAATTAAAGCTATTTTTTTCTTAACAGTTTATGGTAAAGATTTTCACAGTGCAAAATAAATTAAATAACATACTAGTAAGAAAAGAAAGAAAAATATATAAAAGCTAAATTTTTATGAGACAAACTTTTTAGATTTAATAATAGCGAAAGATGGAAATAATACAGATATTTAAGCAAAACTATTATAAAACAGGAAATATTAATTAACTAGGGGGAAATGATTTAAAGAATTGGGAATATGCAAACCAACACTAGATCCCACAACTTTTGTGCATTTGAAAAGCGTTTGGCATTTAAGACCGCAGAGTCATTCTTTATTTAAAAATAAACTTTCACTAATCAGGGTCATATCAAGTGTGTCAGGTTTGATATGAAACAACGTCGTTTGGTTTAAAGAAAAATAAATAGGCAATTGGGCAGTAGCCAGGTTCGAACCGTGCCCCGCCGCGGACGTGGGTATTCTCCCCACCACTCTGCTACTACACAATTGCCTATCCATTATTGGATAGAAATATATATAAACACATATTTGAAATATTAACTTTGTCATATAAGTTGTTTGAGTATGCTAGGTGTTTTTTATGACAAAAGGCATAGTTTGACAATCCACATAATTAGGCTTTTTATTTCAAATATGTACTCTTTTGAGCCCAATATAGCCATAGTATATAAACATGTTAAATGGTCATAAACTATAGATACACAGATATTTTTGGCCATAAATGGAAAAACAACCCATCTAGATAAATTTGCCCATTTAAGATTAGTGCACAGAAGCTGTGGTTTCTAAGTTTTTATTACATATCCCCAATTAAAGTTTTAGCCAACCATTTTGGAATTGAAACTGTCTTCCAAATAAAATTTAAAAGATAAATTAAATAGGTGTAAACAGTGACTGCTCAATTAAAACTAAAGTTGTAAAACTAAGGTAAGAGTGAAATATAATATTATTATATTATTTTTCTACTTAACATGAGCTGGGGTTGAATTTGTGGAATCTGCAAAATAACAAAGTTTAGTACAACTAGGCTAATAAAATATACATAAATGGAAATACTGAACCAAAAATAAAATACTAAACCTTTGACTTTGGATTCTTGTGGGGTCACAGTGGTTGAACTCCAAGAACACAAATAAGGCCAAACCAAATCCAAATATACTTTTGGAGTGAGAAATGGGTATGATGTACTTTTGGACTTTAGTAGGTGATTATAACAACTACGTGGCTAAGAAATCTGGCATTTAATCGCAAAATCTGTCTTTTAGTGAATGAAAATATTGCTATAAAAACTGAAAATTTGGATTTTCTAACTATTTTAGGGGGCACCTATAAGTACTACTAGACTAGAAATATTAAATCTAATTTTAAATAGGAATATTTTACTACTACAAATTGACAAAGGTCATACAAGAAAACAAATATTTTAAATTTAAGAAATACAGTACATAAAATTTTGCTACATATTTTTGAACATAAAATCATCAATTACATAAAAGTAAAATTATACAACTACTAGAACTAGAAAAGGCAAAGAAAAACTAAAGTTTCCTATTTCGAGGGACAATATAAAGTGCTCACATAATAACCTCCCCTAAACTATTCTCTCCAAACTGTGATTATAAACTGTTGTTGAATTGTTGTGAATGGTGTCTTGTTTCCTCTGCCTCCTCCTTTCCTTTTATAGACGAACTGCGATGAAAATTCATCACCGCGTTCGTCACGTTTGAGCACGAGCTTTGCCATTTTTCTTCATGCGTCTCGATTGTCTTTGGCATTCTGACATCTTCATTGACAAAACTGCAAAGAAGGAAATCGTTATATGCAAATGTGTCAACATCCAAACACTGTTTGGATGTTGATTTCTTTTCACGAGATTTTTTTTTTTTCATTCTTTTGGACGTTTTTTTCAAAATTTTTACTATTCACTACTATTCATTACTATTCATCTACTATTCATTACTATTCATATGAATATACTATGGTGTGGTTGCTACTTCTTTCCTTCCCTTTATTTCACTTCATTTTTACCTAAAGATATAAAATATGTAAAAACACATTTTTACACGCATTTGAGTGACATCACTATTAAATTATATTAATTCAAATATACATGTAAAACTAGAAATTTAGGGAATTAAATGAGCAATATGTCTATTATATTGGCACATAAATGCGCAATATTCAATGTTCGTCACTTATATACGAAGAAAGTAGAAGAACACCCAGAGGAAAGCGATGATAAGCCATATGAACCCGATTATAGCGAAGATGAAAAAATGGATAAAGAAAAGAGTGTTGATGAAAAAGAAGAGATGGGTGATGAAAAAGATAATGACAGAGGATAAAGAAGAGATGGGTGACAAACTTTTGTATCTATTGTAGGAAAACTTTAGTTCATAACAAATTTTTTCTGTTCTTGTAAGAAAGCTTTGAACTTTTGTAATACATGTCTGTACCTTTGGTAATGAATGTTTGTAATTATGTAGGGAATCATTGTTCGTAGGGTAACAAACTTTTGTATCTATTATAGGAAGACTTTAGTTCATAACAAATTTTTTCTGTTCTTGTAAGGAAGCTTTGAATTTTTGTAATACATGTTTATACCTTTGGTAATGAATGTTTGTAATTATGTAGGGAATCATTGTTCTTAAGGCAACAAACTTTTGTATCTATTGTAGGAAGACTTTAGTTCATAACAAATTTTTTCTGTTCTTGTAAGAAAGCTTTGAACTTTTGTAATACATGTCTGTACCTTTGGTAATAAATGTTTGTAATTATGTAGGGAATCATTGTTCTTAGGGTAACAAACTTTTGTATCTATTGTAGGAAGACTGTAGTTCATAACAAATTTTTTCTGTTCTTGTAAGGAAGTTTTAAACTTTTGTAATACATGTATGTACCTTTGGTAATAAATGTTTGTAATTATGAAGGGAATCATTGTTCTTAGGGTAACAAACTTTTGTGTCTATTGTAAGAAGACTTTAATTCATAACAAATTTTTTCTGTCCTTGTAAGGAAGCTTTGAACTTTTGTAATGCATGTTTGTACCTTTGGTAATGAATATTTGTAATTCTGTAGGGAATCTTTGTTCTTGTGGTAACAAAGTTTGTACCCTTACAATATTCATTGAAAAAGGTACAACAATTTCTTACTATGGTACAAACCTACCTTACCATTGCCATAATGTATAATAGTTTTAAACAAGGTACAATAACTGATTCTTTATGTATAACATTTTTAAACAAAGGTACAACATTTGCTGCATAAGGTAATGCATTTTGCTAACCAGGTACAATAGTTTATTACCAAAGTACAATCATCGCTTACGATGTACAAACATGCCTTACCACTATTTGGTAGCCGGTCATGACCAACAGCTGTGCATTTAATGATGCATTTAATACACAACAACCTTCTCTCTGCACCAATCGGCAAGTGACACGTGGCGAGTGGTTTGGTTTATGATACAACCAAACCACTCCCTTGTATGATAGAATGCGCCCCTGAGATTGACTTCTTTAAAATATTTTATTAGGTCCAGGATACTACTCAGCATACTCTAGGTCCAGACTGTCTAGTACATGTTCCTCTCTCTCTTTATCTCTCTCTCTCTCTCTAATCATGTGGATTTGCACACATTCACTCCTCAAGAGTGCTAGACATTGCTCCTAAAAAAAATGTGTTAGACATTGCTCCTATTAATACAATTTTTTTGTAAAAAAAATTGTGAAAGAGATTAGTTTGTCTTTGAGTAATTATGTTTTATCTTTCAACCTAGTATACATGAAACCCACAAAATCACCACACAAAATTGTAATATTTCTACCAAAAAATAATTTTAAAAAAAAATTTGAGGCGGAGGCGCTTCCCCCGAACCCCCGTATAAGATTTTGCCCCCTGAACTAAAACTCTAGATCCATCCCCCTTCTTCATCAAACTCCATTAGTCTTTCTTTCAAATTTTTGATTTGAATTTGGTCCCACATGCATTCATGTTGCTCTGTCTCTTTGTCTAGATTTTGATTCCAAGCTGAAATTGCAATACACATTCCTTGTCGGCATGAATCAAAAACAAACTAGAACCAAGAACTTGAATTTATTATTATTATTATATTATTATTATTATTATTATTATTATTATTATTATTATTATTATTTTTTGCGTATTACATAATAAGGGCACCGAAGATATGTTAAGTTAAAGCATGAACGTTTAAAAAAAAAAAAACCGATGGTGAAAGTGAAACTATGTGATTAAATTTCTATCTTTGCCATCTGAGTGTGTGCCTTTCCCTGCAATCTCTTTTTCATGGCCTCCCTGACATAATCTCCATACTTGACTTTCTTGTACATCCTAACTGACGTCTCTGAATCTACCATATGATCAAACGGCTCAATTTCTACGTTATCGTCTGGGAGGAAAAATGCTGCAAATGATATCCTTGCCTCATTCTCATTTTTCACAGCTAGCTCTATGTTCAATGCTCTTGTACTTCCCATTGCTCCATATCTGTAACAACCAAGGACTCAAGGAGGATGGGAAAAAAAATTCCCATTCTCTGTTAGGTAGTGTAGAGCCCGACAGTGCTAGTCTTGTACACTTGTGTGAGCTTTGGGCCACAAAACAAAATTTGAAGGGGTATTTTGGTAAGTTACACCCTTGAAACTTGTAGTCTCTAAGAGCAACTCCAGCAGTGATATTCGTTTCAACTAGTTACTTTAATCAAAAATTATTTTAGCTATTCATTATTTGACCTTCAATTCCAACAGTGCTCTTTAATTTACCTAGTCATCTTACTTTATTACATTTTGTAAGGTTGAGATTTGTGCCAATTCATATTGGAAAAATATTTAAAGGCTACGATTTAGAGAGAGAAGATAGAGAGCCACTTCTTACTAGATAAATCTAACTAGTTAAAAAGATAGAAGTTATAATAGCTACTCATGTAGCTAATCTGCTGGAGCTCAAAATTTTCCTTCTCACTAGCTATTTTAACTTTTCAGTTAAAATAGCTAGCCTCT
The DNA here is from genome assembly GCA_033977485.1 of Hydrangea macrophylla. Lineage (NCBI taxonomy): Eukaryota > Viridiplantae > Streptophyta > Magnoliopsida > Cornales > Hydrangeaceae > Hydrangea > Hydrangea macrophylla. The sequence continues at coordinate 114,327,912 of CM066983.1, forward strand.
TAAAGATGCTCTAACTCTACGTGATTTGAAGGTGGTAATCAATGTAATTCTTCTTTCTTTCTGTCTTTGGGTATGGTGAAATCTAAAGAAGTTTTTTTTTTTTTTCCCCTTCTCTGGTAGGTTCACAAGGCGAATTTGTTCGAGGGGTATTTTGGTAATTTTATTAGTTGAACAGGTAGCCCTTTTTCTATCGTCTACGCAATTTAGTGCCAGTAATCGATCTATTTTCCCATCTTTTCTACTCCTAGCAAAGTGAAAATTTTAGCAACTCTATGCAATGTAGGACCCTTTGTTTTGAGTGAACCATGTAATGTAGTGGTGTTGTGCGTTTTTTCTTTCTCCTTTTGTCCCCTAATCTTGTGTAGAGTTTTAGCCCTAGCATTCTCTTGCTAAAATTTAACATTTGTGTTTTGCCTTTTATGTTGTTAAATAAATAAATGCAAACAATACTAGATTTCAGAAAATTACCTCAATGACATCCCCTATGTTGACAACAAGAGCATCTGGAATGGGCTTAACAGGGACCCACTCTCCATCATGCCTAATTTGTAACCCATCAATATGATCATCTTGCAGTAAAATGGTTATAGTGCATGTGTCCGAGTGTGGACTAATACCCAGTACTTGATCAGGCTTGTTACAAGTGGGATAATAATAATAGTTCGCTCGCAAAGCTTGTATCAAATTTTTGTGTAGTTCAAGAATAGAGTTCTTTTCCATCTCCATTATTGATGATACAGAACCTAAGAGCTCTTCTGCAACTCTTCTAACTTCAAATGAATATGCCTCGATCATTTCTCTGCATTCACAAATTTAGTTAATTACCAAATAGAAACAAACTTATTGTGCACTTTGTTTGTTTCTTGGATTTACCGAGTGAATAGCAAGGAAAACCTTTTCCTTTGTTCGGCTAATAAGGAAAATAATGAGAAAAATAGGAAATAAAAGACATTAAGTTGAGAAAGAAATTAAACAATTTTATCGTTCAAGAGTCATTTCCCTTCCCCCTTTCTTTTTTTCTTCATATATATATAACAAGTACTATCAATTTTTTATTTTTATATTCAATTTAAAATATTTTTTTAAGCATGAAGGAAATCACAAGGGAAAAACACTAGGGAACTAACTTTCCTTCTTGTTTAATTTCCAATTTCCTTTCCCTCACAAAATCCATGAACCAAACAGATTTCTCACAGTTGGGAAACATACATGAACTCTATTGGTGTGTTTGGCCAGTACTTTAGTCTTCGAAATTTTGAAGGGTGTGTTATAAGTATTAGTGCATCTGACCAGTCTAGTTTCTGCTCTTCGGAGACCACATAGGTCTGTCCATACCCTTGAATGTCATTCGAGGGCATTGAATACTTTTCCTTCTCTTCCCGATGCAGCATTTTTAATACCGTGAAGAATTTCTTTTGCCACTCCATGATTTACCACCTTCAAAGTACATATATTGAAGGTAAGAAGTATTCGAAAATAAAATGCAAATTTCACTATTGATAGCTCGTAAGTGTTCAATCTATGAAATGTGCCTTTGTGATAGTAGGTTTGAATTTATGTGAATACTACCTGAAAGAAGCCCCATTCTTTGCAAGCTGAATCCAATTTTTTGAGCTCTTCCTCATCTCCACTTGAGAGCAAAGTTAAATTGATTATAGGAATCTGGGAGGAAAGATGAGTCAAGTCGGTAGTCTTAGGCATGTCTTCATTGTTCCTTATATATCTGTTAGGAACGTTAGAAGGGTCCTCTCTCACCATTTCTTGAACATTTGGGACCGGTAGAGATGTTGCATAAACGGGTATTTCATGTTCCTCCATGACGCGGTTGCCAACACTTGAACAACCTGTGTTCTTTTGTATAGATTTTTCTGGGATTTGATCAATCTTTCTTGATGGATTTATAACAAAGTGGTTTGTGACTGGTTTTCACGAGTTAGCTAACGAGGATCTTTTTTAATCCTCTCGACAAACTGATTCCTAATGTTAGAAAATTGGAATGTTCTTCCTGTTTGGTTGGTATTTAGGTAAAGAAGTCCCAGGAGAATTTGTCTGGTTACGTTTGGCTGTTTTTCAACTATGTCTGGGGAGGAGGGAAAAATAAAAATAAAAATAAAACTCTGCCTTTGGATGCTTCAAGGAAGACAATTAAACTCTACCCCAATTAACTAGTTTAAGAATTGGGATTTTGAGAATTGCATTTGGGTTTAATGGTTGCATGTTTGTACACATTGGAGACAAGAATTCCTAAATCCTAGCATAATTCTTTTGTTTCACCTGCACTATATATATCCAAATGGCAGCTGGTGCATTCCTCAAAAATTGTTTTCCATGACATCTAGGAATCCTAGCATAGTCCTTTTGTTTCACCTGCACTATGTATCCAAATGGCAGCTGGTGCATTCCTCAAACATTGTTTTCCATGACATCGCAACCTGCTCAAAGCAGCAAGGCATAGCTCTAGAAAGCAGAGACAAAAATCAAATTAAAAAATTCTTAATGTCTCAACCGCATGTTCCAATTCATCAAATAACCCTTTTTTCCGTAGGGCAATACATACTTAATGCAAGAGGACAAAGCCTTTGCGTAACTCTTAAGGTTGCTGCATCATGGGTTTGAAATTTGGAAAACATGTAAGACCGACTGCGTACATCGAATCCTCCCTAAATTCCACAAATGGTGGGAGTCTCGTGCACTGGATTTGCCCGTTGTTAATAATTAGTAATAATTATTCAAGCAGGACGAGATTTCATATATTAGAAAATTTGTATGCTAGGCAAATCCCTGCAGCTTGACAGGTTTGAATAAGCAAAAATTACCACACTCCACCTACATATCTGATATAGTAATGAGGGCCTTTCTTTTCTTTTCATTTCTTTTTTTTTTTTTGGGTGGAAGAAATAAAAGAGTCTTAACCCACCAGCCAAAGCAATATTTCTAGTAAGACTATATGTACGTTACATAGCATCACATTAGTAAGGTCCATATCCAAAAGGAGAAAGTAATACTTGTGTTTTCACTTGATCCCATACATTCTCTATTTATCGTCCATACAAAACTAGCATAACTTCATTTAAAAAAAAAAAAAACTAACTAACTTGAAAGCACAATAAGACAACTTCTTAACCAAACCACAATTCAAACTCTACAAAAATTACACAAAGCTTCATCAGAAACACCATTTGTCCTTAATTCCCATTTTATCCCTCTCATTTTGGTGGGCAGAAAGTGATGACATACCGCGAGGCCCTGCATTTGTTAAGGCTAGAAGAATCATCAAAAGCGTAACTATAAGCTTTGGGGCATATTGCCTTAAAAAGATTAGCGAAAAGCGTTGGCTTGCAAGTCTTGGGGTTCGCATAATCTCCTGTGCAACAGTACTTGGCCGATCCCATAGCCAAGCATGCACTCTTACACCCGATCACATTCCCGTCTTTCTTGACCTCCAATGCAGATGGACAACAAATGTTCAAATCCACCTCACACGCAGCCACACCACACCCAATTCCGCCCCCAACGGGCTTCATTGAAACAGGCAAGTTAAAGCCATCAACTAAGCTCACATCATAGAAATGTAAGGGTGAAGCTGAGGTCCCAAGTGTCATTTCCACCACCGTGGCAGGCGGTACACCGCCCGTGCCACGGCAGTTTAGTTGGCCGGAGCAATCTCCGGTGTCACACGTGCCTTTTCCGGTATTGTCAAAATTACAACCTTGCCTACCCCATATTCTACCGGACCATTTTTCGGGCACATCAATGACCACTTCTTGGCCACTACTCAGAAGGAAGCCGCCGTCTTGAGGAGTTGGGTGGCCCGCACCGCCTAGAATTCCCGGCCAAATGCTTTCCTTGCAGTTGTTTACTAGTATGAGTTGAGCCCCATCTGCAAAAAAAATTAAAGAAAAAAATTATTCAATTTATTAATAGATACATATACAAGCACATAATAAATCGAAGAGAAGTTGAATATGATGTACTTGTGATGGAGAGAGTGAGCAATATGTGAAGTAGATTAGTCAAGAGATATATTGAAGATGACATTGTTGAAGTGTTGTTTGCAGATAGAGAAAGAGAGAGGTTAGCTGGCTAATTGTGCCACAATGATGTGTTTGAAGAACCGCTAAGGTTTGAATTATAGGGAGATCAATTGGTAACTGCTTTGCCATACTTTTGCTTTCTTTATTTTCTATACACTCTTTCTTTCTTTTTTTCACTTTCACTTTTACTTTTACAAGAAGGGGCATATATGCATTGCTTCCAAAGGGGGGTTTATTTTGCTATGCATATTTAATTACCACTTGTTTAGACTATGATTATTCTTACTTTTTCCAAACAGATAAGTTTATGTGCTTTGTAATCTTATCGCGTAACAGTTTATTAAGGCTCTCTCACACATATACCTGCACATACTCACAATGACACATCCTAAACAGTCAGTTCACATGATTAGAACAACTTGTCAAAGACTTCACAGTTTAGAATTGAATCAAATATTCAGTTTTATCTCAAAAGCAAATGGTCATCTAATCCATTGATAACTTCATTTTTTTTTTTCCAGTGTTAATAATGCAAGCCATAAACTTGAATCAACCAAATGCTCTTGTATCACTATTGTATTTTTTGGGCAGTTTTTTTTTTTTTTTTTTCCAATGAATTTATTTTTGGACAGTAACTCAAATGCATTTTTGAAATTAATGACAGTGTGTTCAGCCATTTATGTTTGGGTAGTGATGCCTTTTCCCTCTTTTTCTTTTTTTTTTTTCTTTTTTTTTCAATATATATATATATATATATATATTCATCATGGAGGTGAGGTGACTGTGGAAACAAAGAAAGCAATCCTTACATGCCAGAGCCAAAAAGATTGCAGAAACCTTAGGCTTTGTTTGGTTCATGGTCATTTCATGAGGGAAAAGAGAGGGGAAAGGAAAACAAGATGGAAAACTAGTCCCATCCATAAGCTAAAAGGAACCAGTTTTCCATCTTGTTTTTCTTTCCCCTCTCTTTTCCCTCACGAGATAGAAAAACCTCAAGGGAACTCAAATAAAAGAAAACAGAAAAGTACACAACAAAGCTACCCCAAATCAGACAAGCCCACAAGAAACCTAGCCATATCCCTCTTCTTTTTCTTACATATATATATATATATACACACTTTACGAAACTCCAGAAAGTTAAAAAGTTGAAACCTGGTTGATTAATTTGTAGAATACACTTTCCTGAATACTGGAAAATTTGGACAGGCTCCAATAATTTTCCCAACACATTCGACATTGCAGCTTGTGTAGAAGTTAGTTAGAACTTATTTAATCTTGTTTAAATATTAATCGAGTTTAATTTTTTGCCAAATTAGAATTGTAGTTGATTTATTGTTTACTTCAGATCTGATTTCCCACAGAAAGGTGGACAAAGATTTCTGAATGGCATGGTGCATGCTTACTTAACACGAACGATTTGTCGGTAAGATTATTGAAATATAACACTACTTTCAACACCATGTAAAATAAATCATACTGAATTATTGTTGCCTTAACTTATTCAACACTAATATTGTGATCGTGGTTGGGATTGAATGTTGTCGCCTTGTTCACTGGTTTGCTCTCCTACAGATTGTTTCATTTATGGAGCTGCATTTTTTGTTTCCTTTCTTTAACCTATTTAGGTGGTTTGGGGGGCTGCTTTTTGCAACTTTCAAATTGCATCATTTTTGTGACTGCTTCTTTTGGTTCATTTCTCTTATTTACAGGGGCTGTTTTGGGGGTTTTGATTTGTTTCCCACATGATGGGTCTTGTATGTACCTACTTTACATGTCAATACAAAAATCATACATGATGTTAAAATAATAATAATACTTATTCAATACTACATAGGTCAATGATCACTCTTACACTTACTTAACACTTGGGCTTCGCCCGGTTGGTCTACCCTCCCCTCTCCGAGTGAAAGGTGGGGAGTTCAAGTCCCCTTAGGGGGGTTTGGATTGGGGGATTTATTCCCCTTAGCCGTCTATGGGAGGAAGTCCCTTTGAAGTGGGCCGTGGCCCCCCCTGACTACTTGCAGTCTAACTGCAGTGTGTGTGTGTGGCGCCTGCAGGTGCTTTGACCATCATAAAAAAAAAAAAAAAAAAACAAACAAACAAACAAACTACATGGACTGCCAACTCATCTGTGAGTGGGAGAGACGGTTATTTGGATGGACAGTGGTGATAAAGATAAATAAAATCGTCATTACTATGCTTTTATGAATGACATTTTTTATTTATTTATTTATTTATTATTATTTGAAATAAGGTATTAGTTTTGATATAAATATAGGTCGTAGGCCAAAAATCTTTTGGGTACCTATGCCTAGGGCTGTTCAAAATTCACCCGCCTATCCGACTCACCCGACTCACCCGTAGCCTTTTTTTTGGTTTTTAAACAATGTGGGTGGAGTCACGGGTCTTGGGGGTAGAAACCCGACAGTTTCGGGTGGAGTCACGGATCTAGGGGGGTGAAAACCCGATTCACCCGACCCGACTCGAAACACAGTTAATTTTTTAAAAATATATATGTAATATGCTTATATCAATATATGTATTATGTATTATATAGTCTTTAATATATATATATGTAATATGCTTATATTAGTATATATGTAATACCTTTAAAAAAATTAGAAAGTACAGAAATGGATCCTGGGATTTATCTCCGTACTTCTGAGTTATTTCAGTAATAGTTTTTGTAGCCTGTATTAATATACATATTTATATTTGATGGCGTTCAAGACTTATGGTACTCAAAGAATCCGTATCGCTTTATTAATGTGATTTTAATTGCTATGCCCGACCCCATATATTAATATCGTATTTTAATAATTGCTATCGTTAACATATAGCTATAGATATTTAATTAATCGTAGTCTTTAAGGTTTATAACAGTAAGACAGTATATATTCGTTGTAGCGTAATATTATAATAATAAGTTATATTTTATTTTCATTGTCCCTTAATTTTTATAACTATAGATTATTTTAATATATTCGTGTCGTTAATTTTTATAACTATAAGTTATATCGTGTATTAATATTATGTTGATATTTTTGTCGTCACTTAATATTTTAATATTATAGGTTATACTATTATTCGGACCCGATGTCGTTTAATTTTGTAAGTTGTAATCATTATTTATATTTTGATTTTATTATTGATGTATTTTATTTTAACCCCGAACGATCATTAAACTCAGACTGTAATTCTTAGACCTGGATTGAAGTTCACACGAACCCGTAAATCTGTATTAAACTTAGACTGAATGGCACGTGAACCTAGACTGACATATCACTTAGACCCGTACACAACTCGTACGTAGGCACAATTGCAGTTGTGCACGTATTTCGAGATGTGCATGCAACCCACCACTGCCACGTGGCTGCCATGCAGCTCATGCCCACCATGTGTCACCCATTGGCACCCTCCCCACCTCCCTCAAATCAATCCCACGCCTTGTCCCCTCATCACCCTCACTGCCACACTCCAACGCCAAACACATGCACACACGCTACACTTTCAGACACACAAGCGTGAGAATCTTTGGTCTGCCAATCACTCTCACATCTCCCTCACTCACTGCCACACGCCTCCCTCAATTAACCTCACAACTTCCACCGCCAAACATAAGCACACTCACACATTTGTATATATAATATGCATGTTGTGCATGTGTGTGCCGTGTATATGCATGTAGGTGTGTGTCCTACGCATAAATATGTTCATATGTGTGTGTTGTATATTTATATAATATATGTAGTATGTGTGGGCATGTGAGTGCATGTATTATATATAGAGAGTGAGAGAGACCCGAGAGGGAGAGTTAGAAAGAAGAAAAAGAAAAGAAATAAAAACCCACAACACTCCCTCACTCACCCCTCTCTGCCCCTCACCTCATCACACACACAGCCCACAGACCACACCCATGCTGGAGGAGGAAGAAGGAGGAAGGAGGAGAGGACAGGGAGAAGCCAAAAGCTAGAGAGAGAGACCGGGGCAAAGCCGCAAGAAACGCCGAGACTGGAGCCGAGGCCGAGAAGGTAAACCCGCACACCTCCCTCTGCATTTTCTGTATACCGGACACACACACACAGTCCCAGACCACCACACACACTCACCCGATCAGAGCTTAGAGCTCGGCCATGCCGAACCACCATTGAAGCTCGTACGAGCTCGGCTTTTTCGGACCGTCACCAAAATCCATAAAAATAATGCCAAAATGACCCTAACGACTCCCTCAACACTCTCGATGAACGGCTCGAAGCTTGGGTCGCGTTTGGACGGCCTACGGTTCGATTATTCTTTTTGGGTCGTGACTGTTTTTGCCCCCGTACGGACAGACCGTTAAGATTTAACCTTCAAGACCTATACCGTTAGATTCGGCTCGTCGAGGCACTTGATTTCGACATAAAGTTTGCGTATTTTCGTTAAGATTTGAGTGAGTTATGGCCAGTTGAAGTTTTGTGTACAAATTTATATATAAATACATATGAAACACATATATGCACGACCAATTTAACGAGGAAGACGAAGGAAACTTTGGGGCTTGGGTTCCGTTTGGGTAAAACTGCTTTTGGCCCCACTTATGTGTGTTAGAAAATGAGTCTCCCAAACATGAGCCTTAGGCCTTAACCATTGTTTAATTTATTAGTTAGTCATATCTATTTAATAGTAATCTTGATTTATTAGTATATTTCTATTTTTCTAAAATGTTATTGTATTTTTGCAGTTTATTATTGTAGTGAATAAGTAACTAGTATTTGTGTCTTCCTAAGTATTAATTATTCTATACTTAATTATTAAGATATGTTTTAAATAAATTAATTATACTTATGTTAATAATTCATGACCAATAAATATTAATCCGGCTTATATTGTAAATTAGTACATTTTATATTTTAAAATGTTAGTTTGTTATTCGGTTAATTATTCTAGTAAATAACTAACTATTATTAATATGTCTTGATTATTAATTATTCTATAATCAATAATTTGTTTAATACATAAACCATATTTATGTATTTGATTAGTAAGTTATTAATGAGTCTAATATTTTTTTATATATTAGTTAATGTATACCTATTTATTTATTATCCTTAATAATAAATAAAGATAATTAGTATTTAATAGATACTAATTAAGTGTTTCCCTGATTTAAAAATAGATAATAAATATCTAATAAAGGTTTTAATTCTAAAAAAAAATAATTAAATAAGGAATACGGTCCTAATATTATTTTACCATGTTTTATAATTATCAAATTATAAAACTATATTTTATTTCTTTTAGTAATTATCAAATGGCCACTTATTTAATATTTTTATCAAACGAGTCCTGAAAATTGTAAGAAAAATATCACTAGCTTATTTTAAGGTCTAGTATTTAATAAAAATGTTTCTAAGTACCTCTTGTCCTTCTAAATTATATTTTATAATTAAAGAACTCCGAAGACTATAATTATATAAATAGGATTTCAATAATTCGCAGTAAATAAACCGTAGCTCAGAAAAATACGCGGTCAGTTTCCAGAGTCTTAGAATAACGTCTAGAACATCCCCTTAAAGTTTGGTGAACTTTCGACACGGTAAAAAATACAGCTTATCTCTAGGGCCCAAATTGGTATAGAAAACCCAGCCTTTTATGCGACGGACTCCGATTTGAGTCTAGTCAATGGCGTTAGACTCAGAATGATGTCTGGATCATCATGTTGAGGTTTAGGAACCCACCCGACACAATTACCATTATGCCCCTAATTTTAGTAAGCATATTAATCAACATTCTATGACTTCTTATACTTTGTAGGAACCACCGTTACGCTTGTTTCTACGCACCCGCATCGAGGTGAGTCGTCCTAACTCACTTGGTATATTATAGAATTATTCTATGTGTATTATGTGAATACCCAGTGCGTCCTGTGTGGACGTAGCTGATATGTATTATATATGTGAATGTCCCGATTTACTGTTTATATGATAAACGCATGTTTAGTTAACTATACTCCACGCTTGGTTAATAATTGTTGTTATTCCTGCTTATTAAGTTTACGATTATACAATCACATGAACATTCATATGAACGTAATCGAGTTATGATGTCAATGTTGACGTCTGCATGGTTAGTCAAGGGGACTAACCCAGTCATGTTGTCGTACATGTTGAGTGGATCGCGGAGGTCCGTATGGTACAGTCAAATCAATGGGAACAACGATGAAACTGCTATAGGGCCCTGCTAGGCGACGATAGCCAGAGTTTCCATTGAAATCATTGAAGTGATACATGAGTTGAAGGTTGAAAATGCTATAGGGCCATGCTAGGCGACGATAGCAAAGGTTTGTTGGTTGATACGCTATAGGGCCCTGCTAGGCGACGATAGCAAAGTATCCATCTGAACTTGAATACAATAGTTACCTTTCAAATGCTATAGGGCAATGCTAGGCGACGATAGCGCTGTAACTATTCTATTCTCCAGGCAAGGTCACGAGGACCTAAGAGTACAATGATTACACTCTTTCTTTTTAAAATCAAAAACTGCTATAGGGCCCTGCTAGGCGACGATAGCAACGTAATCATTCTACTCTGAGCTAACGGCGTTACACTGGTAATGTAACAAGTCACATGAGTCAGTTGTGGTGTCTGTGGTCGAGTAAAGTCGAATATATCGATGATGCATCCTGTCGTATCTCATTCATGTCATAAATCATACGTATTGAGATAATGCTTATCAAATGGTTAAGTTCGAGATATCTGTTGTACTTGTACATTATTATTTGTATTAGGAGTGATCGGTTAGGTCAACTCACTTAGCTTCAAAAGCTAACGGCTCTCCTTCCTGCCCTGGACATATCACGTCTAGATTTCACAGGTGACGACTATCAAGATAAGGTCTACCCAAAGGGACGCGGCAAATGTACCAGTTGAAGCGAAGGACTCCGATATAGTCTTATTTAGAATTACTTAATTTGCTTTATTGTCTTCTATCAAAGGTAATGCTTTAGATATGTATTGTGATCAGAATAGATAGCCCTAGACTGCCTTTATAGATCTTTTATTTAGACTCATGATGTAATAATTAGATCTCAGACATTTGAGTTCTATTGAAGAACACCAATAGATGTTTTTATGCTTCCGCTTACTCTGTTAACCATGTGTAGACGTAGAAAAGACAATTAGTTAATGTAACTCGTCATTCCCTATGGGTCCAGAAAGGAAATTTTAAATTTTCCCTATTTTTGGCTACTCCGGGGCGTGACAATATATATTATGTATTATAAAGTCTTTATATATATATGTTATATTCTTATATCAATAAAATATATGTCACTAGCGGAGATATAAAAACCTTAAAACCATTAAACTAGCACATGACTATGTTTTTATTTTTTGTTTGGTCAGAGCTTTGATTAGCCCATGAATATCTAGACAAATACATTCAAAGCAAAAAAAAAAAAGAAAAGAAAAAAGAAAATGTAGACAAAGTCATGTGTAAAGCAAATGCTTGATTGAGACAAATGAGACAGTCGGGTTTCACCCGACTCGACCCGACTCACCCGACCACCCGATGAGTCGGATGCACCCGACAAAGCGAGTGGATGACGGATGAAAGGAGGGCAAACCCGACTATGTTCGGATGGATGAGCGGATGAAGGCCAAACCCGACTCACCCGACTCGTGAACACCCCTACCTATGCCTTTCCTTTTTCTATATCCCTAAATCTCTGCAAATTATCTATCTATAAGAAATGTAGAAAGAGCGAGTTTGGTTGACTTGAATTTGACTTAATTTTGATAATCTAAATTAGGATTATTAAATTATAGTTTTCCCCTTTCAACAATTATAACGACCACCACTTCTATTGTTTTTTTTTTTTCCTTTCTAAAGCCATGATATTATTATTCTTGTTACTTTGGTGGCATCTTGTAAACATCTACATTTTGTTTATGGAATTATTATGTACATTCATGTATTTGTTATGTACACCTAAATTCTTTTATTCTAATAGTTTTTTTAAAAAAAATTCTCACTTTTTATAAACTTGAGCGATTTATATAGCAAAAGTAGTGGTGTACATAGCAATTCCCTTTGTTTATGGTATTTTCGCAAAAATAGTATGCCAAGTGATATATTATACTATGAGTAATGCTACAAATATAACACATTGCACAATACAAAGCACAACAAGGCTTTAAATGCCTTGTACTCTGTGTTGTTTGAATTTTCACACTTTTTATGCACTATTACACAGCACAGAGTACAGACATTTAAAACGTTGTTGTGTTTAATGTTATGCAATGTATTGTGTCTGTAGCATTATTCATGCTATATATTCTTCCTAAGAAAATAAATTTGTACCAAAACTATTATTAATAAGTAAAGATTAAAAAAAAAATGACTTATAGGTATGGTCATATTTTGACATGTAATTGATCCAAAGTGTGTAACATAGCAGAAAGTCATGAGAAGGGGCCAAAACTTCCCAATTTTCCATTTGTACAGCCATAAACCCTAGGAATTGGTTAGGGTTTAGTGTCTTCCAATCGAAGAAGAAGAAGAGATGATGATTGGGGTGGCAGCTAAGTTGTCAAGGGGAGTCCCAATCCCAACCCTCCTTCGAAGCACCACCAGGAATAGGATAGCCCTCTTCCCCCACCATTCATCACCAGTCTCTCAACCTCAACCATCACCACCGCCCTTCAGATTATTCTCCAATAATACTAATAATAATACTAATGGTCCCATTACCAACCCAGTCGCTCTTCAAATGATCAATTACGCCCTCTCTCTTGCCAGAACCCACAAATCAGGTTCTTTCCCTTTCAAATTTATATATCTTGAAAAAATCAGTTCTGAATTTGTAAAGTTACACTCTTTTGTGTTTTTTGTTAATTGTTGTGTATGCATTTTTTTAAAAGACGAATCGTACTCGCAAGCTTCGCTCGTACTGGAACAATGTCTCTCTACACAACATGACGACCATTCAAAGGGAGTGGTTCTACTTGCCATGTCTAGCTTGTTGTTTGAAAGGTTTTGTTTTGTTTTTTTTTTTTATTATTATTATTTTTTTTCAGATTGGTACTAGACTTTTCTTTTGTTTTGGTACTCTGATTAGAGACGTATAACAATCTGATTCGGGTTTTTACTCAGAGCAAATTTTGATGAAGCTATTGAGAAACTCCAGAAAATTGAAGACTTGACCATCTCTTCTATTGGTGTTAGAGGTAGTCATATAACCATTTCTTTTGTTGTATTTTTGTTTTTACACTTGAGTTGTTCTTCTGCATCTGTATAATGAAATGGGTACTAAATCTTATTTGTTCGGTCCCTTGTAGTTGCCGCCACGGAAGCCCTTGTTGGCCTAAATTTGGAGTTGGGTCAGGTATAATCTCCACCAATCTTCCCCAATATTGTTCAGAGCTCAATATCGTTTGTGTGTGTGTTTTAGAATAGCTCTTTTTTCCCCATTTAAAGGCTCAGAGCTCAATTGTTTGTGTACTTGTTTGCATTGTATTTGTAGAACTGTTTTTTTTTTTAAATCTTCAGAGCTCAATGTTGGTCATCCTGTATAATACGTTCAGAGCTTGAAATTTCCTTTATGTGAATTTATTTGGAGATGGTTCTCCCTATATAGGATGATACTTCATCAGTGCTCGCAGATATATGCTTGCAACTCTTGGGTAGTATCAAACTAGAAATTGGCAGTGGGTATGTCTCTGGGATTTTGGATGCTCGCGTTAAAGCATTAAATGGGCTAGTTGAGCTTGTTCGTGGTAATCTTGAATCAGGTATGAGCCAGGGCATTTTTTTTTTTGAATCGTTTGTTTTTTCCTTGCATTGTTTTATCTTCTCTTTCTTCAAATTTTAAATTCTGGATTGCTTCTATGCAGCTGAGTCGTTCTTTCAGGGAGCTCAAGATGACAAAGGTTCCTCTGGTGGGTTCTTTTCTTTTCTTTTCTTTTTAAAGTCAGCGTGGAAGCTGTTTCTATATTATATTAATATTCTGGTGCATAGGCAATGTCGCTCTATCGTATGGAGAATGCCTGCATGCCACTCAGAATTTTTTTAAGGCAAAGGAGTTATATGAGAAGGTAATCCAGGGGATGTCTGCAAACAAAGATTTCAGTGACTCGTATAGCTTAGCAGCTTGTAATATGGCCACAGAGGAAGTTTTGTTGGCCTCTACTTGTGCTTTAGGACAGCTCGAAGCACATTTGGGGTAAGCTTGATATTAACGGTCTGTCATAAACTTGTCAGAGACATTTTTTTATATGTTTGATTCCGTAGTGCGATGATTTCAACCGGTGTTTTAGGAACTTTGGTGATGCAGAGGAGATTCTCACCAGGGCATTAACAAAAGCTGAAGAACATTTTGGTATCTTACTTTAGCTTTAATTTAAATGTGAGGGTTAAACCTCTTGAAGTCTACTTAGGGAAAGTTATCTAAGTATTTGAGGTGGTTTTATTTTTTTTTGGGGATGTAGGCTCACATCATCCGAAGGTTGGGGTTGTCTTAACCTGCATAGCTCTGATGTTTCGGCAGAAAGCTGCCATGGATCATTCAAGTTCCATCTTAATTCAAGAGGTTAGAAACTACACATGATCCATAAAGGTGTTTGGTGAACTAAGGCTTCTTGGTTTGTGGTCTTGCCAGTTGGATGACTTCAATAAAAACTTATTTGGTCATTTAAGGAAATTAATTTGTTCACATGGTCGGAAGAAAATGAATAAACAGAACCCGTGCTTTAACATGCCGGGATGAAGGAACATTGGAGTAGTTTAGAGTCTTGAGACATCAGTAGATTGGGTAATCCTCTTAATGAGAAATAAATTTGCACTCAGACGAATGCAAACTGAATCTCTTCTATCTGCACATGGAAATTTTTATTTATTTTTTATTTTTTATTTAATTTTGATGACATGCGAACAGGGGTTATAGACATATAGTATTTGTTCATATTTTACTTGCGACTTGTGATGTCAGATTCTCATTTTTTCCATTTTTTTCAGGGACTTTATAGAAGATCAATAGACTTGTTAAAAGCTCCAGCGCTGGAGAGCGAAGGTATTGGAGAAGTTTTGTTAGATTTACTCTTTTTCTTTTATGAAACTGAAGGTAGAACTCCTCTTATCTTTTTTATTATTACTCCATAGGTGCAGAAGCAAAGGACTATAGAAGGGATATAGTGGCTCTTGCACGAGGTATACTTAATCATCTATATGCTTTTGATCACGCATTGTATAGCAATGTGTTTGGAAGAATAAGTATATATCTATGAGAGCAGCTATAGCTCAGTAATGTTCAAGTCAAACTTAGGATTGGTGTGTTACTATTATGGTGTTTGTTTCTTTACTTTTAAGCACACTATCAGGTTTGATCCAATTATTTGATTATGCAGGTGGGTATGCAGAGATACTGTGTGTTCAACAGAACAGAAAGGCTGAAGGGGAGAGAATGAAGAGCTGGGCAGAGTCTGCATGGAAAAACCGCCGGCTGTCACTGGCTGAGGCACTTGATATATCTGAGCATTCTTCCAAGGTGCCGGTTATAGATGCTCGAATTAGCCGGGTTCTGTAGTTTATCCTTTTCAGGCTGTGCTACAGCAATGTTCCTTGGCAGTAGAAGCTCTGGACTGTGTTTCGATCCCGTGGATGTACTACATTTTCGTGTCTGTCAATCTACAATACCCATTGAGGCATGTATGTTATGTTTTGTTTTTGTTGCACAATCCCTTGGAAATAATCTCGGCACAAAATAGAAAATAAGGTATTCCGATTATCCGAGTTTGTAATCAGAGATTTGAGAGACTCATGGCCTTTCTTTATTATATCCATGGGCCGTTATGTGACTTGTGAGTGTGGGGATTTGGCCCAATAATACTACAAGTTTCTGTAACTCGTGTTTTGGTTGTTTCTAATGCCGGAATAAATAGAAAATATACTATAATTGATAGTCTTCATACTGAATGAATGATCTGTTATGTGTTCTGTAGCCACTGGGGATACCTCTATTGCCTACTGACCACTCATATGCTATCACCTCATGCTATCACCACACAATGAAATAGAAAATGGTTTAGCCAGAAAATCTATGGGTGGTGAGACTTTGAAGATTAGTGGTCTTATTTTGTGGTGGGTCTTGTGTTTTCGGTGGTAAATTCATTCAAGCTCCTAACCAGTCAGAGCTGGTGACTTGAAGTTTCTGGCTAGATTCTAGAGTTTGAAAATCGCTTGTGGACTGATTATCATCGAAGGAATTGACACAGTGGGCTGTCTAAGTTCGCTTCATAGGAAGACATTTTTTGTTATTGTTCCAACAGTGGACGGGTCTTTGACATCAAATTTAAATTTCATTTGAGAGTCATGCCTTAGGTGATGCGTGTGGGTTGCGGGTATTTGTATACGTATGGAGTTCGCCTTACAGTCACATGTCTAAGTCATGCCTTACGTGATGCGTGTGGGTTGCAGG
The DNA here is from genome assembly GCA_033977485.1 of Hydrangea macrophylla. NCBI lineage: Eukaryota > Viridiplantae > Streptophyta > Magnoliopsida > Cornales > Hydrangeaceae > Hydrangea > Hydrangea macrophylla. Next base: position 114,344,397 of record CM066983.1, read on the forward strand.
TATTGGTATACATATGGAGTTCGCCATACAGTCACATGTCTGAATCGTCTGTGATTAGAAGTATTCTTTCATTGATTAACCCTTTTTCCGAAAAAAAAATATTCTGTCATAAAAAAGAAATCATACAAATAACCAGCTAAAAGGCCCTTTTTGGATGGGTCTGTGTTTTCATCAAGTGCAATTGAGGGAAATCCATAGTTGCAAGGATTATAATTTATGACTAGAAAATAATAATTAAAATAAAATAAAATAGGAGAATGAACACAAATTAGAGGAATTCTGTAAATCAGACGCAAAAGAAAGCTGTAATGAGAAATAAGGAATGCATATTGCCGCTGTACTTCTCATAAGAGGGTATAGAAGCCGTTGATTCACAAATTAAAACAGATATAAGATAGATTACAAAGAGATGAAGGGACTAGGGCCTGATCCAAATAGAACTCCATATCTTGTAGATGTCTATATTCTCTTGAATTGGACGGCTTTAGAGAGGAATATCAAGACCTTTGCCAACATCCACTCCAATCACTTGAAGTATACTCTTGTTTATTATCTGAAAAAACCATAAACCCCATAACCACCAACCACAACAGCCCAAAAATCAAGAAAACTTTACCAGTTGCAGTAGCAGAAGACAAAAAAAAAAAAGGGTGTGTTATTTTATTTCAGTCCGTTTGATAATGTACCACTTAATTGAAAAAGCAACCAAAAAATCACTAAAAACATCAAGTAAAAAATTTCTACTGAATACAGTCTATTTTAATAATTGAAACATTATTTTCAATATCGCAAGCTCAATCACTTAAAATTTTTAATACTTAAAATTTAGCACGTAATTTTCAATCCTTAATTTTTCATTTTATCAGACGGGACCCTCAATGGTTGAATTAAGAGCGAGGGCTCACCAATTCTACAATGAAAGTCCCAATGAGGCCAATCATACATGCTCTAGAGTTCCATATTTCAGCAGTCCTTGTGAATCCCAGAAAAGGGGCCTGGAATTTTGGCTCCACTTTTGGCAATTCCACCTGAAAATTTCAATCAGCTATTCATCAATCAGTTGGTGCATACATATATACTTGTATCTATATATACGTGTATAAAGATGGAAACTAAAGATGAAATTACATAACCAAAACCCATTAAAGATCTAGCTTAAGAACATACCCCAGCAGGAACCTTCACAGCTTGGACCCTGAAAGAGACACGTTTCTGGGAGGATTTGCTACTCTGGGTCTGATGATTATGTAATACAGGGACCAATTGATTCTGGTGATGAAATGTTACAACTCTTGTGGGAAGGAAAGATGATGAAGTGGCCATTGTTTCCGGGAATTAGCCACTCTTTTCTTTCCCCAGTACCTTATCTACTCCCCTTTTCCTGTGTGGGTATGGTGGACTAATTTTCTGGGTCCCATCCAATGGGAGGTGAGAGATGTACATGCGGCCTCGTATTCAGCAAATTATTACACGTGACCATTGGTTGGAGTATCTTCATGAGAAATGCTACACACACATTCTAAACCACACCCCCAACCACACCCTTGCTTTAAATATATGTACCCTGTGCTGTGTAAGTGGTGCACAGAAAAGTGTGAAAATTCAAACAGCACAAGGTACATGCATTTAAAGCAAGGGGTGTGGTTGGGGGTGTGATTTGGAATGTGTGTGTAGCATTTCTCGTATCTTCATTTCACGTAATTATTACACGTGACCAGTGGATCTGCTTGCAATAATGACGAGACTAGTATCACTTTAATATTATTTATTCAAAATTTAGTAGGTTGACTGTCACATTATTTGAGATAAGAATTTTAAATTATAATTTAGGAAACGTAATTTAGTAGGTTGACTGCTACGTTATTTAGGATAAGAATTTTAGATTATGATTTAAGAAACATAGCGTTATTATAGTTTATAATTGAGTAATCCTATACTTTTTAAATCTAAATTCTAAATCACCATCCCAAATTATATAACAGTACGCCCACTGAATTTTAATTGGTTGAAGTGGTCCCATAATGGTCGGTGAGCCCATTAAATTTTGATTGGTACCTGACTGAAGATTTAAAATTCAAATTTGAAAAGCGTAGCATTTCTCTTTATAACCTTGAGCCCTTCATTTTGATATGATATTGAAATTCAAATTTAAAAGAAATAATTTATAATTTACTCTTTGATTTTTAAAACTAGAGTGCATCATTTTGATATGATAATGAAATTCAAATTTATAAGATGGACAACAGTTAAAAGATAAAATTTTCACCACTGTAAAATAACTAAAATAGTAATTACGCCCATGGATAGTAGTTTAGTATACTTGTTTGTTTTTTTGGATAACATCACTAGTACTGGTTTAGGCGGAAAAATTTAGTAGCTTTGTAAAATACTAACTAAATAAAGCATTATTAAATAATTGCAATTTAAAAAATGGTCCCTTACTTTGAACAGAGAGTAACTGACTTTTTCTGAAATAATTTAAGGGGCATTATTTAGCAAATGGATTATAATTATCTTGATTTATATGGCATGCATGTGACCAAAAGCAATGTAAGCAATTCATAGAAACATCTCTTGTAACTATGTTACTACCTGAAAATACAAACATCCTTCATAGTTCTGTGTACATCAATTATAAGTCCTGTCCGTATGCTTTGTGGCTTTGTAGGTACACTCTTACCACCAAATTCATTAATGCGGACCTCAAGAAAAATGTAAAAAGATTTTACTACGTACGTATTTAGATTCCAAGAAAGACACCACTGCATATATTCCAAGATTCAAACACTATCAAATTAAGTAATCTAAATAATTGTGGAGATCTTCATTTTATGAATAATTCCCACTAGCTAGACAATATGAAATTGTTAAGCTTATAGCCCTAAACCAATGCTACTTACAAAGCTCTATCTGTCACTGACATAGAGCTTTATACATATATAGGCTTATAGAATCTGCATTTAAATAAAACTTAATGCCACAACACAACACAAACAACAAGATTATAATATAGCTTCATATATATATATATATATATAACACCATCCATCGTCATAATTCTTCCCTCTAGATCTCTCTTCTTTTTAGTTGATCTGAGGCCGCTCTGTGGTCAATACTGTTACTGGACTTGAAGGGCAGTTGTATGAGCCCCAGCAGGCTATAGAGTTGAACAGTGGGTTCAATAATCGGTCTTCCATGATCTTATGGCACTTCAATAGATTATCCTATAAAATAAATAAAATTAAATTACATTTGCATCAATGGAACAGTACTAAATTGAAACCATTTGGCCGGGTTTCATAAATTTAAATCGTACCTTTTGATCTTGAGGAATGAGGTTGTCAATGTTGGAAAGTAGGGCATGAGATGTTGATGGAAGTAACTCTTCAAATATGCATCTTATTGCAGATATGGCTACTATGCACGGCCTGAACTCCAGAAACTTGAAATCTGATTTACAAAAAAAAAAATTTTAAAAATTAAAAAGTTTTGATCTTAGCTTTTGGGCGCCGTCCCCTTCCAGGCTGGTTTACTGTGATGAGTTCTACCTAGGGGTTCGATATCAAATTGGAGCTGTCTATGGTAGATTGAAGCCACAAATATAGTATATCTAGATATATTACCTTTGGGGATTCCTAAAACAACCCACATATATCTGGAATTGTACTATAGAAAAGACAATTTGTGCAGAGTAATGTTTCGGGCACAAATACGTTATCTCTCTTCTGAGTGGCACTATAAGGTCCGATTTTTTCAGTGGACTCCACAGTACCACTTAGGAGAGAGATAGAAAATTTATGTAAAGTGTTTGTACCCCTTGCATTGTTGATTTGTGCACTACTGCCAAATTATGAATGTGTGTGTCAATGTGTGGCTGCCGATGCATACACAATATTCATTAAATACACCACCAAATGTTTATGGGTACAAACACCTAAAAAAAAAATTACTTAAAAAATTAAGTCTCACGTGGACAACAAAAACTCTTGGTTAATTATGACATAATTAAACAGACAGACTTACATTTAATTTCACAATTGCAGTTGACATCTCAGTAAGTAGACAATTTAATTGACTAATTTCGTTTTAGCATTTTCGTTTTTAGTCCCTACAACTATGCCTAGGCTCTCTCTATGTGGTATATATCTCTAATTTGGGAATTATTTTGACACGTATCAAGAATCATTATATTTCAAATAATGTCTATGCTACATTAATCTATCATGAAGCAGCAGATATATATATATATATACATACATATGTATATCGAAGAGAATGAAATATTTACCTAAAAGGGCACCAAGAAGTAGATCAGTGACTCGTGTAGTTAACTCCTCAAGAAGGCAAGGTATCAAGGAATCAATATTTTGTGTCAGCAATTCTATGTATGAGTATGATGTTGTAGCTCTGAGTTGCCATCCTAATGCCTTCAGTAGTGTCAACTCTACCTTCTGGATCATACTTGATTGAAATGCATGGTCCAGATCCTCCCTCTGCAGTCGATGCAATAATTCCAAAATAATTACAATTCAAACATTCACATAATATATAATAAACAATTTAGAGTTAATTAGTATAATGTCCTATTTAGTCTAACTTTGTTATAATAGGTTCAACTCTAACAACATTTTGGTGATAGGTCCACATTTTTATTTAGTGACCAAACTACCCCTAAAGCCCATCAATGAGTCATTCATTTTCAAACTCTTTATCTAATTTGGAAACACCCAAAATCAAGGGGTTTCAAATTTTAAACACCAAATTTATATATATGTATATATATAAGATTTCCACCTCTCTCTCTCTCTCTCTCTCTCTCTCTCTCTCTCTAGGATGAATCGGAGACTCCATTCAATGAGAAAAAAGCTTGCGATGGTCTTCTCCGGCGATGTGGTGATTGTTTTGAGTGTTGCAGTTGGGATCGCACTTGTTGTCACGCTCGGATTTGCGGGAGAGGTCGTTGTCTTCGTGATGTGGATGAACCGGAGACTCCATTCAACGAGAAAAAGCTTGCGATGGTCTTCTCCGGCGAGGTGGTGATTGTTTTTGGGTGTTGCATTTGGGATCGAGCTTGTTGTCACGCGCGGGTTTGCGGGAGAAGTCTTTGTCTTTGTGATGTTGCTTTGCTTTTCAATTTTGCCTTTTCATTGGTGTTTGCTGACTTTTTGTTTTTTGTCTTCTATTTTAGTTGTATTGGAGCAGTATTTAATTTGGGGTGTTTCAGTAGGTGCTTTTTTGAGTCTTTGGAGGGGGTGCTTAGTTGAGTCCATTTAATTGTGTTTTGGAAGTTGTTTGGATCTGGGCGTGGTTTTGAAGGCTAGTTGTTTGAATCTGGGTGTGGCTTTGTTTAATTATTCTAGTGTGAAATTGAACGCTCATGTTCATTCTAATGTGAAATTTAACACTCATGTTCTTGATTCCTATATTGTGGTGCGAAATTGTATACTGTTAGTATGTACTATAATTTATTATTTGAATGATGACTACTTACCAAATTAAAAAGAGTCAATTGCTAATTGAATCTCCATTCCAACATAATGCTAATTAGTTTGTTCCAAAAACAACTCCACAATTCAAAGGTTGTAGTGTGAATATTAACACTCATGTTCTTGGTTCAAAGGCTATGTGATTTATGACACAAACACAAAAACGGAAAGCACTATAATTATGGGATATTAATACAAAATGAGATATTGGCAAGTCAAAATGCTATCATAACTACCAGAATTAATGTGTATATATGGCAAGTCAAAATCCGGTTTAATGAAAGCAGTGAAATTTTGCAGTGTAAAGTTTCCTTAATAAACCAGTTGCAGTGTAAAATTTCACACTAATAAACCAGTTACAGTATAAAAATGATCTGTTTGCAGTGTAAAATTCAATACCCGCAGAAAGACTCGTTTATGATGTGATATCTAGATTGAATATGCAATACACTAAATTAAAAATGATGAAATTCGTTTGTAACCGTTGTGTAAAGTAATATCCTAAAATATTATGATAAAATTTCTATATATATTGTAACCAATATCAATTGGGATTTGATAAGATTTGGTCAGATTTGGTAACTGATTCAATCATTAAATCTGAATTAATATATGTATATATGTATATATGTATATAGGTTAGGGGTAGAAAAGTCATATAATAATTCTATAATAGGAAAATTTGGACTAATCTCTAACAACATTTACAATTATAGGGTCTATCATTATTCATTGGAAAGTACCAAATGGTGGGTCTATTACAACAAACGTTGGTAGAATGAGATTTTCCACTAAATTTTTCAACAATTTATAAGAAAGGGAAAAAAAAAAAAAAAAAAAAGGTGGGGGTGGGGGTGGGGATGGGGGAAGGGATTAATTCACTCTCATTTTGAAAATTAACAACAGTTGGATTATATGCTTCTTCTATGATGATTTGCTTGACAAATTTAAGGAGGAACATTATGGCATTTAAGAGATGCCCTTTTCATTTAACCCTTGCAATTTTACAATTAGAGTGCATTTTTTTAAAAAATTATTTGAATTTATTAATTATTATTATTACAAAGGGGAGGGAATTTGAAAATGCGCCTAAGGCGCGAGGACAGCTGGTACTGCTGGAGAAATGGGATAGTACCTCGGTCCTATATTTTAGTTAGTTTCTGAAAGTAATGACCTGTTTGGGAAAGCATTAAGCAGGACCAATTTAATCTAATTCTCATTTTCTATTTGGTGCTTGTGAGAACCAATTTTATATTGGTTTGACAGAGAACCATTTTTAAGAGAGTTATTAGAATAGACATAAACTTATATACTAGAAATTAACACTTAATTACCAAACACTTGACTTGAGAAAAACCATATAAACAACCTCCGTGATGGATGCAATTTTCAAAATGACCTAACTATGTATGTGTAGTGAACACATCTATCTCCTAGAAACATTTCAAAAAAAAAAAAAAACAAACAAACTTTCAGAGTGGTGTGCATATATTATTATTGTACAAAGTTGTACGAGTTGCTTTCAAAGTTGTACATATTTTGGGTGAACATATATAATAAAAAGGAATGGTCACCTGAATCTCATGGAATGGAGGAGGGTCGGTTTCACCAAACTTGGAAGCAACAGATACGCATGCAACACAAAGCAATTCAAACATCCACTTCTTCCATTCCTGTAATTGATTTATGTTGCATGTACGTAATGCACTTCTGATCAATCAAATGCCAATTAATATTGTTGAAAAAATTAATAAAAAATGACAACACAACAAATTAATACCCATTAATTAGTCCTTACGTGACATTGATTCCGAGAAATGAATCGATCAAGATAATTAGCAGCATTGATGACAGTTCCAACAGTTAGATTCAACCTCCTTTGAGCCTACGATCCAAAAGAGAAATTAAGAGAGAATCTTTATATAGACACAGACATATATATATATACACACACACATATATATATATATATAAATATATAGCATATAATTAAGTTATTTCTTGATGATCGTTACCTTTATAAGCCATTGAATTGCAACGAATCTGGCAGTGATCAGATTGTAGGACTTAAGATGATCAACATAATTGGGTTCTGGCATGTAAATGCACTCCTTTTGTAGGCAAATTCTAAAATCTTCTACATAATCTTCTTTACAAGTATACAAGGAACTAGAATAGCTTTCTACATCACATTGCTCAATCTCATGGTGTTTGTGACGATCAAGATTATTAGGACTCATAGGCCACAGTACCTCATCACAAAGCAAACTCTCCATCAACTTTCTCTTCTCTTCTCTTCTCTTCTCTTCTCTTCTCTTCTTCTTCGTGAAAACAAGAAAATGAGAAAGGTTAACAATAGCAGCTTTTTATTATTATTATTATTATTATTATAAGTTGCGTTTTATTGATCGATCAGTTGTACTTGCAGTACCATAGTGAAAATCTGTGCATGTGAACGTGAGATATATGCATTGTGTACTCATAAATATACCTTGAGAGAGAGAGAGAGAGAGGAGTGCAGGGAGAGGGAGAGAAGAGTGAGGGAAGGTGGGAAGTTATATATAGGAAGGTGGTGGGGGTAAGGTAGGAGGTTATGGGCTTTTTATATATAGGGTGGTTAATTAGAGGATGAGATGAGAGAGCTATATATTGTGAGATACATATATATATATAAATAGGGATAGAGGGGGATGGGATATAAAAAGGAAGACACGTCCCTCATGAAGAGGGGTAAATGCAGTTGCTGAGATCCTTTTGGTTGTGTGGGGTTGGTTTTGAGTTTTGACTGCAATCACCCAACTGCGTGAGCGCACGAGGATAGTCCTGTCTTTCCAATTAAAATCTTTAGCACAGTAACTACTACTCACCACCACACCACACCACTATGATATGATATGATGATCACTCCCCCACAAAAAATACTTGGTTGGATTGGAGGATAATCCCCTTTTTGGGCCCACTTTTTCTTACATTTACTGCTACGCGTGGGTCCTCTGGCAGCCCCACAAAAAAAGCTTTATGGAGATTGGAGGATAATACGTAGTGGGCCAACTTTTTCTCTTCCTTTACATTTACTGCTACGCGTGGGCCGCTCTTTCCTCCCGTAGAATCCGGAAGTTTTTTGGCCTTTTTCCTTTTTCTACTTCGTTCTTCTATTTTTATTATTATTATTATTATTATTATTGTTATTATTTTAAGTTTGGGTAGTTGAATTATGGTAAATATCACCTACCTGCTCTGAGGTTTGATCTTAATACACATAATCTCTTTCATATTTCAGGAATCTTATCTACCTCTCTTATTTTTGGATTTTAGTATCAGTTTCCCTCCTTCTTTTAACAAATTATTAGAAAATTTAAGGGAATCTAACACTAAAATTAAAAAATAAGGGAGATAAGTGAGATTCCTAAAACGTGAGGGGAGGTACTGAAATATATATATATATATATATATAGGGATTGCTAAAAGATGGTGTACGCGCTGTTAACCTACAACCACCGCTCTGTAGATTAGCAAGTATTGGCTCTAAAGTAATCCAATATACCTTAAATATTTGGTCTGACACTTATTTTCCCACTTCTTACTCCCATCGTATTTATTTTTTGGATTGGAACCTTGTTTGTGGGATGTCTTAGCTTAAAGTCTTTGTCCCTCGCTTTGATGTGCACATTTTACATTTTGTTAATATTTGTCGCCACTACGATGAAATTTGGTTTGTTAACTCTCCACATGCGAAACATGATTGTACGTGAAGGAGAGAGTGTTGAAGGTTGATATACAGTGTTGCACTCATACTCTAAGGCCTCGTTTGACAGGTCGGATAAAACTGTCGGATTGAACAGGATAAGGTAGGATTGGACTGGATTAGTGATCATGTCGGATAAGTTATGCTCTCCTGTGTTTGGAACATGTTGGATAAAACTGTTGGATAAACACTTTTATCCTAATCTTGCGTTTGGTCGTGCCGGGATATATGTTCCGGATAATAAATAAATGGATAAATATCACTTACCTCCCTTGAGGTTTACTCTAATAACACTTACCCCCTCCACGTTTCAGAAGTAACATTGACCTCTCTTGTCACAGTTTGTCTGCTAACGGTGTTAATATAGTCACTTAGATTACTTTTTTACCCTTACTCATTCATACATTTACAATCAACCTTTCACAATCACCACTGCCACAAAGCCCATGCCACATCACCACATATCACATTAACCACCACCACAATCCCATCGACGCCATGCTCGTTGACAGAATTCTTTTCCGGTGACGACAAAGCTTTAAACACCAAAATCAACGAAGACAACCACACCGCCTCAATCTTGACTTTTCCCTTCATCTCTCTCTCTTTAATTTTCAAATGAGCTGTTTGCCTATGAGATTATTTGGGTTTGTGTATAAAATTTGAAAATTTGAAATATAGGGTTCAAATCTTAATTGAGGGGTAAGTATTGTGTTTGAGGTGCTATTTTCGGGTAATTGTTCTTTAATTTGAGCATTAAATCAGTCCAGAGGTAATTATTAACCGCTGTTAATTACGACTGGCAAGCAATATGTGTGCATTTCTATTCACTCCTCTCTCCGTAATGATAGTCATGGACAGAGAAATGGAGAGAGATGAGAGAGATCAGATCATGTTGGAGATTAAATACAAAAAGAACAGAAAAATGAGAGAGAGAGAGAGAGAGAGAGAAGATATGTATATACACACACACACACACACTAGTAATAGCCCTTGCCCGTGGGCAGGGTGATAGAAAAAAGGGTAAATGAAGCTTTGATAAGTGAAAATTTCTCCTCTCTTCATTATTTGTGGCAAGTTTAATACAAATCAGTTTCTAATTTTATTTTATTGAGAGAGCGCGTGAGCATGATGACCGATGAGATGAAGTTATTAATATATCAGCATTGGCCTCCAAATATTCCAAGTTAACCTATATACATAGTAATAACAGATGTCAAGAAACCAATAAACTCTATCTCGTCCCCACTACAATGAAATGTGGTACGACTTTTAGAGTATATGAGACCCAAATTTGTGCTTCAAATTTAAGAACCATAGCACTACGCTTTCATCTTTCTTAAGACTAATTTGTAGGCAACAAAAACAGTGAGTGAGGTTTTGTAACTGGCTAAGGGGAAAAAATAGGGAAAAAAAAACAAAACAAAAAAAAAAAAAAAAACAAAAGCAAGCGTTGAGATTGAACTCCCAAAAAGTAAAATGCAACTGACTTAATTATCCTGAACACTTTGCATACTTGCCAACCTTGAGTAAACTTCAACATTCTGCAAGAAATCAATTTTGACCATCAAAACATATGTAATTTTCAGTTAAAACACGCAACATATTTTGCCTCAAATAATTTAATTACGCTTTTTTCAAGAGACCACTATACTGCCACCGATGAAAAGTTAGTACATCATTTGTCTATGGGGAAACACATTTGTTTTCCTATTCTATTGTAATCAAGAGTGATATGTGTGTAGTGTGTGTATTTTTTGTGAGATCCTTTTTTATTATAAGACAAAATAACTGAGAAGATATTTATTTAACTAATACTTTAGATTTAAAGATCCTTTACAACAATATTCAAAACTCTCTTTAATGAAAACTCTAAAACATAAACCTTATAAAAAAACAATGCAGTTTAACAACACACACCACTTCCTTTTTCATGTGATTATTAGTTCTAACTATCCATTAGTGTGTATGTGTCACACCCGTTCCAAAAAGTTAATGGTTTTAACATGCATATTTGAATTTCTTAAATTATCGATGTTATTGATAATTGAGATAAGGAGTTGACTGTGAGTCAACGGTGAGGTGTCAGTAAGGACACGAGAACATGATAATTCATTTTTGCAGTGACATGAGTAAATGGCATTTATGTGATTTAAATGTTATTTGACTTTATCTGGTATTTCATGAATAGTGAATTTGTCTATGTAGAGTAAATTCTGGTAATTTTAATACTGTTAGATATCATTTTGAGAACTGTGGTGAGAACGTGAGCGTTACGTTAAATAAAAAGGTAGGCTGTGTAGAGATTCCACAGAATGTAGTTTTCGGACGTTATTTTTGGACCCAAACGAGACTTAGTTGAAAACCTTTGTAAATTTATAATTTTCACTCGTAAAGACATAAAATGGACGTGCGCGACGTTTCGTGGATTGATTATAAGTTTGAGAAACTCGCGAGGAGGTAAACGCGATTCCCGAAGAGTTTGTCTATAAATAGTTGAGGATGAGTTTGCATTATTTGCAAAACTCATATAATATCTAGAGAGGAGCGAGAAAAGGGAGATTTGATCCTACGGACTTTGCGACGACGATCGGCGACCTTTCGTCCGTCAGATTTTTCCCAAATTCAAGATTTGAACTCATGGAGGTAAGACCTACGTTTTGATAGTCATTAGGCCATGTTTGGCAAACTTTTATAAAAATCTAATTTCTAGATTTTGGGGGAAAACCTGTCTAAACTTGTAGGAATCATCTCAAATTTGAAATCCGACGATTAATCGGCCCACTAGTCGATCCTTTAAAGTTTGAAGAGAATCGCACGAGGTATGAAGTCCTAACATATGAAGTATAGGAATTTACATGTTTTAAATTTCGACGACGAAATTGTGATCCGGGCAAAATCCATGCGTTAATCTTAGGCCCATTAATTATGCACGCGATTAAATGTGAAAAGCATGTCTGATTTTACGCGAGCACGTTGAGTTGCCTATGTGGGTCAAAGGGGAGTCTTATACAAATTCATGCCAGAGTAAGCTTCTCGGTGTTTGAGAATTTTAGTAGCGACGGCTACTGTGCATGGTTTAAGGCTTGGACTTGCCAGGGCACTTGGGAACGTAATGCCTTTAGGCTTGGACTAGCCATTAACGTCGTGGTTTAAGGCTTGGACTTGCCACTACCGGATGAAAGTGTATTTTTCTCCCTAGAGACTATTTGTATGAATTGTGAGATTAGAGCATGTTTTATCATATATTGCATATGTTAGAACTTGTGCACTCAGCATATAGCTGAGCAGTGGAGATTTACTCCATTGTAGGTAAGAAGAAAGACAAGAAGAAGCGTGAGGAGTGAGGTCGAGAAATGCCGAGGGAATCACTTGTTCATACTTTTGTCTCTTTCCAAAACTTGTAATAATGATTTGGTTATTGTAATATGTTGTAATAGAACCGTGGGTTAGTTGTAAGCCTTAGTAAACATTTTGTATTTATACGTCGAATCATGATTTAAAATCGTGTTGTTTTTAGAAATCGGTTGGGAGATCCTTGTGTTTGAATGCTGCAGAATTGGGCCTTTCTGAGAGAAAACAGTCGACTGATCCCTATTTCAGTCGACTAGTTTGTGAGGAAACAGTCGACTGGAGGGGTTTTCGGTCGACTGGTTTCTGCACGAAATCACCATGTTCTACATGCATAGTGTCCAGTCGACTGGAAAATGCACCAGTCGACTGATAAATTAAGGCTCTAGTCGACTGGACCGCAGCCTCAGTCGACTGGAATGGACCCTTGGACTTTATACACTTTCTACTTTTGGTCTTCAGTCGACCGGATCCCCGATCCAGTCGACTGGACCTCTGCCTTCAAAACTGAATTCTTTTGGAACTGGTTCAATGGACAAAACTTTTTATAACTCTAATTTTAATGGATTTTAATAATGTTTTTCGCTGCTATTTTACTTTAATAGAACTGGAAAGCCTTAATGGCATGCCACGTGTCCTATTTCCACGCGTAGTGGGATGGGTCGTGACATTTAGTGGTATCAAAGCTAGAGGTAACAAAACTTTGGAAACGTTCGATGACGAGTGGAGTCTTGAGTGATTTATCACATGTTCTAGAGTTCATCCATCATTGTAGAGATGTTTTGATGCATATGTATGTTGTTATACATACGTGTTATAAATATTGTTGTATATGCATAGTATTTATGCATCGAGATTAACAGGTTGAACAATCATGGGTGACCGAGAGTTATCACCACATACCCGACGAATGAATGAAATGGCAGAAATGATGGGGAATATGGGTGACATGATCCAAAATGTAGCGGAGCGATTGCCTCTAACACCTCCATTGGAGCCGGAACCGATAACCGTTGATCGGCGACGAATAGTTGCCGTTTATAGTTCTAAAAATACGCTTTGTTAGCCTATTTCATGTAGTTATTAGTTATTTTTTAATAAGTATTCTAAATTTTGTAGGTTTTGGAGCTTTAACTTGAAAATGCACAAAAATCCAATGATTAGTGGCTTTGGAAGTCATTCTGGGCTCAAACGGTGATTCCGGTGAAAGCTGAATGCAGTAGCAGCCTCAGAAAATTGCATTTTTGACAAGGAATACTTCAGATTTGAGAAATTTCTCCAGAGATATAAAATGTAGATCTTCGAGTTACGGACGCGTGGTCGTAAACGGTGAGTCAATACGAGGTCCGAGTCAAACGTTATCGCAATTCTACGATCGGTGCGCAGAGCGACCCGATCGTAGAATGGCCTGGTCGCCGGAGCGACCCGCTCGAGCGACCCATTGAAAAAGTCAAAGTCACGTATTTCGAGGTCCTGAAGAGCTCTGTGTGATCCGAATTGGCTGAATACGTCCAGAAACGTAAAAACAGCTGTTTTAGTGCGATTTGGCTTAGGAAAGCTTTCTAAATCCTTCCAAACTCTATATAAATCCTATTCTAAATCAAATTTAAGGTTACAAATCATTACACAACATTATACATAGCCATATATACTGAAATTTCAGCCATTGAAGAGGGGAAAGCAAGGAGAAGAAGAAGAAGACCAAGGATTTCCATGGCCTCCTCCATCAATCTCTTGCCATCCATCGCTCTCATGGCCAACTAAACCTAGATCTAGGGTTTCAATGAAACCCTAGCCAAGTAATAGGATTTTATTTATGTTTTTCTTTTAGTTTTATTATGTATGGATGATGATTACACGTTTAGAGGATTTTAAGTAATAAAATCGTATTTCTATTGATCAAATCGTTACTTTCAAAATCTATTCTTGTCTTAGATCTATTTTGAATGTGATGTGCTCAATGATCTATATATGATGTGCTTGTATAGATTATTTACATGTAATGGTGCTTAATTGAATTGTGCTATCAAGTATCCGAATAATCCATGCCTAGATTAGACGGATTATGCCACAACCTTAGTTTAGTGTGGGATAATTCGTACTAACCGAAGATGGAGTATGTTGGTGCTTGAACCATAGTTATTTTCTTGACGGAGGAATTGGACTTGTAGCTACAATTTTCCACTATCATCCAACTTAATAAGCTAATTGAATGCATAAATATTCTTGGTATGAAGCTAGTGGTGGATTTGCAATTCTAGGTTCCTTTAAACATATTTATAAAAATAATTTTAAATTGCTTTCATAATTTAGATTTACTTTTATTGTTCTTAGTTTAATTAAAATCAAATAAAAATCCATTTTTCATAATTAATTAGATTTAAGTTTTAAAATTAAAAGCTGTAGTAATTCAATCTCTGTGGGGTCGACCTTTACTTTCACTACTACAAATATTTAGAAAAGTAAAGTATACTTTTTATATCTTGATTTTGACAAGATTAACCGTAGTGCATGCACCCGAAAATAGAGGCATAAGATCAACATCCGAACAATTCGCTCGAAAGAAACCAATGGAATTCCATGGAACACCTGACCCAACGCTCGTAGAACATTGGATAATAGACATGGAACGAAACTTCCAATCTATCTCGATGACCGATAGGGAGAAAATGGAAAATGCAAGTGATGTGCTGAAGGGTGAAGCCCAGAACTGGTGGGTAAATGTGCTAGATCAAGGAGCACCGATTACTTGGGAAGGGTTCAAGGCAGAATTCAATCGCCGGTTCTTTTTGCGAGCCGCCTACAATGCAAAGAAGCGAGAATTTGATAATCTGAAGCAGGGAGATATGACGGTAACCGAATATACTTCCAAGTACAACGCTTTGTTGAGATTTGGAAAGGGTTAAGTGCCAAAGGAGGAAGATAAATCAAGGAAATTTGAAGAGGGTTTAAGGGAAAATATTCATCTAAGGGTTGAAACCTACAAACATTCGACTGTGGCAGCAGTACAACAAACGGTGTTAGTGGCCAAAAGTGGAATATAAAGGTCGAGGCAGAATCAGCACGGTAAACGAGGCAATGAGAGTGGAGATAGTAACCAAGGAGGATCTTTCAAGAGGCCATTTCAGAGAGACTCTGGTTCTAGTTTCAGTGACTTCAGGAGAACGCCAAGTAACATACTATTGTGTTCACTTTGCAACCGACCCCTCTTAGGCCGATGTTTCATGACCAAATCCCAGAACAGGAACCAAGGAGAGAGTAGTGCAAATTCGACTCCCAACATGTGGGGTAAGTGTTACGATTGCGGAGTATTTGCGCTTCAAGCCAAGGATTGTCCGAGGAAGCATTCTCAACAAGGGGCTAGTTCGATGGCTTCCAGTGGGTCGAAGCCTAGACAGTCCAATGATGGGGGACAAAAGACAGAACAACGTCAAAGGAGAGCATACCAGATGAACCCAGGAGACATGGCTACTTCAGAGACATTGGTCTCAGGTATGGTGCTTGTATGTTCGCACTTAGCACGCATACTTGTTGACTCAGGATCTACGCATTCATTTATATCGCATGACTTTGTTGGACATTTGAATGTTAAGTCAGTACCTTTAGGATATGAATTATCTGTTGCGGTACCTCTTAGTAAGCCGATTTTGATGTCTACGATATATAAGAACTGTGAGATCAAACTAGGTGAACAATTGATGACTGTGGATCTTATACCAATTGTTCTGAACCACTTTGACGTAATACTGGGAATGGATTAGTTAGCCTTTAACTTAGCCACGATAGATTGTGAACGGAAATAAGTTAATTTTCGATCACCGGTTCATGGAGACTTTTGTTTCCAGAGGAATGTAGTGACACCACCGCCGTATTTGATTTCGACCATTCGAGCGGGTAAGTTATTAAGGAAAGGATGCCAGGGATTTTTGTGTTCAGTGACTGACACGGCAGTTATTGAATTGAAAATAGAAGATATTCCGATAGTGCGAGAATATCAAGATGTATTTCCTGATGACTTACCAGATGTTCTAATTGAGAGAGAAATTGAGTTCACCATTGAAGTAATGCCAAACTCAAGACTCGTATCCAAGGCACCGTATAGAATGACACCAATAGAATTGAAGGAACTGAAAGTTCAACTACAAGAATTACTTGATAAAGGGTTTATTCGACCTAGTGTATCGTCGTGGGGAGCTCCAGTGTTGTTTGTAAAGAAGAAAGATGGTTCGATGAGAATGTGTGTGGACTATTGAGAGTTGAACAAACTGACAATCAAGAACAAGTACCCATTACCCAGAATTGATGACTTATTTGATCAACTTCATGGAGCACAAGTATTTTCAAAAATAGATTTGAGATCGGGTTATCACCAGTTGAAGGTAAAGGCCGAAGATGTTAAGAAAACAGCTTTCAGAACACGCTATGGACATTATGAGTTTCTAGTCATGCCATTTAGAGTTACAAATGCACCAGCCGCGTTCATGGATCTTATGAATCGAGTCTTCAAGGACTACTTGGATGATTTTGTGATAATGTTTATCGATGACATTCTGATTTATTCGGCGAGTGAGATAGAACATGAGAACCACTTGAGACTAGTACTTCAGAGATTGCGGGGGAAGCAACTATTTGGTAAATTTAAGAAATGTGAATTTTGGTTATCCAGTATTACTTTTCTTGGCCATGTGATTGACAAGAATGGGGTTTCAGTTGATCCTCACAAGGTAGAAGCTGTATCTAATTGGCAGAGGCCGACATCGGTATCCGAAATTCAAAGTTTCTTAGGATTAGCGGGGTACTACTGTCGTTTATCGAGAATTTTTCGAAGATTTTGTTGCCTATGACAAAGTTGATGAGGAAGGGTATTACCTTTGAATGGAGTTCAGAATGTGAAGACATTTTTCAAGAGTTGAAAGCATGACTAACGAGAGCACCTATCCTGACAATACCATCGGGAACTGAGGGATTTATGATCTACAGTGATGCTTTGCATCAAGGGTTGGGATGTGTGCTTATGCAAGGTGGTAAAGTAATTGCTTATACGTCTAGACAGTTGAAGACACACGAGATAAATTATCCGACTCATGATCTTGAATTGGCCACCGTAATTCATGCGTTGAAATTTGGAGACACTACCTATACGGGGAAGAGTGTGAGATCTTTACGGACCACAAGAGTATGAAGTATATTTTCACTCAACGAGACCTGAATATGAGGTAGAGAAGATGGTTTGAGTTGATGAAGGATTACGATCTTTCTATAGAGTATCATCCGAGGAAGGCTAACGTAGTAGCCGATGGCTTAAGCTGGAAGACGCCGAGGAACTTAGCCGACGAGCTGACACAACAAAAGGAATTGGTAAAGGAAATGGAACGTTTAAAGTTGGATGTAATTCCAGAGACGAGTGGTGGCTTAATGATGGCGATCATCGCATACCCAGACATCATTGATGAAATCAAGAAGGAACAGTTTCATGATGTTTACCTGTGCAAAATGAGGGATGAGATACCAATGGAAAAGTGACCTGGTTTTGTGTTAGAACAAGGGATGTTGAAACTTGAGAAACGACTATGTGTACCTAATGTGAAAGGTTTAAAAGAGAGGATTCTAGAGGAAGCGCATAGTACTAGATATTCAGTTCACCCAGGAAGCAATAAAATGTATCGGAACTTGCAGAAGAATTTTTGGTGGAAAGGTATGAAGCGTGAAGTTGCCAAGTTTGTGTCTGAGTGTTCGACGTGTCAACAGGTCAAAGCAGAAAGACAAGTACCTGCGGGGTTACTACAACCATTACCAGTGTCAAAATGGAAGTGGGATGAGATTACTATAGATTTTGTTTCGGGATTTCCACGATCGCTGAACAAGAATGATAAAATTTGGGTTATTGTGGACAGGTTGAAAAAATCAGCACATTTTCTACCAATCAAGACGACTAAGCCGTCCAAGTTAGCAGAATTGTATGTGAAAGAGATTATAAGACTACATGGGGTTTCCAGCAGTGATTGTATCAGATCGCGACAGTAGTTTTACATCGAGGTTTTGGGAATGTTTGCAAAAAGCTATGGGTACGAAGTTGAGTTTTAGTACCGCGTTCCATCCTCAGACCGACGGGCAGTCAGAGCGTATGATTCAGACATTGGAAGATATGCTTCGATTGTGTGTTCTAGATTTTGGGAGTGATTAGGAGAAACATTTATTTTTGATTGAATTTGCATACAACAACAGGTTTCAATCAAGTATCGGCATGGCACCGTATGAAGCTTTGTATGGGAGTAAATGTCGATCACCGGTTTGTTGGACCGAGGTTGGAGAAAGAAAATTACTAGGACCTGAGTTGATACAGGTGACTTCTGAGAAGGTAAAGCTGATTCAGGAGCGACTTAAGGTAGCTCAAAGTCGTTATAAGAGTTACGCGGACTTGAAGTGACGACCGATGACGTTCGAAGTAGGTGACTTTGTCTACTTGCGAGTATCGCCTTCGAAAGGCATTGTTCGATTCAGAAAGAGGGGGAAACTCAATCCGAGATTTGTAGGACCTTTTGAGATCCTAGAGAGGGTAGGCCCAGTGGCTTACCGATTGGCGTTGTCATCAGAATTGGAACATGTGCATATTGTATTTCATGTATCGATGTTGAGACGATGTATGTCAGATACGAGTAAGATCATGGTACCAGAACCATTACAAATTCAAGAGAATTTGAGTTACATAGAGCATCCAGTAGAGATACTAGATCAGAAGGAGCAGGTCTTGAGAACTAAGACAATCCCGATGGTAAAAGTGTTATGGCGTAGCCATACAATTGAGGAGGCTACATGGGAGAGTGAGGAAGAGATGAGGAGGGAGTATTCGCATCTTTTCGACCAATGAGGTATAAGTTTGGGGACAAACTTCCTTTTTGGAGGGGAGAGTTGTCACACCCGTTCCAAAAAGTTCATGGTTTTAACATGCATATTTGAATTTCGTAAATAATCGATGTTATTGATAATTGAGATAAGGAGTTGACTGTGAGTCAACGGTGAGGTGTCAGTAAGGACACGAGAACATGATAATTCATTTTTGCAGTGACATGAGTAAATGGCATTTATGTGATTTAAATGTTATTTGACTTTATATGGTATTTCATGAATAGTGAATATGCCTGTGTAGAGTAAATTCTGGTAATTTTAATACTGTTAGATATCATTTTGAGAACTGTGGTGAGAACGTGAGCGTTACGTTAAATAAAAAGGTAGGCTGTGTAGAGATTCCATAGAATGTAGTTTTCGGACGTTATTTTTGGACCCAAACGAGACTTAGTTGAAAACCTTTGTAAATTTATAATTTTCACTCGTAAAGACATAAAATGGACGTGCGCGATGTTTCGCGGATTGATTATAAGTTTGAGAAACTCGCGGGGAGGTAAACGCGATTTCTGAAGAGTTTGTCTATAAATAGTTGAGGATGAGTTTGCATTATTTGCAAAACTCATATAATATCTAGAGAGGAGAGAGAAAAGGGAGATTTGATCCTACGGACTTTGCGACGACGATCGACGACCTTTCGTTCGTTAGATTTTTCCCAAATTCAAGATTTGAACTCGTGGAGGTAAGACTTACGTTTTGATAGTCATTAGGCCATGTTTGGCAAACTTTTATAAAAGTCTAATTTCTAGACTTTGGGGGAAAACCTGTCTAAACTTGTAGGAATCATCTCAAATTTGAAATCCGACGATTAATCGGCCCTCTAGTCGATCATTCAAAGTTTGAAGAGAATCGCACGAGGTATGAAGTCCTAACCTATGAAATATAGGAATTTACATGTTTTAAATTTTGATGACGAAATTGTGATCAGGGCAAAATCCATGCGTTAATCTTAGGCCCGTTAATTCTACACACGATTAAATGTGAAAAGCATGTCTGATTTTACGCGAGCACGTTGAGTTGCCTATGTGGGTCAAAGGGGAGTCTTATACAAATTTATGCCGGAGTAAGCTTCTCGGTGTTTGAGAATTTTAGTAGTGACGGCTACTGTACATGGTTTAAGGCTTGGACTTGCCAGGGCACTTGGGGACGTAATGGTTGTAGGCTTGGACTAGCCATTGACGTCGCGGTTTAAGGCTTGGACTTGCCGCTACCGGATGAAGGCGTATTTTTCTCCCTAGAGACTATTTGTATGAATTGTGAGATTAGAGCATGTTTTATCATATATTGCATATGTTAGAACTTGTGCACTCAGCATATGGTTGAGCAGTGGAGATTTACTCCATTGCAGGTAAGAAGAAAGACAAAAAGAAACGTGAGGAGTGAGGTCGAGAAATGCCGGGGGAATCACTTGTTCATACTTTTGTCTCTTTCCAAAACTTGTAATAAGGATTTGGTTATTGTAATATGTTGTAATAGAACCGTGGGTTAGTTGTAAGCCTTAGTAAACATTTTGTATTTATACGTCGAATCATGATTTAAAATCGTGTTGTTTTTAGAAATCGGTTGGGAGATCCTTGTGTTTGAATGCTGCAGAATTGGGCCTTTCTGAGAGAAAACAGTCGACTGATCCCTATTTCAGTCGACTGGTTTGTGAGGAAACAGTCGACTGGAGGGGTTTTCGGTCGACTGGTTTCTGCACGAAATCACCATGTTCTACATGCATAGTGTCCAGTTGACTGGAAAATGCACCAGTCGACTGATAAATTAAGGCTCCAGTCGACTGGACCGCAGCCTCAGTCGACTGGAATGGACCCTTGGACTTTTTACACTTTCTGCTTTTGGTCTTCAGTCGACCGGATCCCCGATCCAGTCGACTGGACCTCTGCCTTCAAAACTGAATTCTTTTGGAACTGGTTCAATGGACAAAACTTTTTATAACTCTGATTTTAATAGATTTTAATAATGTTTTTCGCTGCTATTTTACTTTAATGGAACTGGATAAGCCTTGATGGCGTGCCACGTGTCCTATTTTCACGCGTAGTGGGATGGGTCGTGACAGTATGCGTGTCCCTGTTTGTCTTGGAAATAATTAAATCGCATAGTACGCTTTTAGGAGTGGTTTCTTAACACCCAAAACAATATATATTTGAAATTTAGGCATGCCTTTGAATTTGACCCCACTGCCACATTCGTCGGAAACCAAATATGAGATACAAATTTAAGAACTATATATAGCACTACTTAATTAATTTAGGAAATTGTAAACAAAATTTTATGCATATCAATTTTTTTTCTTCAACATTTATATATGGAAATAATTAAACACAAAAATTTATGTTTTCAAAATTCTATATTTACGAAAGTTGCAAATTAAGAAATTATTATTATGTCCACATTAAACACATTAATTCTATATTAAACACACATTTAAAATAGGGTGATGCTATTGCCACTCCATCATTGAACCAATGCACTCCATGGTACCACTCTTAAAGCATGTGGTACTAACCATGCATGTCATGCATTGTATACATAGTACCACATGCTCTGAGAGTGGTACCATGGAGTGCTTTAGTTCAATGATGGAGTGACAATAACAATTCCCTTAAAATATCTAATCTGCAATTATTCTTTCATTTTCTTTTCTCTGTTTTGTTTTTAATTTTATTTTTAATTTTTTTAATATAAATAGGTGGCTATGTAATTAACCTGACAATGTAACCAAAATAAGACATTAGAAAAAAAAAATGTTTGTAAAAATAAAACTACAGTAAATATCAAGGAGAACCAAATCTGAAAATGTTAATTTAGGCTCTGTTTGGCCATTGCTGAATGAGGATTCTAATAAGCAGAGGAGGACTAAAAGAGAGGCAAAAGGGTGCTTTGTCCCCCCCTCAAAATTTTTAATTTGTTTTTTGCATACCCTAAAAAAGTTAAAAATGTATACTTAAACCCCCCTAAAATTTAATAAAGCCCTCTCTTTTTTGAATATCTGATTTTTTATGTTAATTTTTCTAAAGTTTGTAATTCTAAGCACATCCCACTTAAAAAAATGTATTGCAACACTAACTGCAACATAACTTATCCTAAAGAGCAACTGAACTAATATTAACGCAATTGTAATCAACTCATCTTAAATATAAGGTCAAGTCAAACACATTTTCTTCTCACTTTTTAACTTAAACTAGCTCAAATGGATTTAATATTGTCACACCCCCAACCTGCCTCGGCGAGTTGGGACACGTATAACAAGCCCACACATCAAAACACCCTTAATTCACTAAGAAAAACATGGATTAGACCTCATTAAACAGCTTTGTTGACACAAAACAGCCCCAAAGGCAAAATGGTCATTAATAACGTATAGCAAATTTTATACCAAAAGATAGGTCTTTGAGTCCCGGTTGCAACGTAAAAAACGGCACGCGAATCCGAATTTTCTAGAGAGAGTTATGCTTGTTTCCGTAAAAGTCGTTGGGCTGAACCCAGACTAGCGGATCGATCTGCCCCAAACCCAGATCGATCCGATTTTGGTAGATTCTCATTTTCTGCACCTCCAAAAGCTCCGGATTGATCCGCACCAGACCCGGATCAATCCGGTTTCTGCAGATGGCTTTTTCTGCTGCTAAAACTCTTCTAAAAACAGTTCAAAACATTCCCAAGCTCCATCATTTGTTCCAATCATCATCAAAACTCTTGGATACACCTCCCAAACACCCATAAACATATCCACAACATACTTAAGTCTTTCCAAAACATTTAAAACAAAATCCATGTTCATTTAAATGAGGAACTAACCATAAGAACTCCAATTTCACAAACTAGTAAGAAAAAGGAATGATGTTTGCCAAGATGAGCTCCAAACAACACGACCATCAAGAATTTATCGGAAACATTTCCAAAACCATGTCAAACCATTTGGGAAATCATTTTAACACCCAAACATTCCAAGTATGAGTTGACAATCAAACACATAAATTTTTCTTCTCAACATTTGCAAGTCAATACAACAAGGAGTATCCAAGTCCAAGTTTATACCAAAACTATCTAGTTCCATTCAAATCCACTCCCAATGTACATAACTTGTAACTTGTAAAACAACTCATGGTTTGGTGCATAGACAACCAAAAACACCCAATTTAGCATATTACAAGTTTTCCAAAAAAAACCAAGACAAATTTACATTGCCAACAAAAGATACATTCTAAGCATAAACTAGTTAGGCATATGAATATATACACATGGACACAACTCCCACACCCAACCTGTCGTGCGGATCATTTTCTCTCCTCTTCGCGTGCCGTACCTACGATGGTTATTCAATAACCACACAGAAAATATATTTTGTTCAAGCTTTCGCTTAGTGAGGGAACTAATCATATTATTGGAATGTTTAATATGCAAATGCAACAATCATTATGAACAACAACAATTTGATCTCCGGGAAGTCAAGTCATTCCAGTCACCACCCCCGGGTCCTTCTCATCCCGGATCTTTCTCACGTTTAGGCGCATATAGCGCATCACACACTCTCTTGTGACCCCGAAGGCGTCACCGGCATTTCATTGTGGTCGTCACCACGTCCTACTCATTGAGGACTTCCTATCCCTTATATATAGGACCTATAAATGGTGACCACTACCTGACTTCCCTTTAATCCACATAGGCATTTAAGCAACTTAGTACATAAGCATAACAATTTCACATTATTGGTATGCTTTTTGCCCAAATTCATCAACATATATATACATGAGCATGAGTTTATGAACAACAATTATCACATTAACATAGCTAAATACCCAATTTTGGGATTAGAATACTTACCTCTTCGATTTACTAACGAATTAAGCTTAGAAATTTCAACCTCTAGCAAATTTCCAACCCAAATTCCACCGGTGTTGTAACAACCTGCATTTCCATTTAATTTAAAATTCATGTCCATATTTAATTTATGTGTATTGGCATTGGTATATTTAAATTCAATTGGCATGGTCTGCTTTTACTTTAATTCCAGTCACTTGTTTGGAATATTAATTTCTTGTCTAATTCACATTTAAAGTTTATTGGGGACCAAACTGTAATTTTACAAAAGTTAGTAATGCCTGTGTGGATTTCAAAATCTGTATTTTCAAAACGGTGAAAGTAACTTCTATTGACTCAATCAGTATTTTTATGAAACCAGAAAATCACTTCCTACGTTAAAATGAATTTCCTGTATTTTTGTGGTGACCACCGCGCCCCGAAAATACCAGTTCATGTCCAAAACTGTCCATGTTGTGTTTAACTTCCACAGATTTTGGAAGTGACCGATTTAGACATTTACTTTATTTCCAATTATGGCAAGTAATCATTGGATAAGGCATTGTTTGGGAATGCTTAGCTTATATGTGCAAATGTTGTGCCATAAGCTAAATTGCCAAACAACCCCATTTGACCCCTACCACCCTATGTGCCTCTTCACCATCTGAGGGTGTATATATGTATACGTAAGTGTATCACACACACACACACACCTGTGATTTTGTAGTTCATTTAGGATTGAATGGGAAATTAGTACTTGAAATCTAATGTAGAGTCTTCTAGGTTGAACTTGGTGGCCAAGATTGGCTTTCTTTATATACACTCACATACACTCCCTCTAAAGACACACATTCTGCAGTACACAAAACACAGAGAGAGCAGAGAGTCCTTAGTTCATATTTTTGAGGAAGAGAAAGAACCCAACCTCCATAGCTTGAAAGTTTGATTTGGATTGCAATATTCTTATTTGGTCTTTCTTTCTCAACAATTACTTCCATCTCTAATCTCAGTGAGTATTTCTAACTCACTAAGAATGTTAATTATACTTGTTTGCTATGTATGTGATTGTAATTTAGAATCCTCCATTTCAAATTTCGTCCATGGAAGCTTGAGCTTCAAAAATCAAGATTTTCAAACCTTAATCTAAATTCGTTTTTAGAGATGAATATGATAGATTATACATCTTACATGCCATGTTTGAAGTTTTAAAACCTAATTTGTTCATATGGAAAAGTATATAAGAAAATAAATTTTGACATGTTTTGGTTTTTCATAAAATTGGAGAGTTATGGTTAGAATCATGTTAAAATTAACCATAGATTCTTAATCCTTGTTGAAAAACAAAGAGATCCATATATAATAGGACATATATACTAACAGAACTGAAATGGGTCAAAAAGGACCCCTGTTTGCTGAAACAGAACAGTTCTTGCGGAGAAGATGAAGCCTCAGCTTCATCTCGCGCCACGATCGCGCGCGCGAGTATCGCGCGAGCGGCCCGCGCGAGCGACCCCTCGCGCGAGCGGCCCGCGCACGCGAGGTATGCTTTCCCAGGCAGACGTAAGAGTTTATATATTATAAATGAAAATTTGGCTGGTCGCGCGAGCGAGAGTCGCGCGAGAACCCCTTCGCGCGAGCGATCCGCGCGCGCGACCTTGCTTTCCTCAGGCAGACAGAAAAGTTTATTAATAAAAGGAAAATGGGCTTATCGCGCGAGCGGCCCGCGCGAGCGACCCTTCGCGCGAGCGGCCCGCGCGCGCGAGGTATTGCAGTTTCTGTTTTTGTCTGTTTTTCTATTAAGGGACTGTTTGGATGAAATTTATATACTGTTGAGGTTCTGTTTGGGAAACTTGGTTAATCAGAACTCCTTTTGGTTATGTTTGAATGATTAAAACATTGTAGTATGACTCATTAATCCCCGTACGCGTGTTGTTCCTTTAATTCAGCATTTTTTGTTTAAGTGCATACCATTCATGTGGGTCAGTGGTACATGCATAGGGGTGTCAGTCTGTGTGGAAAAGAGTAATGGTAGTGTGGAAAGAGTATGAGTTTGTGTTTATGGTCGTGGTTGTGGTTGTGGTCGAGTATGAGTTTGTGGTTATGGTCGTGGTTGTGGTTGTGGTTGAGATTGTGGAAGAGGGTATCTTTGAAATGCGACGGTGGCAAATATGGACACTCCCTGACGCCCATGGAAGCGTTAAAGTGTGTGAAGCCGAACTCGGACACTCCCTGGCACCCATGGTAGTGCTAAAGTGTGGCCTACGTACACTCCCTGATAACTCGAGTCTGAATACTGTGTGAGGGGTCGCCCCGGTATTTGCATGGCGGTTAGGGTATTCAAAGTGTGAGGCATTGGACACTCCCTGGTACCCCGGACCAAAGTGTGAGGCAAACTGGACACTCCCTGGCGCCCCGTTGCTAAAGTGTGGCTATCTGAGTGTTTCAAGGATACCAGGAGTAGGATAGTGGGTTGTTGTGGCTGTCGAGAGAAAAGCGTCGGCAAGATGAGTGTGGTGCATTGTTCTCATACACGGTCCCATCTGTGTAAATTTACCCTCTTTAAATAATGTTGTGGTTGTTTTTCTAAACGAGCTCTTTAATCATAATTATAAACTTGTGGATTTAATCTTGAATTGGAAAAAGGTAAGTTGGTATGTTTTACATTCAAAGTCATGTTTTTAATACTCACCAGCTTCTTGAAGCTGACGACGTTGATGCGTCCTGGACATTCGTGTTCAGGCTTTTCAGGTTATAATCAGGAGGAATCATACGATTATGCTAATTAAGAATGGCTGTTGTTGGGACGAGAAACTGTTTATTATATGTTTTAAGTTTATCTGTTTTAAGTTATGAACTGTTTTGTTTTAAGGATGACTGTAACAGACTCTAAGATATTATTTTATTTTCAAGGCGGTCTGTGCCTTAGTTGACCCCGGTTCATAAGATGTAATAAGATAGAAAATTTTTGTAAACCTTGATTGCTTTACTCTGATTTTTATGTTTTGTTGTTTGACGTTTGGGACGGAATCGATCCTTCAAACTGTCGCGACCTACGGGTCCATAAAGGAAATTAAACGCTTTCCTTATTTATGCTACGTCGGGGCGTGACAGGATTTAGTGGTATCAGAGCCAGGTTATTATTTATCTCAAGATAGTTTAGCCAGGTTAGGGTTTACCAGTATAGACCCGATTCCACATTCCATTAAGTGTTACACACCCGATGATACGACAGGGAGGATAGACTCAGAACCCAAACGCCTAAGATTATTCTGTTCTGACTTTAAGTAGTACCTTTTCAGGTATGGATCCAGCTCAGCCCCTGTTTGTACCTGATGCTTTTGGAGGGCATTGGGTTACTGTAGGAGCTATAGTACCGGCTTCGGCGACCCTTTATTTCACTGCTGTTGGGCAGCGTGCAGCTGCTACCGTCGAGCTAGACCTCTGGCATCAGATTCATATATTAGGACTGGTCGACCTATCTCGTGCTCGCCTCGAGATTCTTTACTTCATAGAGATCCAGCGCTTAGTACTCGTTGAGATGGTTCGCTTGGTTAATAGCGATACCTTCTATCTTCCCCTTGAGGTTCAGGTTGTGCAGGCCCACCTTGCACAGCTGGAGGTACCTCCATCGGTCGTCCCTGCTGTTGAGGATGACAGTGACGTTAATATTGTGCTCGCTTCTATTTCCGAGGAGGATGGCTTAGGATGGGACGACTTTGCGGTCGACCTTGAAGAGGCGCTTGCACTCTAGCCAGCCTTGCCTGAGGCAGATGTCCCTGGACCTGCTTCACTGATGACCTCTCACAGCTGTAACTTTGGGGCAGGCCCCTCCCATGTTCAGCGACTGCATCAGGCCGACTCGCTTGACCTGTTGATGGCTACCTACGGCGATGACTGACTATTTAGATATCGCCTTGTACATATGGACTGTTTTGACTATTAGCTCTATCTCTTTTTGCAAGCTGTAATTACATGCATTAGAGTGTAGGGAAATGACCCCATTTTTGTAACATTAACTCTCGCGTGCGTCCTAACCCATACAGATAGGGTAGGCATTGATCTGACCATACATGCTTTTCGTATCAACTTGACAGAAGTTATATATATAAGATATACTCTTTTGAATGTTGTTGTCATTTAAATTACTTCATAGCACTGTTGCATGCATGTTTCTTATTCTACTACCACTATCATGCATAGAATGGCTGGAGGAGTCAGGAGAAACAGGAACCTGATCGAGGGAGCGCCCGAGGCTGCTGATCATACAGGGATGTTTGAAGCATTTATCAGACGGCTAGAAAGAATCGGTAATACGAACGACAACCGAAGAGACCGTCAAACGGGAGACAAGTTGCTAGAAAGATTCCGTGCTCTAAGGCCCGAACAGTTTGCGGGTATCGCGGAACCCTGGAAGGCGGAACAGTGGTTGAGACAGATGGACCGGATGTTTGAAGCTGTCCAATGTAACGAGATAGACAAGAGAAGATTGGCTACGTTTCAGCTGACCGATGCTGCCGCAGATTGGTGGGATTCGGTCATAGCTACTATCGGGAATGGAGCTGCAACGGGAATGACGTGGGCTGCGTTCAAAGGGAGATTTTTGGAGAAGTACTTCCCGGCTACGGAGAGGCACAGAAGAGAGAAGGAATTCATGGATCTGACGCAAGGAACCAAGTCAGTGCAAGAGTACACCACACAGTTCGAAAGACTGTCTCGGTTTGCCCCCCACCTGGTTGATACCGAGGAGAAGAAGATCCGCAAGTATAATCAAGGGCTGACACCGCAGATTCGCCGCTTGACTCTCGGCCACCTGGATAAATCATTTGAAGGACTTGTTGGTTTGGCTACCGATCTGGAAGAGGATGCTCGAGTGAGCCGAAAACAATTTGAATTCCGACCGCCTCAAAGGGGTAATTTTGGGAATAGACCACCAATGAACCGTACCCAAGGGCAGAAGAGGAATTTCGACGGAAGCAAGAAGAATCAGGCTATTACCTATCCGACTCAACCCCGAACAGGAGAAGGGAGTAGTAGTGGAAAGTGTTTCAACTGTGGCAACCCTGGTCATTTGGCTCGTGATTGTAAGGCACCAAGGCGTGCTACTCAGCAAGGAATAGTCTGCTTCAACTGTGGTGAACCAGGTCACATCAGCAGGTTCTGTACTGCTCCTAAGCAGGTGACTTATGGTCAACAGGGTCAGACTCGCTTGAATGCTGTTATCCCTGATGCCGCTGGATATGATGGAACTGCGTATGAAGAAGGGAATTATGGAGAAGCTCAACCTGATAAGCAAACAGTAGAAGGTACATTAACTCTGTTTAACTCCCATGTTAAAGTGTTATTTGATACGGGTGCCGCTCTTTCGTTCATATCTGTTAATACAATTCGGAGATTGGGTATTTTACCTCATCGCTTAGAGAAAGCTTTGAAGGCTACTTCGCCACTAGGAGCTGCGGTCAGATTAGGACACGTGTGCAAGGATTGTCCCTTACGGTTAGGAAACCGTGAAATCCCTGCTAGGTTGATCGTCCTATCGATGAAGGAGTTCGACATAATCCTAGGAATGGATTGGCTCTCTCAGAATCAAGTGAAGTTGGATTGTGCGAGGAAGAGAATTACATTCCCCGCCAATGAGAATCAACCCTTTGATTTTCAGTGTAACCCTTCGGGAGATATGTTCCTCACGAGATGCTTAGCCAACATCGAAGTCGTCAGTACAGAGGTGACAGCTTCATCTATACCTGTAGTCAAGGACTTCGAAGAAGTGTTTGAAGATGTTTCTGGTCTACCGCCCGAGAGAAGTATAGAGTTCTGTATTGAGCTTATACCGGGTACCGTACCAATCACCAAGGTTCCCTACAGAATGGCCCCCACAGAACTGTTGGAATTGAAAGAACAAGTTCAAGAGCTCGAGAACCTAGGTTTTGTGCGTCCCAGTACATCGCCTTGGGGAGCACCAGTGTTATTCGTGAAGAAGAAGGACGGAACGCTCAGGTTGTGTATCGACTACAGAGAATTGAACCGAGTAACTATTAAGAACAAGTATCCCTTGCCTCGGATTGACGATTTGTTTGATCAACTACAAGGAGCTATGACATTTTCCAAGATAGACCTTAGGTCGGGATATCATCAGTTGAGGGTACGAAAAGAAGACATACCTAAGACTGCTTTCAGAACCCGATATGGTCATTATGAATTTTTGGTGATGCCGTTTGGAATGACGAATGCCCCGGCAGTATTCATGGATTTGATGAACAGAGTGTTCAAGCCTTATTTAGATCAGTTTGTCATCGTCTTCATTGATGATATTTTGATCTATTCTAAGTCAGGAGAAGAACACGAGCAACATCTACGGATTGCGATGCAGACGCTCAAGGACCATCAGTTGTATTCCAAGTTCAGTAAGTGTGAATTCTGGTTGCAGGAAGTGAAATTTTTGGGACACAAGGTGTCATCTCAAGGAATTTCTGTGGATTCATCCAAGACCGATGCTGTATCAAATTGGGTTAGACCGAGCAACCCTACAGAAGTTCGGAGCTTTCTAGGACTCGCAGGCTATTACAGGAGATTCGTTGAGGGATTCTCAAAGATAGCAGCACCTTTAACCGGGTTGACGAAGAAGAATCTGAAGTTTGAATGGACAGAGAAGCATGAGCGAGCCTTTCTAGAGTTGAAAGAGAGACTCACAATCGCACCAGTACTAGCAATACCCAAGCCTGATGAAAAGTTCACTATCTTTAGTGACGCATCATATCAAGGGTTAGGGTGTGTACTTATGTAAGATGGCAGGGTGATCGCCTATGGATCCAGACAGCTGAAGCCGAATGAGTTGAACTATCCCATTCATGATTTGGAGTTGGCAGCAGTAGTCTTCGCACTCAAGATTTGGAGACACTATCTCTACGGTGAGAAGTTTGATTTATTCTCCGATCACAAGAGTTTGAAGTACTTGTTCACACAGAAAGAGTTGAACATGAGGCAACGCAGATGGATGGAGTTGATCAAAGATTACGACTTCACTTTAGAATATCACCCGGGTAAAGCTAATGTGGTTGCTGATGCCCTGAGTCGACAGACTCGTGAGACGATCGCCTCCTTAATGGTTAGAGAATGGCGAGCATTGGAGACTTTGGCGGAATTCGATGTACAGAGTGCTGAAGAAGGAAAAGGACAATTGTTCGGATGTCTTATCCTACAGCCTCTTCTTATCGACCGCATTATTGAAGCTCAGAAAGAAGATGAGAAGTTTCAGATGTGGTTCGTGAAGATATCAGAAAAAGACCCGACAGAATGGAAAGTGGGAGTCGATGGAGGATATCGGTGCAGGAATAGATTATGTGTGCCAGGTAATGAAGAGTTAAGGAAGGATATCCTGGAAGAAGCGCATAAGTCAAGATATACAGTTCACCCGGGAGGAACGAAGATGTACAAAGATCTGAAGAGAAATTTCTGGTGGGAAGGTATGAAGAAAGACGTGGCCGAATTTGTATCCAAGTGTTTGACGTGTCAGCAAGTCAAAGCTGAACATCAAAGACCGTCAGGATTGTTGCAACCGCTACCTATTCCTGGTTGGAAGTGGGAGCACATTACGATGGATTTTGTAGTAGGATTACCTCGATCGCAGCAGAATCATGACGCTATTTGGGTAGTCGTGGATCGATTGACGAAATCCGCTCATTTTATCGCTTATAGTATGACATACCCGGTAGAGAAGATGAGCCGGATGTACATACAACAAGTTGTGCGACTTCACGGTGCACCTGTGTCAATTGTGTCAGACCGTGACGCGCGTTTTACCTCTGGATTTTGGGAAAGTCTACAAGAAGCTATGGGAACTTCGCTCAAGATGAGCACTGCTTTTCACCCTCAGACAGATGGTCAGACTGAGCGTGTTAATCAGATAATGGAAGATATGCTCAGGGCTTGTGTGATCGATTTTGAAGAATCTTGGGAGACACACTTGCCGTTGGTTGAATTTGCCTATAATAACAGTTATCACGCGAGTATCGGTATGGCTCCGTTCGAAGCATTGTACGGACGACCATGTCGTTCCCCATTATGTTGGGCAGAGGTTGGGGACTCAGAATTGTTGGGACCAGACTTGGTTAGAGAAACCAACGAGAAGATTTCCTTGGTCAAGGAGAGGATGAGAACCGCTCAAAGCCGATATAAGAGTTATGCTGATCGACGCCGAAAGGATTTGGAGTTTAGTGTTGGAGATCACGTACTCCTTAAGGTTTCACCAACCCGAGGAGTGGTACGTTTTGGTCTCAAGAGAGGGAAGTTAGCTCCGCGTTTCATCGGACCGTTCGAGATTTTGGAACGTGTCGGGAAAGTAGCTTATCGACTGACGCTACCACCGAAGATGTCCGGGGTTCACAACGTATTTCACGTAAGTATGTTGAGGAAATACATACGAGACCCCTCACATGTGGTTAGTTATGACGACATTGAGACAAGTCATAACATTTCTTACAAGGAGAGACCTGTGAAGATTCTGGACCAGAGTATCAAGAAGCTGAGGAATAAAGACATTCCGTTGGTGAAGGTTCAGTGGAATCACCATGACGAGAACGAAGCCTCGTGGGAAGTTGAAGCTGATATGAAGAAGAAGTACCCGGAGTTATTTCAGGATTAGTCAGTCTTGATTTCGGGGACGAAATCCTGTTTAAGGGAGGAAGGATGTAACAACCTGCATTTCCATTTAATTTAAAATTCATGTCCATATTTAATTTATGTGTATTGGCATTGGTATATTTAAATTCAATTGGCATGGTCTGCTTTTACTTTAATTCCAGTCACTTGTTTGGAATATTAATTTCTTGTCTAATTCATATTCAAAGTTTATTGGGGACCAAACTGCAATTTTACAAAAGTTAGTAATGCCTGTGTGGATTTCAAAATCTGTATTTCAAAACGGTGAAAGTAACTTCTATTGACTCAATCAGTATTTTTATGAAACCAGAAAATCACTTCCTACGTTAAAATGAATTTCCTGTATTTTTGTGGTGACCACCGCGCCCCGAAAATACCAGTTCATGTCCAAAACTGTCCATGTTGTGTTTAACTTCCACAGATTTTGGAAGTGACCGATTTAGACATTTACTTTATTTCCAATTATGGCAAGTAATCATTGGATAAGGCATTGTTTGGGAATGCTTAGCTTATATGTGCAAATGTTGTGCCATAAGCTAAATTGCCAAACAACCCCATTTGACCCCTACCACCCTATGTGCCTCTTCACCATCTGAGGGTGTATATATGTATACGTAAGTGTATCACACACACACACACCTGTGATTTTGTAGTTCATTTAGGATTGAATGGGAAATTAGTACTTGAAATCTAATGTAGAGTCTTCTAGGTTGAACTTGGTGGCCAAGATTGGCTTTCTTTATATACACTCACATACACTCCCTCTAAAGACACACATTCTGCAGTACACAAAACACAGAGAGAGCAGAGAGTCCTAGTTCATATTTTTGAGGAAGAGAAAGAACCCAACCTCCATAGCTTGAAAGTTTGATTTGGATTGCAATATTCTTATTTGGTCTTTCTTTCTCAACAATTACTTCCATCTCTAATCTCAGTGAGTATTTCTAACTCACTAAGAATGTTAATTATACTTGTTTGCTATGTATGTGATTGTAATTTAGAATCCTCCATTTCAAATTTCGTCCATGGAAGCTTGAGCTTCAAAAATCAAGATTTTCAAACCTTAATCTAAATTCGTTTTTAGAGATGAATATGATAGATTATACATCTTACATGCCATGTTTGAAGTTTTAAAACCTAATTTGTTCATATGGAAAAGTATATAAGAAAATAATTTTGACATGTTTTGGTTTTTCATAAAATTGGAGAGTTATGGTTAGAATCATGTTAAAATTAACCATAGATTCTTAATCCTTGTTGAAAAACAAAGAGATCCATATATAATAGGACATATATACTAACAGAACTGAAATGGGTCAAAAAGGACCCCTGTTTGCTGAAACAGAACAGTTCTTGCGGAGAAGATGAAGCCTCAGCTTCATCTCGCGCCACGATCGCGCGCGCGAGTATCGCGCGAGCGGCCCGCGCGAGCGACCCCTCGCGCGAGCGGCCCGCGCACGCGAGGTATGCTTTCCCAGGCAGACGTAAGAGTTTATATATTATAAATGAAAATTTGGCTGGTCGCGCGAGAACCCCTTCGCGCGAGCGATCCGCGCGCGCGACCTTGCTTTCCTCAGGCAGACAGAAAAGTTTATTAATAAAAGGAAAATGGGCTTATCGCGCGAGCGGCCCGCGCGAGCGACCCTTCGCGCGAGCGGCCCGCGCGCGCGAGGTATTGCAGTTTCTGTTTTTGTCTGTTTTTCTATTAAGGGACTGTTTGGATGAAATTTATATACTGTTGAGGTTCTGTTTGGGAAACTTGGTTAATCAGAACTCCTTTTGGTTATGTTTGAATGATTAAAACATTGTAGTATGACTCATTAATCCCCGTACGCGTGTTGTTCCTTTAATTCAGCATTTTTTGTTTAAGTGCATACCATTCATGTGGGTCAGTGGTACATGCATAGGGGTGTCAGTCTGTGTGGAAAAGAGTAATGGTAGTGTGAAAAGAGTATGAGTTTGTGTTTATGGTCGTGGTTGTGGTTGTGGTCGAGTATGAGTTTGTGGTTATGGTCGTGGTTGTGGTTGTGGTTGAGATTTGTGGAAGAGGGTATCTTTGAAATGCGACGGTGGCAAATATGGACACTCCCTGACGCCCATGGAAGCGTTAAAGTGTGTGAAGCCGAACTCGGACACTCCCTGGCACCCATGGTAGTGCTAAAGTGTGGCCTACGTACACTCCCTGATAACTCGAGTCTGAATACTGTGTGAGGGGTCGCCCCGGTATTTGCATGGCGGTTAGGGTATTCAAAGTGTGAGGCATTGGACACTCCCTGGTACCCCGGACCAAAGTGTGAGGCAAACTGGACACTCCCTGGCGCCCCGTTGCTAAAGTGTGGCTATCTGAGTGTTTCAAGGATACCAGGAGTAGGATAGTGGGTTGTTGTGGCTGTCGAGAGAAAAGCGTCGGCAGGATGAGTGTGGTGCATTGTTCTCATACACGGTCCCATCTGTGTAAATTTACCCTCTTTAAATAATGTTGTGGTTGTTTTTCTAAACGAGCTCTTTAATCATAATTATAAACTTGTGGATTTAATCTTGAATTGGAAAAAGGTAAGTTGGTATGTTTTACATTCAAAGTCATGTTTTTAATACTCACCAGCTTCTTGAAGCTGACGACGTTGATGCGTCCTGGACATTCGTGTTCAGGCTTTTCAGGTTATAATCAGGAGGAATCATACGATTATGCTAATTAAGAATGGCTGCTGTTGGGACGAGAAACTGTTTATTATATGTTTTAAGTTTATCTGTTTTAAGTTATGAACTGTTTTGTTTTAAGGATGACTGTAACAGACTCTAAGATATTATTTTATTTTCAAGGCGGTCTGTGCCTTAGTTGACCCCGGTTCATAAGATGTAATAAGATAGAAAATTTTTGTAAACCTTGATTGCTTTACTCTGATTTTTATGTTTTGTTGTTTGACGTTTGGGACGGAATCGATCCTTCAAACTGTCGCGACCTACGGGTCCATAAAGGAAATTAAACGCTTTCCTTATTTATGCTACGTCGGGGCGTGACAGGTGTAATCCCTATATAAGTTTGAAAACAAATTACATGTATGTGATCCTCTTACCTCCACGAGTCCAAAAGTGGCCTCGGATCATAAATCCGGTGCCGGATGGCGAAGGAACGGCAATAAACATCTCATGAATTTCCGTCGCCGACTTGGAGCTCTTGTTCTCTCTTTTTCCTAAATTCCCAGCTGTGTTTTGATTCTAAGAAGACACATATGCTATACATGCATATGTGTTGTAATGCATTTTCCATAATTCCATTTACCTCCCCCAAGTTTCTTTAAGTTTTATTATGAAACCCCTATGTTAATTACATTAATTATCCACCTTTTCTAAATGAGTTTAATCTAGGTCCCGGGTGGGTCCCAAACGTGGTCCCACATAAATTATGAGGTTGCTATTAAACCTATTCATCTGTGTCCGCATTTGAACACCTTTTTACCTGTGGGTTCATAACCCCACTTTAAATCATTTTATGCTTTAATTATCATTAATTAACACATGCTAATATCACATTAATCTTTTTTTTTCGGGTACGGGTGTTACAAATATAATTTCAAGTTTTACAGAAATTACTACACGAAAAATATGTATAAAGAGAGAAAAAAAAATCACTTCGGGGGCACTGCCCCTAAAACCCTTGTAACCCCCCCCCCCCCCCCCCCCCCAACGATGTTAACTTTCTACATCTGCCCCTACTCATAAGTTAAGCTCAGTTGGCTATGAGAAACAAACATACCATAAACGACACAACTGCATTTTCAATGGCTCAAGAACCAACAACCTTCCATCTAAATTGGACATTAGCATCCTCAATCAGTTTGACACCATCAACAAAGAGCATTTACATAATACAAATATGTACAACATCATTTTTTTTGTATTTAGTAGGTGTCTTATGAGTAGGAAAAGGATGAAGCAAAATTTACTGAAAAGCAAATAGAGTGGATTAGGGTGGCTGTTTGGCTGTGGGTTTAGGAGGGCCGTTGCTTATCAATATTTTATAGCAAATCTAGAATCCAATTGCATTATACCAACAACACAAATCAAAGAAATTTAACAGTAAAAAAAAAAACTTATAACCAAATATCCCCATTTATATTTACAATAATGATATACCCACACCCTCAACCACACCCCCAACCACATTCAGCACATCCTGCCCGAGAAAGAGAGATGTGAGGATTATAGAAGTTGCTCTGCGTCACATATGGAAGTTTATTAAAATTTGACAGAGAGACGTAAGGATTATAGAAGTAAACGTGATGAATGGATGTTACTGAGGGATGATTTGCGGGATAGAGAGAGAGGAGAGTTATGTGGTGAGTCACAATGTTTGTAAGCTTTGTTTTGTGACCGTTGGATTTTTAGATCCAATGGTAGAAAAGAGATGTGGTTTATATTAGGAAAGATTCAAAGTTGAGAAAATAGTGTACTCTTGGCCATTAGATCAATATTTTGTGGGAGCCACACATTCCTCTAATATAAGATATATATATATATATGGAGGGTAGTCAAAGAGGTAACTTCTGTATCTTTGCAAAATTTGTCATAAATATCCAGTATCAATTCATAGATACATATATGCATGTATAAGCATGAACTATATTCTAGTTGTGAGGGTTACCACTTACCATGGACAGTGGTCAGTGGTTCAAAGAGGTTAGGTCTCTCTCTCTATATATGTATATACATGTGTGTATATTAGGGCAGCTCCAATGCCTCCATCAAATTTATTGTCAAAGTCAAAAATTGGTAGCTCATCACATTGAACTCAATCCAACGCTAGGCTAAAAGCCATACCAAAAAATGACAAAGTCATTTGTATTGTCAAATATAAGAACTCAAATGGCTTTTGTCAAATTAGTGGACCCCATTCCAGCTGCCAATCAAACAAAGCCAACGACTGTCTTTTTTTCCTTTTTGCTGGAACCAGCGAGTAGGCCCATGCTGGCCAGCTGCCACTTTCAACCAATGGCTATTTTTTTTTCTGTCTTTTTGCACGAAGCAACGTATATTTGTAATACCAACGGATATATTTTGCGCTTTTACTTTTATACCCTCCCAAATGTCTATAAATATAAAACTTGAACCCAAATTTTATATTGTGCTCTCTTGTCCAATTTTATTATTATAATTTTTTACCTTACAATTTTTTAAAAGAAAAAATGGAAACCAATCTACAATCGACAAAGAGGGGAAAGGCATTTGCTGTGGATCAAGATGTAGCAATTTGCCATGGTTGGTTGAGTGTCACCCAAGATTATATTGTTGGTAACTTGCAATCACAAAATAATTTTTGGAATCGAGTATTCCAAAATTATATCGAGACCACAAACAATCGAGTCATGATCACAAAGTTCTATCCAAGCTCGTTAGGGTATAATCATGAAGTGTTGCAATAAATTTCGTGGTTGCCATACACAAGTTGAAAATATGCAACCAAAAAAAAAAATGGAAACAATCTTGTGAACTTGGTAAGTGCTATTGGCAATCTAGCTCAATTAATTTTTTTAGAGTAATTTGTATGACATATCTAATTCTATTTTGTCCTTTCTGTAGGTTGTTAAAGCCAAAGTTATGTACCATGACATTGAGAAAAAACATTTCACTTTAGATCATTATTGGGCGATCTTGGAGCATAGTATTAAATGGCAAGAGTTGCCTTCCTCTAGAAAACCAAAGGCTCCTACCATGAGCACAAGCTCTACACCTTATTCCTCTTCCTCATCCCAAATTCCTCATACGCCGATTTTTCTCAACTCTGATCAAGATCCAATTGGAAGTGTTGTTGACTACCCAAGGAGCAAAAGGCCTAGTGGGAGGAAAGCGGAAAAGGAAGCACGAAGGAAAAGCAAGATAGCAAAAACTTTCGACACCCATTTTTGTGATTTGATGGAGGAATTCAACAAACAAGCAAGTGACTCTAGAATTAAGAAGGTCGATATAGAAGAAAGAAAAGTTAGAGTAATTGAGCAAATGAATAAGAGGGAGTAAGAAGAGACAGAAACCAAGGCGAAAGAGAGAGATGGTATGATTATGATGATTGACACCTCCAATATGGACCCTCGGACAAAAGCTTATTATGAGCTGCGAAAAGATGAGATTTATGCCAAATTACTTGCATGTTCAACCCTTGATGATTATGTTCCTCTTCCTCCATCTCCATCTCCATGATTATGTTCCTCTTCCTCTATCTCCATCTCCATCTCCATGATTATGTATTATTTTTTTATTTTTTTTTATTTTATGATTAATAAAAATGTTACGTTCTTGTTGAATTCCTTAAGCCGTAGAGATTCATACATAAACATTTTATTACAAACATGCATACTAGCATTTATTACAACCACTAAGGGCATCTAAAACACATACTAGTAAATCTTACAACCACCAAAAGCCAACGAAAGTACGCTCAATCTAGCTCTCCTTGTCATGACCACAAATGTTTGATAATGTAGTAACTCGTATTTTCATGTTTAAATTGACGATTTAGACTTCGTGTGCGATTTTAGTGAAAATTGGTCACAGGGGTATTTTGGTCATTTTTCCAATTTTATAAGTCATGAACTGAAAATATAATTTTTTGAGAAAAGTTGCGTGAGATTAAATGATTTGGTATTCGTGTTGGAAGTTAAGATTTTTCGATCTCCGTTTAGAAGATATATCGGTTTCAGTATTTTTCACATTTAGTTGAATCCTAACTAACCTAGTTCAAATCTAACCGACTTGGGGAGTAAGCAAACTATTTAGTTGCTACCTAACCTAAATGATCTTGACCATCAAATAGACTACCTAACCTAAATGATCTTGACCACCAAATAGACTACCTAACCTAAGCTAACCAATCGAGGTCATCCAATTCATTTTGGCCGCCAAGAAGCTTAGCCTATAAATATGGATGCTATGCTTCATTACTTTTACACCAAATTTCATAGAGGTCAAAGAAAATTTCTAAGAGAAAGTTAGAGGAAGAAGAAGAAGAAGAATGTTTAGGAGTTGCTCAACATCATTTATAGGTACCGGGTTGTGTACAATATGCTTTCTAAATTCTCCGGAGAATTTCTTTGTTATCTCTACTTGTACTCTTTTTGCAGTTATGTTGTGGTTTCATTTGGAATCAATGAGTATGTGTTTATTGCTAAGTGCTATGGGGCTAAAGGTCATGAGCAAGGAGCACCTACCAACAGTCCAACAGGCCTCAGGGATCGACGTACTGGAGACGGGTGAGGTGAGGTGAGGTGAGGTGAGGTAAGGTGTCTCTTGCTATGTGACCAAGAGGAACCTGGTATGATGCTATTGGTTTGAGCGTTTGGGTAGTGTGAGCAGTTGGGTCGTGAGACTGGTCAATTGATTTGATGTCGTTCTATTTATTTGATTGTCATTATCCTTTTGAGCCTTTATTATTCCTGTCGTATTGTATACTTCCCGGTGTGGTTTTTAGATGCAGGCAGTGCTGGTAACCGAAGACTGGAAGGGAGATAAGATTAAGGATGATATAGGAGATCCGTGGAGAATATGGGCCTGCTAGGAGTTTTAAAGAAATATTATACTTTTATTTTAAAAAATCAAAGTGTAATTCATCTAATTTTTCATAAGAAATACGCTTTATTTTTGCAGGGCGTCACAGATAAGATCGTTGCGGAGTCTATGGTAAATTTCAGAAGATCGAATCATACGGTGACGACCAATGAGCTCAGAAAATAGAGGTTTTGAGTCCCTTGAAACTTGAACTGGATGCACCATTTCAGGTGAATCATTCTCGTCATCTTGAGAATTATCACGCTCATCTTCAATAATCATGTTAAGCAAAATAATACAAGTCTTCATAATGTAGGCAAGGACTTCATGACTCCAAAATCTTGCTGGTCCCCGTACAATGGCAAAACGAGCTTAAAGAACACCGAATGCTCTTTCCACATCCTTCTGACATGACTCTTGAATGGTTGCAAATAGTACTTCATCAATCCTTGAAGTTGAGAGATCGTTTGGACTATGGTTGCCCACTTAGGATAGATTTGATCAGCAAGATAATATCCCATGGTGTATTGGTTGCCATTAATAGTATAGTTACTAGAGGGGCACGTCCTTCCACTAGCTTGGAGAAGAGATGAGACCGATCAAGAACGTTGATATTGTTATGAGATCCAGGCATACCGAAAAAAGCATGCCATATCCACAAGTCATATGACACCACTGCCTCAAGTATAATTGTAGGTTTATGTACATACCCAGTGAATTGTCCATGCCATGCGGTAGGGCAACTCTTCCATTGCCAGTGCATACAATCCAAACTCCCTAACATTCCAGGAAATCCACATTTCTCTCCCTCACGTAGTAATCTGGAAATGTCCACCTCTGTCGGGGATCTTAGATATTCTTCTTCGTAAATGCCAACGATTTCTAGACAAAATCTTTTCAACGGCTCAATAGTTGTGCTTTCACCAATTCTCACGTACTCGTCAACAGCATTTGCGGACATACCATATGCAATTAAGCATCCTAATAGCCACAGTCATCTTCTCCAAACCGGATAAACCAGTGACGCCAATAGCATCAATCTTCTGGACGAAGTAGTCATCGTATTGCTGAATATCACTTAATGTACGAAGGAATAAAGGGCGATTCATTCAAAATCGTCTCCGAAAGATGTTGGGTGGGTGGACACGATTTTCAGCAAAGTAATCAACAATTAGTCGCTCATTGCCTGAAACTCTATCACGATGGATGTGTCGTCGACCACTTGCAGAACCTATATGCATGGTTGACTGATTATTTCGTTGAATTTTTCTTTTTTAAACTCTGAAGCTATAACTTTAACAACCTTTGTGCTTTGATCTTCATCAGATGAAGAATCATCAAAATCTCCTCTCAAAATTGATCTTCTCAAATTGCTCATTGCACTTTTAAAATATGAGAAAAGCCCAAATGATTAATGTTGAGTATGAAGAGTGTAGTGTGTATGTAGATGATGATAGTTTTTATAGAGAAATAGTGATTGATAGAAGAAGAATGGTACATGTTTTTCAAGAGATGTCACTATTTTCAGTCAGTTCTTCTAACGATAAGTTAACGGATGGGGAATTATGTTACTAAAGTTTGAAAATAAGGGAGCTAAGTGTTACCCATGAAATGTGAAGGGAGGTAGGTGATATTTATCCTAAATAAATTATTGCTTTTTAAAATTAAAAAAAGAAAAAGAAAAAAAGAAGAGAGAGAGAGAGTTGATTTTTTTTTTAAAAAAAGAAAAAAATAAAAATAAATAAGCAAATCTGGCAAAAAAGATAAAAATAAAAAATAAAAATAAAAAGGAACAATTCTGAAAAAATAAATAAATAAATAAATAATTATGAAAAAAAATTGGTTAAAATTTTTTTAAAAAATATTCCCAAGTGCTATCCCAAACTCCTTTATCCCACCTAAGACCATCTCCAATGGGCATACTATACTTCATGCTATGGCCAAATTATAGCATGACTTTCAAAAAT
This sequence comes from Hydrangea macrophylla, assembly GCA_033977485.1. NCBI lineage: Eukaryota > Viridiplantae > Streptophyta > Magnoliopsida > Cornales > Hydrangeaceae > Hydrangea > Hydrangea macrophylla. The sequence continues at coordinate 114,386,840 of CM066983.1, forward strand.
CTCTCTCCAATGGTATGCCAAAGCTCATGCCAAATTATAGCAATGCTATATCCTGTGCCAAATTTGGCATGACCTTTGGCATTGCTATAATTTGGCATAATATTTGGCACACCATTGGAGATGTGTTTTTGAAGGGTCATGCTATAACTTGGCACGCCAACAAGACAATATCTTAACTTTTTCCAACACAAGGAAAAGAATAGCATTTTATTTAGTATGTACCATTGGAGCACATATGCTAAAACATAGCATTTTAGTACCATAGCAATGCCAAAATATAGGTTTGGCATGAAGAAAATAGCATTACCATTAGAGATGCTCTAATACACCTCGCCCCGGTATTGAGTTATCCCAAACTCAATGGGATAAAATACTCCTACCTTGTACGCGCACTAAACACTAGATTGGATCATTTTTATCCATTCAAACCCCTTATCATGCTTGCCAAACATGGCCTAATAGCTTAAGGTCTTGGAGTAATTAGTAATTGGTAACACAACGTGCTTGTTAATTTCAACCTATGTTAAATATGCACTCCACAATTGTACACAATTTTTTTTTATTCAAATGAAAAAACAAGTATTACTTAGGCTTAGTTTGACCCCCATTTTGGTGCTTCTCTTTTTTTAAAGCACAATTTCATGTTAATTTATTTGATAACTAGTTTATGAGCTTTGCAAAAATTGAACTTAGGGCTTTTTTGGGAAAGCTTTTAAAAACTTTAGAATGGAGCTTTTAAAAGCTCAAGGTTGCTTTTTGGTTTCATGATATTTTTTTGAAGAGTAATGTGTCACTTATACAAAATTATCAAACAACTTAGTAATAAATTTCATAAGCTCCTTTTAAAAGCCATGTGGGGGCCAAACTAAGCCTTACTTCCATTTCCATTCCTAAGTTGGAGATTATATTGCATGGATTAGGATAGACGAAAACTAATGCTCTTCAACTTTTAAAACTACATGTGGGTTGATGGAGCACCCACGGTGATGGGCCGATGGCAACGCCGGTTCAAATGGTCGCAGACTCTGCAAATAGCCCCGTTGACCCTTATGGTGGTGTCTTCTCTTTCTACCCTTTCCCAAATCTACACTATCTATCTACACTATACTATAAAAGAGCCTGTAACACCCGTACCCGGAGAACGGGTTAATTATTTGTATTAATATGCATTAATTAGTGAAATTAGTGTATAAAATGGATTAAGGGGAGGCTTGGACTCGCCCAAGTAAAAAGTGTTCAGAGAGGGACACTAGTTGGAAAAGTCCCCAGAGAGGTGGGACAGGTATTGAAATTTAACCCATTGAAGGGTAAATTGGTAATTTGCATTTTAAGTAATTAAATGCATTTTTATATGATTACATGGATATTTGCTAAGTTGCTTTTAATAGATATTGTTATGTGGTAGTATTAGTTTGGACACCCAAGTAAGGGTATAAATGAAAAAGATGTAAAATTAGTAGGTGCGATAGCAATTTCACAAAATATGTGGGACCCACGTTGGGACCCATACGAAACTTAGACAAACCCTCATTAGATAATTGGGTAGTTAATGGAATGTTTGGGGGATTTCATAATAGGAACTTAACAAACTTTGGGGGTGTAAATAGAAAGTGAGGAAAATTGAGGGAGTGACAACACACTACATGCATGGCATGTGTGTGTCAATGAGAGTGTCTCTCATTTCAGCAGAATTAAAACAAAACAAAGAGTAGAGCTCGGAGAGAGAAACGGAGAAACCGTCACCGACGTCGAATTCTCGCCGTTCCGTCGCCGCCGTTCGTCGGATTTACGATCCGAGACCACTTTTGGACTCGTGGAGGTAAGACGGTCGTTTCTATACCTTCAATTTCTGTTTTACTCGCTGTAATTTTGGTAGCTTACGCCAATCGGTGACCGAGGTTGCCGAATTTGTATAGGAATTACTCCGGGGAAAAGAATTGGACAAGAATTACTAAGGAATTCTGCATAATTAGCTTGATTTGGGGTATAAGCTGTGAGTGAGGTGAGTTTTCTACACCTAAATCTGATTGTGTTTAATGGGTTCAAGCTATATGTGATGTTAGAGATGTTAATTCATGATTAGGAATTATAAAGATGTTAATTGTGTGAATTCTATGCCAATTTTATGAAAATCATATGTTGATACATGAATATGTGTTATGTGCTTATATGTCTATGTGGTAGTCAATGAGCACCGGGGAAATGGTTCATTGTTGGGAGTAATAAGGGTGGCGAAGAGGAAGAATCCGATAAATACGGAAGTCCAAGGAATAGAAGTGACCACGGGACCAAGGGAGGTCTTCGGGTCTGAATGAACCATATAACCGGTGACTCGGCGATTACGTTTATGCTTATGTGTTATTTGTAGCATTGCACGTGTTAAACATACAATCATGCTAGATTACTCACTAACAACCACCGCAGGTACGGAGCAATACCCGGAGAGGAAGTGATGTGCTCGGGATTGGGAAGGAGATTTGGGTCTTGTAATTATGTTTATAAATTGTAATATAGTATAACTTGTGGGTTAGTATCCTTGACTTGTGAATTAAAGTCTTGACTTGTGAATGGGAGAGATGGGAGAGATGGGAGAGATGGGGGAGATTTGTGCCCCATGCTTGTAAATTACTTTTGAACTTGTACACAGATGTAAATTATGGTTTTACTTAAGTTAATGTTCATATTTGGACCCTAACTTGTATTTTGGAAAGTTTGGGTGTGAATTTTGAGAACCAATGTAAAATTCCTTTTGTTTTGCCCAAGTTGATGCAAGTTAATGGTTAGGACCATTTCGGCAAGTCCGGATGTGTCGTTAGTGTCTTGGACATGTTTCTTTAGTGTTTGTAATGTTAGTTATGACTTTGGGTTGAATTCCAACAAGTTTTATAAACTTTGAATGAGAATTGAGTTTTAAAGTTGAAAAGTTTGTTCTTGAACCAAATGAGATGAGTTCATGGTTGATTTGATCAAATTGTGAATATGGTTCTATGATCCATGCCTAACTTGAGTTTAAACATATTTAGAAATGTGTTGGAGTTGATTTCCCAAAGTTTCATAAGGTTTCTATGAGATTTGGTTGTGTTTTGATAAGTTAAAAACTTGTTTGACAGCAAAGGAAATTTGAGCAGCAGATTTGTGAAGGGGATCGATCCGCCCTTTATGAAGGGATCGATCCGCCCTTCCAAGGGGACATTCTGCGAGAATGTCAAGTAAGTGGATCGATCCGCCCATAATGAAGGGATCGATCCGCCTTGTATTTTTTCCCCAGCATGTCCGTTTTTACGGAAACATGCATAACTTCTTCTAGGAAACTCGGTTTCGCGTGCCGTTTGTTGCGTTGGAACCGGGACTCAAAATTCTAACTTTTGGTATAAAATTTTTTTACATACTTTATAAATGACCATTTTGCCCTTGGGGCCTATTTTGTAACAACAGAGTTGTTTAATGGGGTTAAACACATGTGTTTCTTAGTAATTCGTATATTTCTTTACAAATTAATGTGATTGGGAGCTTGTAGCATTGTTACACGTGTCCTAATCCGCACGAGGCGGGTTGGGGTGTGACAGAGCCTTAGATCCATTTCAATTTCAATTTTGTCCTAATTTAGAATTCTTTAAATTGTTTACTCCTTATATGTAATTTTGCCTTTACTAATACATTGAGATGCTATGCCTTGTTTGGCAAACCGAATTTTGCCTTTATTTGTGTTTGTGTTTTATTTTAAACCCAAACAAGGCACTCAAAAACTAATATGGTTTGTTTGGCAAATCAGTTGTGGCTTTGTTTGTCTTGTTTGTTTCCACTTTTTTCCCAAACAAGGCACTAAACCCATGGATCAAAAGTCAATAATTTCGGCTACCTTGTTTGGCAAACCGATATTGTGCTTTGTTTTTGATTTTTTGTTTTCGTTTTCCCCAAACAATGCTTTACACACATATATTGGATCAAAAGTCAACAATTTCGGTGCTTTGTTTGGCAAATCGATTTTGTGCCTTGGGTTTTTTTTTTTTTTTTTTTTTTTTGGTTTTTCCCAAGCAAGGCTTTACACACATTTAATTTGCACTTAATAAATTTAATTCATTTGTTTTATAAAATTATTATTTCATACAATTTCATATCTTTTCATACTCATAATAAATATATAATAATAATCATAATACATACTCCCTCAGTCCCATAACAAGTGTCCACTTCCATTTTATACATTATTTAAGAAAGTTGTATTATATTAATTTTTTTCGTATATTAAAGGGTCACTTTCTAATTTTATCCTTAGATGTGATGGGTGTTTGACTTTTTGCTTGTTTTGAGACTACAAATAAATGCTACTTTGTCTTTATTATAAGGGTAGTTTTGGAAAGTAAGTAAAAGCTATATGCCAATTTAGGAAAGTGGACATTTAATGTGAGACATCTAAAAAAGGAAATATGGACACTTATTATGGGACAGAGGGAGTATATAAGAAATACTTGACAAAGTTAAAAGACAAATTGTAATTTACAATTACTAATATTTCTAAAGTCATATTTTATCACACACAAATACCTATAAATTTAATTCACACACATACATTCGTTTGCCTTTTAAATTTAATTTCATATCATTTCATACTCCTCATAAATATATAATAATAATAGATATAATAAATTTAATTCATCATCATAAATATATAATAATAATAATAATAATAATAATAATAATAATAACAATACATATATAAGAAATACTTTTGCAAAGTGAAAAGACAAATTGTAATTTACAATTACTAATACATCTACAATTTACATAAGCATTCCTATAAATTTAATTCACACACACATACACTCATATGCATAATAAATATATATGAAATACTTTGCAAACTTAAAAGACAAATTGTAATTTACAATTACTTACATACTCATAATAAATACATAATAATAATAGTTTTAATAAATTTAATAAATTTGTTTTTGAAAATTTTAATTTCATGCAATTTCATATCATTCTCATAAAAAGGAAAAAAAGAAAAAGAAAAGAACAAATATGATTAGTTTTTTTCAAAATATCATGTGTTATAATGTTAAAACTAAGTTATTACTTTTAAATAACACTTTCAACTTTATTGTATGAAGTTTATATGTAATTAAACAAAAAAGAAAAAGACAAAAGATAAAAGATGGTAAGGTTTTTCAAAATATCACGTGTTATGATATTAAAAATAAGTTATTACTTTTAAACAACATTACTCTCAACTTTATTGTATAAAGTTCATACGTAGTTGCATTATTTTGTACATAGTTCATACAATAAATTGTGGTTAAAAAAATAAATAAATGAAAGGAGAGAAATGCTAAAACAAACAGAAGTGAAAACACCAAAGAAAGATTTGGAAACAAAAAAAAAATAAAGAAAAGAAAATATATTTGCTTCCATATAGGATTATTGAAACTTTTACGTTTACAACTTTATTTTGTTAGTAGTATATATTTAATACATTTATGATTTAATGTTGTTTGATTTTTTTTTTTTTTTTTTTTGGATTTAGTATTGTTTGATTTAATTTTTTTCAAGTGACAAAACTATAAATACATCAACAATAAATACATCTAATTTATTTTCTAATTTTGACAGACCCGTGCATTGCACAGGCCTCTATCCTAGTATTATAAAAGAGCCTTAGAATGATTTCAATTTCAATTTTGTCCTAATTTGGAATTCTTTAAATTGTTTGCTCCTTATATGTAATTTTGCCTTTACTATACATTGAGATGTTATGCCTTGTTTGGCAAACCGAATTTTGCCTTTATTTGTGTTTGCGTTTTTTTTTTTAAACCCAAACAAGGCACTCAAAAACTAATAGGGTTTGTTTGGCAAATTAGTTGTGGCTTTGTTTGTCTTGTTTGTTTCCACTTTTTCCAAACAAGGCACTAAACAATTTAAACCCATGGATCAAAAGTCAACAATTTCGGCTACCTTGTTTGGCAAACCGATTTTGTGCTTTATTTATGTTTTTTGTTTTCGTTTTTTCCAAACAATGCTTTACACACATATATTGGATCAAAAATCAACAATTCGGGTGCCTTGTTTGGCAAATCGATTTTGTGCTTTGATTTTTGTTTTGGTTATTCCCAAACAAGGCTTTACACACATATAATTTACACTTAATAAATTTAATTCATTTGTTTTATAAAATTATTATTCATATCTTTTCATACTCAAAAATGATACACACCAAATGACACACTAAACGACGCACCAGCTTTAAATGCATGTACCATGTGCTGTGTAAGTGATGCACAGAAAAGTGTGAAAAATTCAAACAGCACAGGGTACATGCATTTAAAGCACCGTGTGTCGTTTGGTGTGTATCCATATCATTGTTGTTTCATACTCATAATAAATATATAATAATAATCATAATACATATATAAGAAATACTTGGCAAAGTTAAAAGACCACAATTTATTGTATGACATTTTTTTACTATCCCCATCTAAATTAACAATTATAAAAATTAGGACAAATTACACTTTAGTCCATCAAACTATACACCTATTTTCAATTGGGTCCTTGAACTTCAAAAAATCATTCAATCAGACCCAAATTCTGACACTGTTAGCTTAAATTATTATAAATTGTCACTTACGTTGCGCGTAATGCTTACCTGTCACATGTTAGGTTAAGACAAGCACGGGAGATTGTGAATGGCTAAAAAAATTATGCGATTTTGGGTAAGATTGAATGCGATTTTGGATCTAGTCGAATGTGTTTTCGAATTTGATTAAACGCGATTTCGGATCTGATTGAATGCGATTTTTCGCACTATTCACAATCTTCCATGTTTTTCTTAACCTAGCACGTGACAGATAAGCAATACGCATAACATACGTGACAATTTTCACAACATACGTGACAATTTCTAATAATTTAAGCTAACAGTGTTAGAATTTGGGTCTGATTGAATGAATTTTTGAAGTTCAAAGACTCAATTGAAAAAAAAAAATAGTTCATGGATCCAATTGAAAACAGGTATATAGTTTGATGGACTAGAGTGTAATTTGCCCTAATTTTTATGATTGTTAATTTAGATGGGGATAGTAAAATGTCTTTGAAATTTAGCATGTGCGTCCCACAAGAGCAAATTCCATCACATTTCTTGACGGAATGTGATGGCAGGGTTGACATTGCAACACGAAAGATCGTTCAGGGAGACATTGCAACACAGACAATAGTTCAAGGGGGACATTTCAACTTTTTGAAGTTCAAGGGGGACATTGCAACCCTGAAGATAGTGCAGAGGGGCATTGCAACTTTTTAAAGTTCAGGGTGTAAATTGCAAAAACGTGTATACTTTGAGGGGGCAAAATGCCTTTTACCCCAAAAAGAATGATAAAATTTTCTTCCGTTCATTTCCCTTCTCTCTTCTTCTCTTTCTTTAATTTTCCTTCTATTCCCCTCCACTCCAAAAACAATGCATGCTAGGGACTATTAAGCTGATGTTTACCATTTAGTTATAGAATTCTTTCCCTACAAGCTACATAAATGAAACTTTCCAATAAGAATGGCTACATATTTGCTGCACATTGTTGTCTGATATACATATCAAATTATCCCATGATCATACGGAAACTACTGCAAATAGGTGTTAATATACATAGATGAGCAAAGTTGGAGAAATTTATCATATGCTGCGACGTGTAAAAGTCTAGTGGAAAATGCATATTTGCATACTCTCTCCAAAACTACTTGTAATAAGCATAACACAGTTTGCAACCAGTAACCCCTCAGCTACAAATAAAAAACACATCTCATCAACTCTTTTGGTACCAACTTTACATTTTACAGTCTAAGAAGTCTGGGAGCTCCTGCTACTTCCCAGTTTTCAGAGATGTAAAACATAGAACATACCTCAACTTCGTAGAACCTTTATTGAACAGCTATGAACAGCTGCGAAAGCAGTTTGTAGGTGCTGACTCACAAAGGGACACTTTCATTTTATGAAGTTCCAGTCTTGTAAAACCAAGTTTAACCTTACTGCAACTCATATGAAGAAAAACTAAAACCTGATCTTCCCTCGTTAGTGGCTGCTTTCAGCTCAAGCTTCTGAAATGGGCTGCAAGGTTGATTTAAATCGCATTCATGAATCTAAGATCTTTATAACAAAGACTCAAATACAAATGAACGGAAACTCAATTTTATGAACACAAGCCCAATTATAAATATACAACGTCCACGTATTAACGTTCTATGTTCAAGGGGGGGGGGGGGGGAAATTGTATCATAAGGGACAAGGAATTACACTGTGGAGTCCAATGAGCAAAGATGTACAAGGAGAGAGGATATACCTGCTATTAGGATCATAATAGAAGCCATCAATGGAACCATCACTACAAGAGAAGCAAACGTAGTAAAAGCCAGCTATAGTTAATCCGCAGTCAGTTCCAACGTTCACAAAGTATTGCTCTTTCCATCTCTGTGTAAGAAAGACAGAAAATGTCAATGTATTACCTAACAAACTAGGAAGTTGTTTTAACGGTTTTATCGAATAATAAAAATAATTTACACCTCTCTCTAACTTCTAAAGATTTTAGAGTAGAAAGTTGTCAACATGGTATTACAGCCTCGGATCTTGGAGGTCTTGGATTTGACTCTCCACCCCCAATTTAATGTGTATGTTTGCACTTCGTTATTTGTCTCCATTATGATAGAGCTTGGTTTGTTTAGTTTGTTGCCTCTCCATGTGCGAGAGGGGTCTATGCAGCATAGATACGAGTTCACCACGGCCACGCCACAGACATGGCAAATCCTAAAAAATGTAAGATACGACACATATAGGATACCGCAAATAAAAGAATATTCTATTGATAAGATATACAATATGTTATTTCGTGTCCACTCCCTTTTCCTAAATTCTCAAACTAACCAACTGCATATCTACCATTTTATGTTATTAAGACTTTTACATCAAAATGTCCACTACGGCAGGCCATGTTTCCGGTAAAGGCACATTTTTTTCGTGTGTCTGACACGGGATGGTGCGTGTCCGGCGAGTGTTGGTGTCTGAGACACGACAACCAAATTGAAGTGTCTGTGCTACATAGGACAGAGTCACATGTGAAGGGGGTGTTGAAGCTTGATATCCATTGTTGACCCATTCTCTAACAGCTTAAGCTTTTAGGGTAATTGGTGACTTTACAAGGTATTAGAGTCAAAAGGTCCCATGTTCGAATCACAACCTCTCACGAATATTTACGTGGACGGACCATCCATGAAGCTACACGTAAGGAGAGCTTCGCGTGGACGAGCCCAAGTGGGCTCACATGTGAGTGTGACTATTGAATATCTAAATAAGTTGCATCTCTCTCTAACAGCTTAAGCTTTTATAGTAGCTGGTGTCAATAAGTTCTAACAAATCAACAGAAGTAAGAGAAAATATGCTACCATAAAGATATATGGATAATTGCTTAGGTCCAAAGACTTGCCACCGTCAACCTCCACTTGGCTCTGAAAAGACCCGAGTCAACGAAAGAAGCACAAATTGTATATGAAGTGAAAATATTGACACCTTACCAGAAGGGGCAAAAAAGATGGAAACTTGGTCCAGTGCCTTATGTCGTCTTCCGACCTGGTACGTTTACTAAATGTTATAAGAAAGTGTTGCATCCCAGTTTAAAAAAAGAAAATAAAGAACATAACAGAAAACTAGTTATTGTCCACAATGTTGGCGAAACTAATGATTCGCATGAAAAATAAAGAAAAGAGCAATAACAAACCTTGCTTCCCATTTGCCAGTGACGAAAGTATAATTCTTCATATCAACAATCTCCCCCTCCCAGAAGGTAACTACCTAATATGCAACAGCAATTGACCGAAACAAATATCACTCAGTCAAAGTCACAAATCAATTTGAAAGATTCTAATCGGTTTGGGGTTGGGTGGAAGACAAACACACAGACGCACAAAAAAAAAAAAAAAAAACAAAACAAAAATATCATAGATAAATGAGTAAATAAAATCAAAACATCACAAGGATGTATAAACATAAATCATATGTTTCAGGTACGTTTGGTAATTAAAAAAGCAAGACATTTGAAATAAACATATCTAAAGCAAACACACCAAACATATAGTACCGTCTTATAACTAGCCAGACATTGGTCGTGATTCAAAAAGGAGGTTTTCAATGTAATAATGTATAGGAAGTAGGAACATCTTAGAGAAGTGGAAACCTCATTAAGTTTAATAATTGTTTCAAGCTATTATAACATTAGATGCTATAAATCATGTACAAAAGTCAAAAAAATACATGTATCATATTAAAAAAATAAATGTGTTGGTATACTTAAAATTGAAAAAGAAATTTCGTCTCGGATAAGATAGTGATCAAATGATAACACATCAATACTTGGCCCGAAATCATTTATATTTGATGTAGGGGAAGTTGCAGAGAAATTTGAAGAAGAATGGGATAGGAAGAAGTTTGCTCAAAAAAGGAAAAACAAGCTATTTTATTATAATATTTTGTAATTTTCGTTTTTTAGTTTGGTAGGATTTTATTTTCATATTTTTGAATAGTTTAAGGAGTTTAAATGGTAAATGTAAGTCCCAATACGTTATTATATAAGTTAGGAGTGTTTTAGGAATGATATGACTTGGTTTCCAAGTTATATAAAGCCTTTAATTAGGTAGGAAAGAATAAAAACGAATTTGCTTTTATTTCCTAATATGATTAGGTTTGTTAGATTATAAATAGAGGGTATGTAAGCCTTCTAAGGATTCTCAACTTTTTTTTTTATCAATTTGATCAATAATACAATTTTATTTCTCTCAAAGAGTGTTCTTTTTGAGTTCTTGGTGGATTCCAAGATTGTCTTCAAGGATTTTAACGTTGCTTGAATCATTCCACGATTTCGTTCTGCGTCAATTGGTTTCAAAGCGAGGATTTGCCTGGCTTGATGGCAACTGGTGGGAACGACATCAACAATCCTAATGAAGCTGGTCGTGGGATCGGTGAACTGTGGGCTACGATTGAGCGACATGGGGAGCAGATCAACGTGATTCAAGAAGCATTGCACAACCTTACCCTCTCACTCAACGCCGACAGAGATCCAACCGTTAATAGGAATCGCGCAGAGGGATTTGCCCATGGTCGACCTATTGATGAACCGATGGGTAGACCTATTCGTAGGTCTATTCTTGACGAACGTCACCGAAGACAACCTGCCTATGATGCCGGATCTGATTGAGAAGAAGAAGAAGCAGTCTATGTTCCTCATAGACCTGCAGAAAGACAAAATACAGAATATGATGATTACAGTATTAAAACTGATATCTCCAGTTTGAATGGAAATTTACATATCGAGGATTTCCTTGATTGGCTTTTGGAAGTTGAACGATTCGTTAAGATGATGGAGGTTCTAGAAAGTGGTAAGACTTGTTGCTTTCAGGCTTAAAGGCGGAGCTGCAGTTTGGTGGGATCAACTCGAACGGACCCAACATAGGCAGGACAAACAACCTATTCAAACTTGGAATCGTAAGCGACAATTGATGATGGATCGATTTTTACCCCCAGATTACGAACAATATATGTTCCAACAGTATCAAAATTGGGTTCAAGGTAACCGCACAGTTTTTGAATATCTCAATGAATTCAATCGTTTATCGGATCGAAACAATATTGCGGAGACGGAAAGCTAACGAGTGGCTAGGTATGTAAACGGGTTGAAGTCTTCTATTCGAGATAGGCTTTCTTTACAAGTTTTATGAACTGTTGGGGAGGCACATAACATGGTTGTGAAAGCCGAGATTGACCGAAAGGAGACCGACTTATGCAACACCTATTCGTAAGAATTTTGCGGAATCGTCATCTTCCGCTTCTGATAAAGGAAAGGGAGTGCAAGCAATAATATCGGCATCCGATCTCTCTCTGAAGCAACCCGCACACCAAAAGAGCCAAAGTAGAGGTGCCGGTAGTGCAACAAAGAGACCTATTCCAAACAACCAAAATCCCTATGCCCGACCGAAACACCCACAATTTGCTATCGTTGTCAGGAGCCTGGCCATACATCCAATAATTGTCCCGAACGAAAGGAGAGGCGTGAATCTAGTGGAGAATGAGGGGGTTGTTGGAGAAGAAGAAGATGAATACGTGCAAGAAGAGGATCCGTATGATGGAGCTGAATTTGCGGAAGAAGATGGTGAACGAGTGATGTGTGGTACAAAAAGTCTTGTTCACTCCTAAACAAGAGGTGGAGGGTGAGCGACACAACATCTTTCGCTCACAACGTTCCATTGATCGGAAGTTATGTGACTTGATTGTGGATCCGGGTAGTTGTGAGAATTTTGTGTCAAGAAAATTAGTGGATCACTTGAAGCTACCAACAGAGGAGCACCCATCACCTTATAGCATTGGATGGATCAAGTAAGGGCTGAAGGTCAAAGTAACCGAGATATGTCATGTTCCTATCTCTATAGGTAAACACTATAGAGATACAATTATTTACGATGCTGTTGATATGGATGCTAATCATATATTGTTGGGAAGGCCGTGGCAATTTGGTGTAGATATCACGTATAAGGGTAGAGATAATGTCTACATGTTTAATTGGGAAATCCATAAAATTGCCATGTCACCTATGAAGTCAACCTCTATTACTAACAATGTTCCTAAAATGGAGGGGAAGTCCTTTCTTACTATGGTTGGTTCAGAGCTCGATTTCATGACAGAAGTGAAAGATGCACAAGAAATTCATATCATGGTGGTGAGAGCGCTTGTCCCCGATCCTAACACACTACAACCACTATAGTGCCTGACAAAGTGCAAGCCTTATTGGAGGAGTTCAATGAGTTGGTGTCTGGGGATCTACCGGATGAATTGCCACCCATGAGGGATATTCAACATCACATTGACCTCATACTGGGATCTAGTCTTCCGAATCTTCCACACTATAGGATAAGTACGAAAGAGAATGAGATTTTGCAAGAAAAGGTGGAGGAGTTACTACACAAGGGTTTTATTCGAGAGAGCATGAGCCCATGTGCCATACCGGGGTTGTTGACACCTAAGAAAGATGGAAGTTGGAGGATGTGTGTGGATAGCCGCGCCATCAGCAAGATTACAATCAAGTACCAGTTCCCTATTCCGTGCTTAGATGACATGTTGGATAACCTTAGTGGTTCCAACTTATTTTCAAAGATTGATCTTCGAAGTGGTTACCATCAAATTCGTATTCGGCCCAAAGATGAGTGGAAAACGGCGTTCAAGATGAAGGATGGACTGTTTGAGTGGTTGGTGATGCCTTTTGGGTTATCCAACGCTCCTAGCACATTCATGAGAGTTATGAACCAAACTTTGAGGCCTTTTGTGGGAAAGTTTTCCGTGGTGTATTTTGATGATATCCTCATCTATAGTAAGACCGAGGGAGAGCACTTGGACCACCTTCGACAAGTCTTGATGGTTCTTCGTGAAAATCAACTGTACGTAAATCTTAAAAAGTGTACTTTCTTGACTAATATACTCTTGTTTTGGGGTTATATTGTTAGTGCAGAGGGTACAGATGTTGATGAGGATAAAGTTTGTGCCATCCGCGAATGGCCAACACCAAAGACAGTCACTGAAGTTCGTAGTTTCAATGGCTTAGCAACCTTTTACCGGAGGTTCATTCGCAACTTTAGTGCTATCACGGCACCTATTACGGAGTGTATCAAGGAAGAAAAGTTTAATTGGGGCGAGAAGGCTACTCAGAGCTTCGCCTTGATTAAAGAGAAATTATGCACCGCACCCGTCGTAGCTCTATCTTGTTTCGATAAAGTTTTCGAGGTGGAGTATGATGCTTGTGGAGTTAGCATTGGAGTGGTCCTCTCACAAGAAAAGCTCCCCGTGGCATTTTTCAGTGAAAAGCTTAGCAAAGCCCGACAAAAGTGGAGTACATATGATCAAGAGTTCTATGCTGTAGTTCGAGCCTTGAAGCAATGGGAACACTATCTTGTGCAGCGAGAGTTTGTCTTGTACACAGATCACCAAGCCTTGAAGTTTATCAATAGTCAAAAGCACCTTGACAAGATGCATATTCGGTGGTCTACATTCCTTCAAAAGTTTCCATTTATTATCAAACACAAATCCGGTGCAACCAACAAAGTAGCAGATACATTGAGTCACCGAGCCACCTTGCTTATCACTTTCGCTCAAGAGATCGTGGGATTTGATTGTTTGAAGGAGCTTTATGAGGAAGATGAAGATTGCAAGGAAATATGGGCCAAGTGTAAGGAGTCACAAACGGCGTGTGATTTCCACATCAATGAAGGGTTCTTGTTCCGAGGCAATTGTCTTTGCATTCTTAAATCATCACTACGTGAGAAACTTATACGTGATTTGCATGGTGGTGGATTAAGTGGACATTTGGGGTGGGACAAGACGATAGCTAGCCTAGAAGGGCGATACTTTTGGCCACAATTAAAGAAGGATGTCGGTAACTTCGCACGGAGGTGTCATATTTGCCAAACATCAAAAGGACAGTCTCAAAACACTGGTCTTTATACTCCATTACCGATTCCCGATGATTCTTGGGAGGATTGACTATGGATTTTGTTTTTGTAATGCTAGACACGCTCTGAAAAGCACACCAAAATGCACAACCTTGTTTAAAAAGGTTGGACTTTGTGCTGAAAAGCATGCACACAAAAGGGGGTGTGCAGTGTGCAGACTTTTCAGCACAAGGTCCAACCTTTTTAAGCAAGTTTGTGCATTTTGGTGTGCTTTTCAGAGTATGTGTAACATTGTTGATTTTGTTTTGGGTCTATTGCGTACACAACGAGGTGTGGATTCCGTATTTGTTGTGGTTGACAAATTTTCTTAGATAACACATTTCATTCCATGTCGAAAGACGTCCAATGCGTCCCACATTACACAGTTGTTCTTTTGAGAGATTGTGCACTTGCATGGGGTTCCTCAAACCATTACATCTGATCGTGATACAAAGTTCTTGATTTACTTTTGGGTTACCCTATGGCGTATGTTTGACACCGCCTTGAATCGGAGTACGACAGCTCATCCCCAAACTGATGGACAAACGGAAGTGACTAACCGTACATTGGGGAATTTGATTCGGAGCATTTGTGGGACAAGGCCAAAACAGTGGGATCATGCGCTATCTCAAGCCGAGTTTGCATATAACAATGGCATTCATAGTGCTACTGGACGGACACCTTTTTCCATTGTTTATATCACACCGCCAAAACACACGGTTGATTTGTTGAAATTGCTTAAGAGCCCGTGAGTGAGTGTAGCAGCGGAACACATGGCTGAACAAGTGCAAACGGTTCGTGAAGAGGTAAAGCAAAAGCTTGAGTAAGTGACTATAAAGTATAAGGAAGCAGCTGACAAGCACAAGCGACGAAAATTGTTCAAGGAGGGAGATAAAGTGATGATATTTTTACGCAAGGGGAGAGTGCCCGTGGGAAGTTATAGCAAACTAAAGCAGAAGAAGTATGGTCCTTACAAGATCATTGCCAAAGTGAACGACAATGCCTATGTGATTGATCTACCGGAGGATATAGGTATTTCGCGCACTTACAACATTTCAGACATTTATAAGTATCATGAGCAAGATGCCAAGAACCCTTATATCCATATTATAACTCGAGGTCGAGTTTTCTTCAAGTGGAGGGGACTAATGTAAGGGAAGTTGCAGAGAAATTTGAAGAGGAATGGGATAGGAAGAAGTTTGCTCAAAAAAGGAAAAAACAAGCTATTTGATTACTCCCTCCGTCCTATTTTATGTGTCCCCCTTTCCTTTTTGGGATGTCCCAAAATTGTTGTCCACTTTCTTAAATTAGTATACAAATTTTACGTAGTTTCCCAAACTACCCTCTTTGCAATCAACACCAAAACAAAACAAAAAAAGAAAGTGCAATGATTATGGGCAATTGTGGAAAGTAGGTGCAGATTCTTTTTGTCCCCTTAAATAGTTGGATTCCTAAAAAGGGACACATAAAATGGCACGGAGGGAGTATAATATTTTGTAATTTTCGTTTTTTAGTTTGGCAGAATTTTATTTTCATATTTTTTAGTAGTTTAAGGGGTTTAAATGGTAAATTTAAGTCCCAATGGGTTACTATATAAGTTAGGAGTGTTTTAGGAATGATATGACTTGGTTTCCAAGTTATATAAAGCCGTTAATTAGATAGGAAAGAATAAAAACGAATTTACTTTTATTTTCTAATATGATTACGTTTGTTAGCTTATAAAATAGAGGGTCTGTAAGCCTTCTAAAGATTCTCAACTTTTATATCAATTTGATCAATAACATAATTTTATTTCTCTCAAAGAGTGTTCTTTTTGAATTCTTGGTGGATTCCAAGATTTTCTTCAAGGATTTCAACGTTGCTTGAATCCTTCCACGATTTCGTGTTGCGTCAATATTTAAAACCAATGGGCATATTGTTCTCATCTTATTATTTAGATTTATGCATTCATTTTATTATTATGAGTCATGACAACCCTGATATCAGCCTCAAAGTGGTGGTGCTCTCTTGATTATCTATATACACATATACACATACCTATACATAACATCAAAGAACAGGGGAAAAGATGCAGAGCCCAATCTTTATATCAAGTGAAGTAGAGGATGCTTACTGGTGTGTCTGCCATAGGAACATTAAGAGCTTCCATGGTACCACAAAGATACCCATGATCGAGGTCACAGCCTTGGATTCGTACATTAACTCTCCATGCTTCATCCTTTTGCATACTAGAAACATTCTGACTTCCTGAGAATGCCTGTATCAGGGTTACACAGTGAGAAGATACCATTTCTCAACTTGTCGACAAGGGCATACCACCCTTGGAGTACCTCTGTAAGTATCAAAAGAAGTAATTGGGAGGTAAGGCAATGTGGAAAAGGGTTTCTAGATGAATCCTCTATTTAATGGTGTAGGTTGATTCATTTTATGTTTTTCTCTCATTATACAACACCAGTAGAGCTACTTAAAATTGAAAATCATATCTAGTTGGCGTAACCAATTAATCACTCTCAAAGCTTGATCGGCCAAGCATTTACCATTGCGTCACGCAATAGCCCCTTCTTCCTAAGCTGATGATACCATAAATTGTTTCTCGTAATTGAATTCTTCTTTAAATTAATGATCTACAATGAAGTTTAACTTGCCCTGATTATATTTTTAAGTACATTACTTCAACCGATATGACTTCCATGCAAACACTAAATTTGGACCATAGAAAATTAAAGTTCTCTCCAAAAACTTGCATTTTGTCTCTTGTCTCCACAGGCCAGCATGGATACTGCTTTTGAAGAATTTCAAAATACTTTTTCCTTTGACTTGAGAAAATTTAGTCCTTCTAACTTACAAGACAAAGTGTATGCTGATGTGGTTGAATTCAATTTACAAAGAAACAGACTAGATACAACTATGTGCATGGAGGTTGCATGTCACCCGCTGTATACTATATACTAAGAAAATCCCTGAGATAACAAAACTTTCATTTTTACTTACTATATTCAAATATAGATCCATTGAATAGTGAACCAAATAATGCATACTTGTTAAAGCTTCAAACACATAAAAATCCATGTAACAAATGCTTAAAACCTCCAAGTGATGCCACTTGAACATGTGGGAGGCCTAGAGAATGAATCACCCCTCCTGGGGCAACCCCTACAAACTTATCTTAATTACCCAATATATGTGGGGCGGTACGGTTACATGTCTCGTGAGTCGTGAGGAATAGGTGGGTGCCCAAAAGGCCCGGATAACCCCTAGTTAGCTCCCCCAAAAAATGGATATGCTAAATTTTGTAATATGCAAAAAAAAAAAAAAAGGGGAGCTAAAGTTAACCTGTCCAACACTTAGAAGTGTACACACTGCGGGTGATGTGTGTCCAGCATTTGAACCTTCACATAAAGAATATTATTCGAATTAGCGTGACATGTACTGGTAACTTGAAGAAGTTTCCATAGAAAACAATGGAAAAAAAGAAAGCGCTAATAAAATAATCTTGTTATTCAAAACCCGTTAAGGTTAGTTTCTACGACTGTCAAGTTTTGTCACATTAATTTGGCCTCTGAATAACACAGTTGGGTTTCAAACACAACATCCGTAATGTGCAGCAGATAATCTAAAGCATAAACTGCATAACCTCTACATACCCTGAGCTGCCATACAGGTATGAACCAGAGCAAGTAAATTGTAGAATGTACAATGATCATTACAATGAAAGCATAATTGGTTTGCAAAAAAGAAATTATTTAGATGGAATTTTATTTACACATTAAATATTATGCAGTGCCCATATTATATTGCCACACTCCAATAGAACAAATCTTGATTGCTATTCAGGAAACCGTAAAACCTATTTTTTTTTTCCCCGAAAAATGGTTAATTATGAAGCATTGTACAGAGCACAAGGGTAAACCCCAGGATATTACAATTGAGCACAAATCATGCTAAGAAAGATAGAAGCCAAATTTGGGGAAAAAAAAAAAAAAGAAAACCAAAAACAACTCTATCTAAACTAGCTACCATTAGCCAAGAGGCTAAAACAATGCCCAAAACAAATTAACAATGAAAACAGGGCATACAACCAAAGAAAACTATCCTCAGTGACGACTTTTGTGGTGACTTCCTCTTAAATTCTTTTTAGCTTCCTTCTTCGTCCTTTGTTTAGAGGTGGTGGAGCTTTCGGGCATAAAGGACACTTCCTCATATACTGTATCAAGATCGTCATCGAAATTATCATCTTCCGCAAGTGGGAATTTAGAATCCGTCTTCCCATCAACATCATGGACAACAATGTGGTTTGGAAGGAAGTCACCTAAAAGCTTTAACCTAAAGCTTCCCCTGGTACTAAGAAATCGAGGCAACAACCGTCTGTTCAACCTAACAACAATAGAAACCACAAGTTTTCGTTTTTATTATGTTTTCCTTTGCTCGGCAACCAAATAAGACTAACCCTAGCTCTCAAGTAGTGGCTCGTATCTCCAAGTTTAGTTTATAACTAACACACACACACACACACACACACATATAATTTGTTCCCAGATTTAAAAAAAAAAAAAAAAAAAAAAAAACAATACGCAGATTAATACCTTTATATTTCAGAGGATCAAAAAGAAAGTAATCGAAGAATAAAAGAAATCAGTGAGATCAATATACCTGAAACTTGAGAAGGTGCTGAACTCTCCACAACTCTCACTGGCATTTTCTCGAGATAATCGAATTTCAGTAACGAAAAGAAACAATGATCAATCTGTCGAATAATAACCAGATCATTGAAAACCCGGTTCGCTCGTTTTGGAGAAAGCGACTAGCAACCACCCGCCCATATGACTGAAAATCCGAACCATTTCTTTCCTTCTTCGTTGTTCTTTTAAATACAAAATAACCTCCCCTGAGAGATCTCATAATTTAAAAATGACCTTACTTAGTTTTTAAAAAGTACACCAAGCTCCCTTGGATATAAATCTATGACAGATTCATCCATTTTGTTAGTCTTGAGTCTCTTGACTGTTTTAAAAAAAAAAAAGAACAGCTGCTGCTCGTATCTCATTGGTAGGTGATTTAGCACTATTTAAAGTTTTAAATGCACAAAATGTCAAATGTATTCATTCACTTTGTAATTACCTTGGTATTCCTCGGACAAGAGGTATCGTTGATACCATTGGCGGATTTACTAAAGCACAAGGAGATTTCTAAGGTTTTTTTTTTTTAGTATTAACTTGTCTTATTTATATATACGCGAACCCTGTAAACTCTACCAACCCCAGATCCAACTTAAGTATCATTTCACCCCTATTAAGCTCCCCTACTTGCATTTTCTGTGTCCTCCACTGATAGAATCTGAGATTAGATTAATCACATACAACCCAATTAGTCTAGAATCATTAGCGCTTTTTTTATTTATTTATTTATTTAATTTTACTTTTATGTGCTGAATAGATAGAAGTCTGAGAAATATCAAGCTCCTGAGCTTCCCCATTCAACTGGAAACTCCAACCCAGGACATAATGAGAGTATGGATTTACTCCAGCAGATGAAGCAAACCCCACACATTTGGTCTAAAATGAAACATAAGGGCTACAAAAAAGTGGTAGACAATATATGCAGGGCACAATGAAACATCTGTGTTTGTGTGACCTCATGCTTGACATGTAGCTAGAATATATATATATATATATATATTAATCTTAACTTGACACGTACATAGACTGATATAAGTGTACAATTTCTTTTACCAAGCCTTAATAATAGCCTTTGGGATGATCAGTAAAGAATTCCAAGTATATATAGAAACTGTAAAATTAGATCTTTCCCAACTCATGCTAGCTAAAGCAAAATTGTCTGTTGGGCTAAGGCCTTCAGACCACTAGTTCAATTAACACTTTTTAGCAATGACATAGGAGTTCACAATATGTCAAGTACCAAATTTGGCAAAACTTCTAACAACTATGGATGAACATATACAATATTATCAGCTGCAGATTAAAAGTGATAACAGTTTCTCAAAATATACAATTAACGGCCTGTAGTAATGAGAGACTCAGTTATCACTAGAGAGGGCTTTGAACATGTTGAATGGGAAGAAGAATGCTGTGATATGTTGTACACATTGAGCTCTCTCCACTGCTCTTCTGTCAAAAGGGCATCCAATTTTTCAGGGAGCAAAGCATCGCCCTTCAAGTACCTCAAAACCAGGGACATGTTTGGCCTAACTGCAGCTACAGGGTGTGAACAAAGCATTCCTATCTTCAAAACCAACTTCATCTCCTCATCCTTGAAATCATTCTTTAAACTTGGATCCACCGTATTCAGAATTTCCCCTTTTCTCAAACATTCCAACACCCAATCCACCAAAATTACCTCTTCTGCCCTTGCTCGTGGCTCCACCGGTCTCCTACCACAAGCAACCTCCAAACAGAACGCTCCAAATGAAAAAACATCGGTTTTTGTAGTTGCTTTTCCATTTCTAGCAAGCTCGGGTGCAATGTAGCCCAACGTGCCCGCCACATGAGTCATTTGTGGATCTTTTCCATGCTTGATACATCTTGCGAGTCCAAAATCACCCAATTTACCATTTAATTCACCGTCCAATAACACATTGCTCGCCTTGATATCTCTGTGAATTACCACCTCAACCCATTCTTCGTGCAAGTAGGCTAGTCCTGTAGCCACATCTTTGATGATTTTTAATCTTTGGTTCCAATTAAGTGTGGCTGCTGTCTTGTTGAAGATGAACTTATCTAGACTCTTATTAGGCATATAGTCATATACTAAGAAAAACTCACCTTTCCTTCGACAATATCCAATAAGTCGGACCAAATTGGGGTGTCTCAGCCTCCCAATTGTGGCTATTTCAGCTACAAATTCCTTCATTCCTTGTCGCGATTTTGTAGAAATTCTCTTCACTGCCACTTGAATATTAGATACGGGTAACACGCCTCTATAAACTTCCCCAAAACCCCCTTTTCCTAGAAGTTGTTTGTCTTTGAAACCTTTGGTGGCTGAAAAAAGATCCTTGTAAGGAAACCTGTGAGGACCATATTGAACTTCCCAATCTTCCACTATATCCGCAAATTTTTCTTTTCTTTTCATCAAGAAAAGAATGACAAAGATTGATACTAGTATGGAAATTGTTCCCACGGCTGACAACCCAATTGCTAGAGTTGTTTTCATATTCTTCTTTTTGGGTTGTGTCTTTTTGGGCTGAAGAGATGGAATCCAAGAAAGATCAATCTCCGGAGCTTTCCCATTTAGCTGGAAACTCCACCCCAAAACATAACAAGATTGTACAAGCATGCCAGTGGATGCAGAAAACCCCACATACATTTGGTCTAAAATGAACGGTGAAATATCGATGTCCAATGACAAGATTGGGATAATGGGTTTTTGTATATTTGTAGGAGACAACGTCACATTAAGTTGCTTTTTCATACCATCATAATCCACCCAAGCCAATATTGGATCACCACTTGCAAGTATTAGGTTCTTGAATTCACCATTCTCATTTGTATAATAACCAGCAGGACTGGATTTGATAGATGTCAAGCCATTAATGTCAATACCAATATGGTTGTCATTTATATCATCAAACTGTTTATTTATGATTGTGTCAAGCTCAATGGCAACAATATGGTTCGACGAATTTCCGTTGTTTGTGCTATTGAATAAGCCAAGATGTTGAGCAGGTAATCCAGGTATTTCTTTTGAGGGAGCAATTACAAAAGCCATTCCGGACCCGCCAACACCATCCTCGCGAACTATGGAAAATAAGAAAGTAGTGGAGAAAGAAAAAGCATTACCGTTTGATGAATTCTTGAAGTTAAGCGGAAGGGAATAGAAAGCATGGCCAACACCGAATTTGGTCGTGTTGGTTAGCCTGACGACACCATCAGAAATGACCTCTGCTACACCATTTAGACTCCAATTAGTGTTCAAACTGAAACCACCATTAGTAGAGGCCGCCACTAATTTGATTAGGAGGAAGAGCACAAGAGGGGTTTTAAAGAACATGATCACTGAAGACTTCATTTGATCCAACTGTAAATTTCTAATTTGTGTTCGTTGATTACAGGAAGTATGATTACTCAAAAAAAAAAAAATTTGTTTACAAATGGACGAAGTGTTTTTGTGTGAGTAGAAAAAGAATAAGATAGTACTCTTTGGAAGTTTGCCTTTGGAGTCCAATAAAAGTTGCATCTGGCTTCCAAAGTCAGCTGGTGGGTCATTTTTGAAGCCATAGTCAGTTGAATTTTGATAAAAAGGTTATAAAAAAAACAATTTAAGTGCTTGACACCTTTATTGCAATGTCAAGATAGCAAGTATCTGTTGATGACATTTGGAAAAGAGACCCGGTTTTCTACAGAGTTGGTGGGTCATTACAGTATGTGGTGTTTTTTTTAAAAATGATAGACAATGTCACATTAAGGAACAAAAGAGGAGACCAATGCGTATAATATACTAATTGTAAAAGAGACTTTCTTATTGAATCCTATAAAGCAACCTAGTGGTATTCTTACTCAATGTGTAATTTGACTGTTTTCAGAAGAAAAAGAAATACGTGCAAAAAGAAAAGAAAGAAAAAGAAAATGGAAAAGCTCAACTGAATGAACAATATGCATTGATGGAGAAAAGTCAATAACTTAATAAAGACTAGATTAGGGCTTAGTTTGGCCCCCATGTGGCTTTTTAAAAGGAGCTTATGAAATTTACTACTAAGTTTGATAATTTTGTGCAAGTGACACACTACTCTTCAAAAATATATCATGAAACCAAAAAGCCACCTTGAGCTTTTAAAAGCTCCATTCTAGAGCTTTTAAAAGCTCCCCCAAAAAAGCCCTAAGTTCAATTTTTACAAAGCGCATAAACTAGTTACCAAATGAATTAACATGAAATTGTGCTTTAAAAAATGAGAAGCACCAAAAGTGTGGGGTCCATCCCCATGTGGTCAAAAGAAGCTTTTGATGGGAGTCATGGGTATGTGTGTTTTTTATTGTATTCATGGGATAGGGATGGGCATTGTGTGGTCTTATATATATATATATATATATATGTGTGCAGTATATATATATATGTGTGCAGTGTGTATATATATATATGTGTGCAGTGTGTGTCCTTGTTAGAGTGAGTGCAGTGAGGCTCTCGGGTGTGTGTGAGAGAGTTAAGAGAAAAAAATATTGTGAGGGTTTTTTCTTTGGGGTATTGAGTGTGTGAGTACAAGGGGGTTGGGTTATGTGATTTAATTCAACAAGTGTCTTGTACCAATTTATTCTCAATAGTAAAGAAGAAATCTCTTGAGGGTGTGGACGTAGGCAGGGTTTTGCCGAACCACGTAGAAATTCTCTTGTGTTATCTTTTTTCTCTTTCTTTTTCCCTTGTCATTTTCTTTTCTTTGTATTGCTTGTTTAATTCCGCTGCGTAAATCTCAACAAGTGGTATCAGAGCCAGGTTTCGGTGTGCCAGTCAATTCACCATGAAGGCGATGATCAACTCACAATTTACGGTGGAGCAGTTCAATGGAAAAGGCAGTTTTACTCTCTGGCAGAGAAGAGTAAAAGACATTCTTGTGCAGCAAGGCTTGTACAAGGCTTTGAAGGGAAATGATGGAAAGCCGGAGGCCATGAAAGATGACGAGTGGGAGGAGTTGGAGTTGCGGTGTGTTAGCACGATCCGACTTTGTATTGCTGATAACATTATCAATAATGTTATGGATGAAGATTCTGCGTCAGGCTTGTGGGAAAAGTTGGAAAAACTCTATATGGCCAAGAGTTTGACTAACAAATTGCATCTGAAGCGCCAGTTGTATCGGCTGAAGATGGAAGAAGGCGGGGATCTCATGGAACATATGAGTGTGTTCAACGGGTATTTGGATCAACTGCGGAAAGTTGATGTCAAGATTGAGGAAGAAGATAAAGCTCTCTTACTTCTTACCTCTCTTCCAGATTCGTATGACTACCTCGTGACTGCGTTGCTGTATGGTAAAGATACAGTAATTTTGGAGCAGGTGGAGGCTTCACTAGTGTCCCACGACACTCAGAGAAAGACAACTAGTGAGGGTGGACACGAAGCTACGTTGGCTGTAGCAAGTGGGAATCGGGGAAGGACGAAAGATAGATCTGAAGGTAGCAGCAGGGGTAGATCTAGTTCTTTTCGGAGAGAAGTCCAATGTTATCTGTGCAAAGAATTGGGTCACATCAAGAAATATTGTCCTCAACGCAAAGGGAAGGATGATGGTGGGAAAGGTGGTGATGGTGAAAATTCTTTGGTTTTATTGGGAGATGATGGAGATGTCCTCACAGTCTCCGAAGGTATACATACTATTTCTCGTGATGATTGGATTTTGGATTCTGGTTGTACAAACCATGTATGCTCTAGGAAGGATTATTTTGATACGTTCCAAGAAAATAATTGTGGTAGTATGTCATTGGGTGATGGAACTCCATGTAAAATTATGGGAGTTGGAACGGTGAAGATCAAAATGCATGATGGAGCGGTTCGTACTTTGGGTGGTGTGAGATTTGTCCCAAAATTGCGAAGAAATCTATTATCACTTAGCCAAATGGATTCCATGGGGTGCAGGTATTCAGCTGCAAGTGGAGCCATGAAAATCACACGTGGCTGCATGGTAATTATGAAGGGAGAAAAGTGTGGTGAGTTATATCGTCTGATTGGAAGTACAATGAAGAAAAACTCGATTGGTGTTTGGAAACGGAGTGCACAGGAAAAAGGGTACCCTAGATGTGTTTCTTTTGCGGTGGAGGCGAAGACACAGGTGACAGGTTTCCAAGGAGTAGACGATGGTGAGAGGAAAAATACTGCTGGTGGTGGAGGGGGTGGATCGAGACCCTACTCCGGAGTTAATGAGTAAAATTAATGGAAGTCGGTTACACATGTTCATTGGCCGTGATGAATCAAATTGTGACTATGTTGATTCGGTATGTGTAACTGGAATTTTTTTTTTTGGCCAATGGTTTGGGCATCTTGACGGGTTGTTCAAGGTGGGATATTTTTTTTTCTCATGGGTATGGAGGTGGAGATTTGTGGGGTCCATCCCCATGTGGTCAAAAGAAGCTTTTGATGGGAGTCATGGGTATGTGTGTTTTTTATTGTATTCATGGGATAGGGATGGGCATTGTGTGGTCTTATATATATATATATATATATATGTGTGCAGTATATATATATATGTGTGCAGTGTGTATATATATATATGTGTGCAGTGTGTGTCCTTGTTAGAGTGAGTGCAGTGAGGCTCTCGGGTGTGTGTGAGAGAGTTAAGAGAAAAAAATATTGTGAGGGTTTTTTCTTTGGGGTATTGAGTGTGTGAGTACAAGGGGGTTGGGTTATGTGATTTAATTCAACAAGTGTCTTGTACCAATTTATTCTCAATAGTAAAGAAGAAATCTCTTGAGGGTGTGGACGTAGGCAGGGTTTTGCCGAACCACGTAGAAATTCTCTTGTGTTATCTTTTTTCTCTTTCTTTTTCCCTTGTCATTTTCTTTTCTTTGTATTGCTTGTTTAATTCCGCTGCGTAAATCTCAACAAAAAGGGGGGCCAAACTAAGCCTAGGAGTTGAAGTTACCTCATAAATCAAAATCCAGTGGTCATTGCCACATCATTTGGAAGGTACGGAGCTAAGAATTTTCATGGTATATGCCTTTAGAATTTTCATGGGTGTCCCAATCTTCCAGTATGTCAATGAACTAACTTTTCTTCTCAGGAAGAATATAACGACGAAAACTGTGGTTAATGCTGAAAGTACTACAACCCCAGACAACCCAATTGCTAGAATCACTTTTTTTTTTACCAGGTTGCGCTGAAAGGATAGGATTCGAGAAATATCAAGCTCCTGAGCTTTCCCATTCAACTGAAAACTCCAAACTCCAACCCAGGACATAATGAGACTGTAGGTTCACTCCAGCAGATGAAGCAAACCCCCACATGCATATGGTCCAAATGTCCAACATAACATCATAAAGATCAATATTTAAACTTTAAAGACAATAGGGGAAATTTTGGTTTTTTTTTTAACTTCATTTATTATTATTATTTTATTTTGTGAATTGGAGATGAAGTCATGAAAGTCATGAAACATCTTGACTTTTCACAATGCAATCCAATGGAAGTTCAAAAGGGTTACAAAAAGTCAAAAACACATGGTTGACAATATATTAAGGGCACAAATAGGGGTGTCATTTGGAATAGAAATTCCGATTCCGATCCTAAAATTTCCGATTTTGGCACCAAAAATTAAATTTCG
The DNA here is from genome assembly GCA_033977485.1 of Hydrangea macrophylla. NCBI lineage: Eukaryota > Viridiplantae > Streptophyta > Magnoliopsida > Cornales > Hydrangeaceae > Hydrangea > Hydrangea macrophylla. The sequence goes on from CM066983.1 coordinate 114,413,595, forward strand.
AATTCAGAAAATTCCGAAAAAAAATTGGAACGGAATCGGAATTGTTTTGAGAATTTCGAAAATATGTTTTCCGAAAATATTTCTGAAAAAATCCAAATATTTATGAAAATTTGGAAAGAATGTGGACTTTTTTGTCCCACATGGAATAAGAAGAGAAATGAGAGAGTAGGAGACTCTCTATAAAAGCATAACTTACCCATTTAATAGTATTTGTATTCCAATAATTCCGAAAATTTCCGAAAATTCCGAAATCGGAAAGGAAAATGAAATTCCGAAAAAATTGGAACGGAAATTGGAACACCTATTTAATTTCCGGAATTTTTGGAATTTTTTTTCCGAAAGAGGGCATTCTGATCCGTTCCGGCCGAAATACACCCCTAGGCACAAATAAACATCTGTGTTTATGTGACTCATGGTTGATATTAAGCTAGGACCTTTTTTTATCTTAACATTTCAACATTCTATTTTGTACGAACAGACACAAGTGTATATTTTTTTTTAGTGAGCCTTAGAGTAGAATTGGGGACAGAAGTCACAGAACAAAGATTTCCATGTATAGAAAGTTAGAAACTGTAAATTAGTCTAATTAGATCTTTCCCAACTCGTGTTAGCTAAACCATGATTGTCAATTGAACCAAAACTTGCTGGTGCAGTATAGGTCCTACTAAGATTTACACTGCGCCATTTTTTTTTTTTTTTATAACAATTAGGTAGTGTTCACAATATGTCAAGTACCAAATTTAGCAAAACTTCTAACAACTACGGATGAACATATACAAGAATTATCAGCTGCAGATTAAAAGTGATAACAATTTCTCAAAATATACAATCAACGTCCTGTATGGATGAGAGACTCAGTTATCACTAGAGAGGGCTTTGAACACGTTGAATGGGAAGAAGAATGCTGTGATATGTTGTACTCATTGAGCTCTCTCCACTGCTCTTCTGTCAAAAGGGCATCCAATTTTTCAGGCAGAGAAGCATCACCCATCAAATACCGCAAAACCAGGGACATGTTTGGCCTAACTGCAGCTACAGGGTGTGAACAAAGCATTCCTATCTTCAAAACCAACTTCATCTCCTCATCCTTGAAATCATTCTTTAAACTTGGATCCACCGTATTCAAAATTTCCCCTTTTCTCAAACATTCCAACACCCAATCCACCAAAATTACCTCTTCTGCCCTTGCGTGTGACTCCACCGGTCTCCTACCACAAGCAACCTCCAAACAGAACGCTCCAAACGAAAAAACATCGGTTCTTGTAGTTGCTTTGCCATTTCTAGCAAGCTCGGGTGCAATGTAGCCCAACGTGCCCGCCACATGAGTCATTTGTGGATCTTTTCCATGTTTGATGCACCTTGCGAGTCCAAAATCACCCAATTTACCATTTAATTCACCGTCCAATAACACATTGCTCGCCTTGATATCCCTGTGAATTACCACCTCAACCCATTCTTCGTGCAAGTAGGCTAGTCCGGTAGCCACGTCTTTGATGATTTTCAATCGTTGGTTCCAATTAAGTGTGGCTGTTGTCTTATTGAAGATGAACGTATCTAGACTCGTATTAGGCATATAGTCATATACTAAGAAAAACTCACCTTTCCTTCGACAATATCCAATAAGTCGGACCAAATTAGGGTGTCTCAGCCTCCCAATTGTGGCTATTTCAGCCACAAATTCCTTCATTCCTTGTTGCGATTTTGTAGAAATTCTCTTCACTGCGACTTGAATATTAGATACAGGTAACACGCCTCTATAAACCTCCCCAAAACCTCCTTTTCCTAAAATTTCATTGTTTTTGAAACCTTTGGTGGCTGTAAAAAGATCCTTGTATGGAAATCGATGAGGCCCGTATTGAACTTCCCAATCTTCCACTACATCATCAAATTTGGCTTTTCTTTTCATGAAGAAAAGAATGACAAAGATTGATACTAGTATGGAAATTGTTCCCGCGGCTGACAACCGAATTGCTAGAGTTGTATTTGTCTTCTTCTTCTTCTTGGGTTGTGTCTTTTTGGGCTGAATAGATGGAATCCAAGAAAGATCAAACTCCGGAGCTTTCCCATTTAGCTGGAAACTCCACCCCAAAACATAACAAGATTGCACAAGCACGCCAGTGGATGCAGAAAACCCTACATACATTTGGTCTAAAATGAACGGTGATATATCAATGTCCAGTGACAGGATTGGGATAATGGGTTTTTTTATATTTGTGGGAGACAAAGTCACATTAAGTTGCTTTTTCATGCCATCATAATCCACCCAAGCTAGAATTGGATCACCACTTGCAAGTATTAGGTTCTTGAATTCACCATTCTCATTTGTATAGTAACCAGCAGGACTGGATTTGATAGATGTCAAGCCATTAATGTCAATACCAATATGGTTGTCATTCATATCGTCATACTGTTTATTTGTGATTGTGTCAAGCTCTATGGCAACAATATGGTTCGATGAATTTCCGTTATTCGTGTTATTGAATAAGCCAAGATGTTGAGCAGGTAATCCAGCTATTTCTTTTGAGGGAGCAATTACAAATGCCATTCCGGACCCCCCAACACCATCCTCGCGAACTATGGAAAATACGAAAGTAGTGGAGAAAGAAAAAGCATTACCATTTGATGAATTCTTGAAGTTAAGTGGAAGAGAATAGAAAGCATGGCCAACACCGAAATTGGTTGTGTTGGTGAGCCTAACCACACCATCGGAAATGACCTCTGCTACACCATTTAGGCTCCAATTAGTGTTGAAACTGAAACCATCATTAGTAGAGGCTGCAGCTAATTTGATTAGGAGGAAGAGCACAAGATGGGTTTTAAAGAACATGATCATGACCGAAGACTTCATTTGATGAACTGTAAATTTCTAATTTGTGTTCATAGATTACACAAGGCATGATGTTGTTAGTAGTCAACAAATGTATTAAATGGAATAATTGATTTTGCGTGAGCAGAAAAAGTATAAGATACTATTTGGAAGTTTGACTGAGCGATCCAATGAAAGTTCATTGTGGCTTCCAAAGTCAGTTGGTGGGTCATTTTTGAAGCCATAGTCCAGTTTGGCCGCTTATCTCTTCCAAGAAGTAATTGGCTGGAACTCATCCAAAAGGTGATACTGTGGGGTGGTGAAAATTGAAATAGGCCAATTAATGAAGCCTATATGATAAAACCTTTATTGCAATGTTTTTTTTTTTTTGTTTGTCTCGAGTCTCAGAAATAAGCCCCCTCTGTGATGTGAGTGGGGTTAGGCTTAGTTTGGCCCCCATGTGGCTTTTTAAAAGGAGCTTCTGAAATTTATTACTAAATTTTATACAAGTGACACACTACTCTTCAAAAAGACATCATGAAATCAAAAAGCAACCTTGAGCTTTTAAAAGCTCCATTCTAGAGCTTTTAAAAGCTCCCTCCACAAAAGCCCTAAGTTCAATTTTTGCAAAGCTCGTATACTAGTTACCAAATGAATTAACATAAAATTGGACTTTAAAAAAGGAGAAGCACCACGTGGGGGCCAAACTAAGCCTTAGTAGGTTAGAGGGTTAGTAACACACACACCGGGGGGGCATACCCCACTTTAAAAAAAATCTCCCTTGCTTGGATTCCCAAAGAGAGAATCCAACCCACAACCTCCCCAATGGGGGATGGGCCCTCGCCCACTCGGCTACTGCCGTTTGGTTCTTTATTGCAATGTCAAGATAGCAAGTTTTGTGTTGATGACCTTGCACGTTTATGTTATGTATAACTGTTGGAATTAGGAAATAATATATTAGTATCAATCTACATTTATTGGTCATGTTGACCATTTTGATTATTTCCTTTTTCTTTTTATTCTCTTTTATTCTCTTTCCTTTTTACTGCTCTTCTGTTTGCTATATAAGATGTACATACAGTGATAATAAAATTATCCCTTTCTCTACATTCTTTTTGGTATCAGAGCCGCAAGAAAAAAAAAAAAAAAAAAAAACCTAACCTATCCTCCTCCTCTCTCTCCTCTGCGCCAGACCTTCAACACCACCACCACCTGCGCCAACCCTTCCAGCTTCTACCTAGCCCCTGCCGCAGGTCCTAGCCTTCCCTCACCTGCGGCGCACCCACCAGGCCACTCGGCTTGGTCCAGCAGCCACTCGGCTGCCTCTCTTGCCCGTCTCGGGCCTATTTGTGATGTATTAGAGCAGTTTCGTGCTCTCTGTCTCTAGTCTGGGCAACCGAGTCTCCGGTTGCCCCCGTCGTCATTCGCCGAGTGTCCGGCTGTGATCACTGTTGTTGCCGATATTGGTTTTTATTTCGGCAAGTCTACATCTCTTCATATCATCTTTTGGGTATTCTTCATAGCATCATGACTTCTCCTCCTGATTATGATCAGCTTCAGTCTCAGATTGCTCAGCTTCAGTCACGCTTAGGGTTGGGTACGTCAGTCTCATCTTTTAGTCCTACAGCTACCCTTGCTACAGGTATATCCACCGCTCTCTATGGTAAGTCAGAACATCCCACTTAGATTTTGGATTCTGGGGCAAGTAACCATATGACTGGTGAGGCTTCCACTTTCACATCTCCGTTTACTTCTATTCATCAATCTGTCCGTATTGCTGATGGATCTTCCATCCCTATCCAGAGTCAGGGTGATGCTCAATTGTCTCCAGACATCACTCTTACATCTGTCTATTTTGTCCCTAATTTTGCCTATAATCTTCTCTCTGTTCATCGCATTGCAAAGGATCATAATTGTGCTGTCGTGTTCTTACCTAAGTTGTGTTACTTGCAGGACCTGACTTCGAAGAAGATTTTTGGCAGGGGGCATGAGCGTGATGGCCTCTATTACTTTGGTGATCCTCCGTCTTTAGGAGGGTTGTCATCCAGCCTACAAGCTTTTATTTTGTCTACTTCTAATAATTCTGTCTTGCCCGATTCTAATAAATATGATTTTTCTCTTCAAACATTGGACTTATGGCATGCTCGTTTAGGACATGTAAATTTTCAGTACTTATGTTGGTTATTTCCTCCGTTGCATAAAGCCTGCAAAGACTTTAATTTTAAATGTGTGGTCTGTGAATTGTCAAAGCATACTCGCACTTCTTATATTCCCCGCATGCATAGAGCACCCAGTGCCTTTGATCTTATTCATTCAGATGTTTGGGGACCCTCACCTGTCATTGCTCTATCTCAACACCGTTATTATGTCATGTTTATTGATGACTATACTCGTTGTACTTGGGTTTATCTTATGAAGAAAAAATCTGAAGTTTTCTCTCATTTTAGAAATTTTCTTCAAATGATTAAAACTCAATTTCATACTGTGGTGCGTAATATTCGGTCTGATAATGGTAGAGAATATATTACTAATGAATTTCGGGCCAAACTTAATAAAGAGGGGATTCTTCAACAACTCACTTGTCCTTACACCCCCGAACAAAATGGGGTGGCCGAACGTAAAAATCGTCATCTTATGGCTATGGTTAGGTGTCTCTTACGTGGTATGGATGTTCCCAAGTTTTTTTGGCATTTTGCTGTCCTTACTGCTACTTACCTTATTAATCGTACTCCTAGCCGTATTCTACAAGGCCAAGCCCCGCTTCATGTCCTTAAGCCTGGTAGTACACTCTTTCCCATTGTCCCCCGGGTTTTTGGGTGCACTTGTTTTGTCCAAAATCGCAGCCCTACACATACTAAACTTGATGATAAGGCTGTTCGGTGTATTTTTCTAGGGTATTCCACCATGTCCAAAGGATATCGTTGCTATGATCCTGTCACACGTCACTTGTACCACTCCTTGGATGTCACTTTTTTGGAAACGATTCCCTTTTTTTCAGGTGCTTCTTCCTCTCTGGAAACTCCAGTAGAGCATATTATGGATGATGTCTCAGTCCTTCCTCGTCCTGTGCCTATTCTTGAATTACCCAGTGACATACCCAGTGACTCTTTGCCTCCGGTCCTTACAACTGACCCGTTACAGGTGTACTCTCGTCGTCCACGCGCTCCAGACCACATGCCAACATCTTCTCCGGAATCAGGTATTTCATCTCCTCCTTTAGTTTCTGATGTTGCTCCTTCTCGTTATCCTACTCGTATTCGTCGTCCTCCTTCACGTTATATTCTTTCGAGTAGTACTAACCATCCAATTTCTAAGTATGTCTCTTATCAGGGTCTATCAAAACCATTTGGCTCATTTGTTAGTGCAGTTGATTCTGTCTCCATTCCTCGCAATGTTCATGAAGCTCTCCAGAATCCAAAGTGGGTGGCCGCTATGAAAACAGAAATGAGTGCTCTTCAGGATAATCAAACTTGGGAACTTGTCTCTCTCCCGAATGGTGAACGTACAGTTGGTTGTAAGTGGGTTTTCAGTGTTAAGTATATGGCAGACGGCACCATTGACCGATATAAGGCCCGTCTTGTGGCTAAAGGCTTCACACAGGTTCCAGGTAAGGATTTCAGGGCTACTTTTGCTTCGGTTGCTAAACTGACCACAGTCCGGCTTCTTGTTTCTCTTGCTGCTTCCTATTCTTGGCCTCTTCATCAGCTTGATGTCAAGAACGCATTTCTTAATGGTGATTTGTCTGAAGTCATCTACATGGATCCCCCTCCTGGTTTTCGTGCTCAGGGGGAGTATTCGGGGAAAGTTTGTTGCCTCCGAAAATCTCTCTATGGATTGAAGCAGTCTCCTCGTGCTTGGTTTAGCCGTTTTAGTGAAGTGGTACTTACTATGGGTTTTATCCGGTGCCACTCAGATCACACATGTTTTCTTCGTCGTAACTCCCATGGGAAGTGTATTATTATCTCAGTTTATGTCGATGATATTATTATTACGGGTGACGATGCTTCAGGTATTGTTCAAGTAAAGCATGATCTCGGGGTGTCATTTGATATTAAAGATTTGGGTCCTCTAAGATATTTCCTTGGTATTGAAGTAGCTCGCTCACGCCATGGTATCTCTTTATCTCAGCGAAAGTATGCTTTGGATCTCCTTCAGGATACTGGTATGCTTGGGTGTAGACCAGCCTCTTCCCCTATGGATCCAAACGTGAAGTTATCTACTGAGTTGGGGGAGTTATTACCTGATCCCTCAGTATATCAGCGCCTTGTGGGTCGTCTCATCTATTTGACGAACACAAGACCGGATTTGACATTTGCTGTAAGTGTTGTGAGTCAGTTTATGCACTCACCTCGGACCTCTCATTTGGATGCTGTGTATCATATTCTCAGATATCTTAAGACTTGTCCGGGTCTTGGTCTATTCTTTAAGACAGGAATACAGTCAGGTCTTTCCTGTTTTACTGATGCAGATTATGCAGGTTCGAAAAGCGACAGACGTTCCACTTCTGGTTTGTGTACTTTTCGTGGTGATCACCTAATATCGTGGAAAAGCAAAAAACAGGCAGTTGTCTCCCGTTCTTCTGCTGAAGCCGAGTATCGTGCCATGGCCCAGGGGACGTGTGAGCTACTTTGGCTCCGTTCTATTCTTGTCGAGTTGGGGTTTCCTGTGAAGGACTCATCTACATTGTTTTGTGATAATAAGTCGACTATCATGTTATCATCCGACTCCGTCCTTTATGAGAGAACAAAGCACATAGAAGTTGATATTCACTTCATTCGTGAGAAAGTTAAGACCGGAATTATTTCACCAAGATTTGTCACCTCACGTGAACAAACAGCAGACATGTTCACTAAGTCTATTGGTCCTGGTCTTCTTAAGTCATCTCTTCGCAAGCTAGGGCTAGTCGATATATTCGCCCCAGCTTGAGGGGGAGTGTTGGAATTAGGAAATAATATATTAGTATCAATCTACATTTATTGGTCATGTTGACCATTTTGATTATTTCCTTTTTCTTTTTATTCTCTTGTCGCGCCCACCCCAAAGAATGGGGGGCGGTCCCCTCGTGGTGTCGCGACCGTTTTACGTTGAGATACGTGAAAGTAGGTGAGGTGTATGAAAAGTGGGAGTAGGGCCAAGTAAGAGTTCAGAGTCGCCACCTAACATTTATTAAGGAGTTAGGATCCCTGCAAAGGCAATCAACATGATCATCTTTGACTTTTGAAAAAAACGTTTTAGAACAGTAAGGCCCTTTAAAAGTGTGACTCGAATAGTCATGCGAAACCAGAGTTCTTGAAGTGGGTTCGGGGACTCGATTATGCCGAGGGAAGGTGTTAGGCACCCTCGAGCATCCATGACACACGGTTGCCAATTTTAGTGATTTTCATAGTAACGGGGCGTAAGTACGAAGTAATAGAGTATAGATGCAAGAATTAGATTCGAGTATCCGTGACATGCAGTTGTCGATTTACATATCTCGACACGAGATAGTTTTGAAAGTATGTATACGTATCTCACCACGAGATAGTTTGAAATTATGTATACGTATCTCGCCACGAGATAGTTTGAAAGTATGTACGTATCTCGACACGAGATAGTTTGAAAGTATGGTTATGGCCGCACCCAAGTATGGGTTGCATACGTATCTCGACACGAGAATCAGGCCGTACGTAGTTCTGTGCTGTGTATGTGCGTGAGTGTTTTGGCCGATCTAGACCGTGAGTGTGTAAAATAGTATTTTTGAGTAAAGTCGGTGTAGCTAGGAACTTTAACCTGCGCGGTGTAGTCCTAGACTTTAACCTTTGAGAAAGTAGTGAGTTGTGAGAAAGTGTTTTTGAGTAAAAAAGTATGGGTAGATCGACCGTGCGACGAGTTTTTTTTGTATTTTTTGTTTTTATGATTTTTTTTTGTCTTTTTGTTTTATGTGCCGGAAGTAAGGGTCGGTGCCCAGTGATGTAAAAATGATGATGTGAAAGTTTTATCAGAAGTACGGGTCGGTGCCCAATGGTTTAGAAAAACTCTACCGGAAGTACGGGTCGGTGCCCAGTGGTTTAGGTTTGAAAGTAGTCGTGAAATAATTGATAAGTTCATAGGTTTGTTACATATAATAAGTATGTACAATAGTAAGTAAATAAAGCAGTAAAGGCGGAATATCCAACCAGTGGATTTATAGGGTGGCCGCACTACTAAGAGTATGAGTTTTAGTATGTTACCTGTGCAGAGGCGACTATTGAAGTTCAGTCGATGTTTGTTGAGAAAGGATGAAAGAAATCCGAGAAGCGTTTGCAGAAATAATCCGAGGAGGCCTAAGTCGTATTTCGACACAAAATCGACTTAAATAGACGTCATGGTTGGGTCCGGAAGGGCCGGAAGAGTCAATTTCGGTACATATACTGTATGTATGAATAGTATCCGTATGTATGAATAGTACCGTATATATGAATAGTATATTGTATGTATGAATAGTATCCGTATGTATACCGTATATATGAATAGTACCCGTACATATACTGTATGTATGAGATTAGAGGTACTTATGATGAAGTTTGGATTTTATTTGGCTAATGTAGCCAAACAGGGCTTAGGAGAGAAAAAGGGTTAAGGATTCCCAAACAAAGCCTAAGGGAGAGAGTGAATTGGTGAATTTTTTAGAATGGGGGGGCCTTGTATTTATAGGAAAATTTTTGATTAAAAAAAAAATTTAATTAAAAAAAATAATAATATTAAAGTAATAAAATATCTAGATATTGTGTGTGTGCGCCGCGATCTCTGGGATTTTCGGAAAGCTACGCGTTTGAAAACTGGACCGGTGGGTTCTCTCAACTAACACAGAATTTTGAAGTCGGAATTGGATTTTTAAAACGTTGTTTGGCCCATATTCGGCACCAGTTATGACAAAACACGCCAATCGATGTGCACTTTTTAAAATCCGGTGTCGGAATGAGATGAAATTACATGGATCCCTTTATTTTAATGTGAGGAGTATTTTTCTCCAGTCAGAAAGTGACTCCTATGGCGCGATTGGCTCAAATCTGGATTACTTAGTCGCTAAGCAAAGAAAATATCTAGATATATGTACAAGCGCCGCGCTTTCGATTTTTCTGGAAGGCAGTGCGACGAAAAATTGGACTTCCGTGGTCCTCTCGACTAACATAGAATTTTGAAGTCGGAATTGGATTTTTAAAACATTGTGTGACCCACATTCGGCACCAGTTATGCCAGAACGCGACAATCGAGGTGAACTGTCCAGAATCCGGTGTCGGAATGAGACGAAATTACATGGATCCCTTTATTTTAATGCGAGGAGTATTTTTCTCCAATCAGAAAGTGACTCCTATGGCGCGATTGGCTCAAATCTGGATTACTTAGTCGCTAAGCAAAGAAAATATCTAGATATCTGTATAAGCATCGCGCTTTCGAATTTTCTGGAAGGCAGTGCGACGAAAACTTGGACTTCCGTGGTCCTCTCGACAAACGCGAAATATTAGTGCAAAAATGAAATTCTTGAAACACTATATGACTCGTATTAAGCATCTGTCTTGACAAATCCGTTAATTAAACTGCACTTTTTTCATAATCCGGTATCGGACTGAGATGAAATTTTAGGGATTTCTCCATCTCGATGTGAAAAGTACTTTAATCCAGATCAAAAATGTCACAGCCGATTTGATCTCGAAGACCAAGGCTTTCTGATGATTTATCAGTATAAATTGACGCGCCTGTGAGTGACCTTATCGCAGTTTTGCAACTTTCTTCGTTTGATGGCAACGAAATTTTCGAAGGCTCTTCATCTTGATAAATATGATTTTTTGGCATCAATTTTAAACCTTCTGAAGTTCTCTGGCGATGAAATAGAATTTTTCCGTTTGATTTCTACGCCTGATAAAGTACTTTTTCCAGATCCGGTGTTCAATTGAGATGAAATTTTAGGAAGTCCTCGGTAATGTCACGCACTTCCATTCTGTCATGAAAGATGTTTGTTCTGATATCCTAAAAGCTAAAAAAGTAATCCTGATCCCTCTCTGGCAAATAGCAGATTTGTCCAAACTTTAAACAATTTGTACTTCTTCGCCCGTGGTTCGATTTTGACGATTCGAAGTCTAGGGACCTTGTATTTATAAGCTCTTCCTACCCATCGGATTCGATGTGCCTTATCTGTCCACCTCTTTGTAGGTGGGAAAAAAAAACGGGCATCTACGGCTGACCCGACATGCTGGTGGGTATTCAAATTGACAACAACTTGATTTGACATTTGATTTGACCTCCGGATATTCTGATTAGGACTCTACCTTTTTCTTCCTCGATTTGCGTACCCAGTGGGCCCCTTGTAACAATTATTTCTTTTTTTGGTAGGTCAAAATGGGGTGTCTACAGCTGCCCCTCTTTGTCATGTTTTGCGAAGCAAATCGTGACAAAGAAACAAGATGACCCATTTTGACCCTTTTCGTTTAAGGGATGAGAATAAGTAAAAAGACGTGCCAGAGTAGGCAAGTGGGTATGAGGTGCCAACGTTGGTGAGTGAATGTGAAATGCCAAAGTAGGCAAGTGAGTATGAGGTATGTAGGCGAGTGAATGTGAAATGCCATCGTAGGCAAGTGAGTATGAGGTGCCCACGTAGGCGAGTGAATGTGAAATACCATCATAGGCAAAGTGAGTATGAGGTGCCAATGTAGGCAAGTGAATGTGAAATGCCATTGTAGGCAAGTGAGTATGAGGTGCCAACATAGGCGAGTGAATGTGAAATGCCATCATAGGCAAGTGAGTATGAGATGCCAATGTGGGCAAGTGAATATGAGTACCTACCAGAGTAGGCAAATAGCTCCGCTGGGGATTGAGAGCGTTACCAGAAAGGGTGAACGACTCTGTTGGAGATTCACATGAGAATCGAGTAGAAGAGGGATGGTGTAGTCAAGAGGTGCATAACCGCGTAATCTCAAACTCTAACAAAACAAGTAGTCAAGTGAGGGTATGGTCGAGCTCTTAAAGCTGCCTACGTATCTCCCGTCGGGAGAATCAGACCGAGCGTAGTTCATACTACGATAGAATAAGAGTGATGAAAAATGTGAGACGAGAGAGCAAAATGCCACGTCGGGGCGTGATTGCTGTGTGTGAGATAGCGAAATGCCACGTGGGGCGTGATCGCTGTGAAATAAGGGAACAAAATGCCGTGTCGGGGCGTGATTGCTGTGAAGTTATAGAGTGACAAAATGCGATTCGCGTGATTGCCTTAAATATAAGAGACGAGAATAGCAAAGTCCGATACGGGTAATTGCCATGGAGATAAGGTCTAACAGAATGCGATGCGCGTGATTGTTGAAGAGATGAGAGAGCAAAAAGCCGAGTAAGGCATGATTGCTGTAAAGAGTTTGAGATAAGAGAAGCAAAATGCCACATGGGGCATTATTGCTGTGAAGTTATAGAGTGGCAAAATGAGATTCGCGTGATTGCCTTGAATATAAGAGACGAGAATAGCAAAGTCCGATACGGGTAATTGCCGTGGAGATAAGGTCCAACAGAATGCGATACGCGTGACCGCTGGGAGTATGAGAGAGTAAAATGCCACGTGAGGTGTGATTTCTATGACGATTCGAGAGCAAAATGCCACGTGAGGCGTGATTGCTGTGAAGAGTGATGAAATTAGCGAAATGCGGTATGCATGATCGCCGTGAAAATGTGGGGATATCAAAATGCAATGCGCGTGATTGCTATAGAGTGCAAGAGGGTAAGAGAAATACCTGATGCTTGATGCCGATGTAAGTTGGATACCGTTGAGGGACTTATACCTGATGGTAGGTGATATGAACAGGACGCCACTTGATGGACTCACTCCTGATATTGAATGATAAATGATGACGTGAATAGGATGCCCCTTGACGGACTCACTTTTGATTCTGATGATTGATTGGGATGCCACTTGACGGACTTACTCCTGATTCTGATGATAGATAGTGTGAATAGGATGCCACTTGATGGACTCACTCCTGATTCCAGTGATTGATAGTGTGAATAGGATGCCACTTGACGGACTCACTCCTGATTCTGGACATAGGTAGTGTGAATAGGATACCACTTGATGGACTTACTCCTAAGCTTAAAGATGTGATTGGGAAGCCTTTTGACGGACTCATTCCTGATAGTGAGATTATGAACGGGATGCCTCTTGATGGATTCATTCCCGGTTCTGATGATGAATTCTGATGCCGAGTAGTGAATAGGATGCCGCTGAAGGGTCTTATACCTGATGCCAGAAGTGAATAGTGGACAGGACGCCGCTGGGGGCTTATACCTGATGCTGATTTTGATTATGGATTCTGATGATGAGTGAACAGGATGCCGCTTGAGGGTCTCACACCTGATTCCTGATTTGAGCGTGAACGGTTAGACCTGAGCGAGGGATAGATTTCTTGACAATCTACCGAGGAGAAGACCGGTTTGATATGTGGATCCGAGCAGATGGATCAATGTGAAGTTGGTGAGTCTGAGCAAGGGTTGATATCGTGGCTCAGTTAGTGGTGAGCTTTTGGGCTATTTGAGAGGATTGCAGGAACTAGTTGCCCCTGCTATTAAAGTATGCATTGTCTGCTATGCTGAAAGATATGAATGGATTTTGAAAGTCATGTCATGCTAAGTATAAGTATTTACAAGAGTATGATGCATGAATCTATCATCTGTGAAAGAATGCTCATGAGTTAGTGGATATTGAATGTCTTGTCGCCTGTTGAGTACTAGAAGACAAAGTATTTGACTGTATGAGCTTAGTGCCCCAGTGATCGTTCTTCAGAAGGATCCAGTTTTTCAGTATTTGATTTCTCTCGAGCTTTCCTTCTCTCTGAAACCATTTTTACCTTCGGCGCCCTCACGGGTTTTCACCGAATCCGGTTATGTGATTGCTGCACTTCAGTGTATCTTGTGATTTGAAAGTATGTGGCACTCCCGTCGTTTGGAATGATGCAAGTATGTGATCTTGTGAACCCAACAAGGCTTGTATCAATCAAAGTGGACTTTACTGGGTTGTAACGTAGGCAAGGGTCTTGGGATGAGAAATGAATGGATCGCATGAAGGCTCAAAGTTTATTTTGACAAGTCGGTTGAGATTCCTGAGATCACCTTATGCCTTGCTTTTTTTTTTTCCTTCTTTTGATTTTGCTCTTTTTCTTTTTGTTCTTGTTTTTTGTATTCATCCCAATCTATTGTGAGAATTGCCCCAGTTTAAAGTATGTATCCGAGTCGGATCGTACCTTTTGTGGATGTGCTCCAGCTTTGCATTGAGTTCTATTTTGTTTGTTTTCTCTTTCTTTTTCCTTTTCGCATTACCCCAGTATAGGGGGTGATCCTCAGGGGTTTAAGTTTGAAAAGAAATCATTGTATGGCTCAAGTGGGCTAACGAGGGAAAGTAGTGTATAGATAGCTGAAATGATTGCCTCTAATCATTTTGACACAAGTCGAGTCGGGTTCAGAGATCACATATATGCAACATTGAAGTTAGAGATCCTGAGAATGAGTATTTACTTTCCTGACCAAGATTGAGGGGCCCCATGTGGGCCAGCAGTGATCATGATGACCTCTTTTGCTGAGATGTGGGGGGCAAAGATTGCCCTAGTCTTTGTATGTCATGATCCTGAGAATGGACCAAGGACTGTTCTTGAATGCCCGTCGGCTGTCCGCTCCGTTCTTGTGTCCTCAGATGACATTAAGCTGTCATAGAGAAGTATGCTTTTGTCACCTGATTCTTGTTAAGATGTGAGCATCGTCAGAGGATGAAATGGCCGATTTGTGAACTTGAGTCGTTTCTCGGCATGACCTTGTGTTGATCGTACTTTCAGGTAGGATCGAACATAGCTTTGTTACGTCCAGAAGTCTAGTACAATGTCTAATTCGTATTCAACAAGTAGTAAGACAGTCATATCCAACATACTCATGAGATTTAAGGAATGAGAGCAGATGACAGCTATTGAATGATGAAAAGAATGAGTTTTGTTTTTGTTTTTGTTTGAAAGTATGCGCTTATGCAAAGCAGACAAAGCATAAATTCAATACTATGGAGAAACTGCCCCTGTATGGCAGATGATGAGGAGTAATGTTTCAAGACAGTGGGCCGAGTATTGGGTCTCTTACGAGAGTCATCTTGGGCATGGACAGAGCTTGTGGATGTATATGGGTAGAAGTAGGCCTATTGGTTCAGCGGCTTGAAGGTTCGAACAATCGCGAATGCGCTGAAACTGCTCGGATTTGACCTCTGCGGATTTTGTCATCTGCCCTGCTCAGGCTAAATATTTGGATTTGGAAGTTGGATTTGAAAATCAGAGATGTTTGACTGGTTGTCCATTCAGACTTTCTCAATCCGTGGAGAAGTCGGTGATACCGGGAGTAGGCTGAGCGTGTAGAAGCTTCCCATGTTGACCTCTATAAAAAATGTACCTGGTATCGGAGGTCAGAAGAAGTAAAGGTAGACGTAAAGTTAGTAAGTCGCTTCAAAGAAAAGAAATGGTGATTCTTCTCCCAGTGACTCGTTAGAGATGAGAGAGTACTGCCCCAGTATAACGTGTGTTCCCAAGGTATGAGATGCATCTGGATAGCCTTTCGGCGTCACCAAATGTCTTTGAAAAATGGATTTGTCCTTGGGGAGTTTTATTTTTGTTTTTGAAAGGTGAGAATGAGCTTTGAAAAAGTCTGGCAGCCTTCCGGCGCCGTTTATGAGTTTTTTTTTTTTTTTTTTAAAGTTTATCCAACCCTGGTCTATATACAGGTGCAAGGGGAAGATAAAGAAGAATCGGGTAGCCTTTCGGAGCCATTTTATGAATTTGAGAGAGTGTATCCATCCTTGTTAAAATGTAAGGATATGATGAGTAAGAATGCGCAGCCTTTCGGCGCCGTTTTGAGTTTGAAAAGTTTTTCCCCCCTTTGTTTGTAAAAGCACAGGGGGAAGACAGAGAAGGATCTGGTAGCTCGTCGGCTCCGTTTATTAGTTTTGAAAAGTTTTCCGTCCCTAGTTTATATAAGGGGAGGATGGAAAAGAATTGGGTAGCCTAAAGACGCCGTAATATGTTTTTTTTTAAAGTGTTTCCACCCTTGGTTTATATAAGGGGATGATAGAAAAGAATCGGATAGCCTATCGGCATCGTTTCGTATTTTTGAAAAGTTTTGAATGCACACGTGCAGAATGTGACTATGTGGAGAGGTTGACATCTAATGTAGACTTATTTAGGTCCGGTTCCCGAACCTTCAAACCTCCGGTGCCGTAACACCTTCTCAGGTTGGTGGTTTCGAGCGGAGGAACTTTCGGTGCTGGTACCGACGGTACTACCGCAACGGCCATGCCACTTACTGATCCTCCTATCTAATCTTAAAAGGTTTCAGTTTCAGAAACGGGTTATGTCATGCTTGATGCAAGTGTGTAGTGTGTATAGCGGTAAAGTACGACATTGGCCTTGTAGTTTCAGTATGGCATTGGCCTTGTAGTGTCTTTTGAGTCGCAGGTACCTGTGCAAACAAGTTTCGTCACCTGCAAAAGAATTATAGAAGTACATAGTTGTTAATAAAACAAATGCCCCATTAGTATGAAAACCACCAAAGTGACGGCCTGAGTCCTCTTAAGCTCAATTCCCCAGCAGAGTCGCCAGCTGTCGCGCCCACCCCAAAGAATGGGGGGCGGTCCCCTCGTGGTGTCGCGACCGTTTTACGTTGAGATACGTGAAAGTAGGTGAGGTGTATGAAAAGTGGGAGTAGGGCCAAGTAAGAGTTCAGAGTCGCCACCTAACATTTATTCAGGAGTTAGGATCCCTGCAAAGGCAATCAACATGATCATCTTTGACTTTTGAAAAAAACGTTTTAGAACAGTAAGGCCCTTTAAAAGTGTGACTCGAATAGTCATGCGAAACCAGAGTTCTTGAAGTGGGTTCGGGGACTCGATTATGCCGAGGGAAGGTGTTAGGCACCCTCGAGCATCCATGACACACGGTTGCCAATTTTAGTGATTTTCATAATAACGGGGCGTAAGTACGAAGTAATAGAGTATAGATGCAAGAATTAGATTCGAGTATCCGTGACATGCAGTTGTCGATTTACATATCTCGACACGAGATAGTTTTGAAAGTATGTATACGTATCTCACCACGAGATAGTTTGAAATTATGTATACGTATCTCGCCACGAGATAGTTTGAAAGTATGTACGTATCTCGACACGAGATAGTTTGAAAGTATGGTTATGGCCGCACCCAAGTATGGGTTGCATACGTATCTCGACACGAGAATCAGGCCGTACGTAGTTCTGTGCTGTGTATGTGCGTGAGTGTTTTGGCCGATCTAGACCGTGAGTGTGTAAAATAGTATTTTTGAGTAAAGTCGGTGTAGCTAGGAACTTTAACCTGCGCGGTGTAGTCCTAGACTTTAACCTTTGAGAAAGTAGTGAGTTGTGAGAAAGTGTTTTTGAGTAAAAAAGTCTGGGTAGATCGACCGTGCGACGAGTTTTTTTTGTATTTTTTGTTTTTATGATTTTTTTTTGTCTTTTTGTTTTATGTGCCGGAAGTAAGGGTCGGTGCCCAGTGATGTAAAAATGATGATGTGAAAGTTTTATCAGAAGTACGGGTCGGTGCCCAATGGTTTAGAAAAACTCTACCGGAAGTACGGGTCGGTGCCCAGTGGTTTAGGTTTGAAAGTAGTCGTGAAATAATTGATAAGTTCATAGGTTTGTTACATATAATAAGTATGTACAACAGTAAGTAAATAAAGCAGTAAAGGCGGAATATCCAACCAGTGAATTTATAGGGTGGCCGCACTACTAAGAGTATGAGTTTTAGTATGTTACCTGTGCAGAGGCGACTATTGAAGTTCAGTCGATGTTTGTTGAGAAAGGATGAAAGAAATCCGAGAAGCGTTTGCAGAAATAATCCGAGGAGGCCTAAGTCGTATTTCGACACAAAATCGACTTAAATAGACGTCATGGTTGGGTCCGGAAGGGCCGGAAGAGTCAATTTCAGTACATATACTGTATGTATGAATAGTATCCGTATGTATGAATAGTACCGTATATATGAATAGTATATTGTATGTATGAATAGTATCCGTATGTATACCGTATATATGAATAGTACCCGTACATATACTGTATGTATGAGATTAGAGGTACTTATGATGAAGTTTGGATTTTATTTGGCTAATGTAGCCAAACAGGGCTTAGGAGAGAAAAAGGGTTAAGGATTCCCAAACAAAGCCTAAGGGGGAGAGTGAATTGGTGAATTTTTTAGAATGGGGGGGCCTTGTATTTATAGGAAAATTTTTGATTAAAAAAAAAATTTAATTAAAAAAAATAATAATATTAAAGTAATAAAATATCTAGATATTGTGTGTGTGCGCCGCGATCTCTGGGATTTTCGGAAAGCTACGCGTTTGAAAACTGGACCGGTGGGTTCTCTCAACTAACACAGAATTTTGAAGTCGGAATTGGATTTTTAAAACGTTGTTTGGCCCATATTCGGCACCAGTTATGACAAAACACGCCAATCGATGTGCACTTTTCAAAATCCGGTGTCGGAATGAGACGAAATTACATGGATCCCTTTATTTTAATGTGAGGAGTATTTTTCTCCAGTCAGAAAGTGACTCCTATGGCGCGATTGGCTCAAATCTGGATTACTTAGTCGCTAAGCAAAGAAAATATCTAGATATATGTACAAGCGCCGCACTTTCGATTTTTCTGGAAGGCAGTGCGACGAAAAATTGGACTTCCGTGGTCCTCTCGACTAACATAGAATTTTGAAGTCGGAATTGGATTTTTAAAACATTGTGTGACCCACATTCGGCACCAGTTATGCCAGAACGCGACAATCGAGGTGAACTGTCCAGAATCCGGTGTCGGAATGAGACGAAATTACATGGATCCCTTTATTTTAATGCGAGGAGTATTTTTCTCCAATCAGAAAGTGACTCCTATGGCGCGATTGGCTTAAATCTGGATTACTTAGTCGCTAAGCAAAGAAAATATCTAGATATCTGTATAAGCATCGCGCTTTCGAATTTTCTGGAAGGCAGTGCGACGAAAACTTGGACTTCCGTGGTCCTCTCGACAAACGCGAAATATTAGTGCAAAAATGAAATTCTTGAAACACTATATGACTCGTATTAAGCATCTGTCTTGACAAATCCGTTAATTAAACTGCACTTTTTTCATAATCCGGTATCGGACTGAGATGAAATTTTAGGGATTTCTCCATCTCGATGTGAAAAGTACTTTAATCCAGATCAAAAATGTCACAGCCGATTTGATCTCGAAGACCAAGGCTTTCTGATGATTTATCAGTATAAATTGACGCGCCTGTGAGTGACCTTATCGCAGTTTTGCAACTTTCTTCGTTTGATGGCAACGAAATTTTCGAAGGCTCTTCATCTTGATAAATATGATTTTTTGGCATCAATTTTAAACCTTCTGAAGTTCTCTGGCGATGAAATAGAATTTTTCCGTTTGATTTCTACGCCTGATAAAGTACTTTTTCCAGATCCGGTGTTCAATTGAGATGAAATTTTAGGAAGTCCTCGGTAATGTCACGCACTTCCATTCTGTCATGAAAGATGTTTGTTCTGATATCCTAAAAGCTAAAAAAGTAATCCTGATCCCTCTCTGGCAAATAGCAGATTTGTCCAAACTTTAAACAATTTGTACTTCTTCGCCCGTGGTTCGATTTTGACGATTCGAAGTCTAGGGACCTTGTATTTATAAGCTCTTCCTACCCATCGGATTCGATGTGCCTTATCTGTCCACCTCTTTGTAGGTGGGAAAAAAAAACGGGCATCTACGGCTGACCCGACATGCTGGTGGGTATTCAAATTGACAACAACTTGATTTGACATTTGATTTGACCTCCGGATATTCTGATTAGGACTCTACCTTTTTCTTCCTCGATTTGCGTACCCAGTGGGCCCCTTGTAACAATTATTTCTTTTTTTGGTAGGTCAAAATGGGGTGTCTACATCTCTTTTATTCTCTTTCCTTTTTACTGCTCTTCTGTTTGCTATATAAGATGTACATACAGTGATAATAAAATTATCCCTTTCTCTACATTCTTTTATAACAAATACTGGTATTTTTGTGTATTCAGTGACCTATCAATACGAAAATTCAATGAATTGTCCTGGGGAGTTTCTTAGATGCTTCTGATACAAAAATTCAAACATATAAAGTTTAATCCAAACTTGGTCCAGGAATAAGTCAAATGTCTTTACAATGTTCAGGGACTGATTACAAGATTCCAGAATGCATTGCAGTTTGTGTTCTAGTTTAAAATGCAGTTTACTACTTCTGAACAAACATTCTTTTTTTTGGTTAACAAAATGGAAATGCAGGTGTATATTGTACGAATAGATACAAGTGTATATTTTGTTTTAGTAAGCCTTATGCTTGGGGACGATCACAAAGATTTCAATGTATAGAAACCGTAAATTAGTCTAATTAGATATTTCCCAACTCACGTTAGCTATACCTAGATTGTCCATTGCCATCAACTGGACCAAAACATGCTGGTGCAGTTGTCCTACTAAGATTACACTCACGCCATTTTTCCAACAATAAACAATTAGATAGTGTTCAGAATATGAAGTACCCTTCTCAAAAAAAAAAAAAAGAAAAGAAAAGAATCTGAAGTACCAAATTTAGTATATTTGGAAATACTATTGATGAACATATACATGAATTATTAGCTGCAGAATACTAATAATAAAAAATTTTCAATATACAATCAACGCCCTGTATTAATGAGAGACTCAGATATCACTAGAGAGGCCTTAGAACAGGTTGAATGGGTAGAAGAGTGCTGTGGAATGTTGTACTCATTGAGCCCTCCCCACTGTTCTTGTGTCAAAAGGGCATCCAATTCTTCAGGGAGCGAAGCATCACCCTTCAAGTACCGCAAAACCAGGGACATGTTTGGCCTAACTGCAGCTACAAGGTGTGAACAAAGCATTCCTATCTTCAAAACCACCTTCATCTCATCTTCCTTGAAATCATTCTTTAATTTTGGATCCACCGTATTCAAAATTTCCCCTTTTCTCAAACATTCCAACACCCAATCCACCAAAATTACCTCTTCTGCCCTTGCTCGTGGCTCCACCGGTCTCCTACCACAAGCAACCTCCAAACAAAACGCTCCAAATGCAAAAACATCTGTGCTAGTAGTGGATTTTCCATTTCTAGCAAGCTCGGGTGCAATGTAGCCCATCGTGCCCGCTACATGAGTTGTTTGTGGATCTTTTCCATGTTCGATACATCTAGCAAGTCCGAAATCACCCAATTTACCATTTAATTCACCGTCCAGTAACACATTGCTCGCCTTGACATCTCTGTGGATTACCACTTCAACCCATTCTTCGTGCAAGTAGGCTAGTCCTGTAGCCACGTCTTTGATGATTTTTAATCTTTGGTCCCAATTAAGAGTGGCCTCTGGCTGATTGAAGATAAACTTATCTAGACTCGTATTAGGCATATAGTCGTATACTAAGAAAAACTCACCTTTTCGTCTACAATAACCAATGAGTCGGACCAAATTGGGGTGTCTCAGCCTCCCAATTGTGGCTATTTCAGCTACAAATTCCTTCATTCCTTGTCGCGACTTTTGTGAAATTCTCTTCACTGCAACTTGAATATTAGATACGGGTAACATGCCTCTATAAACCTTCCCAAAACCTCCTTTTCCTAGAAGTTCTTTGTCTTTGAAACCTTTGGTGGCTGAAAAGAGATCCTTGTATGGAAACCTGTGAGGCCCATATTGAACTTCCCAATCTTCCACTATATCAGCAAATTTAGCTTTTCTTTTCATCAAGAAAAGGATGACAAAAACTGATATTAGTACAGAAACTAGTCCTGTTGCTGACAACCCACTGGCCAGAATTGTTTTCTTCTTCTTGGATTTTTTTTTTTTGCGTGTAAGAGATGAAATCCGGGAAAGATCAAGCTCCTGAGCTTTTCCATTTAATTGGAAACTCCATCCCAAAACATAAGTTGATTGTACAAACCTGCCATTGGATGACGAAAAACCCACATACATTTGGTCCAAGATGTATGGCGAAATATCAATGTCTAATGACAAGGTTGGGATAATGGGTTTTTCAATATCTATAGGAGACAATGTCACATTAAGTTGCTTTTTCATACCATCATAATCCACCCAAGCCAAGATTGGATCACCACTTGAGAGTGTTATGTTCTTGAAATCACCATGATCATTCGTAAAGTAACCTGCAGGACTGGATTTGATAGATGTCAAACTATTAATGTCAATACCAACATGGTTGTTATTTATATCACCAAACTCTGGATTTCTTGATGTGTCAAACTCAACGGCAACAATATGGTTTGATGGGTCTCCATAGTTCGTGTCATTGAATAAGCCCAGATATTGAGCAGGTAACCCATGTATTTCTTTTGAGGGAGCAATTAAAAAAGCCATTCCCTGCCCGCCCAAATCAGTCTCGCGAACAAGGGAAAATACAAATGTAGTGGAGAAATTAGATAAAGCATTACCGTTTGATAAATTCTTGAAATTAAGCGGAAAAGAATAGAAAGCTTGGCCAACACCGAAGGTTGATGCGTTGGTGAGCCTAAAGGCACCATCAGAATTGACCTCAGCTAAACCATTTAGGTTCCAGTTACCGTTGAAAATGAAGCCACCATTATTAGAGGCTGCCAATAATTTGATTAGGAGGAAGAGTACAAGATAGGTTTTAAAGAACATGGCTTAAGAATTCGTTTGAACTGTAAATTTTCTAATTTGTGTTCATGGATGAAGGAAAGTATGATATTGATAGTACTCAAAAAAAAAAAAAAAAATTTCTTAACTGGAAGAATTGTTTTTGTGTGAGTGGAAAAGTATAAGAGACTATTAGGAAGTTTTGACTGTTGCAATCCAATGGATGTTCATTGTGGCTTCCAAAGTCACTTGGTAGTTGGTGGGTGGGGTCGTGTATTAGACCAGTTTGGCTGCCATAGACCAGTTTGTCTGCTCATCCCTTCCGAGAAATTATTGGCAAGAAATCGTCCAACAGGTGATACGGTGGGGTCGTGTATTAGACCAATTAATGTATCCTTCCTACCAATATGTTAAAAATTAACGGCTTGACGACACCTTGATTACAAAGTCAAAATAGCAAGTTTGTGTTGATGACATTATATAATTATATTAAAGACACCACTTGCACAAAGAAAGTTTATGTGAACTTTCAATGACAGCTACTGGTATTTTGTGTATTCAGTGAATGTGCTTTGGGAGTTTATTAGATTCTTCTGATTGAAAATTCAAACATGTTAATCCAAAATTAGTCTACATGATGTTCAGGGACTGATTACGCGTTTTGGAAAAACCAAGATCCCACAATGTACTGTAATTGTGTTCCAGTTTAAAAATGCAGTTTACTACTTTCTACATCTAACTTTAGAACAAAAGTAAAAGGAATGAGAAAGAAGTTGTCTTACTCTCAATACAATTCTTCATCCTCATCTTCCTAATTATTTATACACATACACAATTAAACATACATAAAAAGGCTAGTAGATGCTAAAATGGTACTGGCCGTGCTTTGATACTAATAAGTTAGTAGTAGAATTTTGCATGCAACTACGAAATCTTGTCCAATTGGCAGCATGGGCTTAACTTCGTCGGCCACTGCTTTTGTGTGCATGATTAGGTTGGATTGACGAAACCAAATAGATTTGCATTTGATGCATAGGTCTTTGAATTTACTTGAATTGCATGTTCTCTAATAAACAGAGTTCTCTGAGTTTTGGCAATGCTGTTAAATTGATCCTTCTTGTCATCGCTGAGGAAAACCAAGAAACAAAGCTTCCTCAAGATTCAAGGACAATTTTTTTTTTTTTTTTTTGCTGAGCAAAAAAGTTTAATAAAACATGGAAAAATCCATGAAAGGACAATTT
Organism: Hydrangea macrophylla; assembly: GCA_033977485.1. Classification (NCBI taxonomy): domain Eukaryota; kingdom Viridiplantae; phylum Streptophyta; class Magnoliopsida; order Cornales; family Hydrangeaceae; genus Hydrangea; species Hydrangea macrophylla. Next base: position 114,437,314 of record CM066983.1, read on the forward strand.
AGATGTAGAGCGTCCATGGTAACATTGCGGTTGAATTGTTTTCTTTTTTTTTTTTTTTTTTTTTTTTTGTATTCATGGTTGACTCTCATACGAAAGGAATTCACTCCAAAAATGGAAACAAAAACAGAAAATCAAGAACCACAACGCTAACATGTGAGCCTAGTGTATCAGCTGTTTTCCCTCCCAGTAAGTTGTTTCCTTTGTAAATCATGGACTGCTAGTTTCCATGTTACTTATGTTGAGGAATTTTCAAAATAAGGATTTAAGAGTGAGCGGGATTTGAATTAGAAATGATGGGTCGCGCCCATTGAGATTGAATCCGAACTGATGGGTCGCAACCATTCAGATTTGATTCAATATTAAATTCAAAACCATGGGTTGTATCCCTTAGACCAATAGTCACAAGGTTAATAGACGCAAATGTCTATGAAGGGACACCAAGCATTCTATGAATAGAATGGATCAATTCTCATTTGTATGTTGAATATATATCTCTCTTCTTCCTCATGAAAAATTAGGAGTTTAAATTCTGTTGGTTTTCTTTACATAAAATACATATTTCTAGATTCTGTTTTCTGCAGAAATAGAATTCTAGAACTGGCTTTTACTTCTTGGTGGATATTTTGGGCTATCTTCAATAGTGCATATTGCAGATAGGGTTGGCTTCGTTGTACCTTGAATACAGATTTGCGGAATACCCGTTTGCACACCAAATGATAATTATGGTGGGGGGAAATACTGTATTTAGGGAAGTGTCCCGTACACGCCTTGAAGCATATCATTGGAATACATTTTGCGACATTGTTTCTTGGTGGATTTTGGAGATATTGAAGACAAATTTATCAACAATCTAAATACAGTATTTATGCGAATTCATATTTAGCAAAGTCTCTGCGCTAAAGGACGGTAAATTAATGCTTCATAGTCGATAAGTTATTTCTTCTCCTGCTTTATTAAATCCATGATTTTGATAGCATTTACTTGTGTATGCATTACGATTACTTGAAAAATACTATTCTGTGAAATTTTTAATTTCGGTACATATACATCATACACTATTTGTGTTTTGATATTGAATAGTAGCACCGTTTCAGAATAGGAAATCTTAAGACAATTTTCTACATATCTGGTTTGCAAATTTGGAAAACAGTTTCAAAATCTGAGTTTAATATTAACATAGATATAATTTTTGAAACTTGGCTTGTCTTCTTTAGTCACTGGGTTGATTCACATAAATAGAGAATAAATTTCAAATGGGAATCTAAATTGATTCAAGTATTACACTTAATTTTTCGGTTAAATAAGCATTTTCTTAAAATATGGATATGGAAATTTTTACTTCAAAATCTACTGTTTGTATGATATTTATGTAAATCATATGTTTGTAAATTTACATATGGTGATTTGCTTTTTATATTTCTGGAACTGTATGTGCATGCACTCCGTGATTGGAACACTGTGAAATATTGGTATAGAATTTGATATTTTTTTTGTGAGTAATCAGTAGGCACTGAACCGTCATGTGTTGGTTTGGAAGTGACTGGGTTTCTTTTTAAGTTGTGTTGGTTCATGTAAGGAACAAACATGAAAACTCAGAAGTGTTAATTTCTGCAAATAAGACCTATTCTTTTCGTGAATTTGAACCATGTTTTAGCCAAACGTGGAGTATGTTTTTGTGAAACGATACAATTGTATCAAAATTTCCAGCCTGTGGGTTTTGCAAACAGTTTTTGTTTCAAAAGGTGTGTATTATGTTTTGGCATCCTTTTAAATTAAATTTAAATGGTTCAATCTGTGTTTTATATGCGTTATTTTATATAGCACCGCTCATAACCATTATGCCTATTTATGGTGGCGGATCAGTCAAATGGTTTCCTATATTTTTTAGCCCAACGTTTCTGTAAGTTTACAATGGGATCCCCAAGTTCATATTAATTGCAATTTCACCCTATTAATCTTGGGATTTTTGGTTAAGCCTCTAAAAATTTTAAATGTTATCCCAATACTTGTCAATTGATAGTGTTGAGGATAGAATTCAAGAAAGAATTGTTAGTTTCTTCCTCTTGATCCATGATGTGATTCTAATAGAAGTTAAAACTATTCAAACACCATGTTTTTATAATTGTCGTATGCCACTTACAGGTTTTCAAAGTCAATTTAAAGTCAATTTATGTTTGACAGTTTTTCTTTCCAATCTTAAAATTCATAAAACGGTACATATATATATACTAGTAAAACAACACGTGCGTTGCACGTGGTTGGTGCTCATATTATTAAAGTAGTTATCAAAGACAAAGTCATATTTGAAATTGCAACTACTATGTGTAAAAATTGATAAAAATGAAACGCATTGTCATATATAACTCATAAGTAAGTTGATTGAAATAGTGTTATGGACCCAAAATTAAGGCAACTAAAATTCTAAGAAGGGGAAATAAAAAGTACAATTAATAAAAGTATAGAATCATGATAATGGTTTGTAATGAGATCATGATAATGTGGCAAAATTTAAAATTTTAATTATCATAACTCATAATTATAGTTGATTAATGAATAATCTAGTGTAAACAAGAATAGAAAAATACATTATCCTCACATAAGAAAACAATATAAAATACTTATTTATTGTGACTTAAACTTGGAAATATCTTCTCTAGTAATTAAACTCTAAAGACTATTACAAATTGTTTATGTATTTGCAAACTTAATCTTTTTCTATTTTGATTTTATCCTTCACGGCACGTTTCTTCTTTCCATCAGCTTTCTCTAATCTTTGTTTCCTTTTCTTGAAACTTCGGATGTTTTCATCGTCTTCAATAACTATTGGTCTCATATCTTCCACCCGCTCAAGTGATTGAACAATGATGCTTTTATCTGATGAGAAATCTTTGCCATCTGTAGGTAATTTGAAGTAGAACTTGTGTTCTTGTAATTTGCATGAACACACATTTTTATAAAACTTGGACCTATTACACCCCTGTGTTTGCAGTAATATTATAATTAGATAGATGTTTAAATGACAAGTCAAACAACAATATAAAATTTGTTGTTAAAGCATCGGAATACGTACCTCATTTATGGAAGCAATATCTTCTAATATTGGACATCCTATTAAAATCTATGCTGGCTCGTCAAACAGAACAACATTAATTGTATTTGTCCCATTAACAGTTTCTAGTCTCACAATATACCTTAATAAGAAATAAAGCTTAGTATTCTTGTGAAAAAGTACCAATATTAGGCTAAGTTTTGGTTATTAAATATACATGTTACCTTGGACTATATTCTACATTCTGTTTTTGGCAAGTTGTGCATTCTGTTCCATCTTCATTTATGACTATTTTTTTGCCGCATGTTTTGCACGCATCATACCATGGTAGGTCTTGGTTGAAAATTCTTTCAACGGTTGATTGAAAGTAATACCACTTATTCTGTTTATTATTTTTTTTAAAAAAAGTTAGTATTAAAGTAATTCAAATCTATACTTAGTTTTGTGAAGTTATAGTAGCATTACCTTTTTTTTTATATATAGATTTCGGGTTAGATAATATCTCTCCGGCTTTGACTTCTATAGCTTCATTCATTTGGGGTTTGAATGTCAATAATTTTGATTTTCCAGTTTTCTTGGAAGATTTCAACCTGGATTTTTATTGTAAAATATTGAAGCATACAAATAAAGATTGAACTTAGAAATGTAACAAATTTCATTTAACCAATATGCATATCACTCACGAACTTGTCAATATTGGTTATTTAATAGTCCTTGCATCTCAAATTAAGAGTCCTTGATTCCATTTTCTGATATCCCATTTTAAGAGTCACTTTGAAAAATCAATATACTTTTAACTACACACTTTTCGAGTTTAGTCTTTACTCTATAAAACTCTTCCACTTTTTCTTTGATATGAATTTTGAAATTCAAAAGGATGATAATGAAAAATTATAAAATTTCACAAGAATCAAAGATTTCACTTAAAAATTTTGAATTGCCATAAAGAGACTCTTAATATGGAACAAAGAGAGTATAACTTTGTCTGCTATTCAAATCACTCATTGATTAATGATTAGAGTTATAGTACATTACCGGTTTTTTAGTTCGCTACTTCTTTTTCGGTTGGATCCAGTTGTATGCTTGATTGGAATGAAGTTGAAATTTGGAATTTACCAGCAGTAGGATATCACTTTACATTTGTTCCACTATATATGTATGAGCATAAATACAACTTATAGACACTTGTATACCTATATATATATATATGTAATCATAAAAAATTTACCTTTATATTCTGTTCGTTTATTTTTGAAATTGCTATAATTGGTTGTTGAGTAGCTAACTCTTCGAGCTTTTGTCCCTCATTAATTGCCAAGTCACTCTACAGATTTAGTGATATTGATTGTAGGCTGTAACATAAGTTATGTATAAGGTTTAAATATGTATTGAGATATACTCTTTTAATTATAAATTTGATACTTACTCATTTTGTAGAATAATTTCTCTTTTATGAGTTACTTCACCATTTCTTTTTGTGATCACATCACTTGGTTCGACCGTGATGATGGTTCATCACCATTTCCAATTCGTAGAAGTAGCTCGCTAAAGTGTGAATCACTTCTTGCTCTCATATTTTTTTGTTAAGGTTAACCTCTTCATTCTTGGCCAGAGATATGACTTTACCAGACTTGCATTAACAGTCTGTTCTCTTGTAGCTCGAGGCACTGTTGGTAATACTTGACGGAAAATCCCCTCCAAACACCATAACTTTTCCTCCAAAATCTTCCTAGTTGTCTTAGATGTCTTTTAATGTTCTGTCAAGTGTCTCAATAGCCCAACGTCTTGCCATTGGTGCTGCATCCCAAATAATTAACTTTGCTTCACGTAATAGCTTTGTTGTTCCACTTTGTTTTGGTATGTTGCATATACTGGTCTCATTAGCATTGATGGGTATTTTAAAGCGTGAATGTGCAATTCGTCCACCAGGGATTATAACAACTGCTGTAGCAAGAGCTATCATTTTTCGCGATCTGGTCGCAAGTAAGGCATGATAAAGATATGTTTTACCAGTTCCTCCAGGGCCATCAATAAAAAGTACACCACTTCTTCCAATATTAACTCGGTCTAATATTTCTTTAAATACTATTTATTGCTCGATGTTTAAACTTGACTCTGAGTCTGAGTAACAATCTTCTGGATGAACATGAATTGACATTTCATCTCTGATTTCTCTTGGATAATTTTGTTCCGAGTGGTAGGCTTCATGTTGTATACTTGGCAGGTCATAATTCTCAATACTTTTACCCATACTTTTCGAGTAAAAGTTAAAACTTGTAACAGTATTTGAAATTTGCAACTTCATTGAATTATCATCACATCTAAAATCTTCAGACATTGCTTCAAAATAATCATCCCATAATTTCTTACATTAGCTGGTTCACAATAAACCAATATTGTTGCAAACAATCTGCGAAGGGCATGAGGCATTTGGAAGGTGGTTGCCTCATTTAAGAACTCTGAAATACTTTGATCAGATTCAAGTAAGCCTTTTTTTTTTTGCAGATTCTGTAAAAGTTTTACAGCTGATACGGTTGATTGTTAACAAATCTTCATATGATGTTGGCCCTCTAACATAAAGTAATAGTACTCTTAAATAATATCTTTTCACCTTTCGCCGGATGTGCTCCATTTATTCCACCAATCACTTCCCCTTTCTTTCTTTCATACCAACGTTTATTTTTACTATCCCACACATAGTACTCTGGAAATTCACTATACAAAAGTGCTCTGGCCTATTCACTCTTGGAACACATCCTGAAAATTCTGTAGGTATTGCTTTGGAATTTTGATCAAAATTTATAACATCTCTCAAGTTTTGATTATTCCAGTAAGTCACACACTGCTTATTCGAAAGGTGTAACTGCAAGTTTATGACAGTAGGGTGAATCTCATTCAAGTTGAACTCGTATATTCTCCATATTGCATCTTAAGCTGATACCCATCTTGCATCTTGAAATTGTTTTATTTAATCAACTATTTTTTCACCATCATTGTGTGCGACATGCATTGAAATTTTATCATGTCCCTTGTAGATGTACTTGTAAAGGTATTTAACTGCTTTTGGACCAGAGCATACTTCAACATTGATATGACAATTATATCTTATAAGGAGATACGGATTATAAGGGACGACCCATTGATTATTGAGCACATTATTGTGAACTGTCACTTTTACTTTGCCATTTGTCCTTCTGTAAATTGGATATCCATCTTTAGCACATATTGTCTTAGCACACAAGGGTCGAGGGTAATGATATTTGCACTCTCCATTTACCATACATGCATTGCTTTTATTCAATTCTCCACAAGGGCTGTGCATCATGTGTTTTTACGACCAACTGATATAGACGTGGCTACTTTTATTTATCTGGAATTTCTACAGACGCAAATTTGTCATATTTATCTGGGCCTGAGATTTTGAATTATGGCATTAATATAATCAACATCCTTTTTTTGGAATTCAATGATGTGAACATATACTGCTACTTTGCCAAAAATTTCTTTCCTAAATAATTGGTCTTTTAGATCTTGGAACTTAGCACGAAATACTTTGAAATCAAATCAGGCCTGTCCAGTGGACGTTGGCATTCTCTTAGGTTATCAAGTATCTCTTTCTACTCTGGAGTACAAGTCATTGTGATGAATAGATCCGATTTTCCAAATCGTTGAACTAATGCCATCGCATCAAGATATCTACAGCGCATATCTCTTGGGCCTCCAACAAAAGAGGCAGGAAGTACTATCCTTTGACCTACTTGGTTGCCTCTAGTTTCTCCAACTGTTGCAGCATCTACAATCCCTTGATAAAGTTCAGATCTGATATGTGATTGCCTCTTCCTGTAATAATCCAACCTAGTTGTTTCAAGCTTTATGTACATATCGACAGAAAACTGTTGCAATAACCTTCCAGCTAGTAGAAAAAAGGGTTTTTCAGAATCCCTTATTTGCAACTTGTAACAGTCGTATTGTCGACATGATACCTTTGCATTATTTTCTTCACCTATATATGGGAACGAATTTTAATGAAAAATATGTTAATATAACAACATTTATTTGAGTTTAAAGTGAAGTGTATCTTACATAATTCGATTAGTTACCTTGTTTCTCTCGATAAAAAATATCTTCAGTAGATGTGAAATTAGGTATGCTAGATCCGTTCTCCAAAACCGCATTGGCATCAATACAGTCGGATGTTCGTTTATGAATATTTAGGTGCCATCCAATTTCTCCTTTTGGAAAGAGAAGAGGATACTATAAGGGATCATAACAACTATAATAATGTTTCACTCTATGTCTATGACCTGAATGAGCATGTACTACAATATTTAATTCGAGCTGTGCATTTGGATGATTGCCTTCAATCCATATTGTAGCAACTTGTTCAGCTGTTGGTACATTATAAACTCGTTGGTCCAATCGAACATCTTATTTAATACAAATTTGCAAATCATCAGACAGAGGACGATCTTTCAATCTCCGTAAGAATTGTGCATGTGGATTTCCTTTAAGAACTTTGATGAGCAGCTTTACTATGTTCTCATTCAAATTTGCACCTTCCAATTTATTCATTTTGTTATGGACCTCATTATGGGTATCATAAAAATATAATTGAAAATAGCAAGGACCATTTTCTGTAGGAATCAGGGAAGGAATATCATGATAAATTTGACCTTGTGCTCGAAATGTATAAATTTCTCTTTTTGATGATGCAAGCTCCTTATCCAGATTAACTCCAAAAGATGTAAAGGAGAAAATGCTGTTATATGCCCGAATATTTCTTCTAAACTCGTCAGCTTCTTCTGTGCAAATTGTGAATAAATTATACAACTCATTTGGTATCTCAACAGTAGCTAGTTTTACTTATCCCTTTTGACAACAAAATGTTGGTGGCTCATAATCAATTTTTTTTGTGCCACAATAAGCATAAGATGGTTTTGGTTGTAGCTCATAAGGTTTTGAACACGTGGGATCTAGAAATATTTCCCCTGCAAATAGGAAAGTTGAAAAATTAGCATGATAACATGTCTAAAACATAACCTAGTTAATTTAAGAGGTATAATCCAAATACCTTTAGATTTGTATTCCACTGATTGGGCTCTAAGTAGCCAATGGATTCTTTGTCTTTTATCACTTGCATCATTTGTTTGATGATTATTTCCACTTTCCGCTATTGAATTGTTAGCAGATGCCCTTCTTTTCTTCCTTGCATCTCTGGTATTCTGAATATAAAGTTTTCTTTCCTCATCATTGAATGACGCATACAGGTTTTTCCTATTTCTTTATGATGTCATTTTCCCCTGAAAGTTTGTGTATAATTCCTTAAATCAAAAATAATAATTTCATTTAAGGATAGTACCACATGAAGGCATATATATGCTCATTCATAGTTCACACAATCAAATTGTGTAAATATGTCGAACACTTTAGTGTTAAAAATGTTCTTTTTACCTTGTTTTGTAAAACTAATTAGTAATTGTTAAACATATTTATTTGCAAGCACGAAATATACAATTATATCATCATATTCATAAGAATGCAAATTAATACAATATAAAATAGGGGAAAGAAAACGAAAAGACACTAATTAGTGATATGTGACATGGCCTGGGACTACTTTTTTTTTTAAAGCCAATAGATTCATCACCTGGTACAATAATCTATAACATGTAATTCAAAACCAATTAATTTATATACCATTTCTATAATTATGTGTCTATGAGTGATAAGGTAATAAAACTTAAGTTATACAGAGTGACCACTCCAATCTCTTAAAGTTTCTTTATGATCTTTAGTTATAATTCATTTGAAAAATAAACATTTATGTGTAATAATTTGTCCCAAATGTAAGTTTGCCCTCCTTCTATATTTGTCTTATTACCTTTTCTTATCACTTTTCAATTTAGCAAACCCAATTTGTTTAATCATTGGTCAAAGTTAACAAATTATAAAAAGCTATCAATTCCTATGATTGAAAAACGGTAATATGAAACCAGTATATATTACCCATAAATATGTATAAATATGCCAACAAAAAAATCATCTTGGTGGTTGCCCCTGAAACTCTATATACCTCCGTCATTGTATATATGCACACCCTTTCAATCTCAGCCCCCTAATAAAAAATCCTAGCTTCGCCCTTGAACGTTAGCCAAATTTTCTTCTTTTAAGGGGTCACTGACTGTAGCAATTGTGAAGGGAAAAAAAAATTTAATGTGTTGTTATTAAGTTGTAATATTGTAGCACTCTTATGGACGAAACAAAAACAAAATTCAAGAGTATATTTTGTAATTGAGCCTTAAAAATATGTGTAGAGTTTAACTTTAACAGTCATATTAGATTCATCAAATTCAATAGTTCGTTAAGTGTTGTAGATACATTATACGGGCACAACCATGAAATGAGTGTACGTTCACGATGTTATAGAATTAGTGGGATTATCTTAATTGAATGTGTGACTATTTTTGGGAGAAATTTAGTCTTTTCTTATTCAGTAAAAAGATTACCGATTGATAAAAGTACAACACACTTAAGGGATGAAAATGATGGGCCCATATGCTCACCCAATGGAGTACTTGACAAAACAAAATTTGAGTGTACAAAAATACTCTAAAAATACAAAATCACAAAACAATATAAAAACAAAACCAACATTGAGCCAATCCTAAAAATTAAAGTCCACGGAAAAATTAAGTAACAGTTTTAATCTGCTTAAATATCCTGTCATGCTGTTTTCCCAACTTGACAAACTGTCTTCTATACATATATATATATATATATATAATACATACATTTATATCAAATGTCAAATAAAGTTAACTACTAAATATAGTGCAAAATATATCTCTTGTAATTGATATCATTTTTTGTGATCAAATTGTATAAAAAAAAATCATAAAATTGTTCAATGAGCTTTTCTGTTATGTGAAATTAACTCATTTAAAAAAAATAATAATAGACCCCTATATTGAATCTACATTTGTGAAAATTTGTAAGAAAATTCAATGAATGGACTATATGAAACATAAAATGAAATTATAAGGACTAAATATAAACCACCATATCTCTGATATCTAAACAGTATAATTGACTTAAATAGCAATAGATATTTATGTTATAAAATATTGACTTAAAAAATGATGCATTTATAAGGTCATACAGAAAATTTAGCTCCACCCTATATATATAGATAAATATATACACACCCCAACTCATCTCGCATATATATATATATATATATATAAATATGAATGCATTGACTAACAAACACAAGTCTGACATAAATTTTGCAAATTGTGCCAATGTAAGGCAGTCGTTCAGTACTTGTGCTACAATGGAAGGGATTTTATGGAATATATGGAGTTGGTAGTTGATATGCGACCCATATTAAAAAGTGTCAGATACCAGCTTATAAAAAACTGACCTCTGCACGTCACGTTGCAAACCAGCTCCTTCACCCCGATCAAATCACTATGCCGTTTTTTAGTTTGTTGCATGGATTAGCTACAAATTGGAAAAAGACTTAACTATATTTTACACCCTTGTAGTTTGTTCTTTGTGTCAATTTGGTCCCTGTAGTTTAAAAAGTGTCACTTTAGCCCCTGTAGTTTCATAAGCATGTCATTTAGTTCCTCGAACACTTTTTGCTACAAATTGTTACTTTTAGTGATAAAATTATTTGTCGCTAAAGAGCTAATTGAACTTATTTGCCACACTTATGAAACTACAGGGACTAAAGTGACACTTTTTAAACTACAGGGACCAAACTGACGCAAGGGGCAAACTACAAAGACACAACCCAAAAGATGTGTATATTTTTCTCTTGTGTCATTATGGGGTCCAATGACATCATAAGAGAGAGATAGACACATCTTTTGGGCTGTGTCCCAAAAATTGTGTGAATGGGTGTGTCACAATCTTTGCCCCTAAGGTAGATTGATTACTTAATAGATTCGACACAAGTGTTTAGTCTTTTGATCCTTCAATTTGTTGGTATCTAAAAAAAAAACTGATAATAAAATTCATAATATCAAATGTAAACTACCATACCTCTGATATCTAAACAGTATAGTTGGCTTAAATAGCAATAGATATTTATGTTATAAAATATTAACTTAAAAATGATGTATTTATAAGGTCATACAGAATAATTATGCAGCTCAACCAAACACTACAAAAACTTAATGAAAAGATAAGCTCATGTATATGACCATATAAGTAGCAAGAACGGAACATATTCAAAATTGTGAGAATTTTTTCTAACAAAATTAAGACGTAATTAAAGCAAACAATTAGAAAGTGTTTGAGTACTTCACTAAAAAATTTTATAATAAGGCGTGATAGAGGAAATATAGTAAAATAAAATCATAAATTTAATTGATGCGTATCTTTTTTGAAATAATCTTAAAAGAAAATTAATATTTGTAACCCCACCTAATAATGACCCAAATTGATATTAACTTATCCATAAAGTCCAGCAAAAAAAATAAAATAAAAACAATATGCAAAAAACTAATAGGAATGTGAAACAAATATGAACATGGAAATTGATGTTAGCTAACTTACAGACATATAATTTTCGTTCCTTTTATAGGACATCATTTTGGACAAAATTTGGACGTTTTGAGTCACTTGTGAATTTTGAAATAAAATCTCTATGCAATATTAGATGAATTAAGATATATATAAAATTAAACAACTCCTAGGGACTCAAATACTTGCCGAAATATTTTTTCTTCACTTACAATTAGTCCTACTCACTAACTATAACTCGATGAGTAATGCTACGCTTTCCAAATTTGGTTTTCAAAAGCTTTGTCGAATGTACCGTAGGCAGTGATATATCCTACCACCACTCACTATCACGGCATGTGGTACAACTGTTAAGTCATTTGGAAAAGAAATTGAGATTCAAATTTGAACAACATAGCATTATTCTAATTCAATCTTTCGATTGCAAACTAAAATTTGGGTGTAATCTAAGTGACAATGAACATATATCACAATTTCACATATTTTCATGCACCAATTTGATAAAATCCAAAAAAAAATAAATAATAAACAATAACTGCATACCTGAAGTTTTCTACACGAAAATCCTTTTCGCACAAAGTTCTAAAACTTTGTAATCATGTTAACAATTGCAATTTGCATCCTATAATAGTAGTATTGAAACTAATCTAAAGAATTAAATGTATTAGGACTCAGTATTTTATTTTATATTTTACGTTTTCAGCAAGATTAAGTGAAACCAATAGGAAGTAACCACATTAGTGTTAGGACTGTTTTTTTTCCTTTACGTTTAAGATAACAGTATGAATTATAGTCATGGTATGACTTATAATCATTTTAACGCATAGCTATTATAGTAGTAATAGGACTCATTCTAAAAGAACATTAGGTCTTATAAAACACAAATAAGGCTCGATATTTTTCTCATATCACACAGTCCTCAATTTTGTATGTTTTAGAACTTTATTAGTCTAACTGAAATTCTACCTATACCCAAAAGTAATGTATAATAGTGAAACGTGAACCAAATTGTATTATTGTAGGACTCTTATGGACATGCAAAAAAAAAAAAAATGGCATACTAAACTTAATAAAACTCTAAAAAAAAATTAGTTAAGCAAAAGTGCACCGATTGATAAAAGTTCAAAACACTTAAGGTCATCGGTGCACTTATATATATTATAGATATATAAATATATTACAATTCACAAGTATTTCATTTTTGTTCGAAAAATTGTGAATCTAGGAATCATGCTATTGTGGCTGTTCATGTTTTTGTTCATAGTCTGATACTAATCATCATTTTTAAAATTTTGAAAATGGGGGAGGGGGATGAGGTTCGAACACCGGACCTGTGCATTGGAGGGGACTTATATATGCCTAGCTCTTTGCCACTTGAGCTATATCAACCTATGCGAAAACAGTGCATTTTTAATCAAGTGATCAGTTCATAGATTCTAAAAAGACTTGGACCTATTTTGATCATATTTAGGAAATGATTCAAATTTTGATCATAATTAAGAAATAGTTCAAAGTTTGAAATATTATTATTATTTAAACAGTGCAACATTTGTAGACTTTTGGAAAAGGTGAAATGTTTTGGGGCCATGTTACCTTGATAAATGTTAGTAAAAATATATAATAATTACAAAATATTATGCATTAAATAATAAACAGTGCACTGATTTGGTCAATATGTTTGAAGTGTTAGTTGTCTTTTCAAAAAAGACATTGACTTCTGTAAATGGAGATGGAGGTTCCTCGTCAGTGGTTATTTAATCTAGTAATTTTGGTTTAGACCGCAATTGCTGGTGAATTACAGTTTGACCCATTTAATTTCAAAATTTATGTTTTTAACCTTTAAATGTTTTTTTTTGTTTAATGCTTAAATTTGTATTCTTAACATCTTTGCACACATCGTTACATGATTTCATATTTTCTGAAAACCACTTTTTGGAAATTCTGCACTTTTGGAAAATTGCCTTGATCTTGAAATATGGTTAATGTTTTTTCAAATCGGTTTTTTCTGATTTTGTGAAAACAGAAACTTTGTTACTATACATAAAGTTGCCTTGTCAAATTGTTATTGGACAATACTGGACGTTTTTGAAAAGGTTATGTCGATATACACACACACACACACACATATATATATATGTGTATATCTTTGTGTATAAACAGGCACTTATATATTTAGATAATTCAGTGGTTTAAACCACTTAGGCCATGTTTGGAATCGTTTCTCAACTGAAATTTTGGGGTCAAACACACTCTAGGTAATCATAACACATATATTGGTTTGTTTGAAATTCTTTAGGAGCTTTCGTCAATAATATAAATAAAAGAGAAGGAAAATATGTAAATGTATTTTTCAGAAGCACTTTAATAACCCAAAAGCATGGATGGTTAGAACTAATTTAGAGGTGGTTTAACCCAAGCATGATGCGAGGTAAAGATTTGGGTTCTCATGAACTCCCCTGACCACTTGGGTTAGCACTTCTACATGTACCTTAATGCAAAAGTTGAATTACTATGTTATTTATTATTATATTTCGAACCCACTTAATTTTTAACAACTGTTTTGAAGTACTAGAACTTGTCATAATGACATGTACTCACAAGGTTACAGTGTGTGTATGTGAGTGATTTTGTATACTAATTTTATTAGTAGTATTACACTAATTGTGTAGTTATTTAAACGGGTCTCTTAAGACTATTTTGTTTAAATTGCATAATAAGTTTATATGTAAGTTCATTGGATGTTAAGGTTTTGGGAATAAAACCAAGTTAATCCAAGTCTAGTATTTGTTTTGCTAATTAGTGAACAAGGATTACAGTGGCAATAACAATATGTTTGCACATAGGTGAAGCACTCTTATAATCAGAATTAATATTGTTTAATTGGTGGAATAGCTTTATGTATGCTATGATGTTATAACAATATGACATATAATAGGCCTAATATGTAGCTGATAAACCTAGTAGAAATACTAGTGATTCCAATTATTTGCATTGACATGCACTAATAGAATTTATATGCCCGTTGGCACTGAGCGGGAAGAATGATCATATATATATATATATATCAAGGAGTGGATGGTTTTTTCACTTTTGGTGGAGGAGTTGTCTAATAGGAAAAAAAAAAACGTACTTGTATAGCTGAATCCACCACGACAATTGAATTTGCAGCGTTAGCTGAAGTAGAAAAGAGGCAGCGTAGTTAAGGAATTTAGTTTTAGTAATTCCAGTTTGGCATAAACTTATGCCTCTTATATCTATCTACTAAGATAGTGAGTTTACACTTTCTAGGGTCAATAGTAAAGTGTATAACAGTAAGTTCAGACACATTGGACTTAGCCGTAGTTATTTGAGAAAGTTACTCATGGATGTTATATTAACTGCGGATTATGTGAGGTTCTGCCAAAATCTGGCAGATATATTCACAAAAGGACTTGCAAGGAGTTTGGTGTCTAAGACACTGGTAGGGATGGAACTAAAGCCCAACAAACATGGTCACTCTTGATGGAAACTCAACTTGACACTTGACATATCAAGTTCTCAAGTTCAACGAGTAAAGTACATCATATGTCATTGTAAGCACTTTAAATAATATATATATTTATATATATGTATATATATAAAATCATCCCAATGATAAGTGCTTAGTACCTGTAATGTGTAAAGGAGGATGATGAGCTATTAAGCTCTTAATAGATTTATAACAATTGTGTTGGAGTGTTTTAGTTACGGGGACACTTTTAATAAGTCTACCTATATGAGTGTGGAAGTGGTGCCGTTTCCTATGCGTTCAGGGCTTGACATCTAGAGCACTCACGAAATCAAGGTATAGACACAAGGCCTAATTCATGTGTCGGCTTATATGAATATCCACTAAGATTAAAGGTTTATGTGTGGGGATAAGTCCGGTTAGTCAATATGGATTGCCAGTTCAAAGACTATGTCTACTAAGCTCTCCTGATTAGCTTTGACAAGTCCTCACAGGGTAATTGGTTCAAGTCGCAAGACACCATTACTTATACATAAATCTTACAGCCATTGTTTTTCAAAACTTATTTTGAAAATGGTGGGGGATTGTTGAGGAATTTTCAAAATAAGGATTTAAGAGTGAGCGGGATTTGAATTAGAAATGATGGGTCGCGCCCATTGAGATTGAATCCGAACTGATGGGTCGCAACCATTCAGATTTGATTCAATATTAAATTCAAAACCATGGGTTGTATCCCTTAGACCAATAGTCACAAGGTTAATAGACGCAAATGTCTATGAAGGGACACCAAGCATTCTATGAATAGAATGGATCAATTCTCATTTGTATGTTGAATATATATCTCTCTTCTTCCTCATGAAAAATTAGGAGTTTAAATTCTGTTGGTTTTCTTTACATAAAATACATATTTCTAGATTCTGTTTTCTGCAGAAATAGAATTCTAGAACTGGCTTTTACTTCTTGGTGGATATTTTGGGCTATCTTCAATAGTGCATATTGCAGATAGGGTTGGCTTCGTTGTACCTTGAATACAGATTTGCGGAATACCCGTTTGCACACCAAATGATAATTATGGTGGGGGGAAATACTGTATTTAGGGAAGTGTCCCGTACACGCCTTGAAGCATATCATTGAAATACATTTTGCGACATTGTTTCTCGGTGGATTTTGGAGATATTGAAGACAAATTTATCAACAACTTAAGAGAACATAGATTTATCTAAGAGCAATGATTACCCCCTCTAATTTTTCAAGTTAAAAAAAAAAAGATTTGAAGAAACTCTAGAGTAAAATGAAAATTAAAATGTTCAAGTCATGAGTTTCTGATAAGAATCCAGCCATTTTCCTTGATTCGAACATTTTAATTTTCACTTTACTTTAGATTTGCTTCAATCTTTTTACCTTTATCAAACAAAGAAAGTGTTTTACTTTGTGTTTTCTTTTCTTTTCCTCCACAAAATAGTAAGGCTTTGTATGGTTTGTGTATTTATGGAAGGAAAAGAAAAGTGAAAAGAACACAAGAAGGAAAACTAGTTCCTTTTTGCATTTCCTTGTATTTTCCTTCATGCTTAACCAATGTTAAATTAAAATTTTCAATATGTAATTTAAAGTAAGAAAACAGGGAAGAAAAATGATTCACAGAACTAGAAAATGTTTAATACATTTTCTTTTCCTTCATTTTTTTGCCTCGTCATTTTCTTATTAAGTTATTAACCAAGCAATGGAAAAGGTTTTCCTATATGTTTTCTTTTCTTTTCCCTCAAAAAATTACCGAACCAAACAAAGCCTAGCTCTTTTGAAAGGACAGCTGCTTCCATCTCATGGTGGCTGATCAGCATTGTTTGGATCCATAAAAGTCAAATATATGCATCACTTTGCAATTACCTGGTACTCCTCGGACTAGAATTCATTTTATTATTGAAAGTCATTTCAAACTCTAATACAAAAACTTTGCAAGACATACATGCATGAAATGATGAAAAAGGGAGGTGGGTTGTGTTGACATTAATACCAGCCATCCATAGATTTCAAATGAAATTTGGTAAAAACAACAAGAGAATGCTTGAATCCAAAATTTAGTTTTCGACACATGTACCAGCAGTACTACATATCCAGTATAAACTTCCAAAGAAAATAGAAGTCGACCCACTGTTTTCAATTTAGTCCCACCGTCAAATGTGTTAGAAACCGAATTTGGGATACAAAGTTGATAACCGTAGCATTATTATTACCGGAGTATCATTTTTTTGATTTAGTAACCATATCAATATTCAATCGATAAACATACATGTATGCGAAATTTACCCACAAACCAACTAGATTAGTTTGATTTAAATACCTTTCATCTATAAATCAGTCCAATAATGCACACAGGTATATATGCAAAATTGTAAAGATACACAAAACAAAAAATATTTAAATGTTAATCTTCTTGCTGATTTGGTAACCCTTGATGGTAGGTTCAACCATTGGTCCATCCCTGATATCAGGCAAGGTTACTTCCTTACATAATTAAACAAAAATGGGCAATTTTGTTTTCAGATAAAAGACTTTCTAATGATGCTTGTACATTGCCCATAAATTTGGGACAGTTTAGCACCCAGAAAATGAAAGTAATATTTATTTTTCATGCATTAATTAGTATAATTAATTGCATGTGATATTTGGGTAAGTTCTAGTTACCTCGATGTGATAAGTGCTTTGATAAAGGGCACAGTTTGATAGATATGACGTGGGATCCACAGGAGGTCTAGGTTGGATAAATTGCATTTAGTTGCATTTATGTGATTAAATAGATATTTGTTTAATTGTTTTAATATTTTATTGTTAATTGTGACCTTTTATGGTACCAATTTGGGTACCCATGTGAGAGCAAATAGGAATATGGTCCATAATTAGTAGGCTAATTAGCAACTTCATAAAATATTTGGGACCACTTTTGGGACCCATACGTGACATAGACACATACCCACTTTAATACTTGGTAGTTAATATAATTATTAAGAGGTTTCATAATAAGACTTTAAAAATTTGTAGGAGTGTTAGTGTGAATATTGCTAAGTTTATATAGACCGAGAAGCACCGTAACATTTCTCGA
Organism: Hydrangea macrophylla; assembly: GCA_033977485.1. Taxonomy (NCBI): domain Eukaryota; kingdom Viridiplantae; phylum Streptophyta; class Magnoliopsida; order Cornales; family Hydrangeaceae; genus Hydrangea; species Hydrangea macrophylla. The sequence goes on from CM066983.1 coordinate 114,455,479, forward strand.
TTCCATATCTTGTTAAAGCATAAAACTTAACAAACATAAAATATAAAGACAAGGACGCAGAGAGTAGGTCGGCGGAAGAGAAGGAAAGGAAAAAAAAATAGAGTTCGCGCCATTTTGTCGTCGTAGCTTCGCCATACGATCTCTATTTCGCGAACCGAAGCCATATTCGGACTCGTGAGGGTAAGAGGAATATTTTGATGTCTTTCTTTTTCAATTTTGATAATGTTTTTCCGCGACCCATTTTAAGGGGTGATACATATATGTGATCTATATATGTAGGAATATCATTGGGAGTACCTAGAGCTAGTTTTGCGAAGGAGGTTGGGATTTCTAGGCTTATTTTGGGACTTATTCGTGAGGTGAGTGTCCTAATCCCAAAATTGGATGTTTAATGTTATTTATTTGTTAGTGAATGCTTAAATTGTTTAAATGTGATTAAGTAGAAAAGCATGTGATTAATTATTATTTAAAAATATGTCCAAAAATGATGAAATTGCCATGTTGACATGTTGAATTGCTTATGTCACAGCCCGGTCCCATAATAGCGGAACCGAAGCCCGTGGCACGCCACCGAGGCTAAACCAATTCATTAACGTTCCCAAAATTAGGTTTGAAGAACACACGCAGCGGAAAAACAAAACATTTTTTTTTAAAACCAGAGGTTCAGTCGACCACTCAGTCGACTGCTTAGTCGACTGCTCAGTCGACGGAAGTAGGCAGGGATTTAATATCAATTTCAGTCGACTGAGACTGGGGTCCAGTCGACTGAGGCCAGGGTCCAGTCGACTGCTGGCTGGGTCCAGTCGACTGCTTTTGCTATCTAAGAAGCAGTATCTAACAGACACAGGGGTTCAGTCGACTGCTCAGTCGACTGCTCCCCTAGCAGCAGCCCAATCTGCAAAATTTCAAGTTTAAAAGCTTTCTAACTCTCACCAATGATCAACCACTCAATCCAAACTTAACCCAAAGTAATTCTAGCTGTATTAAAACATTTCTAAAGCAAGATTACAACATGTTACTAACTATTACAACGGTTTAAAATCCATCCTAACATACCAAATTAAACATGGGTTAAAACAACCAAATTCTTATTACAACATTCCTATTATCTCAAAACTACAAGATTAACATTCAAGTTGTCACGCCCCGACGTAGCATAATTCAGGAAAGCATTTAATTTCCTTTATGGACTCGTAGGTCGTGACAAGTGAGTATGACCAATTGTCCCTGCAACGAATATCTTAATAGCATTTCTAGAGCAAATGATACTAACAGAACATAAGCTCCAAAATTAAAACTTACTAACTATTACAGCAGTCATAAACTTAGGCACAAAATGCCTTATTCAAAAGTCTAAAACTAGTTTATTACAAACCCAAATTAAAAGACATAGGAAATATAAAGCAGCCTCCTGGAAAGTCTCCTGACTCTAAGTAGCATAGTCAAAATACCCTGGCTGCTCCTGACCCTGAAAATCTGGACATACAGTCCAGGACGCATCAACGCCGTCAGCTTATGAAAGCTGGTGAGCAAAATAAACAAGTGCTCGCAATGTATATATAAGCATATAAACAACGGTGCAATTTAACTTTAAAAGCAATAGATTCAAGGTTCCAATTCCAACATAAGCCATGGGGAATAAAGAAAGCAATAAATATGCAACCATGCATGAACAATGTAATATCTCATCTTTCTGACTCTTTTCTCTCAACAAAACTCAACACAACCAAACCATTATCTTCAGATACCAGGAATACTATCCGATCGATATCCAAAACAGCACACCAAACTAATCGCTTCAGATACCAGGAATAATATCCGATCGATATCTAAGCCACACTCAATACCATCATTTCGGATACCAGGAATACTATCCGATCGATATCCGAAACAAGCGCCTTAGATACCAGGAATAATATCCGATCGATATCTAAGCCGTACACAACACTATCACCATCGCTTCGGATATCAGGAATACTATCCGATCAATATCCGAAACGCGCGCCTTAGATACCAGGAATACTATCCGATCGATATCTAAGTCGTAAACAACACTGTCGCCTCCAATACCAGGAATAATATCCGATCGATATTGAGGTCGCACACCAGACCGCCATGCTTTACTCTTTTCACGCTTTCTCACACACATGCATGTTGACACAACCTCAACCCTAATATGTATGTCAATGTTTCATAAATAACACCATTAATAAATCACAAAGCCGGATAATCGTACGAGCGTAAATTTTGGTCTTAGTTGTTCTTGTTCGTACAATTCTTAAAACATAGACTTTTAAAACAATATATTTGCCAAACAGTTCTTTAAAAACTTTTAAAACATTTTCCAAACAGTCCCTAATGAGAAAACACAGAAACTGCTCAAACTGCCAGGTCGCGCGAGCGGGTCGCGCGCGCGAAGGGGAGAACAAATCGCGCGAGCGGATCGCGCGCGCGAAGGGGCAAAACAGGTCGCGCGAGCGGATCGCGCGCGCGAAGGAGGGGATTGGTTCGCGCGAGCGGGCCGCGCGAGCGAGCCTCGCGCGAGCGGGTCGCGCGAGCGAGTTGTTGCAGAATGTCATCTTCTTCGTTTTTCCCCTGTTTTCAATTTCTGGACTGAAATTTACCCATTTTCAGATTCTGTCTCAAACATGTCGTGCAATATATGGATCTCTTCAGTTTTCCGCGTAGATTAAGAATACGCGATCAATTTTAACTAATACGGATTATATCTCTAAATATTCGCGATTAACGTGAGGATGACAAAACTTTAAATCAACCGTTCATCGCGATACAGACGAATTACTGCGTAGGATTCGAACCGTAGCCTATTGGGACAAAGATCTTCCATAATCAATTCACGGAATTGAATTTGGTTGAGTTTGACAAAACTCCAATTTTAAGCTTCAATGGTGAAATATATATATATACACATATACACACCTATATATACTGAAATACACGTATATAAACATGGCGAGTGAGTTTATAATACTCACAGAGGTGTTTGATACAGAGAATTTGAGACAGATAAATTCCGCCGTTCGAAATTACTCCCGCTCTTGGTTGATATATATCAATAGATATAACTATGTGTATGTATATAATATATAATCTGTGTGAGTGTTGTGTTCTTGAGAGAATTGAGGGAGATTGAGAGAGAATGAGAGAAGCAGAGAGTTTGAGAGGGAGATATGAGAGACTGTGAGTGTTAACACATATATATAAATAGAGTGTTGTGGCCTCCAAGAAATCAAGAGATTTTTCCCGGTGAGGTTGAGCTCACGTGCTCCCTCACCCAAAATGCGATATAGTCGCAGCTTGAAATTAAAACTGGTATTTTGCGGTTGAAATAAAAATACAGAAAATTATATTAACGTAGGGATAAATTACCGGTTGTACAAAAAGTATAGATATTTTTAAAACCATAGAAAAATATTTTGGAAATTACGGTTTGACCCCAGATAAATGTATTAAAAAGAAATTAAAACAGATGCTCATGGAAATGAAATGCCATATTTATTTATTAATGAAAAATAAAATACAGGGTGTTACACAAGTTGCCTTCCAAGTAAAACTCCCAACCCTCGTGCTCACTTCTGCGATTCCTCGCCAGCATTAACACCTGCAATGGTTATTTGAATAACCACACATATTTCGATTTGTTTAAGCTAAAGCTTAGTGAATAAAATAACATATGTACATGAATGATAAACATGTCCGCATTCACATCTCTACATTTCATACTAGTCGCCGGAGACTCACGTGCCCGTCCATATTCCCAATCCGCGACTCCTCGCCAATAAGTCCACGCGAAAGGGTAAGACCCACGATTCTTCTCTTCAATCGTGCGACCTTAATGCCTATATCGGCTCCACAAAATGGCACGGTGACCACGTGCTCCTTCTGACCCACATAAGCAACTTAACATGCTCAAATACATATCACCATACTCGCGGTAATCAAAACATATCACCGTGCTATTGAGCCTACTTATCAATATAAATGCCCAATATGAACTACACAATATATCTCTAAGAATTAATACATGCTATTCATACAAAACATGAATACATGTCAAGAAATCATTCCAAAAACATAGTTGAATCACTCACCTCCGATTTACGCGCTTAAAATACGATCCAAAGAAAACCCGTGGACAAAGAACGTGCAGAAGTCCGTCTAGTACAATTTCTATGGATCAAAATTCCATTTATCAACTTTTATGAAAAATTCTAGAAAATAACTTTTCGGAAAACTTAGCCAAACAGGCCCTAACATATATCAAAACGAAGCTCTTACCTCGAGGAGCTCGAATATGAAATCTGGGAGAAAACAAACTGATGGAAGGTCGTCGTTTGGCGTCGCAAAGCTCTAAGCTCCTAAATCTCCCTCTAGCCCCCTTTTTGGCCTCCTTTTAGAATTAGGTTAAGACTTATGAAAAAAATCTAAGTTCATCTCTATCTATATATAGGCAACATTCTCGGGGAATTACGTTTACCTCCCCACGAGTTTTTCAAACTCTTAATCAGTCTCTGAAACTTTCTATGCAGCTTATTCTTAGCTTTATAAGTGAAACTTCAAAATTATAAAAGTTTTCGACTAAGTTTCGTTTGGTCGCTAAAACGCGAATTTCTGTATGACGTTTCCGAAGTTGCTAATTAGCCTACCAAATTAATAGTGTGTTCATTCGTTCTCACCAGAATACTAAATCTAACAACAGAAATATATTCTAAGCCAGAAAATAATACAGATATTGCAATACACAAGTAAACATTTATTTTCAGATAAACATTTAAAATGTTCCACAGTGACCGTCTCATACTCGGAGAGACTTCACAAACAATAAATCCTCAATCACAATAGTTTCAAAGGGTTCTCTAATACAGACACCCAAATCAACTCGTGAGTCAAAACTCACTCAACCAAGTGTCATAAGACACGCCACATCACATTATCATGCATGACAATGTAATACAAATGCAATAACACAAATACGGGTGTTATAGCTTATGTGCTTATTTGGGTTAAAGGGTCTCAAGTGATAATCACCATTAGTTAGCCCATATATAAGGGATAGAGAGATGTTGAAATCCTTAGAGAAAAGGGGATAGTGGTGACGACCACATGAACGAATTGACTACGGTCACAAATGAATGAGTGTGATTTCGCTATATGCGACAGAAAAAGTGAGAATCCCAGAATCAAGGGTCCAGAACGATGGTGGTTGATTACTTGACACGCCTGCGACCATTTATTATTGTGATTGCATAATTGGTGGTATGATTCATTAAATACTCCAATTGCATGATTAGTACCACGTACTCACTAAGCGAAAACTTATTCAATTTTTGTGACTAATGACCACGCAGGTTCGGACGAATATCACAGTGAGAAGCGCTGAACTGTGGGGATTCTGGAATAGCTCGAGATTAGGGGTTAATGTTTAATATGTTAATATATAAATGAGTTTAGATGAGTAGTTATATTCCTAGTGTTTAAATTTTGGAGATAAGTTTGTGTTTTAGTTTTTATCAAATCCTTGTAATATGAATGGTGGATTGAAGTTTTAAAAGTATTTTCCAAGTGTTTTGGTTATATTTTGGTATTTCAATTCTTGTTTAACAAGGGGAAATGGTGCTGTAATAGGGGGAACTTTGTCCAAGTACCATTCGATGGTTTTAAAAACTTCATTTTATTTCTTTTTATTTTGTTCAAATAAGGAATATTTTACCCCTGGTATTTCACTTTAAATGTTATTTTTGGAACGTCAAAAAATGATTGTTTGGTTTGTTGGCTTGTTACACGTGTCCTAACCCGCGGGGACGTGTTGGAGTGTGACAATTTTTGGTATCAGAGCAATAGGTTAGAGCCTTGGGTACGAGTGACGACGCGTGAGTGTGCACACAATGACACGTAGTAGTACGATCATGCATCCATGTTTATTTAGCATGCTTTAAAATGTTATTTAGCATGCATTGTAATTTATTTAAAAGTAACATGTATGTATATACTTTGCTGTGGGTGCCAGGCAAGGATGTCTGGAGGTGAGAACCCATCTTCGGTCCGTATGGACAGAATTGAAATAGTTATGGAAAAGTTGGTAAAAGTGGCTGAAACTCGAGTTACCGAGGAGGGAACGAGCTCATCAAATCCAGAACAAAGAACAGAATCAACAACTATTGCCATGTTCTACAAGCAAAAGCCAGGGCAATTTAAAGGAGAACCTGATTCAATGAAGGCTGACCATTGGTTGACTGATATGAAGAGAATTTTTCGTGCTTTGCCATGTACGGAGGAACAAAAGGTTTTGTTTGCCTCTGATACTCTGAAAGAAGAAGAACAAAACTGGTGGACGTCAGTATTAAGGCAGGGCGCACCTACTACCTGGAATAAGTTTATAGAGGAGTTCTCAAAGCAGTATATTCCTCGATCTTTTAGTGATCAGAAGTCACGGGAATTTTCTCATCTCAGTCAGGGTAATATGAGTGTTAGGGACTACGCAGCCCAATTTACAAGTTTGGCTAGATCTGCAACGGATTTACTTCCGAATGAGTTTACCCGGGCAAGACGATTCGAAGAAGGACTTCGTGATGAAATTAGGGAAAAAGTAGATACACACCGATTATCATCGTATTCAGAAGTGTTAGATGTGGCCTTAATTGCTGAGCGAGGTGTATTGTCATCCGGGCAAAGTCAACAATTCAAGAGGCAAGGAGGTAGTCAATTCCAGGGAGAGGGCAGTTCTAAGAGACAGAATTTAGGTAGTTCAAGTGGAAGCAACAAGCCCAGATGTCAGGCTTGTGGTAAGTATCATTGGGGAATGTGCAACTTGTCTCCTATTATTTGCAACAACTGTCGACGACCAGGACACGTGGCAAGAGATTGTCCTAATCTATCAAGGCAAAGTACACCAAGACAATGTATTACTCCGAGGCAAAGTATTGATGACAGCCGAATAAGGTGTTTCGCTTGTGGTAATATGGGGCATCGGGAACGTGATTGTCCCAAGAAAGGACCCGAGAGTTTTAGCTCATCTGTGGGAAATACACCAAGTCAGAGGCCACCTCAGCAACTGTAACACCCGTACCCGGGAAACGGGTTAATTATCACTTTATGTGCATTAATTAATATAATTAGTGTATAAAACGGATTAAGGGGAGGCTTTGGACTCGCCCAGAAAAAGTGTTCAGAAAAGGAACACAGTTGGAAAAGTCCCCAGTGGGGTGAGACAGGTATTGGAATGGGACCCAGTGAAGGGCCGAATATTAATATTTGCATTTTATGTGATTAAATGCATTTATATGATTAAATGACTAATTGTTTAAATGCTTTCATAATATATGATAATACATGTGTTGGCAACTTGTATTAGTTTGGATACCCAAATAAGGGTATAACTGAAAAAGACTTATAATTGGTAGGTGCGATAGCAACTTCACCAAATATATGGGACCCACGTTGGGACCCATGCGGAACTTAGACAAATACTCATTAGATAATTGGGTAGTTAATGGAATGTTTGGGGGATTCAATAATAAGAACTTTAGAAAATCCGGGGGTATAAACGAAAAGAGGGAAATTGAGGCTTTGACACCTCAACATATGTTGCATGGGTGTGTATGTGTCTAGTGAGGCTGAGAGACTCTCATTAATCACTGAAATTAAAACAAAAGAAGAGGAGAGCTCACCGAGAGAGAAGACGGACCGTCACCGACGACGTAATTCCGCCGTTCGCCGGATTTACGATCCGAGACCACTATTGGACTCGTGGAGGTGAGACGAACGTTTCTATACCTTTAAATTACGTTTAAATTGCTGGATTTTGGTAGCTCATACTTAACGGTGAGACGTTGTCTACCGAATTCTTGTAGGATTCATTTTGGAGTAAACTTTGAGCTGGATTTTGGGTGAAATTCAGCATCTAAAGACTTAATTTTGGGTAAAATATGAAATGGGTGAGTTTTCTAACTAAAGCCTTGATGTGGTTCATGTTATGTGCTTCAATTTCTAGTTAGAAATAATAATTCTGGATTTAGTAGTCAAATTCATGTTAAAGTTAGAATTACATGTTGATTTGGTAAAGAAATATTCATGATTATGTGACTATGTGACTATGTGCTTATGTGTTAAGTGGTCAATGAATGATTGGGAATAATGGTTCATTATGGTGAAATAAGGGAGGAGAAGAGGAAGAAATTCGCTTTAAGAACGGATGTCCAAGGAATAGAAGTGGTCGCGGGACCAAGGGAATGGTCTTCGGGTCGGAGTAAACCATTAGCCCATGAATTCTGCGATTACATATGTTTATGTGCTTAAATTGTCGCATTATACATGTTCATGACATCATTAGCATGTTAGTTAATTCACTAAGCAAATTGTTTAAGAAAACCGTTTTCCTATTTCTGTTGTGGTACATAACAACCACCGCAGGTTTGGAGCAAGATACGGAAAGGAGGTGAATCGAACTTGGGAATGGGGCAAGACTTGGGATTTGTAGTACGTGTTTAATCTTGTAGTATGATGTAAATTATGGTTTTGGACTTGTGATACTTAGGTTGTAATGCTTATAGTCGTGGGAGTTGAAGTTAAAACTTAGAAGAACTTATGTAATTTCTTTTGTTGAAACTACGGATATTGTGTGTTAGTTGAGTTGGACTATTCCGGCAAGTCCGGGTGTATGTCGCAACCATTTTGGACAAGTTTTGCTTGTAACTAAGTTATATGTAAAGCTTTTGAACTCTATTTCGGTAAGAACTCTATATGCATACAAGTTGAACTAATGGTTAGGCCTTGATGTCTTATTTGATCTAAATGAGAATGGGTACAAGTTTAAAGTGGTTGAAAGTATCCTAGTGTGCATTAAGATCATGTTCAAGAAGTTTCATAAGCTTTCACAAATGTTTGGATGAGTTTTAGTTCCAAAACTTCTTATGGACAGGTTGAAAGTTGCTGCTGCAGAAATGGTTCTGCAGAGGGGCTTTCGACCGGTCGAAGGGACCCGTTTGACCGGTCGAAAAAACCCACTGCCAGTTCTTAGATTCTAAATGTTTCCATGTTTTGTTTTAACTTTTAAAAGGCCAAGAGGATACCTTTGGTGTCCCATTGACCTATAAAAACTTCACTTTCAATTACAAAGGTTGGTAGGTATTTTTCATGGAATTGCCTAATTGGCACAAGTTATACTAGTATTATTCAACTCAAGCTTGTTTAATAAAGCTTCAAACTCTTCCTCAAATTGTTTTCATGTTTATGTTAGTTCTTGGAAGTTCTTGGAAAGAACTTAAGTTCATTACATGCTTGATTCGGTTGGAATGAATTGAAATCTTCCAACGGTTGCGTGATTTGATGAGTTTTCGATGCTTTTGTGCACTTTTCGGTAGTTCTAAGTTGGTTGGGAAGTAGCTGTCACGCCCCGAATCCACACATGTGAACCCAAGATACGTGGCACGCCACCAAGGCCTTCAAACAACAATTTACAAATAAAAAGGAGGGAAACAAGCATGTTTACACCATTATGTTAGACAAATTAAGCCCAAGGGCAAAATGGTAATTAATAAGGTATAGCAAATTTTATACCAAAAGATAGGTTTTTGAGTCCCGGTTCCAATGCAAAAAACGGTGCGCGAATCCGAGTTTTCTAGAGAGAGTTATGTCCATTTCCGTAAAAGTCGCCAGTGCAGCAAAATGACCTGCGGATCGATCCGCCCCAAAACCGGATCGATCCGGTTTTGACAAAACCTCATTTTTGGCCCTCCAGAAGTGCCGGATCGATCCGCTCAAGACCCGGATCGATCCGGATTCTGCAGCACACGTTTTGACAGTAAAAACTCCTGTTCTGCAGCATCCCAACACCTCCAAATCTCATCCAAACTTCATGAAACTTTGCAAAACCATTTCAAAACCAATCTCAAATCATTCCAAACCATTTCCAAGATATGTTAACATGGTTTTAAAACATTACTCAAGATCCACCAATGCTACAATACTCAAACACCTCCAATTCTCACAAAAACAAACAAAACATATGAGTTTTGATCCAAACTCACAACTAACATATCCAAATCACAAAAACAAGAGTTTGAAAGTTACCAACATGATTTAAAACCATGAATAAGATGTACAATGCAATATCTCCCAAATCTCCCCCAAATACTCTCCCAAATCTCTCCCAATTCTCTCCCAAATATTCCCAATTCTCTCAAGGTCAACCAAAACATGCTTCTCAAGCCAAACTTCTATTAAAACATATTCCAAACTACATTAGCAAAGTATGAAAGACACCAACAACATCTTAAGCTCCGGTTACAAGATTTACATGAGTCTTGGGGCAATTAAGGCAAAACTAACATAATCTACTAAGTTTTAGTACAACCCCAAGTTAGCTACTACAAACTACTAGTTTAACTCAAAAACAACTATAGATATAAGCTACTACATTTACAAGCTTCCTTGTCACCACAAATTCCACGTTCATCTCCCCGGATTCTCACCGCCGTGCTCAGCTACAATGGTTATTCAATAACCACTACAATATATAAGCTATATGCTTAGTGAGAGATATCAATCAAGCACACAGATGACATATCAATGCTTATATTCAACTCAACATATTAAATGATCTCCGAATAAGCAAGTATTTCTTCCGCCACTACCCGCAAGTCCACGACTTCCCCAATAGTCCACGGCACAAGCCAATGACCCACGCCACACACGTGCGGTCTAATGCCGTTGTCGGCAACAAGTGGTCGTCACCACGGAACAATCTCATGGCAGATTCATACAAGCTTTCCTTTGACCCACATAGACAACTAAACATGCTCACATAAACATATCACCATGCTTTTCACAAAATCATAGCTAAACATGAGTGATTAAGCTAAATAGACATGAAATCAACATCATATGAACATAACCACCATGAATCTCATCCATAGGCAAGATTGAAACCACTCACCTCTTTGCAATTCGCTCCTAGTTAAGAAATTAAAGCCCAAATCTACTCCGGTTTCAAATCCTACATGAATTCGGCAAACTATGGATTACCGCTCCGAATTGGGTCGCGAGAAATACGATGATTAAACTCAATAAAATCAGTACCAAAACATAGAACTCACCTCTACGAGTCCAAGTCCGGTCTCAGAATTAAAATTGGATGTCGAACGCGCCGTCAATCGTCGTCGAGAGCGTCATCGAATTTTTCGTCGATATCTCTCGTTTTCTCTCTTCCTCTGTTAACTATCCTAGCTAAGGATGATGAAGACTCTTGATGAGTCATGAGACACTTGTCTCAATCATATAAGTTTCAAGTATTGGTTTTTATTATGACCTCCCCAATGTTTCTCTAGTTTTTCAATTATACCCCTGCTAGTTCTAGAACTCTTTTAAAATTATCCCGAACTTAAATAGGTGTTTGTCTATGTCTCGCGTGGGTCCCATAAGTGGTCCCACATAATTATATGAAGTTTCTAATTAGCCTACTAATTATATAACGTGTTCATTTCGTCCTCACCAAGGTATATCAAAATAACCACATAAATGGTCTCTAACAATAAACAATAAATTCTAAACAACATGTAAATATTTCACATATGCCTTAATAACATTTAAGCACATAAGGGTGATTCCACAACTTTGTCCCATCACAATGGAACTTCATCAACTCATGTCCCAATTTGGAACTGCCACATTGGCCAACATTGGGTTCCCAAACTGGACACCCATAATCAACTAGTGAGTTAAAACTCACTTAACCATGTGTTAATAAACACCAATTAATATATGTTAATGCATGCTAAATAGCAATTAACGAGTAATCGCGGGAGCGGGTGTTACAGTAGCCCCAAGTGATTTGTATGTTTGGGGACTTCTTAGAATGTTAAATGGGGGAAAATATGGTTCAGAGGGTATCTGGACCGGTCGAATTGACCCGCTCGACCGGTCGAATGCCCCTCTGCACAAGACAGTGATTTCAAAGGTATTTTTTCGTCAACTTTTACGGAAACGGGCATAACTCTTTGTAGAAAATTCGAATTCATGCGCCGTTTTTTGAATTAGAGCCGGGACTCAAAGAGCTATCTTTTGATGTAAAATTTTGTCATATTTTATTAATGACCATTTTGCCCTTGGGCTAGTTTATCTCAGCATAGTAGATTTAAGCTACTTCAAATCATGCTTTTCCTTAATAACTAACATGGTTCTTGCTTATTAGTGTATTTTGGGTGCGTATAGTCTTGTTACACGTGTCCTAATCCGTGGGACGGGTTGGGGGTGTGACAGCAACAATCACAAGGGAGGGAGCAACGACAAGGAAGCTACTTCCAGCTCAAGCCTGGAGAGACCATTGCCGCTGACACTGTGGTTTCAGGTATACTTTCTATTTGTTCACGACTTGCTAGAGTATTGCTGGATTCAGGATCAACTCACTTTTTTGTTTCACACCCATTTGCTAAATATTTGGATAAGCCCTTAGAATTACTAGATTATGATTTGTCTGTTTCACTTCCATCGGGAGCTCCACTAATAAGTTCGGGTGTCTCTAAAGCTTGTGGGATTTATGTGAATGGTAGAGGTTTGACTGTTGACTTAGTGCCATTAATTATTCAACATTTTGTTGTCATTTTGGGGATGGACTGGTTATCTGCAAATCACGCCATTATCAATTGTGAAAATAAAGGAGTAACATTTCGATTGCCCAATCAGGATATATTTTGTTTCCAAGGGACAGGTGTAGCATCACCACCTTATATGATGTCAGCTGACAGAGCTTGTCGTTTGTTGAAAAAGGGATGTCGGGGGTTCTTGTGTAGTATACTTGACACTAGAAGCACTGAACTGAAATTGGAGGATATACCAATAGTAAAAGAATTCCCAGACGTATTTCCAAAAGATTTACCTAGTGTGTTGGTTGAGAGGGAAATTGAGTTTATAATAGATGTGATGCCAGGAACTCAACCAATTTCACGGGCACCATACAGAATGGCTCCGGTAGAGTTGAAGGAGTTGAAGACTCAACTGCAAGATTTACTAGATAAGGGGTTCATTCGGCCTAGTGTATCACCGTGGGGAGCACCAGTTTTGTTTGTTAAGAAGAAGGACGGAACAATGAGAATGTGTATTGACTATCGAGAAATCAACAAGGTGACTATAAAGAACAAGTATCCGTTGCCGTGTATTGATGACTGTTTGATCAGTTACAAGGGGCACAAGTATTTTCTAAGATTGACTTGAGATCTGGGTATCACCAATTGAAGGTAAAAGCTGAAGATGTTGAGAAGACAGCTTTCAGGACTCGGTATGGGCACTACGAATTTCTTGTCATGCCATTTGGGGTCACGAATGCACCAGCCGCTTTTATGGACTTGATGAATCGGGTGTTCAAGACTTATCTAGACGAGGTTGTGATAGTATTCATTGATGATATTTTAATATATTCTAGAAGTCCAGAGGAACACGAATGACACTTGAGATTGGTTCTGCAACGACTTAGAGAAAAGCAACTATTTGGGAAGTTGAAAAAAAGTGAATTCTGGTTGACAAACGTTACTTTTCTTGGACATGTGATCTCTAAGGATGGTGTCTCTGTAGACCCACAGAAGATAGAAGCTGTTAAGAATTGGTCGAGGTCGATAAATGTTTCTGAAATTCGAAGCTTCTTGGGGTTAGCTGGTTACTACAGAAGGTTCATTCAAAACTTCTCTAGAATTGCGACTCCGATGATTCAATTGATGAGAAAGGATGTACCATTTGTGTGGAATAAAGAATGTGAAGACTGTTTCCAGAAGTTGAAAGATAATTGACCTCAGCGCCAATATTAGCTATTCCGTCGGGTACTGGAGGTTTCAGTATATACTTTGATGCTTCTCATCAGGGCCTGGGATGTGTTCAAATGCAGGAGGGTAAAGTTATAGCTTAAGCTTCGAGGCAGTTGAGGGCACACGAGAAGAATTATCCGACTCATGATCTGGAATTGGCAGCGGTGATCTTTGCGTTAAAGATTTGGTGTCTCTACTTATACGGGGAAACGTGTGAGATATTCACCGACCACAAGAGTCTGAAATATCTGTTTACCCAGAGAGAACTGAATATGAGACAGAGAAGATGGCTTGAATTGATGAAAGACTATGATTTAAAGATTCAATACCATCCAGGTAAAGCTAACGTGGTTGCCGATGCGTTAAGTCGAAAGTCATCAGAAAATTTGGTTTATTCTTTAACAGCTCAAGCAACGTTGGTAAAAGAATTTGAACAGCTAGAATTGGAAGTAATTCCCAGAATCCAGGGTGGTTTAATGGCGGCTATCATCGCACAACCGAGCTTGATTGAAGAAATCAGGCAAGTCAACTCATGGACCCAAATTTCAAGAAAATAGTTGAAGAATTACTTGAGGGTAGACGGCCGGAATTTAGTTTTCAGAATAATTTATTGAGGTATATTAATCGATTGTGTGTTCCGAACATTCAAGAGTTGAAAGATAAGATCATGGAAGAAGCTCACAGTATGAGGTATTCCGTACATCCGGGGAGTACCAAGATGTATAGAGATTTGCGAGAAGTGTATTGGTGGAGTGGTATGAAACGGGAAGTCGCCGAGTTTGTGGCCAAGTGTACGACTTGTCAACAAGTAAAACTAGAACATCAACGACCCGCCGGTGAATTGCAACCGTTGGAAATACCAGAATGGAAATGGGAGCATATCACGATGGACTTTGTGTCAGGTTTGCCACGATCTTCTAAGTCTAATGATAGTATTTGTGTGATCGTTGATCGGTTAACTAAATCAACTCACTTCTTGCCAATCAAGACTCGTGATCCGACAAAGTTAGCAGAGCTTTATGCTAGAGAAGTTGTCAGATTACATGGGGCACCGGTATTAATTGTGTCAGATCGAGGCACACGATTTGTGTCTAGGTTTTGGGAAGGTTTGCAAAAGGCAATGGAGACGATTTTGCATTTTAGCACAGCATTTCATCCTCAGACAGACGGCCAATCCGAGCGAGTTATTCAGATTTTGGAAGATATGCTTCGAGGTTGTGTTATGGATTTTAAATCAGATTGGGAGACCCACTTGCCATTAGTGGAATTCTCTTACAATAATAGCTTTCAAACGAGTATTGGTATGGCGCCTTATGAGGCATTGTATGGCCGAAAGTGTAGATCACCAGTGTGTTGGACAGAAATTGGGGAAAAGCAACTTATAGAGCCTGAAATTGTACAACTCACTACCGACAAAATCAAGTTAGTTAAACAACGGCTACAAATAGCACAGAGTTGTCACAAAAGCTACGCGGGTACAGGTAGAAGACCGTTGGAATTCGAGGTAGGTGATTATGTTTATTTGAAAGTATGGCCTTCGAAAGGTATCACACGATTTGGTAAGCTAGGCAAGTTAAGTTCGAGGTTTGTAGGGCCTTATCTGATCTTGGATAGAGTTGGTCCAGTTGCATATCGGTTGGAATTGCCACAAGAGTTGGTTAATGTTCATAATATGTTTCATGTTTCTATGTTGCGACGTTGTCTAGCAGATTCGAGTCACCGTATAACTCCAGAACCGTTGATAGTTCGCGAAGACTTATGTTGAACATCCAGTTCGAATCCTAGATAGGAAGGATCAGGTGCTCAGAACTAAAGTCATTCCTCTAGTTATGGTGTTATGGCGTAATCATTCAGTAGAGGAGGCAACTTGGGAACGTGAAGAAGAGATCCGAGAGAAATATCCTCACCTATTTGACACTTGAGGTAAGAAAAGTTTGGGGACAAACTTCCTAAAAAGGAGGGAGAGATGTAATACCCGTACCCAAAAAATGGAAGTAATATTTATTTTTCATGCATTAATTAGTATAATTAATTGCATGTGATATTTGGGTAAGTTCTAGTTACCTCAATGTGGTAAGTGCTTTGATAAAGGGCACAGTTTGATATATATGACGTGGGACCCACGGAAGGTCCAGGTTGGATAAATTGCATTTAGTTGCATTTATGTGATTAAATGGATATTTGTTTAATTGTTTTAATATTTTATTGTTAATTGTGACCTTTTATGGTACCAATTTGGGTACCCATGTGAGAGCGAATAGGAATATGGTTCATAATTAGTAGGCTAATTAGCAACTTCATAAAATATTTGGGACCACTTTTGGGACCCATACGTGACATCGACACATACCCACTTTGATACTTGGTAGTTAATATAATTATTAAGGGGTTTCATAATAAGACTTTAGAAATTTATAGGAGTGTTAGTGTGAATATTGTTAAGTTTATATAGACCGAGAAGCACCGTAACATTTCTCGATTCCATATCTTGTTAAAGCATAAAACTTAACAAACATAAAACATAAAGACAAGGACGCACAGAGTAGGTCGGCGGAGGAGAAGGA
Source organism: Hydrangea macrophylla (assembly GCA_033977485.1). Classification (NCBI taxonomy): domain Eukaryota; kingdom Viridiplantae; phylum Streptophyta; class Magnoliopsida; order Cornales; family Hydrangeaceae; genus Hydrangea; species Hydrangea macrophylla. The sequence goes on from CM066983.1 coordinate 114,471,854, forward strand.
AAGGAAAAAAAAATAGAGTTCGCGCCATTTTGTCGCCGTACCTTCGCCGTACGACCTCTATTTCGCGAACCAAAGTCATATTCGGACTCGTGAGGGTAAGAGGAATATTTCTATGTCTTTCTTTTTCAATTTTGGTAATATTTTTCCGCGACCCATTTTAAGGGGTGATACATATATGTGATCTATATATGTAGGAATATCATTGGGAGTACCTAGAGCTAATTTTGCGAAGGAGGTTGGGATTTCTAGGCTTATTTTGGGACTTATTCGTGAGGTGAGTGTCCTAATCCCAAACTTGGATGTTTAATGTTATTTATTTGTTAGTGAATGCTTAAATTGCTTAATTGTGATTAAGTAGAAAAGCATGTGATTAATTATTATTTAAAAATATGTCCAAAAATGATGAAATTGCCATGTTGACATGTTGAGTTGCTTATGTGCTTATTTGGGTCAAAGGGTCTCAAGTGATAATCACTATTAGTTAGCCCATATATAAGGGACAGAGAGATGTTGAAATCCTCAGAGAAAAGGGGATAGTGGTGACGACCACATGAACGAATTGACTACGGTCACAAATGAATGAGTGTGATTTCGCTATATGCGACAGAAAAAGTGAGAATGACCCAAAATCAAGGATCCAGAACGATGGTGGTTGATTACTTGACACGCCTGCGACCATTTATTATTGTGATCGCATAATTGGTGGTATGATTCATTAAATACTCCAATTGCATGATTAGTACCACGTACTCACTAAGCGAAAGCTTATTCAATTTTTGTGGCTAATGACCACGCAGGTTCGGACGAATATCACAGTGAGAAGCGCTGAACTGTGGGGGTTCTGGAATAGCTCGAGATTAGGGGTTAATGTTTAATATGTTAATATGTAAATGAGTTTAGATAAGTAGTTATATTCTTAGTGTTTAAATTTTGGAGATAAGTTTGTGTTTTAGTTTTTAATAAATCATTGTAATATGAATGGTGGATTGAAGTTTTAAAAGTATTTTCCAAGTGTTTTGGTGATATTTTGGTATTTCAATTCTTGTTTAATAGGGGGAAATGGTGCTGTAATAGGGGGAACTCTGTCCAAGTACCATTTGATGGTTTTAAAAACTTCATTTTATTTCATTTTATTTTGTTCAAATAAGGAATATTTTACCCCTGGTATTTCACTTTAAATATTATTTTTGGAACGTTAAAAAATGATTGTTTGGTTTGTTGGCTTGTTACACGTGTCCTAGCCCGCGGGGGCGGGTTGGGGTGTGACACCGCAAGGCACTTTGAATGCAGCTAGATGGAAAAACATACATGACACCAATCAGCATATGAATTATCATGTGCATAAGCTTTCTATACAATCGGGTAGCGAATCAAGTTCAACGAGTAATTTTTAGGTACTAGCAGGTACCATGTGGCATGGCATGCTGACGTTGGTGATGTGATACCCTGCAGCCAATTGGAGTGGGAAATCTGGGTGGGGAGCCATGCCCCTACATACAAGTGCCCCACCCAAATAACTCACACCTACTGCATGTAGGTATCATATCAATATGCCATGTGAGGTACTTGAAAATTTCTCCGAATCAACGGCCAGTTGTGAGGAGTGATTCAGTGATTGTCAGTGGGATTCAGAATTTTCCTTCAGCTTTGAATCAGAATGGTTTGATATGTCATGATCACCTAGTTTTTGCCAATCCTCATGATTCAAAAGAAGAGCATCCAACTTATCAGGTAGTGGATCTAAGCCCTTCAAGTACTGCACCACTTGACACATGCTTGGCCTAATTGCTGCAATGGCGTGTGAACAGAACAATCCAATCTTGAGCACTATCATAATATCCTCCACCTTGTACTCATTCTGTAATTTTGGATCCACTGTCTTCAAGATTTTCCCTTCTCTCCAACACTCCAAGACCCAATCAACCAAAAGTACCTCGTTAGGTGTGGCTAGTTAGTCCACTGGCCTCCTACCACAAGCAACTTCCAAGCAAAATGCCCCGAATGCAAAAACATCGGTGCTTGTAGTCACTTTCCCATTTCTAGCAAGCTCAGGCGCGATGTAGCCCAATGTGCCTGCTATATGAGTTGTTTGTGGGTCTTTTCCGTGATTGCTACACCTTGCTAGTCCAAAGTTGCCTAATTTTCCATTTAGTGCACCATCTAGTAACACATTGCTAGCCTTGATATCTCTATGAATAATCACTTCCACCCACTCTCCATGCAAGTACGTGAGTCCCGAAGCCACATCTTTGATGATTTTAAATCTTTGGTTTCATTCAAGTGTTGTTTTTGGATTGTTAAAGATGAACCTGTCAAGACTAGCATTAGGCATGAAATCATAGACCAAGAAAAGCTCACCTTCTCTTCGACAATAGCCAAGGAGCCGTACCAAATTTGGGTGTCGCAGCCTCCCAATGGTGGCAATCTCTGCTACAAATTCCATCATTCCTTGCCTTGATTCATGTGAAATTCTCTTCACTTCCACTTGGGAATTTGACATTGGTAAGAAGCCTCTATAGACTTTACCAAAACACCCTTTTCCAAGAATCTCACTTTCTCTGAAGCCTTTAGTGGCAACAAACAGGTCCTTGTAAAGAAACCCGTGAGGCCCATACTGAACTTCCCAATCTTCCAGTACGTCAATGAACTTAACTCTTCTTCTCAGGAAGAATATAATGACAAGAACTGCGGTTAATGCTGAAAGTACTCCAACCCCAGACAACCCAATTGCTAGAATCATTGGCTTTTTCTTGGATTTAGTTTTTTTGTGCTGAAGAGATAGGATTCGAGAAATATCAAGCTCCTGAGCTTTCCCATTCAACTGGAAACTCCAACCCAGGACATAATGAGACTGTTGATTTACTCCAACAGATGAACCAAACCCCACATACATTTGGCCCAATATAATATCAGAAAGATCAATATTTAAAGACAATAGTGGGAATTTTGGTTTTTTTTATATGGATTGGAGATAAAGTGACATTAAGTAGCTTCCTCGTACCATCATAATCTACCCAAGCTTGCATTGGCTCTCCACTTGGAAGCGTAAGATTTATAAATTCACCATTTTCATTTGCAAAATAACCTGCAGGACTAGATTCGATTGATGAAACGCTGTTTATGTCAATACCCACATGGTTATCATTTATGTCCTTGAATTCTATTTGTTGGGACGTGTCGAGCTCAATGGAGACCGTATGATGATATGGTTGTCCGTCAAGTGTTGCATTTAATAAGCCATGAAGTGGGGAAGACATAACTCCAGGGATCTCTTTCGAGGGAGAAATGCGAAAAGCCATTCCTAGCCCTTGGAGATCGCGAATGTCCCGGACAATCTCGAATACAAACATAGTAGAGAATGAGAAAGCATTACCTGTTGACGAATTCTTGAAGCTAAACGGAAGAGAATAGCAAGTTCGGGCGATGCCCCACGATGTCTCGTTGATGCTTGAACACACCGTTAGGTTCAATCTCTGCTTCCCCTACTAGTTTGAAGTTTTTGTAAAAGACAAAGCCACTATTATCAGAGGACACCATTCTGATCAGGAGAAGAAGCAACAGATGAGTCTTAGACAACATGAATACAGCTTTACATTGATTCTAAACTTGCTCTGATGAGATACTTCTTAAGTTGTAAGTAAGTCTGAAATGCAATAATTCATTTATTGCGTAAATTAGAAGGTATAAAATTCATGAACTTTGACTATTCAATCCAATGGAAGTTCATGAGGCCACGAAGTCAAATACACATGGCAGGGCACAATGAACATCTCTGTTTATTTGTGTGGCTGTGACCTCAGGGTTGACATGAAGCTTGGACTTACTTGAACTCAACATACTATTTTGCAAGAATAGACACAAGTGTATATTTTCTATTAGAAACCCCTAGAGCAGGCTTGGGGACAATCACTAAGATTTACGAGTGTAGACACCCGCGTGTCCACAACGAGTACATATAGAAACTGTAAATTTGATCTTTCCCAACTCATGCTAGCTCAAGGAAGATTGTCAAATTGGGCAGTGGTCTTCAGATTGTGTTTAGGCCATCAATTGAACTAAGACTTGCTGGTGCCATTTTTGCGACAACTATTTAGAGTTCATAAAATGTGAAGTACCAAAATTTAGTAAATTTTTTCTAACTACCATTGATGAACATATACAAGATTAATGATAAGCTGCAGACTACAAATAATAAGAATTTGTTAAAATACAATCAACGTCCTGTATGGATGAGAGACTCAGTTATAAGCGAAGAAGGCATCAAACACGATGAATGGAACGAAGAATGCTGTGGAATGTTGAACTCATTGAGCAATCTCCATTGTTCTTGTGTCAAAAGGGCATCCAATTCTTCAGGGAGAGAAGCATCACCCTTCAAGTACCGCAAAACCACGGACATGTTTGGCCTAACTGCAGCTACAGGGTGTGAACAAAGCATTCCTATCTTCAAAACAGCCTTCATCTCCTCATCCTTGAAATCATTCTTTAATTTTGGATCTACTATTTTCAATACTTCCCCTTTTCTCCAAGAGTCCAAGACCCAATCAACCAAAATTACCTCATTAAGCGCGGCTTGCGTGTCCACCGGCCTCCTACCACAAGCAACCTCCAAACAAAATGCTCCGAATGCAAAAACATCGGTTCTAGTAGTGGCTTTGCCATTTCTAGCAAGCTCGGGTGCAATGTAGCCTAACGTGCCCGCCATATGAGTTGTTTGTGAATCTTTTCCATGTTTGACACATCTAGCAAGCCCAAAATCACCCAGTTTACCATTTAATTTACCGTCCAATAACACATTGCTCGCCTTGATATCTCTGTGAATTACCACTTCAACCCATTCTTCGTGCAAGTAGGCTAGCCCTGTAGCCACGTCTTTGATGATTTTAAGTCTTTGGTCCCAATTAAGAGTGGCCACTGGGTCATTGAAGATGAACTTATCTAGACTTGCGTTAGGCATATAGTCATATACTAAGAAAAACGCACCTTTTCTTTGACAATAACCAATGAGTCTAACCAAATTGGGGTGTCTCAGTCTCCCAATTGTGGCTATTTCGGCTACAAATTCCTTCATTCCTTGTTGCGATTTTTGTGAAATTCTCTTCACTGCAACTTGAATATTAGATATAGGTAACACGCCTCTGTAAACCTCCCCAAAACCTCCTTTTCCTAAAATTTCCTTGTCTTTGAAACCTTTGGTGGCTGCAAAAAGATCCTTGTATGGAAACCGATGAGGCCCATACTGAACTTCCCAATCCTCCACTATATCAGTAAATTTAGCTTTTCTTTTCACCAAAAACAGAACGACAAAAATTGATATTAGTGAGGAAACTGCTCCCATTGCCGACAACCCAATTGCTAGAATTGTTTTCTCCTTCTTGGATTGTTTTTTTTTGTGCTGAAGAGATCTAATCCTTGAACGATCAATCTCCTGAGCTTTCCCATTTAATTGGAAACTCCAGCCCCATACATAACAAGATTGTATAAAAGTGCCAGTGGATGAAGCAAACCCCACATACATTTGGTCTAAGATGAATGGTGAAATATCAATATCCAATGACAAGATTGGGATAATGGGTTTTTCTGTATCTATAGGAGACAATGTCACATTAAGTTGCTTTTTTATACTATCATAATCCACCCAAGCGAATAGTGGATCACCACTTGCACGTTTTAGGTTGTTGAACTCACCATTCTCATTTGTATAGTAACCTGCAGGACTGGATTTGATAGATGTCAAACCATTAATGTCAATACCAACATGGTTGTCATTTATATCACCAAACTCTTCATTTCTAAATGTGTCAAACTCAACGGCAACAATATGGTTCGATGATTTTCCATTGTTCGAGCTATTGAATAAGCCCAGATATTGAGCAGGTAATCCAAGTATTTCTTTTGAGGGAGCAATTACAAATGCCATACCGGACCCTCCAACATCATTCTCGCGAACAATGGAGAATACGAATGTAGTCGAGAAAGAAAAGGCCTTACCGTTTGATGAATTCTTGAAGTTAAGTGGAAGAGAATAGAAAGCATGGCCAACACTGAACGTGGTTGTGTTGGTGAGCCTAACCACACCATCAGAATTGACCTCTGCTACACCATTTAGGCTCCAATTACGGTTGAAACTGCAACCAACATCATTAGAGGCTGCCACCAATTTGATTAGGAGGAGGATGAATATGTGGGTGTTGAAGAACATGAGTGAAGATTTGATTGAACATTCAATTTCTAATTTTTGTATACCAAGATTGTGGTCACGGTTTAAAACATGGTATAAAATTTGTTAGTTATGAAAAAATATTTTTGATGGGTGAATTATTAAGGTGTCTGTTGAAAAGCATAGGGGACTATAACTATGGACAATTTGACTAAGCAATCACTGGCATCCAATGAGAGTTCATTCGGGTTTTGAAGTCAAAGTGATATGGTGGTTTATACGGACATTAGTCCAATTTGGCTCCTCATCCCCATCGTTTTCGTAGTTCCTTGTTTGACTGGGTGTTGTGTAGCCCAGATTGCAGCACCAAAACATTTGGACCCAACATTTAAAAAAAAAAAAAAAAATCCTTATCAGACACAATGGAATGGTAACAAATGCATTACTTTATTCTTTTATCAGAAACTAGGGAGTGGAGTTGGTAAGAAATCAACTACAAACAAACATCTACAATAAAACTTAGAAAGTAATCAGCAAAAGGCATATATATATATATACTAGTTTAAACGCACGTGCGTTGCACGTGAATGGTGTCTGTTTAAAGACTAATTAAGAATAGTAAGCCAAAATAAAAATAAAAAAAATTAAAAAAAAGATAAAAAAAAAAATTAAAAAAAAAACTTAAATTAGGTATAAAAAAAATAAAAAATAAAAAATAAAAAGAAGAAGAAGAAGAAGAAGAAGAAGAAGAAGAATTCATGCAACTTTCACAATAAAAAAGATACACGAAGCACATACAACAATCAATTCATAGGGTAAAAATAATAAAAACTGTTGAATTATTCTTCTTAGACCATTTGTTTATTTGTTCAATAATAATTTTTTTATGTTGCTATTTAATTGTTACCACATGTCCTAGCTAGAATTCTTTCTTACATCTTTAATATTTTGAATTTACTATTTTCTTTGCTCATTACTTAATAATGACTATATACTTATTTATTGTATGACCACATATGTTAGTATTTCATTAATTTACCGTGTTTGTATAGTAATTTATTAAACTATAAAATTATTTCATATGTTCTAATTAGAATAAGTTACAAATCAATCATGACCTAGCTTTCTTAAATATTTCTTTATATACATTAAAATTTGATTCCTAGAAAAAGGATTTAGGGAGCCCTCTACGTTCAAGATGGTCAAACTTTTTGTGCTGTGTGGCTTGAAAATTCTTCAAATCTTCAACCAAAATTTTTCATAAAGTCTCTATTGCCAAATCGCCAATATAATTGAAAGAATCACATAAGAAAAAAATTTTATAACGGGAATTGATATTAGAAAGTAATTGCTTATCCATGGAGTTCACCTAAAGAAAGAGAAAAGATATTGAAACATGACAGAAGAAGGGAAAAAAAATGGAATCCACTAAGACCAAAATAGAAAAAACCAATAGGATGGTAGTTTTAATTTAATTTAAAGTCCTAAAATTCTGACAATGTATTGATAATCTATATCGAAAGAGACTTTTAGACTCTATTTGGTGCACATATTGAGGGATAGGAAAGAAATGAAAACACTAAGGAAAATATTTTCATTTGTTCATGAGCTAAAAAGGGCCTGAGGGTGTCCATTAATTTGATAAAATTGAAAATTAAGTGTTGAATTTTAAGTACTGGAAATTTTAAGCAGTTGAATTTGCTGTACATAACACATGAGTATTTTCAAGTATTGAAATAGATTGCAATTAGTGATTTTTTCTAGTCGAATTTTTTCAATTAAGATATTTAATGGATTTTTGGCTGCATTTTCAATTAGAGTAATGCTAGAGTCACAAAGAGATGCTTACAAAAGGATATGGTATCCCATATGGCAGAATTAAGTGTGGTGCCTCTTTCAATTAAGTGGTACATTATCAAATGTATTGTACAAAAAATGTGCTTAAATTTTTATTTTACCACTTAATTGGTTATAATCACAAGCTAAATTTGTCTAGCTAACTTCCTATCTTTCTTGTGGAACTTAAACAATGATAACAATTCTACGAATTATTGCTAATAAAGATAACAATAGTAACTTTTCATAAAGAAAAATACTCAATTAAGTTTTACATTCAATAATTGTGTTGCTAAACGCATGGGTAAAATGGGATGGAATATGACACATGTCAGCATGGTAGTGGTGGATAAGCAAGAGAGAAAAATGCACTCTATGTTAAAAGGGTAACCAAATATTAAAGTGGTTGAAATTGAATCTTAAAATTTTTTGAATGCATATCTTACCTAGAATAGGTTCGATAGAAGTTACCTATATTATTGTTGGTATAGAATAAACAAAATCGTGAGTGACTCATCATAGAGCTCCAAAAAAGAAAAAAGAAAAGAAGAAGAAGAATAAAACAAATCAAGATTCTTTAAAAAGAGTTATGTAATACTAAGAATTGATATCAGGAGTTGATGGGTATAGTTTTATGTCTGTGAAATTACTTCAGTACCCTTAATGAAAACTGAATCCAATAACTGTAAATAGAAGTCCCGTCATGAGAAGGGGACTGATGTTACTATAACTGATAGTTTTTTTTTGTTTTCATTTTGACCACTAAGTTATTGAAAATATTACATTAATAGTAATGAGAATGAAATTTATAAGTAAGTTGAATGAATGAATGGAAGAGTAAGGAATAGTAATTACCTTCAATGCAAAGCTTGAAAGTGTACACTTGTGTAAAGATCAATCGTGTTTAGTTCATCATAGCACATTATTAAGAGAACACGAAGAGTAGACTATTTTGTGAATCTTAATTAAAGTGTAAAAAAATTGTCCAAGGCTATGGAGAACTTGGGAAGTGGAGACGTATAATAGAAATTAGATAATACCAGTAGGTTCTTTAATACTATCATTAGTCTTCTAGTCCAAAAAAAAAAAAGGAGAGAGAGAGAGAGAGAGAGAGAGAGAGAGAGAGAGAGAGAGAGAGAGAGAGAGAGAGAGAGAACTAAAATAATGTCTTAACAAATAGGGCCAAAAGTAAACCTGGAGCTGAGAGGCTTGTGAATTCATGTTATTCTTCTACACGATTAATTTCTAGTACACAATTCCTTTATTTATTCCTAATACTTGATTTCCTTATTTATCCTAATTTAGATTGGACTTTGTTTCATCCAATGATCCAATACTCAATTAATCCATTCTGGTCCACTTTAATCAAAGAAGCAAAAAATTGTTACACAATTACTCAAGGAACATACTTGGGTAAAGTTCTTTAGGTGTGGTTTGTTATATCCCTCTCACAACAGTGGGTCTAGGGATTAAAAAAAATAATGTTTAAAATTATTTTATTTATTTATTTTCTAATTAAGTAGTGTCTCACAATTGTGAGAGGAATCTAACAAACCATGTACAGCTAAGGAATTTTGCCCAAATGTGTTCAATTACTAAAATTCTTCTATTAATTAGCTATTGATTAAATGTGAGCTTTTAGATGGATTAGCTCTGAAATATTTGTATTAATTGGAGGCTGAATGCAAGATTTATAATTGGAAGGTAAAATTTTTAAACTTCGCGAGTGTAAAAAGAATCATATACTACAAAGAAATTGGTAATAGGAATTTAGTTAAGAGTCCTAAAATTCTTCATAGACATTTATTACAATTCTTTAAGAGATATATATGTTACTAATTTATCATTCACGTAACCCACCGTGGAGTCCAAAAAAAGAAAAGAAAAGAGGGGTTATTACACTAACACCCCTTCAACTATGACCATTTTCAATTGCCCTCAACTATAAAACTCAACATATTGACCCTATCAACTATTTTAACTTTTCACTAACAGCCCTTATGTTAGGTTGTAGTTAAAAAATTGATTACTTTTGTATCATGTTACCAATATAAAAGTGTTAACAACATAACATTTTTGTCTCTTCTTTGAGTCGTTGAAATATTAAGAACAAAATTGCCTAAAATTTGGTGTACAACACAGGTCAATTATTATGCAACAAAGGATATTTTTGTCATAAAATTTCCAATGGCTCCAAGGAGGGACAAATAGATATCATGTTGCTAATAGCTTGTATCATATGTTGCTCACATGATAATAAAAAAATAAAATATAAATTTAAAAAAAAGAGAAGAAAAAAAAAGCGTGTTCTTTCTTGGGACAAAATTCTAATGGAAGAGGTTTTAGAGAAAAATGCAATAGTTGAGGGGAGTTAGTTTGTCAAGTTTTATAGTTTAGGGGCGTATTTAAAAAAGAGTCATATTTGAACTAAAGTGTGATTGCCTTTTTTCTTTTCTTTTTTTATTTTTATTTTTTATTTGTAAATTCCGATGGGAACTTGAGTTGTTTGGAAGGAGTTGTAATAAACAATAGGATTAATGTCGAATACCATTAATATTAAGGAGTTGTAAAATTGTAGGGATTGTATATAACATGATATATCCAAAGCAAAAAAAATAAAAAGTTAGGATTATCATGGACGGACCCAAAAAAAAAAAATGGTACACTAAAGTTGTTAAAACTCTAAGAAAATTACTTAAGTGAAAGTGCACCGATTGATGTAGAGTCCAAAAAAAGAAAAGAAAAGAGGGGTTATTACACTAACACTCCTTCAACTATGACCATTTTCAATTGCCCTCAATTATAAAACTCAACAAATTGACCCTATCAACTATTTTAACTATTCACTAAGAGCCCTTCTGTTAGGTGGTAGTTAAAAAATTGATTACTTGTATCATGTTACCAATATAAAAGTGTTAACAACATAACATTTTTGTCTCTTCTTTGAGTCGTTGAAATTTTAAGAACAAAATTGCGTAAAATTTGGTGTACAACACAGGGCAATTATTATGCAACAAAGGATATTTTTGTCATAAAATTTCCAATGGCTCCAAGGAGGGACAAATAGATATCATGTTGCTAATAATTTGTATCATATGTTGCTCACATGATAATAAAAAAATAAAATATAAATTTAAAAAAAAAAAGAAGAAAAAAAAAGCGTTCTTTTTTGGGACAGAATTCTAATGGAAGGGGTTTTAGAGAAAAATGCAATAGTTGAGGGGAGTTAGTTTGTCAAGTTTTATAGTTTAGTGGCGTATTTAAAAAAGAGTCATATTTGAACTAAAATGTGATTGACTTTTTTCTTTTCTTTTTTTATTTTTATTTTTTATTTGTAAATTCCGATGGGAACTTGAGTTGTTTGGAAGGAGTTGTAATACACAATAGGATTAATGTCGAATACCATTAATGTTAAGGAGTTGTAAAATTGTAGGGATTGTATATAACATGATATATCCAAAGCAAAAAAATAAAAAGTTAGGATTATCATGGACGGACTCAAAAAAAAAAATGGTATACTAAAGTTGTTAAAACTCTAAGAAAATTACTTAAGTGAAAGTGCACCGATTGATAAAAGTGTAAACCACTTATGGGCATCGTTAATTATCAGTTGCTTTATATCTAAAATACTAAAACCATCCCACAAAAGAATTTACCAAAATAACCACTACGATCTAGATTTGTAATATTTGTTGATCTATCTCTGCACATAAACATACACATAACAAACAAATATACATACGCATATAATATATACAAAAAGAAGTTATAAAAAAAAAGTCCAAGAAAAAGAAAAAAAAACCAATGGATTTAGTTTATTCTAGAGTCCAATAAAAAAAAAGTTGATCTATGAGGCACATAAACATACACATAACATACAAATATGCATATGTATATAATATATATATACAAAAAGAGGTTTTTTTAAAAAAAGAAAAAAGAAAGAGTTCAACAAAACGAAAAAAAAAAACCAATAGATTTAGTTTATTCTAGAGTCCAAAAAGAAAAAACCAACCAAACACATAGATGTTGTTATTAAGTTGTAGGACTCTTATGGCATGGACACTACAAATAAAAAAGTGGTATACTAAACTTTTAAAACTCTAAATTCTAGGATAATAGTTAAGTAAAAGTGCACCGATTGATAAAAGTGTAAAACACTTATGCACATTGATACATTTATATATACTAGTTTTAGACCACGTGCTTTGCACGTGGTTGGTGTACAAAAAGAAAGATGTACAAAAAGAAAGATACTAAACAATTCCTAATTTCGATTATTGAAGTGAAGTACTCAAACACCTCCTAAATGTTTGATTTAATTTAAGTCTTAATGTTTAGGATTAATTATATTTACCCCTTGTGGCTAGACCCATTTTCACGTTACCCATATGCTTTAAAAGTGGACACTTAACCCACTAATTACTATTAAGATTCTCTTAAAACAGCCTCATATGGGGATTAAGTGTTAAAATTAGTAGTTCCAAATAGAGAGTCTATCTTTACACAATTTATTTTGCCCTTATACTTCAGTCTTTAAAATTAAATCGAAAAATCGCATTGTAGAATATAAAACTCTGATGGATGGAATATGTAATTTCAAAAAATTATCACATATTAGAGTAGCCTTTGATTGCGGCTTACATTATGAATATAATTTTTATCCATATATCTTTAAGAAAATTGTTCGACCTTGTATTCTTCATTAAGGTAAATGCAAAGTTATACAAATATATTGAGTTTATAGCACAAAATAGTGTCATGTTGATTACCTATGTAACTAAACCATAAACAGATAATGAAATGTTTGGGTGAGTAAAATTTGGGAGAGCAAATTTGTTTTCTGTAACAAAATAGTTTTTGATCAAATAAGGATTAAACAGTCATTCACTAATTGAACAAAAAATATGCGACAAATGTTCAAATAATATAAAGTACGCAAATCAAATCTTTCTCATACTATATTTTGTCATAGAAGATAATCAAATCAAAGTCGTAGTGGATATTCTAATATCTAAAAATTTCTAACTCTAAAATAAGTCTTAAATGGAATACTCTAACAATTATATTGTTACAAAAATCGTGTTGGGAATTGTGATTATCTCGAATAGATCACTTGAATGTTATCTATGTAATGATCGATCAAGTTTAGTTTGATTATAATACAATATTAGAAGAGCATCTGATTCGTGACTATTAAATTAAGGAGAAAGCCTTTAAAATTATGAAAAACATGGAAAGTGTAGACGTCTATTTCTCTTTCTATTTGGATATAATTTGGATGATTTTTAGAAGTAGTTTTATATTATTAGTCTTCTAATCTAAAAACAATTGGAAGCATGAACCTGGCAAAACTTCAAACAAAAGGGAAATAAAATTTAAATCTCAATATGAACTTTAGATTTACCATATCAACCCAATAGGAATGTTAGCGTGAGCATATACATTTTAGAGTCCTACAGTTATAAGACGTAATGTAAACCATAGAAAAAAATAGAAAAGATACCCAGTAGAAACAATAATGCTATGCTCTCAAATTTGAATCATAAATTTGGATCACAAATGGCTAAACAATTCTACCACATACTGTGCATGATAGTAATTGGTGGTACCACATGCCAAATCCATGGAACCCACCAAAGTTAAAAGACATTAGGAACATGAGCAAGCCCAAAAAAAAAAAATTTAGAGTCCAACCAAGATCGGGGAAAGAAAAAAAAAAGCAATCTAAACCAATTAAAAAAATGTTATTAAGGAGAATTGGCAATGTTGAAAAAATTGTAAAACACTTAATGGGGTTGGTACACTTCTATAAATATTAATATAAATATAAATTTTAAATTATCAATAGATAGATAGATAGATATTATAGACAAATAGATATAGTTATTAATAGATTATAGATTACAGATAGATAGATTATAGATATAAATAGATTATTACAGATAGGTGATACAAATTATGTGGGGAAAAAAAAGTAAACATATAGTTATTAGGTGGGATGGGCCGACATTGAAAAAAAAAAGTATTCTAAATCATAGGAAGTGTATTCCTTATGACTCGCATGGACGGACCTAAAAGAAAGTGGCATACCAAAGAAAAGGGTTACGAAAACTCTATAAAAATTACTTAAGTAGTGCATCGAATGATAAAAAGTGTAAAATTCTTAAAGGGGTTGGTGCACGTATAGATTATATACATTATATATAGATTATAGATCATCTAGTTGTATAACACCAGCGTGCACGTGGATGTGTCCTTTTCATTTTTACTTATGACTTAAAGTTTGTAAGTTGTTAAACTTAATGCATGAAAGTAGTGGACAAAATAAATATGCAACTTTATTATGATATAATTCCTATAACAATGTTCTTTTGCATGTATGTAATATAGTTGTATTATCATAATCATTATGAGTGAAGTTAGATATAATACTAAGTCAAGTTGAATATTAACTATGCTTTGTACTTTCTTTCCTAAAACACTATTTTGAGATATTTTTACATAGAAAATTAGAGTTAAATCATCACCATATTGTTAAAGGATAGTTAACAAAAGATTCTCGTGGTAAGTATTAGCACAATATAATCGTGATTAGGACTTTAGATAATTGATGAACACAATTTTTGGACTAATCTACCCCTCTATAGAGCAGATTTTCACCACCACCATCAACTTCACAATTTTTTAAAATATAATTTTTATAAAAAAAAAAATTTGTAATTTGAAAGATATGGATTTTTAAGAAAATTCTTTTAAAAAGTTAGTTTTGAGATAGACTGTCAGTGACCTAGAAAGCTTGCATGATAAATTGATAATGCATTTTAAATTAATAAACAATACTGGACATATAACACAATAGAGTCTAATTAAATTAAATAATTTTAAAAATGAGTTGTAAATGTTCATTTCATTCCTCTCCTTCTAATTTTGATTCTGTCACACTTCTAATTTTGATTCAGTCACACTTTCCAAAAATCCAACGGTTATTTATTTATTTATTTTTTAAAGTCCAAGCTTAATTTCAAATGAAACACCATTACACCTATAAAGAATTAATAATGAAAATGAAGCTATGTAATTATTCATGAATAATTATTCGAAACCTTTTCAAGTACATTTTTCAGATTTTATACATTCTAGATTTTTGTATATATGTGTTATTATTTATATCTATAATGATATTCTCACAAAAGTTATACAATAGCACTCCAAAAAGTTTTTACAATATAATGCAATTTTCTCAATATTTATGTGCTCTATTTACTACAAGATTATTTATCTAATGTAAATAAGTATATGACAGTAATATAGATAGTATATATATATATATATATTAGGTTAAAAAACATGTTCACTGGGTCAGCGGGGCAGCCCGCAAGTTTTTTTAGGCTAAAAAACATGTTCACTGGGTAAGTTCACTAAACTCTGTTCACTTAAGAGCATCACTGTATATATATATATATATATATAACACTATCCCAAGTAAATAAGTAGCCATGGTTATTGTACCTAGCAATGTTAATGGTTCGGTCGGTCTTCTTCTTCTTCTTCTTCTTTCCTTGTATAAAAACCGACCATATAGGGACGTTTTAGTCGATTTTTTCATGTTTTTCTTTGTTTGAATTTTTATTAAGCTATGCTTTTGTTTGAAAAACAGATCGGTCAATCAATTGGTTCAATCCAATCGATTTTCTTAACACCTCTGTCTATGATCAAAAGGGAATAAATAGCCAAAAAAAAAAAAGACGAAGAAAAGAAATTAACAAACTTCTAATAGGATAAAAATGTGAAAACTCTGAAGATGCTTATTTGAAGTTTTACTGAATAATGAAAACAATATAGATAGAGAAAGTAGAAAACCAATGACATTGCTTCTAAAATTTGGCATTCATGTATTTGCGTAGAACTTAGAGAATCTGTGTTAGAAAATAGCTAAAATCTTCTATCAGATGTCTAAATGACATTTTTGTTGTAATCAGCAGTCACCACCAAAGATACTAACATGAACTACCAAACAAATCCTTAACTAACAAATAGTGAAGTAAAAAAAAACATTCAAACGAAGTATATAATATGCATATGCGCATAATACATGTAAAATAAAATAAGTATCTCATATATTCTAATAAATATTCTTATTTATTACTCACATTTTCTTAGAAGTTAGAACATATATTGTATGGTGCTATAGTTAATACTCGTAGAATGGGGAGGAAGATAAACCAATACATAGAATTCCTTTTTTGATTGTACTACTTAGATCAATAATAATGAGTCCCAATGACATAGAAAACAATTTTAATAGGCGGCTTAGCCACAATCCCCTCAAATAAAATATGTCCAAGCTAAAACCCAAGCTATTTTTCTTTAACTCGCTAAGTCTTTTTTCTTGTTTTGGAAGAAAAATGTCCTTTTATGCCTAAAAAAACTTCAAATTGCTATAACAAAAACATATTCATTTTGTAACATTGGCACTATAAGTACATAGATCTAAAAAAAACACATACACACACACACACACAAAAAGTCTGAAATTTATTAAAAAAAATTTATTTGCTGTTCACTTAAGAGCATCACTGTATATATATATATATATATATAACACTATCCCAAGTAAATAAGTAGCCATGGTTATTGTACCTAGCAATGTTAATGGTTCGGTCGGTCTTCTTCTTCTTCTTCTTCTTCTTCTTTCCTTGTATAAAAACCGACCATATAGGGACGTTTTAGTCGATTTTTTCATGTTTTTCTTTGTTTGAATTTTTATTAAGCTATGCTTTTGTTTGAAAAACAGATCGGTCAATCAATTGGTTCAATCCAATCGATTTTCTTAACACCTCTGTCTATGATCAAAAGGGAATAAATAGGCAAAAAAAAAAAGACGAAGAAAAGAAATTAACAAACTTCTAATCGGATAAAAATGTGAAAACTCTGAAGATGCTTATTTGAAGTTTTACTTAATAATGAAAACAATATAGATAGAGAAAGTAGAAAACCAATGACATTGCTAATAAAATTTGGCATTCATGTATTTGCGTAGAACTTAGAGAATCTGTGTTAGAAAATAACTAAAATCTTCTATCAGATGTCTAAATGACATTTTTGTTGTAATCAGCAGTCACCACCAAAGATGCTAACATGAACTACCAAACAAAGCCTTAACTAACAAACAGTGAAGTAAAAAAAAACATTCAAACGAAGTATATAATATGCATATGCGCATAATACATGTAAAATAAAATAAGTATCTCATATATTCTAATAAATATTCTTATTTATTACTCACATTTTCTTAGAAGTTAGAACATATATTGTATGGTGCTATAGTTAATACTCGTAGAATGGGGAGGAAGATAAACCAATACATAGAATTCCTTTTTTGATTGTACTACTTAGATCAATAATAATGAGTCCCAATGACATAGAAAACAATTTTAATAGGCGGCTTAGCCACAATCCCCTCAAATAAAATATGTCCAAGCCAAAACCCAAGCTATTTTTCTTAAACTCGCTAAGTCTTTTTTCTTGTTTTGGAAGAAAAATGTCCTTTTATGCCTAAAAAAACTTCAAATTGCTATAACAAAAACATATTCATTTTGTAACATTGGCACTATAAGTACATAGATCTAAAAAAAACACATACACACACACACACAAAAAGTCTGAAATTTATTAAAAAAAATTTATTTGCAGACAGACTAAATCCCAAAATCAGGCTGCAAATTTCCTGTTTTGTAAAGTTTCCAAGTCGAATACGTAGATCTAAAAAAAAACAACACCACCCAAATAATAGCCCAAGAATTGAGAACGTTGTCGTTGTTAATACATATTACTTGTTTACAGACATATAACAAATAATATTACTTGTTGCAGACAGATAAAATCTCAAAATCAGGCTATAACTTATCTTTTTTTTTTTTGTAAAAAATTTTCAAGTTTAATGCATAGAGCTCGAGGAAATACGTAAAATAAAATAAATAAATAAATAAAAAATCATCCACAAAGACCAAAAATGAGGAAATTATATATGGTCGATTTCGTTAATATTATCTGTCTGTCACCAGATAATATTATCTATTTTGACAGATAAAATCGAAAAACAGGGTTCCAATTTTTTTTTTTTTTTTTTTTTTTTGGGGGGTACAATTTTCAACTGCAATACATAGATCTCAAACAAATACATGAAATCTAAAATCAAAAATAAAAAAATATACCAAAAAAGCAAAGAGCGAGTAAGTGATGGTGGTTTAAAGTTGACAGATAATATTACATGTGGGTAGCGAGGGGCTTTTCACCAAATTGAAAAAGTAGCGAGGGGCTTTTTAAAAATGGCCGAATCGTGTGGATTTTTGGCTAATACACATAATATTAAGAGGTCTATCACCTAATATCCCTTTCTTATAAAGAAGTAGAGTTCTTAATGGTTTAAGACACCATTTAGTGACATTTATAGAACAAATAGGACTCATTCACTTGGGACCTAATGGGTAATCTAGAAACAATTAAAAAAAATTAATTTGTGTACCAATAGAATTTTATTCAACTAACAGTATAGAAATATGGATCGACCAATTGTAAAAAAAAATTAAAAAAATATTGACAATTGTAAAACATTAGGAATTGGGTACATTAATTAGTGGAAAAAACGTATTAGTGGAAAAAACGTAGTACAGTAGGACTCTCCTTGACGGACCAAATAAAAAAAAAAATTGCCATACTAAAAAAAAGGTTATTCAAACTCTAAGAAAATTAGTTAAGTGAAATTGCACCGATTGATAAAAGTGTAAAACACTTATCCCGATTGGTACTTTTATATATATTATAGATTATAGATATAGATATAGATATATATATTTTGCAGCAAAAGGCATAGTTATCTTTATTCATATACCAACTTTTGTCTATCATGAACTCTCCGGGAATTAGTATAAAGGTCGTTGGTAAGTTGTTTTATGCTGCCATGATAATCAAAATGGTAAACGCGTGGATCTTTATAATTACACATGGAACTTCTTTTTATTTTATTGTTTGCAAAGAAAAACTGTTCTGCTGTGCATTCTTTTTTTTTTTCGGTGTGTGATAAGCATTAATGTACCCATAATTAGTATAGATAGTGAGAAGTGTGACATATCCCATCAATGAAACCTATAATTTGGAAATGGCATCCCAGAAGTTCTTAAATAGAGAGTCATGTTGGGAATTTGATCAAAAACCCAGAACAATCAAATCCGCTTCTCAAGATCTTGGGAGATGCGAACAAGCACTAGAAAAGTAATATAGTACACGGAAAAGTAGATTTCTATACGGTTCACCCAAAATGGGGTTACATCCACATCCTCTAGAGTTTTGTGTGCTCTAGGGCTACACTATGTAGCACGGATACGGATACGTGACACGGAGACGACACGACACGGAGATAGCGATACGGCAAATTCCAAAAATGTAGGATACGGAGACGGCTAGGATACATCGAATAAAAAAATATTTCTAAAAAATACAATTTAGTTTGAAGTAAAAGAAAAAGAAGAGAGGATTAAATATCAACATTACATTATATGTTCTGATATTCACCCCATAGAAACTAGGCAAATAGCAACTTACAACATATACTCATAAAATGATTACAAAACATAACAATTTAACGGGATACAGACACAGTATGATACAACAATTAAATCATTATATCTTTGAATTAAATATTCAATTTGTGGTCCATGTCCACTCATGTTTCCATAATTCTCAAATAAACCAATTGATTTTCCCCAATTTTATAATATTAAGATTATTGCCTCAAGTTTTAAAACGCATTCTAATGAGAGGCCACCATGCTGCATTCACTTGTGTCATGTCGGCTGCGTGTCCGACACGTGATCAAGGTGTGTCCGATGTTAAAATAATTAAGACACGCTTTATAGCATGTCTGACACGTGGTGAAGCGTATCCAATGAGTGTCAGTGTTTGACACAGACACGATATGGAGACGACACCTAAAGTGAAGTGTATGTGCTATATAGGCTACAAAAGGGACTCTCAACTTGTGATATCACATGTAATCACTGAATACAACGAAAAAACTGGAATATATGAGCCTACACAAGTTTTTTAAGCCAACACAATTCCTAAACAAAACAGGAAGCAAAACCAAACTGTGTGTGTCTCGCTTGACCGAGGCACTCGAGCAGAACCTCGCTCGAGTGAGCCACTTTACAGTCCCTTTTGCTCCTTTGATGAACTTCTCATCACTGCGTCGCGCGGGTGGCTCACCCGAGTGAGCCCCTAGTCTTTCTTATGTGCTTAGAAAACACCCTGGAAATATCCCAAATGGAATTAGGCTCCACAATCCTAACAAGCCAGTATGCTTGAGATTGATAATTTCGAAGCAAGGAAAATTGCTATTTATGTCACTTAAAAAGTGACATAAATAGGTATTTAATTATGTCATTTTTTTTACAGCAGAAAGTGACATAAATGGCAGCGACATAAATACTTTAAAAGTGACATAAATGTTTTATAAAAGTGACACAAATGTTTCATAAAACCGAAACATATGTTAATAAAAAGTGACATAAATACTTAAAAATGACATAAATACAATTTTATTTATGTCACTTTTAACTTAAAGTGACATAAATACTTTAAAAGTGACATAAATGTATATTGAGTAATGTCTGTTTTTTTTTTAAAAGTAACATAAATACTTTTTATTTATGTCAGTTTTTCTTTAAAGTAACATAAATGCTTCCAAATTTTTTTTTAAAATGATGATTGCATATATCAATATTACCACACTAAATGCAGCTCAATAATTAATTCCAACCACTGAATTTATACTTTATAATCAATTAATATATCATTACAACCAATCAATTCCGTTCCATCTATTCATCTATACTAATCAACAAAAAAAAATAATAAAAAACACGTTTATGAGAACCAATAAATATCTACCAAGAGTTTGAGCAGCAGCTGCCTTAATTTTTGAAACGAGATCTTCGTGTTTAGAAATGGAAAGAGGATTCACATTTTGCACAAGAACAACTCTGGCCGCCTCGTCCTGCAAGTTTTTCTTTATGTTCTTCTCCTACACAAAGAACCTGAGATTAGCAAAAAGAATTCAGGAAAATGAAACGCCTTAATGTTGCTAGGCCCAACAAATGCCTAGCAACATTAAGTTTAAAAGAGAAAGGGGTCCCTGAGTGTTACTAGGCCAAGCTCACAACCCGCCTAACTCATAGCAATTTTAGGGGTAATCAACGGCAACAAAGTAACATTGAGCACATTAATTACTGAAAATAAAGTGACTAAATATGTCACTAAACACCATTGCTATGAAAGCAGTTTGCATTTCATCAATGAACTCTTAAGCCACACCAAAGGGTAAAAACAAAGACTGAAAACTGAACTATAAAACATTAATAAGAGATGACTGCTCAAATGCACAAGATAGAGATTAAAACAGAAATCAACCTTTGCTCAACATCTTCTCTCATATTTCCAATGGATTTATTCTAGAAAAGAAAAAATTCTACCTTTCCGCGACAACCTCTTATGCTTAGTCTAGTGGTCGTAATAATAAGTTAACTCTATAAAAAAAACATCAATGCAACTGAAAAAGGTTTGCACTATTTTGACACCCCACCTGGCTATGAAGGATACAGTTCCCATGCTCCACCGTACGTCCTGTACATTATCAAACGCACCGAAAATAAATAAGTGCTGAAATTTTTCATTTTCAGCACTTAATTAGGTTATCAAACACACCCTTGGACAGTGGAATTGAAATGACCGCATCGTTAAGGATGATCCAGATAAGGGGAAAACTGATGAATTCCAAGACAATTACTTGCCAACGGAGGAACTACTTTTTCTTAATACTGTCACTTTTTCTTTTGTTGAGGGTTTGTGGGGAAGGTGGTTAATGCGTCCGTCAAATTCTGACTTGCAAAGGATGCACAATTGAGTAATTATTTAGAAGTTACAGGAATATACAACGCTTTTCCAAGGATTGGTGACAAAATGAAGAAGAAAAGGATGACTAGATGAGAGAGATTATCAATGCACATAATTACAACCCACATTTGTGCAAATTTATTTTGTAATCAAGTTCCCTACAAAAAGTATTACCATATTCAACATTCCATCCAATTCCGCAAAGAATTTCAAAGATAGTATGATCTAACGACATACATATAGCCCATTGAGGGAAGAAAGTTTAGAATGTTTTGGATTTACCTTGTTAGGAAAGCTGGCGTAGATTTATTGTCATTTTGCTTGACTGACTGTTTAAAGACAAAAATCACGTAAACGCACAAAAACAAGGCCAACAACTATAACCAAAAGTATTCACTTAATATTGACAAATTTGTGATACATTAAAATTTTTAAAAAAAATGAAAAATCCAATGTACCTCGAGAACACATATCTGGGCAACATTATCCCTTAGTCCAAGCTTATTAAATTCAATGCATTCCTCATGCAGCAACTTGAATCTAATAGGAACGTTACTAGATTAATTTTAACTAAACAATGTTATGGAAACAAATTTGATCAACAATAATGTTTGATGATACAATCAGGGTGGTATAACGCACGAGACACAAAACTAAACAGCTCAACAGTGTCAATAAAACACACAATCAAGAGTAACGAAATATTTACAAATAACTAAATAGGACACATGCTCGTAAAGAGTGCCCTTTAGACCATGCCTTCTAGGATTTATTCACTTTGAAATAGCTCAAGTTCACTCTAAAAATGCTCATGTTCGGAGCGGATCTGATGTAAAAATATGATGTACTTGTCGTTGGGCAATAGAAATAGCACGCATCATATGTAAAGTTGAACTATGGTACTAATTCTCAAAGAAGTGCACATGTTCCTATAAGTGCTCACCAAAAACTACGCGCCTGGGGATTTTTGCTCTCTCTCTCTCTCTCTTTACACACATACACATACTCACGCACATGCAGCTTCAGTTTTTATTTGCTAATACTTTTCTTTATTTAGTGGAAGAGTCAAGAGAGTTCTTCACCTGCCATATTATTCCTTATTGTAATTCTTTCTTCTTGGAAATTCAACTGTGACCGCTCAACAAAAACACAAGAGAGTATTCATTACCAGAGTTCATTGTAAGTAAATTAACAAGCAGTAATTATGATCCCAATTACATAGCGCCATATGTGAGGTAATCGTCTTCAAAGAAAAAAATGAAAACAAACACATTATTTCGTAAAACCTAAAGGGTAAATTACATTGATCTCCCTGCTGTCAAATTTTGCTTTAACTTTCTAATCAAAATATCTACTTTTGAACAAAACTAACTTTTTTGTTAAGGAAGTCAACAAAACGGACATTACCATTAATGTCCTTGCAATAAGGGATGAATTCATTTAATATCAACATTTAATGAAAGTTCCCCACTAACTTTGCTGCAGAAAACTTGACCCCAACTTCTCATTTAATTTACTACAATATTTGAGTTTAGATGGGTCAATTGGGAAAATTTTACGTTTCATATACCATTCGTAATCGGTAATATGCTTATGAATTCTACTGATCATATAGACTGATGCAATAGTTCGCATGAAAATTGTATCTCATAGAGTCCTGATCATATATTATATTCCTTGCTTAAAGTTGTTCTTAAATCTTAGGAGGAACACAACTTAAATTTATATTTAAAAATTACCGGCTTCAATAGCATTCCTTGCACCAAGTCTAAAATCATCTACGACTTGACAAATTTCATCTTTACTTGGGCGTCTTGGGGGTGAAAATCAGCAACATCAACACCATTGGCTCGAAAATCTAAGGTGATACTAAACTTGAATTTAAATCACCAACTACTCCCACCAAAAATAAAAGACCATCTTAGCAAGCCCTAAGAGCCCCAACCAAGTATAACTCTATCCCTTCTTGTAGTTGTCTGGCCGAAAGTTTAACGGGAAAACCCCTAAAAAATTGTTATGTGGAGTTTCCAGCATTCTCACAGGCATATCATAGCATTGAGAGACAATAAATTTGTCGAAATACCCGTCTCTAATAAATTTAAAGTTCATATTCCTTTATATGCACATATCATGACTCATCTGCCCAAAAAATTCTGTTCTGTTGCATCCCAACAAATCCAAATCTTCTTAATTTTCAATTCTTATCTAATTGTTTCATGGATTTAATGAGGAAAAATAAAAAGAGAAAATAGGGGAAAACACTTTTTTTGTTTGGTTAACAAAGAAAACAGTGAGGAAATAGGAATGACAAGAAATTATGGTTCAAAGTTTAGGTTTTGTAAGTCACTTCCCTTCCTCTTTTCTTAAAATCCTATTGTACATTGAAACATTTTAATTTCTAATGTTATTTAAGCATGTAAGAAAACACACAGGAACTAGTTTTCTTTATCATTTTTCCCTCCTTTTCCTTTTCCTTTTCCTTTTCCTTTTCCCTCTCTAAATCAGCAAACCAAACGTAGCATTATGGCTTCACCTGGTATGCGGATTGTTGTAGGGGAGAAAAAAAAAAGAGAAAGGAAAACAAGAAGGAAAGCTAGTTCCCTTGTTTTCAGATTCTTGAATAACACTGAAATTAAAAATCTTCAATAAAAATTATTGTTTCTTAAGAAAAAGAGAAGAAAGAAACGCATGAACTTCAAGTTCAAATTTTCTAATTTATCTCTCAAAATATTTTCTTTTCCTCCCTATTTTCCCTAGTAACCGAACAAAGGAAAATGATTTCCTTATTGTTTTCCTTTCTTTTTCCTCACTAAATTCATTGTAGATTCATCGAAGGAAAGAAAATGGGAAAGGAAACAAGAAGGAAAACTATTTTGCTAGTGTTTCCTCTTATGAAAACTTCATGCTTAAATAAATTAAAAGATAAAAAATTGTCAAAAACTTATTGTAAACCAAAAGAAAAAAAGGAAGGAACGTGATAAAAAAATTCAAATATGTTATCTTTTTCTTTATATTTTTCCTCTCTATTTTCTTTGGTAACCAAACCAAAGAAAACATTGTCCTAATTAGTGTTGTCCTTTATTTTCCCTCGCTAAATCCAAGAACCAAACAGAGCCTAAGTGTTCGAATCTTAAACGGAGGTCATTATCACGGAGCTTTCATATAATGGAATACATCAAGAATGTAAGAGTGAAGAACGTACCTTGATTTGAAACCCTACCCACATACCCAATCTGACAAAAGAAGATACCGCCTTTCGCATGAACGACATCTACAATAGGCTTCCAAGCTTCTACCTGCTCCTTTGTCCATATTCCAGGGGTTTGTGGGTACCTTTAGTTAAGAAGAAACCAGAAATCCTTATCATTAGTATATAACTATCTAGGAAAGAAAGTATCCTCAAGTACGTGTATATATACATATATACAGTTATTGTTCTGCGTAACTACAAATGTACAGAACTCGAATGATGACAACTGTTGCAATTACCCTTGGGCTGTGTCAGAAACTCCAGTAGCTTCAGCTTTAAGAAGGCCCCCTCTGTTTGCCCTCTGCGAGTAATATAAGACAGCATGTGGTTGAGGAACATTAGCATAAGATCTTTGCTCAATCAGTGGAGCCAAAACAATTCTGAAAAGAAAGAAGAGAAAACGGTTAACTACATTAAGCACTGAACTTCCAGCAGAAGCGATTATTAATAACTAAACTTTGGAACCACACATCCATATAGCCCATAGGAAGTTGGAAAGAGAAAGGGTGCTAACTAAACAAAAGATTATCTATGAAATGAAAAGGAAAGCCCTTAAGACTTTGGGGAATGACAAAGCATGAGAAATAATATTGACTTGAAAGATATCGGTAGATCTATCGGTAGATCATCTATGAAAGTTTAAACTACTGCATCTATGTGATAACTTGCAAATTCCAAGAAAATATTACCATATAATCTCCAAGAACAAGTCTAAAAATCAATCCAAATGATTAAATGGCAATAACTAATTTTTAACTAAAATACAACACAAGCAAAAAGAAATAGTAGATAGTAAATGCAGTTTGAAATGTCAACCAAAGATTTTAAGTATACTAAAAATAGCTAATTTGACATGAGCTATATTTGGATAAAACTGTGCTAGGAAAATGAACTCGAAACTGAAAATGATCGATCACTAGTACAGAAACATGAGCCACAAACTAACCACAGAAATTAATGAAAACAAAAAGGACAAAGTATGTATGGCCTTGTGTTGCATACCTGAAAATTGTGAGGTCCTTGAGCATCTTTTGAGCTACCCATTCTTGAAGCAATTTGGTAAACTAATGGGATAAAGTTGTAAGATTGAACCTGTAAGGGGTCAAAAAGGACAAGGACATACCACCGAGGCTGCCAAACAACCACTTAACAGCCCCAGACAGAACAAAACAGCCCATAAACAAAACCAACTTAAAACATATCAACATCCCAGAGTCAAGTAGCCCAAATTTTTGCTACAAAATTTTGACCATCGTCATTTTGTTTTGATGTCTAGCTAATAGGGAAGACTTATTTACATGTGTCAGGGAAAATGCCTTCACCAAATTCTGCCTTGGATAGGCATGTTTCCTTCCACTTAAGTTTTTTCCCCCCCTCAAGTTAAGGTCCTTTTTTTAAAAAACAAATTTCACATCCCTTCTCAATAATGTTCTTTCACCCCTTATGTGTGCATATACATGGAGTGAAGCAGGGCAAGCTTTACCGAAGATAATCTGATATTAAACACTAACCAAATGTATAAAAAGTAATTTACAAATTAAGTTGCTTTAACTAAATTTTCAATCAACACTATCATTTTCCTAGTGTTTTTATTCCATTCATTCATTTATCAGCTGACTCATTCTATTAGGTTATTCTACCATTTCAATCACTCAAATAGTGGTTCGTTTGTACATATGGTGTTTTTTTGTTTTCCATCAGTTATGTAAGAGAGTTTTCGAGCCCAGATCTGCTAACATGAACTTATTCCCAGATTTGCTAACAAAAATCATATATAGATTCACAGTCATTTGAGCCCAAAAACCAAGGAAGCTATTCAAAACTATCAGATCAAAGATACTTACACAATCGTAACATCGAGATTTTATGATCTACTAATTAGATACTGAATCATCAAACAAAACAATTATCAAACCCTAAAATGATCGAAATGTAAGTGAGATGGCGACTAACAAGTGTAAAGCACGATCCATAGAGAGAGATCTGAAGTACCATTGAAACGTTCTCTGAAATTCACTTCTATGAAGGCTGATGCGAAGAGAGACATGATAATGGCGGACAAAAAATTAGGGTTCTGTCTCCTCGTCGCCATACCTAGTGAGAGAGAGAGAGAGAGAGAAATAGATAGATAGATAGATAGATAGAGAGAGAGAGAGAGAGAGTGAATACCTCTGTCAGAGAAGTGATGTTAGTCGCGGCTTCAGCAGGAGGATGGCGGCACCGGTGGATGGCCGCAGGAGGACGACGGCGCAGGCTTTCGATCTGTTTTTCCCTCTCTTCTTCCAAGCAGTTGTCCCTTCTCCTTTCTCTTTTTGTTGTAGCGAGGAAAGAGAGGAACGAGAGGAAAAAGGAGAACGGGAATGTGGAGAGCAAGCAAATAAACAAAAGCCCTAAATTTTTTGTTTATATAGTGGGTTGATTGTGATTTATTTTCAAAATTGCCACCGCGTTTTATTTATGTCTGTTTTTAAAAAGTGACATAAATGCTTTATTATTTATGCCACTTTTTTAAAAAGTGACATAAAATCGTTATTATTTATATCACTTTTTAAAAAATTGACATAAATAATTGAGTTTTTATGTCACTTTTTAAAAAAAGTGACATAACTACTTAAAAAGTGACATAAAAAACACATGTGAGAAATAATTATGTCACTCTATGTAATACCCGCTCCCGTGATTAACTGTTAATTATGATTTAGTATGCATTAGCATAATTAATTGGTGTTTATTAACACATGTTTAAGTGAGTTTTAACTCACTAGTTGATTATGGGTGTCCAGATTGGGAACTCAATGTTGGCCAATGTGGCAGTCCCAAATTGGGACATGAGTTGAGAAAGTTTCATTGTGATGGGACAAAGTTGTGGAATCACCCTTATGTGCTTAAATGTTTATTAAGGCATATGTGAAATATTTATATGTTGTTTAGAATTTATTGTTTATTGTTAGAGACCATTTATATGGTCATTTAGCATACCTTGGTGAGGACGAAATGAACACGTTATATAATTAGTAGGCTAATTAGTAACTTCATAAAATTATGTGGGACCACTTATGGGATCCACGCGAGACATAGACAAACACCTATTTAAGTTTGGGATAATTTTAAAGAGTTCTATAACTAGCAGGGGTATAATTGCAAAACTTATAAAACTTGGGGGAGGCTATAATAGAAACCCAAAGCTTGGATCACATGCCATGGGACATGTGTCCCATGACTCACCAAGCTAGTCATCATCTCCAACAAGGCAATGTATTGGATTTGCAGAGAATTGACGGAAAATTCTCGACAACGGAATTCGACGACGCTCTCGACGACGATTGACGGCGCGTTCGACATCCAATTTTAATTCCGAGACTGGATTTGGACTCGCAGAGGTGAGTTCTACGTTTTGGTACTGATTTTATTGAGCTTAATCGTCGTATTTCTCACGACCAATTCGGAGTGGTAATCCGTAGTTTGTCGAATTCATGTAAGATTTGAAACCGGAATAGATTTGAGCTTTAATTTCTCAACTAGGAGTGAATTGCGAAGAGGTGAGTGGTTTCAATCTTGCCTATGGATGAGATTCATGGTGGTTATGTTCATATGATGTTGATTTCATGTCTATTTAGCTTAATCACTCATGTTTAGCTATAATTTTGTGAAAAGCATGATGATATGTTTATGTGAGCATGTTTAGTTGTCTATGTGGGTCAAAGGAAAGGTTGTATGAATCCGCCATGAGATTGTTCCGTGGTGACGACCACTTGTTGCCGACAACGGCATTAGACCGCACGTGTGTGGCGTGGGTCATTGGCTTGTGCCGTGGACTATTGGGGGAGTCGCGGACTTGCGGGTAGTGGCGGAGGAAATACTTGTTTATCAGGAGATCATTCTTATTTGTTAAAGTTGAATATAAGTATTGATTTATCATCCATGTGCTTGATTGACATTTCTCACTAAGCATATAGCTTATATATTGTAGTGGTTATTGAGTAACCATTGTAGGTGAGCACGGCGGCGAGAATCCGGGGAGATGAACGTGGGGTTCATCGTGGCTATGAAGCTTGTGTACATTGTAGTTCCATGGGTTATAGTTGTTTTGTTCAAAACTTGTAAGTTCGGTGTAATCCGAGTATGTATGGATTAAGTTGGGAGCATGTTAAACATAGTTGGTTATGTTGGGTTCTTGTTTTGTCACTTCAAGACGTATGTAAATCTTGTAACCGGAGCTTAAAATGTTGTTGGTATCTTTCATACTTTGCTAATGTAGTTTGGAATATGTTTGAATGGAAGTTTGTTTTAAGAAAACTTGTTTTGGTTGATCTTGAGGGAATTGGGAATATTTGGGAGAGTATTTGGGAGAGATTTGGGAGAGATTGCATTGCACATCTTGTTCATGGTTTTAAATCATGTTGGTAACTTTCAAACTCTTGTTTTTATGATTCGGATATGTTAGTTGTGAGTGTGGATCAAAACTCATATGTTTTGGTTGTTTTTGTGAGAATTGGAAGTGTTTGAGTATTGTAGCATTGGTGGATCTTGATTAATGTTTTAAAACCATGTTAACATATCTTGGAAATGGTTTGGAATGATTTGAGATTGGTTTTGAAATGGTTTTGCAAAGTTTCATGAAGTTTGGATGGGATTTGGAGGTGTTAGGATGCTGCAGAACAGGAGTTTTTGCTGTCAAAACGTGTGCTGCAGAATCCGGATCGATCCGGGTCTTGAGCGGATCGATCCGGCACTTCTGGAGGGCCAAAACTGGGGTTCTGTCAAAACCGAATCGATCCGGTTTTGGGGCGGATCGATCCGCAGGTCATTTTGCTGCACCGTCGACTTTTATGGAAACGGACATAACTCTCTCTAGAAAACTCGGATTCGCCCACCGTTTTTTGCGTTGGAACCGGGACTCGAAAACCTATCTTTTGGTATAAAATTTGCTACACCTTATTAATTAACATTTTGCCCTTGGGCTTAATTTGTTTAATCTAATGGTGTAAATGTGCTTATTTTTCCTCCTTTTCGTTTGTAAATTGTTGTTTGAAGGCCTTGGTGGCGTGCCACGTGTCTTGGGTTCACATGTGTGGATTCGGGGTGTGACATTTAGTGGTATCAGAGCAATAGGCTTAGAAACTTTGGGACAAGAGACGACGACTTGAGAGTAACGCGTAGATATTGAGTAGGTAGTTGCATCATATGTATGCATATGATTATTAATGCTATGTTATGATAGTTGAATCATTTATATCACATGATATATGGCATAGCATGCATATTATTCATGCATCTCTGACTGGCAGGCAAGAATTTGGTGAAAAATGGACCAAAACCGAGACCTCGATGCAAGAATGGATCGTTTGGTGGATTTGGTAACTAATTTCGTTGGTGCCGTTGGTGATCGAGTACCGCCAGTAAATGAAAGGCATGCAAATCCAAATCCTGAACCAAGGGTGGACCGTATTACGATTGAGCAATTCTATAAGAGAAAACCGACTACGTTTGATGGGGGACCGGATCCGATGACAGCTATTCATTGGGTATCAGATATGGAGCGAATATTCCGTGCTATAGAATGTACTGAAGAGCAAAAGATTACGTTTTCCACTGATACTCTGAAAGAAGGTGCCCAGAATTGGTGGGTGGGTTTACTTGATCATGGTAGGCCGACCACTTGGGATAAGTTTGTGGAAGAGTTTTACAAACGATATTTTCCTCGAGCGGCTAAAGCACAGAAGCGTCGGGAATTCATGAATCTCCAACAGGGGGATATGACAGTGAATGAATACATTTCCAAGTATAGTGAATTGCTTCGATTTGCGAAGGATACGGTGATAACCGAGGAAGACAAAGCTTGAAAGTTTGAAGAGGGGTTGAGGGATAACATCCAATGTAGGGTGGATACTCATGAATTTGGAACCGTTGCTCAAGTCCAAAATGCAGCTCTCATAGCCGAACGAGATATTAACAAGTATAAGCAGGGACAATAAGGAAAGTGACAAGGAGAAGATAAAGGGAAGGGGCAAGGCTTCTTCAAGAAACCATTTTCACGAGGGCCTGGGTCAGGTTCGGGTAGTCAAGGTGGAAGTTCATTTACTGAGGGAGTTCGACCGCTGTGTCCTACATGTAATCGCCGACACGGGGGAGTTTGTTATTTGCTAAGCACGTGTAACATTTGTAAGCAAGTGGGGCACATATCCAAGAATTGTCCGCAATCCAGAACACGACCGCCTAGCTCTGTGAGCTCAATTCCGGATATGAGGGGCAAATGCTTTGAATGTGGGCAGCCAGGACACTTTTCTAAGGATTGTCCAAAGAAGCGACAACAAGGGGCAAGTTCTATGGCGTCCAGCGGAGCAAGATCAGGACCGCCCACTGATAAAGGAAAAGGCGTGGAACAAAGGCAAGGGAAGTCTTTTCAACTTGCACCGGGAAACATGTCAGCTACACACTCCGTGGTGTCAGGTATACTTCATATCTGTTCACATCCAGCACGAATTTTGATAGATTCAGGGTCAACGCACTCATTTGTCTCACATGAATTTGTCAAACATTTACATAGCATGTCAGAACCCTTAGGGTATGATCTATCTGTATCATTACCTCTAAGTAAACCGTTAGTGACCTCTTCAGTGTTCAAAGCATGTGAAATCAGAGTAGGTGATAAGATATTGACTGTTGATTTGATTCCGTTAACCGTCAACTACTTTGACGTAATCTTGGGCATGGACTGGTTATCTACAAATCAGGCTACAATAAATTGTGAACAGAAAAGGGTTAATTTCCAATTACCAGGGCAAAAAGAGTTTACCTTCCAAGGGGTTGGTGTAACAACGCCACCATATATGATATTAGTAATTCAGGCTGGAAAGTTGTTGAAAAAGGGTTGTCAGGGGTTCCTATGTAGTGTAATTGATACATGTATCACGGGGACTCGAGTAGAAGATATTTCGATAGTACGGGAGTTTCCGGATGTATTTCTTGAGGATCTACCAAACGTGTTGATCGAGCGAGAGATTGAATTTACCATTGAGGTAGCACCTGGATCACAGCCAGTTTCGAAGGCACCATACAGAATGGCACCCGTGGAATTAAAAGAGCTAAAGAACCAGTTACAAGAGTTACTTGACAAGGGATTCATTCGACCTAGTGTTTCTCCGTGGGGAGCACCGGTTTTATTTGTCAAGAAGAAGGACGGAACCATGCGAATGTGTATTGATTATCGGGAACTGAACAAGTTGACTATTAAAAACAAGTACCCATTACCGAGGATTGATGATTTGTTCGATCAGCTTCAAGGAGCACAAGTTTTCTCAAAGATCGATTTGAGATCGGGCTACCATCAACTGAAAGTTAAGGAGGAGGATGTGGAAAAGACAGCGTTCAGGACTCGATATGGACATTATGAGTTTATGGTTATGCCATTCGGAGTTACCAATGCGCCCGCAGCTTTTATGGATTTGATGAACCGGGTATTCAAGGAATACTTAGATGAATTTGTAATTGTCTTCATTGATGATATTTTGGTCTACTCTAAAAGTGTTGAAGATTACGAGAAGCATTTACGATTGGTGTTGCAACGGCTTCGCGAGAAGAAATTATTTGGTAAATTGAAGAAATGTGAGTTTTGGCTTACAGAGATAGCATTTTTGGGACATGTGATTTCTAAAGCAGGTGTTTCAATGGATCCACAGAAGATTGAAGCAGTAGCCAATTGGAATCCACCGAAAAATGTGTCAGAGGTTCGAAGTTTCTTGGGGTTGGCCGGGTATTACCGAAGGTTTGTAGAGAATTTCTCAAGAATTGCGATGCCTATGACTCAGCTAATGAGAAAAGATGTTCCTTTTGTTTGGAGTTCCGAATGTGAGAAAAGTTTCAAGGAATTGAAGACTAGTCTTATGACAGCACCGATATTGACGATTCCGTCGGGGACTGAGGGGTTTGTTGTATTCAACGATGCTTCGTATCGAGGTTTTGGGATGTGTTCTGATGCAGAATGGCAAAGTAATTGCATATGCTTCACGACAACTGAGACCACATGAAACCAACTACCCGACACACGACTTGGAATTGGCAGCGGTAATCTTTGCCTTGAAGATTTGGAGACATTATCTATACGGGGAACGGTGTGAAATTTATACGGATCACAAAAGTCTAAAGTATATATTCACTCAGAGAGACTTGAATATGAGACAGAGACGGTGGTTGGAGTTGATGAAAGATTACAATTTATCGATCCAATATCACCCAGGGAAGGCCAATGTGGTGGCCGATGCATTGAGCCGAAAGTCAACCGGAAACTTATCTTATGTTGTAACTTCTCAAGAGAACCTGATTCGTGAAATGGAGCAATTGAAACTTGAAGTAATTCCAAGAACTGAGGGAGCTTTGATGGCAGCTATTATAGCACAACCAACACTTGTGGATGAGATTAGAATGAAACAGCTTCAAGACCCAAACTTGAGGAAAATTTGTAACGGAATACCTGAGGGTAAGCAACCGGATTTCACTTACGTGGATGGTGTATTGAAATATAGAAATCGAATTTGTGTACCCGATGTTAATGGAATTAAAGAGACGATTCTAGAGGAGGCGCACAATACTAAATATTCCATTCATCCAGGAAGTACTAAAATGTATCGTGATTTACGAGAGAATTATTGGTGGTTTGGAATGAAGCGAGAAATAGCCGAACACGTAGCAAAGTGTATGGTGTGTCAACGGGTAAAAGCAGAACATCAAAGATCAGCGGGATTATTGCAACCATTGCCAGTACCAGAATGGAAGTGGGAGAACATCACGATGGATTTTGTAGCAGGTTTACCGAAATCTAGAAGATCAAATGATAGTATTTGGGTAATTGTTGACCGATTAACCAAATTTGCGCATTTCCTAGCGATTATGATGAATGATCCGATGAAGTTGGCAGAGTTATATGTTCAGAAAATTGTAAGGCTTCATGGAGTTCCAGTGTCTATTATCTCTGATAGAGATAGTAGATTTACATCAAGATTTTGGAGGGATTTACAAGAGGCTATGGGCACAAAGTTGAATTTTAGCACAGCTTTCCATCCGCAGACTGATGGATAATCAGAACGGGTAATTCAGATACTGGAAGATATGCTTAGATTATGTGTTCTTGATTTCAAAGGTGATTGGGAACAACACTTGTCATTGGCTGAATTTACTTATAATAATAGTTTTCAATCCAGTATTGGGATGACACCTTTTGAGGCTTTATATGGGCGTAGATGTCGTTCGCTGATTTATTGGGCTGAGGTAGGAGAACGGAAACTATTGGGACCTGAGATAGTTCAGCAGACCACAGAGAAAGTTAAGGGGATACAGCAACGATTGCAAACAGCTCAAAGTCGTTACAAGAGCTACGCGGATTTGAAAAGGAGACTAATGTAGTTTGAAGTTGGTGATTATGTGTTCCTAAAGGTGTCACCGACCAAAGGGATTGTGAGGTTTGGAAAACGTGGAAAACTGAATCCGAGGTACATTGGACCGTTTGAAATCATTGGTAGAGTTGGACCAGTGGCTTACCGACTAGAGCTACCACAGGAAATGGAGAATGTTCATAATGTGTTTCACGTATCTATGTTGCGACGTTATGTGTCGGATTCACGTCATATAATCACGCCAGAACCGTTGGAAATTAGAGAAGACTTGACTTACATAGAACATCCAGTGAGAATTCTCGATGCGAAAGTTCAAGTTCTGAGAACCAAGTCTATCCCATTGGTTATGGCTTTGTGGCGAAATCACTCCGTGGAAGAGGCTACGTGGGAACGGGAAGATGAGATGCGTGAGAAGTATCCATTCCTATTCGAAACTTGAGGTACTTTAAGTTTGGGGACAAACTTCTTTTAAGGAGGGGAGAGATGTAACACCCGCTCCCGTGACTAACTATTAATTATGATTTAGTATGCATTAGCATAATTAATTGGTGTTTATTAACACATGTTTAAGTGAGTTTTAACTCACTAGTTGATTATGGGTGTCCAGATTGGGAACCCAATGTTGGCCAATGTGGCAGTCCCAAATTGGGACATGAGTTGAGAAAGTTTCATTGTGATGGGACAAAGTTGTGGAATCACCCTTATGTGCTTAAATGTTTATTAAGGCATATGTGAAATATTTATATGTTGTTTAGAATTTATTGTTTATTGTTAGAGACCATTTATATGGTCATTTAGCATACCTTGGTGAGGACGAAATGAACACGTTATATAATTAGTAGGCTAATTAGTAACTTCATAAAATTATGTGGGACCACTTATGGGATCCACGCGAGACATAGACAAACACCTATTTAAGTTTGGGATAATTTTAAAGAGTTCTATAACTAGCAGGGGTATAATTGCAAAACTTATAAAACTTGGGGGAGGCTATAATAGAAACCCAAAGCTTGGATCACATGCCATGGGACATGTGTCCCATGACTCACCAAGCTAGTCATCATCTCCAACAAGGCAATGTATTGGATTTGCAGAGAATTGACGGAAAATTCTCGACGACGGAATTCGACGACGCTCTCGACGACGATTGACGGCGCGTTCGACATCCAATTTTAATTCCGAGACTGGATTTGGACTCGCAGAGGTGAGTTCTACGTTTTGGTACTGATTTTATTGAGCTTAATCGTCGTATTTCTCACGACCAATTCGGAGTGGTAATCCGTAGTTTGTCGAATTCATGTAAGATTTGAAACCGGAATAGATTTGAGCTTTAATTTCTCAACTAGGAGTGAATTGCGAAGAGGTGAGTGGTTTCAATCTTGCCTATGGATGAGATTCATGGTGGTTATGTTCATATGATGTTGATTTCATGTCTATTTAGCTTAATCACTCATGTTTAGCTATGATTTTGTGAAAAGCATGATGATATGTTTATGTGAGCATGTTTAGTTGTCTATGTGGGTCAAAGGAAAGGTTGTATGAATCCGCCATGAGATTGTTCCGTGGTGACGACCACTTGTTGCCGACAACGGCATTAGACCGCACGTGTATGGCGTGGGTCATTGGCTTGTGCCGTGGACTATTGGGGGAGTCGCGGACTTGCGGGTAGTGGCGGAGGAAATACTTGTTTATCCGGAGATCATTCTTATTTGTTAAAGTTGAATATAAGCATTGATTTGTCATCCGTGTGCTTGATTGATATTTCTCACTAAGCATATAGCTTATATATTGTAGTGGTTATTGAATAACCATTGTAGGTGAGCACGGCGGCGAGAATCCGGGGAGATGAACGTGGGGTTCGTCGTGGCTATGAAGCTTGTGTACATTGTAGTTCCATGGGTTATAGTTGTTTTG
The DNA here is from genome assembly GCA_033977485.1 of Hydrangea macrophylla. Classification (NCBI taxonomy): domain Eukaryota; kingdom Viridiplantae; phylum Streptophyta; class Magnoliopsida; order Cornales; family Hydrangeaceae; genus Hydrangea; species Hydrangea macrophylla. The sequence goes on from CM066983.1 coordinate 114,508,356, forward strand.
TTCAAAACTTGTAAGTTCGGTGTAATCCGAGTATGTATGGATTAAGTTGGGAACATGTTAAACATAGTTGGTTATGTTGGGTTCTTGTTTTGTCACTTCAAGACGTATGTAAATCTTGTAACCGGAGCTTAAAATGTTGTTGGTATCTTTCATACTTTGCTAATGTAGTTTGGAATATGTTTGAATGGAAGTTTGTTTTAAGAAAACTTGTTTTGGTTGATCTTGAGGGAATTGGGAATATTTGGGAGAGTATTTGGGAGAGATTTGGGAGAGATTACATTGCACATCTTGTTCATGGTTTTAAATCATGTTGGTAACTTTCAAACTCTTGTTTTTATGATTCGGATATGTTAGTTGTGAGTGTGGATCAAAACTCATATGTTTTGGTTGTTTTTGTGAAAATTGGAAGTGTTTGAGTATTGTAGCAATGGTGGATCTTGATTAATGTTTTAAAACCATGTTAACATATCTTGGAAATGGTTTGGAATGATTTGAGATTGGTTTTGAAATGGTTTTGCAAAGTTTCATGAAGTTTGGATGGGATTTGGAGGTGTTAGGATGCTGCAGAACAGGAGTTTTTGCTGTCAAAACGTGTGCTGCAGAATCCGAATCGACCGGGTCTTGAGCGGATCGATCCGACACTTCTGGAGGGCCAAAAATGGGGTTCTGTCAAAACCGAATCGATCCGGTTTTGGGGCGGATCGATCCGCAGGTCATTTTGCTGCACCGTCGACTTTTACGGAAACAGACATAACTCTCTCTAGAAAACTTGGATTCGTGCACCGTTTTTTGCGTTGGAACCGGGACTCGAAAACCTATCTTTTGGTATAAAATTTGCTATACCTTATTGTAGACACCCCGATTTTGACCAAACGTCAAATCTAGGGATTGGTTACCTCTCAAAGACCGATGATGACAATGACCGTGGCATTCGAAGATTTTCCAAGAAATTCAAAGTCTTCAAGATGTTCTTCAAGTTAAATTAATAAAATAAAAAAGAGAGAGAGGATTTGGGTATTCGGGAGAAACCCGAACAATGAAGAACGTGTGAGAAATCCAGTCTGGGAACCAGCTTTTAAGAGGATAAAATAACAAAAAAAATATAAAGAAGAGTTCTTTTGAAAGAGATAGGAGGACAAAATAAATAAATAAAAATCTTGGAAAAAGAGAAAATACAAAAAGAAATAGTATATTCAAAAATATACCATGCACATGGTTGATACCATGCACATGGGGGATCTTAATGCAAATATATACATACATAGAATAAAAATTTTGGTTTACACCAACATATTTTTGAAAAATCAAAAAGAGGGACAAAATTCAGTTAGCCCCGGCACCCGGAAAACCTGGCGGCACTCACTGAGTGCCTCCCGGCATTCAGCGAATGCCGCCTGGCATTCAGCGAGTGCCGCCCGGCACTCAGCGAGTGCCGCCGGATGCCGTCGTTTGCCGCTGGCTGTAACAGACTGTTTTTCTCACATGTTCTAGAAGAAATCTTTGCACATGGGTCTCCACCCGAATTTATCCATTTATCCTTGAAATAATGGTCTATATAAACAAACTTTCATCTTCATTTTTGATATACTTTGAATATACTTGAATCAACACACACACATATACTTGAAATTAGAGAGAAATACAAGAATGATATAGAGAGAATTGAGAAGAAAAGAGAAGTTTTCTTGAAGAACTTGAAGAATTTTAAGAAGAACTTGAAGATTTTGGAAGAGCTTCACAAAGAAGTTGAAGAATCCCTTGAGGTTTTAGAGGTAACCTCTCAATCACTTGATATAATTAGGTCATTCAATCACAAGTTCATAGTTCTAGGAACTTTACACATTTTCAAAACCTCTCTTCTTACCTCATTTCATCACACACCACTTAGAACTTGTGATTGAATCTCATAATATTTCATTGATTTGGATCTAATTGATGCCTTGGGTTTAAAATAAATTCAATTTTGAAGAGTTTGTGTTCTTAGTTTCTCTAAACAAACTTTGATTTCTTATTTCTACCATCTCTTGTAAGGCTCATGAGATTTTACATATCCTAGTGAGCCTCTTTGAGTTTTGATTCCTTAGTTTCCTATGATCTTATGATCCATATGGAGATTAAAATGAATCATAGTCATAATCTACACATAATTGTTGAGATTCAAGTCTTAATCCATGACTTGAACCTCTTCATTAAGAAATCTTATGGAATCCTTACTATATTCCAATGAGGTTTTGAGTAGATGTTAACTATATTTAGACTCCAATGACCATCAAATGGTAGGAGAAAGTGTGTTAGTTCAAGTCTACTCCCATGGCTTAGACTAATCTTTCCCTTAGGTTTTTGAGAAGTTCCTTTCATACTTCGTCTAAAACCTACATATGAGCATGTCTCTAACTCCAATGACCATAAAATGGTAGGAGTGATAAGTTGAATTCAAGCTTGGGTCCATAGGCTTGAATTCTTTATTTGAGGATTTTGTGAAGTTCATTTCAATACTTCATCAAGATCCATAAGTGTGAGATGTCTTAAAACTCCAATGACCATTAAGTGGTAGGAGTAGTGATTTGAATCCAAACTTTTATCCATGGATTTAAGTTCATTGTTCTTTGGATCTTGTGAAATCCATGCTATACTTTATTAAAATTTATGAGCATATATATGCCTTTTAGTCTTCAATGACCATCAAATGGTAGAAGAAGTAGTTTGGTTTGAGCCCCAACTTCATGTTTTTTAGTTGAGGTCAACCAACAAAGTTGAACTAGCAAAGAGAAAACAGTGAGTTTACAAACTGTTTTCGATCAAAGATTTTTAGTTCAAAATCTAACCGTTGAAATTAAGCGAAACCAACGGGAAAATGTCAATAACACATTGTTTTACCACTGTGATTTTTGTTTTATAAAGTTCTTGTGATTAGAAGGGTTTGATCATGGTTTTTGTGAGCTAAATACAATCTGTCCAGAGTTTTAGAATACTTTCAGAATAGTAAGTCCGTTTTGAAATTAATAAATCAGAACCCTAATTAAGTTTTTGGGGTCTCAAATAATTTTTTATAAGTACCTTAATGTGTTAGGAAGGTACCCTAAAAAGATCTAGGTGTTTCTCATTTCTTTATTATTTTTAAAAAATCATACAAGATCTCTGGACAGAGAGTTGCAAAATCCTGAGTGAGGTCTAGTATTTTCCCTATTCCCGGAGATCTAACCGTTGAAACCTTGATTTTCTTTTTGGGTTAGAAACTAGACTCACAGAGGCATAACATATCCAAAAATCATCAAGATCTAACCGTTGAATTATTTTATTCTTATTTTTGAATGTCTGGTCTGCTCTCTGTAAATCACAAAAAACTGCTACTGTTTTTGTCTAATCTTATTTATTTCAACTCAAATAGTCTCCTAATGTCTTGAGACCCAAACTATGTTTTGAATAATGATAATTTAGATTAAATCCAGAGGCTTAGTGATCCAAATTGGTGAATAAATTCACATCTCATTCTTGTTTATATTCGTGCATTCATTCATACATATTCATATTCATAAGTAGGACTTATCTCTTGTCTAAATTGTATCTAATTGAACATGACTTAGGATTAATTACCTTTTGATATTATATCTAGTATAAGGCATGTGTACTAACCTTTGTTTTGTAGCGCTTTGAGGTACAATTTCTCAACCCTTCTCTAGTTTAATTTACTTCATTGATTTTAATTGATTTTCAACTCCATGTGCGACACCTTAGAATTAGGATTTGCCTTACGTGTATATGTGATTAGAGACCTTTGTTTAGGACTTTCTTTTGTATGTATGCATTGCACGTTTAATATCGCTGCTGGATCCCGGGTAAGTTCTCTTGTTTCTTATTGCATATCATGATGCTTGCAAGTTGAAATATGTGATTTATGAATGATATTTTACTGTTAGCAATTTTACACCATTTCCAACATGCTTGTGTGATGTATATGTATATATGTACTAATTGAGGGCATGCTTAGATTAATAATTTGATTAAAAAGGATGTTGAGTAGAGGCCTATCGTGAGATAGGATGAAAGGGGGTGTTTTAGTCCGCCGGGCTCCTTCCCCTTTCATTCCATAATCCCCGGACCCAGTTTATCTTTGGTTTCGCAAAAGATCAGTTTGCTTTCAAAATGGTTTCTTAATTTTTCCTTTAAAAAAATTAAGTGGCGACTCTTTGAATTTGAAAAATGTTTTAAAAGTGGGTAAAAAAAGAATAAACCTGCGATATCCACACTTATTAATTACCATTTTGCCCTTGGGCTTAATTTGTTTAATCTAATGGTGTAAATGTGCTTATTTTTCCTCCTTTTCATTTGTAAATTGTTGTTTAAAGGCCTTGGTGGCGTGCCACGTGTCTTGGGTTCACATGTGTGGATTCGGGGCGTGACACTCTATATAAAAGTGACATAAAAAAAATTTAAAAAGTGACATAAAAAGGCTTTTCCCTTGTAGTATTCCAAACACTACTTAACCTAGTGATGAAAATATGGGTGAGATTTCAATAGCCATTTGATGGATCTAAAATTTCTATAACATCAAATGGAGCCTAAAATTTTAGCTCACATCTACAAGACATGCAAATATTTGAAGACAAAACTAGGTGAAAAACCTTGAAAGCAAAGGAATCTTGTACATACACTAAATACATAGTTCACCAATATATATACATAGTAATACACCTCATTAGAAGATAACTAAATACAAATCAATCATAAGGTACCAAGTTAAATAGAAGTACATAGACTAATCATCGGCCTCCAGAGAGAAGGGATTCTACTACAGAGGGTGTGTGTGAAAGAGTCCTATCCACAGGAGAAGGATACAAAATTGAAAAATCATCAAAGCCATCTTGGTGTGCAAAAGTTAGGTTAGAGACCGATATGCCAAGCACTGCCAAATCTGGCAAAGATAGATCACCCTCCAAGTACTCCACAACCTGCCTCATACTTGGCCTAGCCGCAGGCTCTGAGTGAGAGCAAAGCAAGCCAAGCTTCAATACCAATTCCACTTCTTCAGCTATATAATTGGAGCCCAAATTCGGATCAATTGACCCAATAACATTACCTCGACTCCAAAAGGCAAAAACCCAATCAACCAATATTAGATCCTCAGTTGGTGCTCTAGGCTCTATTGGCCTTCTTCCACAAGCAACCTCAAGCAAAAATGCCCCAAAAGCATACACATCGGTGCTCGTTGTGGCCTTGCCAGTTCTAGTATGTTCCGGAGCAAGATACCCCAAAGTCCCTAACACAACGGTAGATTGAGGATCCGTTCCATGATCATACAATCTTGATAGCCCAAAATCTCCTAATCTTCCATTTAATTCACCATCCAAGAGTACATTGCTAGCCTTGATATCCCGGTGAACCACAACTTGTTCCCACTCTTCATGTAGATATAAGAGGCCCAATGCTATGCCTTTGATGACCCAAAACCTCTGGCTCCAATTCAGGGTGACCTTTGGTTGGTCATACAGAAACTTGTCTAGACTTCCATTAGGCATGTAGTCATATACCAAAAGCAACTCTCCCTTTCGCCGGCAATACCCCAAGAGTTGCACTAAGTTTCGATGGCGTAGCCTCCCAATACTTACAATTTCTGCTACAAATTCTCTCATACCTTGTCTTGATCCATGAGAGACCCTTTTCACTGCTATTTTAATTTTAGAAGTGGGTAGTACACCTCTATAGACCCCTCCAAATCCCCCAATACCCAGCAATTCTTTGTCCCTAAATCCTTTGGTGGCTCTATGCAGATCCTTGTACTTGAACCTGTGAGGCCCATACTCAAGTTCCCATTCTTCACGTACTTCAGCGAATTTCCTCCTCCTTATGTAATACACTGTGCTTGAGACAATTGTCAACACCAAAAAGATTGAAATCATTGGCAACCCAATTGTCAAAACTCTTGATGTCTTCGTTGGCCCCATTTGAGGAAGCTCAGGGAGTTGAGAGAGATCAAGTTCTTGAGCCTGGCCATTGATCTTAAAACTCCATCCAAGAACATAGTGTGATGTTAGGATTGAACCAGTGGATGATGAAAATCCAACATACATAATTTGGTTGATGATGGACGAAAGGTCTTGAGACAATGACAATAGTGGCCTGTTTGGCTTGTGGAAATTGATGGGAGCTAATGAGACATTGATTTGCTTCTCGACACCATCATATTCCACCCAAACTTGCATTGGTTTGCCACTTCTGAGTTTCAAACTCTGAAACCCACCATTTTTATCATCATAATAGCCCGCAGGCTTGGATTTCACAGAGATTAACCTATTTAAATCGATCCCAACATGGTTATCATTGATATCTCCGAACTCTTGGTTCTGAATTGTGTCGAGCTCTACCGCAAAAACATGGTCAGTGGAAGTGCCATTGTAGGTACTGGCATTAAAAAGGCCAATATATTGACTTGGACTAGCACCAGGGAGTCCTCTTGTTGGCGAGATCACCAAAGCAATTCCATGGCCGCTCAAAGTTGGGTATTCGGCGATTATACCGAAAACAAAAGTGGTGGAGAAAGACAAAGTAGTGGAGCTGTTTGATGAGTTCTTGAATTCTATCGGGTCAGGGTAGAAGGCATGACCCATTTGTTGTGTGGTCTTGTTGGTGAGCTCCAACAGGCCATTGGGCTCGAACTCGGCTATGCCGTCGAGGCTTAGGTTCGCTGATCGGAACCCATTGAAGGTGAACCCAAGATCTTCACTGGCTGTTAGGCCAAGTAGTACTAGTGAACAAACAAGTACTACAAGCTTGAGAGACATAGGCATGGCTATATTGGGCAATGGGCCGGGTCCTCAAAGAACTCTATCAATATATATAGATATATATATATATATATATATAAATATATATGCTATTTATGTGTAGTATGTAACACCCGCTTCTCACTTCTCTCGTTATATACTACTAAAAAGTCTAGGACTAGTATTAGCTCGCGCGTAAACGCAAGCTCTCACGCGCCTGTACTGTAGTCCTATTTAAGGTGGGAGAAATTATCTCAGCAAATTCTATGAGACATATATCCTAGTACTTGGTTATATTATATTATTATGAGTAATATTTGGTACACAATTTTAATATAATTTTTAAAAATTTGTGTTTATCTTTTTCCTGTGTCCTGATATCACAAGAGAGAGGTAGACACATCTTTTAGGAAGGTTGTATGAAAGTTGTGTCCCAAATATTACTCATTATTATATCTCATTGGTTTGGGATATATCATACATCCAACTGATTTTGGTGTTAAAATATTGTAGTCGTTCCAACGATGTTGTAAGTACATCCAAAAATGTTTTTTGGTTTTTTCCCAAATTTTCTTTTAAGTTACAACATGTTACAAAGGTACAACATTTTGACACTAAATTGGGATATACAATGCATCTTAAACACTCGGATGAATTATTATATAAGATCCCAATCTCGTGTCATCGTTACAACCGTGTGACTTTCATTGTGATTTAAGTATTCTATGGGTCCTATGTAATATAGAGATCACAGTAACTGTCACATGAATAATTTCTCATAACGTGAGGCTAAAAATTCTGTACATACATGTAGAGCTAATATGGATTTTAAAATAACCCTTTCCAAAATAAGAGATTTTTTTGAAAAGTTACAACTTGGAGCTTTTTTAAAAGAACAATTTTTTGGCTAGCTTTGAAAGAAAATAATACTAATTTTTTAAAGAAGTTTTGAAAAAAACTATACGATCACAAGTTTTTAAACAATTACTTACAAGTGATTTTTAGTACTAGAAAAGCTATTCCCGTCGAGTATTAGTCCTACTGCTTCAGATCCAAATTTCACATAAATTTAGACCCCGTTTGATAACTATTTTTATTTTTTTATTTTTTATTTTTTAGCTTGTGTTAGAAATTTTTGTGTTCATTTAAAAAAAATTTTAAATAAAAAAAAGGCATTTGGTAACTTTGTTTTGTTTTTTAAAAAGAGAATAAAAACAAAATCAATATATGCGTTTGGTGAACTATATTTTTGCGTCAAAATTTTATAACTACTTAGTGAAATGACTATTTTGCCCTTAAAACTTCAAAATGTCATAACTTGTTAAAAAAAAATTTCATAATTTAACATCATCAAAATCGATAAGCTCAGATTATTATGAAAACCATTTTGGAACTTAAAAAATATATACATCGTAAAATGACCAAATTACGCTTGGGACTTACATATAAGAAGTTAACATTGTTAAAATCTTCAAATAATACGGAGTGACCAGTTCCAAGGTTTTTCGACGTTCTGGATCCAATGATAGTGTCCATTTGACCTTAATATATTTGTAAAATGACTATTTTGCCCTTCAAATTTTAAAATGTCAAAACTTGTTAAAATTAAACTAGAATTGAACGCCGTCAGAACACAATAAACCGCATGCATTATATGATTTTCAAAGATAGTGTTAAACTCGATAAATGCATGCGGTTTCATGAAGAGTAGCATTCGTTGCATGGTGTGGTGCCTTACGGCTATTTACGTTTCAAAGGATTTGAAATAGTTGAAATTTTTTGAGGTAAAAAGATGAATTAGTAGATAAAAATTCTGGATATTAGTAATGATCCATAAGAACTCCAACCTTTGTCTATCCAGTCACGAGTTGCTATGTTAAACTTTATAATTCAAGCGGCCCAAAATCCAGCATTGAGAATGAGAGCGTTTGGGATTTTGTATTGTGTTTTGATAACCTTGGTGGCCTCTTGCATTTGTGCCTCTAGCTGGTGGCTGCCCTCATTTAACAGAAGCTATTAATTTACTCATTTACTCCGTTATGTATAGTGAATTTCTCTCCATTTCCATGAACGTAGCTTTAGTTTTGAGTGATTCACGTAAAATCCGACATTGTTAATGTCTTTTCGTTGAAAAAATATCCCAGTGACTTTTGGTGACATTGTATCGTAAATCAATTGTATTCACTAATTCATGATCAGTACAAATATGGTCATTCATTGTGTACTCAAGCACTTCGTTGGGTGATCATGTGAGACTCACCACTTTTCGAGGGCAAAGTGGGGATAAACAAAAGATGAAAAATGGTATCGTGGATCTTACATGCTCACCCAATGAAGTGCTTTGGTGAGCAACGAGTGAGTAAATTTGTACGCCTAATTCGTGCACATGTCCCTCTATTTTTAGAAGACACTTAATTCCATGCAAATACAGTTGTTGTAGTAGTAGTGGTTTTTTTATTTTTTATTTTTTATCAAATACTTAGGTTCCGTTTGATAAAATTGAAAAATTAAGGGCTTGAATTTAAGTGCTTAAAATTTTGAGCAATCAAATTTGAAAAACTAAGAACAGTATATCAAGTAGAAATAGACTGCATTCAGTGATTATTTTCAATAAAAAAAAAATCTCACTTAAAGTTTCTAGGGAATTTTTAGCCATTTTTTTTTTACTTAAGGAGTATATTATCAAGCGCACTGAAAATAAATAAATGTTTAAAATTTTCATTTACAGCTCATAATTAGATTTTTAAACACACTCTGGCTCCTTTTAGTATCTCCTATTAAATCCTGCATACGGTTAAATTGCTAACAATTACCAAGCGTGTAACACACGTATGGGGCATCCTAGATAACAATAAAATTGGGAGTCTGGAAATTTGATGTCTTGATGTTTATGGTCTTTATGTCCTGAAACACGGGGTTTGAAAAGTAGTGTATAGCCCTTTGGATTCAAAGTATCGACTTGTCAAGAAAATGAGTAACGACTAACTGGGAAGTGGGAACCACTTGATTTCTTGCCCATTTGGCCATTTGTCATGGCGGTTTAGAGACGATACTGGTTTGGTCGTATTAAGAGGAAATTACGACTAAATTAGCTGTCACCATTTGATGCAAAAGCTGGTAGTCCTAATCATTGTACCTAGGTCGCAAAAAATATCATATACCCAAATTAATTAGGGTTAATTATGCTTACCTTATCTGAGTTTAGATCTAATTATATGGATCTCCCTTGAGCTTTTCAAAATTATACGGACATCCTCTGACTCCGAGTTAAACATTTAGGTAACAATTTTTTCCTCCATTACTCTCCGTTAGTAAAACATTAAATATAATTACACGGACCTCGATTCTTTGTGGTTTTCAAAAGTACACTGACCTCTTGAAAGATTTCGAGAATTCTGAAATATAAACTATGGCCTTTTTGAAGCTTTGAGAGCTCACTGTGATACTACTTTGCTCCTTCTGTATTTCTTTTCTTTGATTTTCAAAATGGTATTGTGTTTGTAAGTGTGATTGGGCTTGAGATGGAAAGATCAATGGGAGAGGAAGAGAGCTATTGAGGCTTGAGAGAGAATGCAAATGGAGAGGGAGAGAGTTACCGAGAGTTTGAGAGTGTAGGTGTGTATTTCCGAGAGAGAGAGAGAGAGAGAGAGAGAGAGAGAGAGAGAGAAAGTAATGGAGAGGGAAATTAGAGCTTGAGATTTCCAGAGAGATTTTGAGAGCAGTGGTTGGAAATGTATGTAGTAATGCTATATATGTTGTGTAATGCTGTTTGGGATGCAAGGTGTGAACTCAAATATAAGAAACAGTTTGCTTCTGTCACACCCCAACCCGTCCCCACATGGATTAGGACGTGTAACAAGGAGGAATAACAGTGATTTAAGTGTCTGAACAAGTTAAAACTCATTATGAAATCATTTTTAAAACAAATTGCTTGAAATAAATCCCAAGGGTAGAAATGTCATTTAACATTTTATAGCCAAATTTTATATCAAAAGATAGTCCTTTGAGTCTCGGTTCCAACGCAAAAAACGGCGCGCAAATCCGAATTTTCTAGGAAGAGTTATGTCCGTTTCCGTAAAATTCGACAGGCCAAAAATATACCTGCGGATTTTCCAGGTCAAATTTCTACACCAACTCCCAACCCAAATGAGTACGTCCACAAACAACGTATTAATATATACAACAAAAGAAACATACTCCCAAGTTGTCCAGAACCCCGTGGTCCAATGCTTCTCACTATGATACTCATCTGAACCTGCGTGGTCATTAGCTACAAAATCGAATAAGCTTTCGCTCAGTGAGTACGTGGTGCTAATCATGCAATTGGAGTATTTAATGATTCATAACACCAATTAAACATTCATAACAATAAATGATCGCAGGCGTGTCAAGTAATCAATCACCATCGTCCTGGACCCCTGATTCTGGGCCATTCTCACTTTTTCCGTCGCATATAGCGAAATCACACATTCTCTCGTGACCATAGTCAATTAGCTGTGGTCATCACCACCGTTCCCTTTTCTCTGAGGACTTCATCATCATCCCCCTTTTCTCTGAGGAATGGGCGTCCCTTATATATGGGCTAAATAATGGTGATTATCAATTGACATCCTTTGACCCAAATAAGCACATAAGCAACTCAACATGTCAATATGGCAATTTCGGGATTTTTGGACATGTTAAATAATAATTAATCACATGCTTTTCTACTTAATCACAATTGAGCAATTTAAGCATTTACTAATAAATTAATAATATTAAATATCCAATTTTGGAATTAGAACACTCACCTCATCATTAGGTCCAAATAAAGTCTAGAAATCTCAAATTCCTTCACAAAACTAGCTCTAGGTATTCCCAATGATATTTCTACATATATAGATCACATATATGTATCACCCCTTAAAATGGGTCGCGGGAAAACATTACCAAAATTGAAAAAGAAAGACATAGAAATAATCATCTTACCTTCACGAGTTCGAATATGGTTTCGGTTCGCGAAATAGAGGTCGAACGGTGAAGTTACGGCGACGAAATGGCGCGAAACCCCTTTTTCCTTTCTTGCTCGTTGAAACTCTGTTTTCTGAAACTTTTTGATTCTCTTTTTTTTTTTTTTTGTTTACTAACTAGCCACCGACTAACATATAGAATATGTTATAATTTTTATCATATTTTTATTTTTACCCCCATAAGTTTCTAAAGTCCTATTATGAAACCCCCTAAACTTTATACTAACTATCCAATATCTAAGTGAGTATGTGTCTATGTCACGTATGGGTCCCAAAAGTGATCTCAAATATTTTATGAAGTTGCTAATTAACCTATTAGTTATGAATCCAATTCCTATTCGCTCTCACATAACTACCCAAACTAGTACCATAAGATGTTATAACTAGCAAAAAAATATTCAAAACAATTACACAATTATTCATTTAATCATATGAATGCAACAAAATGCAATATATTTAATCCAGACCTCCCGTGGGTCCCATTTCATATCTATCAAACTGTGCCCTTTATCAAGCACTTATCTCATTGGGGTGACTAAAACTCACCCAAATCATCACATGCAATTAATCACACTAATTAATGCATGAGAAATAAATATTACTACATTTTTTCGGGTACGGGTATTACATCTCTCCCTCCTTTTAGGAAGTTTGTCCCCAAACTTTACTTGTCCCAAGTACCGATTACATATAAATACTTTCCTTCGAACTTTCAATGGTCCACACTCAACTCACGGTTCAAATATGACTTTCAACACTGTAACACGCAATTTAGAATGCATTGCGCTCATTGGTTAATACCGACTATAATCTCAATTGGTAATCTACTGATTCCCATTCTCCTTAACATTTCAAATGATCCCATCGAATCACTCCGTTCTGCAAACCATACCATTTTCTAATGATAATACATTTAGAATATTTATGTCCCCGTAGTAGACATTTCTATCAACTTCTTGAAAACAATACACACTTACTTGTGATGTATTCTCAAGCAATCGTTGACTTATCAAAAATGATCAACTTATGAAAGGCATTCTTCTGTAATTCAGTATCTTTCCCATAACCTCGTGCGAACTCCCAAAATAACAATACAAGTCAAATATTCCACTTTATGATGATAGACATCAGTAAGCATAGAATTTCACAATTCCTTTTCACGTACCAATCGATTACCCCATCAAATTTGTATTTTTGATCATTAACACAATCAAATTCGGTCACATGTCTACGGTGATTCACCCGTCAATATCTAATCTCTGTTGACTTTGACTATTCAGTCACGAAGTTTATCACGACATATATTCATTTTCACTTGGTCATTAACATCATTCATGACAACCCCACAACTTTTTGATATTCCTGCCTTTATTTTCTGCTAAACCACATATCCCTAGTATGTTTTACAATTCTCATCTGAAGCTGATCATTTTAACCTCTTAGCTTTAACTGCTAATTAGTGATACCCGAATTTTGAATCTATCATCGAAAGCTTTTATCCCATGTATTCGATTAACGAGTCATCCTGCATAATAAAATACAAGTAGCATGATTTCATATCTGCCTATTAACATATTCTTCCACAATCCCATTATGAGCATCAATATATATTCTAGAATCCATTCCTTGAACTATCTGTATTCAAAACATATAATAGGCTTCCAGATTTCAACACAACTTACTGTAGAATGATACCCAATCGCTTTCCTTTCAGTAGTCCATCAATAATTTCTCTTTCCCCCTTTTTAAATAAACAGAAACTCAAGCATATCTTTAAGTCAACTTCCCTGTGACACAATAGCATTGGGTGACTCAAATTACTCCTTATTTACTCATACTTGCCAAAATACTGACAATAGGTGCAGCAACTCAGCGATTCTTTAATATTCTATCTCTATACTTGATTAACTCAATAGTTAAGCACATAGTTAACAATTTATCATCTGTAGATAATCTTCTCAATAATTCAACTTTAACTTCTACCGGTAATATTCAGACTTCCAACTAAATATCAATAACTTATACTCCTGCATGTGATTATCGAATCATTATATACAGCAGAATACAATTCAATCTTCTTCCCTGAATCAATTTCATTCAAAGTACCTGCTTAATTTACTATAAAGCAAAAATCTGATCATTCCCCTTTTCAATAATTTCATCATAAATTTCTTCTCCAACAAGCACAAAAGAAAACGGATCCCTAAGTCAATTCCATCTATTATGATGCAATAGTGTCACTTGTACCTATATTCCCCCTATTATCATTTCTTATCTAGCTGTCTCAGAAAATCTCAATTTCTATCAGGTCTCTATTTCGATGCAATCATTTTCGGATAATCAATACACATACAAAATTCTTCTGTCAATCTCTAACTCAAAACACTAATAATCATTTTGGCTTTACCTGAATAACATTGAATGTGAAACTGTAGCTTAGCATGTGTTCCAACTGTCTTCTTTACACCATACTCAATTTCTGTCATATAACCAAATATTTCAAATCTCAGCAATTCATATAAGTTTCATGCCTGCAAACTAACACTGCAAAATATTCAATACAAAAGTAATCTCTCAGATTTCAAATCTTGTGTATGATGATTTGCCTTGTAAAATTCCCAATTTCCCGTTAAGTACAAGCAGTTATCATATCAACATTCAACTCAATCTCAATTCAAAGTTTCATCTAAATCAACAAATGTTCAGGTGTAGCACAACTAATCAAATGTCTTCACGAATCAATTCTTTAGTTCCTTAAAATATTTCATGTGATCAATATAAATTCACAATTGTTCCTGTATAAATAACTAAATCTATGGTGCAATTATGACTATTATCACTCACAGATCTTCTATTAGCTCATCCTTACCTTATGGCTTCAACTATTGTAGAAAACTTCTTCATTCATCTCAAATCAAAACTCCAATTTTCAATAATTTTTTTTTCCTATCTATAACAGATTCTCAATACCAGCAGAACAGCTCATAAATTAATACAATTACAATGTGGGTCTTCAACATACACTACAAGAAAACATGCCTTTTGTGACGATAGTTTTTGTGACGGATAAAAATCCGTCACAATAAATGTTTTTGTGACGGATTTTGTGACGAAAATGTATCCGACACAATAAAAATTTATTTGTGACGGAAAACTACTTATCCGACACAAATACATTTTATTTGTGACGAAGACATACCTATCCGACACAAATACTATTTTATTTGTGACGGACATGTACATATCCGACACAAATATATTGGGTGGAAAAAATTGGGGAGCCGCAACATGTGGAATAACCCCCCAAAATGCCAAAAATCCTAACCCGCTCAAATTTTAAGTCTGTTCCCTCTCTTCTCTCTCTCCCTCTGCCCATAGTTCCCACAGTACTTCTCTTCTCTCTCTCTTTCTCCTTCGCACCAGCGCCGCCCACCACCGCCTACTCCTTACACACGCCGCCACCACCAGCGCCGCTCACCACCGTTGTTACTCGCCACCACCATCGCCAATGCCAGTTGACAGCAACCGCTTGCCCAACATCATCGCACAGAGCCGATCCACTCCGCCTCCACCAGCGTTCGCCGGCCCTTCCCGACTAATAAAACCATCGTCTCTCTCTCTCTCTCAACTCCCAACACTCTTTTTCTCTCTATTTTTCTTTGAATCCCAGGTAAATTTAGCTTGTTCTCTTCGATCTGAATACTAGGGTTTCTAATGCCTGATAGGTTATGTCATTTGGTTATCATTTTTTACCTTTTGCTGAAATTTGTGAAATTATTATGCATGTGAATTCAATAGGAGATGATTAGTGCAATGGGTTGCATTCTTTTGAAAATTGGTGTCATTAACTGTCTTAAGACAAATATTAGAAGAGGTTCTATCTCTATCCCTCTCTCTCTCTCTCTTTTCCCTGTTCATTTGTATTTTCCCGTATTATGGTGATTGATACAATTGGCATTTAGATTTTAATTTTTTGTTGGGTTTCTACATTTGTGGATGTTTCTACAATTGGCGGTTGGGTTTGTTTGGTGATATTCATCAAATCAATTTCATTATGGGATTGTGATGAGCTGCGCGATTACGTGTTGAATTGGAAATAATGACAGTAACTAAGAGGAATAAATTTAGATTAAATAATCTAGTAAATTCACATCTTCCTAGGTTGCTATGGGATCATAGGTTTCAGCCATGTGCTTTGTCTTTTGCTTATGGTTATGCAAGGAAGCATTGAGGCTATGCATCTCAGCATTCCAAAAAACTAGATAATTTACGGACCACTTCATCTATATGCACTCCCACCTATTATTTTGTTGTATAGCATGAACTAACATTAGGCTCATCATGTTGGTAGAACTTTGAGAAGAAATTTGTATCTATGTTGATTGTATAAAAGTGCTAAAGAGTTGTATGTTGATTTTAGATTGTGATAAATTTATTTACACAGGTTTATGAAAATATTCGGATGTTGTAGAAACAGAGGAAACTCTGCCAATTTTTTTTTAGGAATCTTTGCCCTTTTTTTTTGTTCGTGTTGTTTGTTTGGATAGTTTTTTATTTGTATTTTTGGTTTTGTTTTGCTCTTTAGGTTGCTAGGGGGTTGCATTATTATATTTTTAATTGAATTTTCGTTTTTTGTTTCAGGTTGTGCCAAGGGATTGAGGATTAGAGCATAATTTGTCCTTTTTAATTGAATCAATTATGAAAGTAATGACTTTATTTAGATTGTTATCATTCTATTTTTATTTTTATTAATGTCAGCTATGAAACAATTATGTATGAACGTATGCTTTATTGTCTCTTATTTTATCTTTAATTAATATGCTTTTAAATTTTATGTGGTTCTTGTCGTTAAAAATAAGTATGGCATAATTTATTGTGATGGAGAAATAATAAATTTTTGGTGACAATATATAAATTTCTGTCACAAATAATATTTTGTAACGATTTTGGTAATAATTGTGGCCACAATATTTAAAATTTTGTCACAAACACTATTTATTCCGTCACAAATACTATTTGTCCAAAACCGTCACAAATACTATTTGTGACGGTTTTGGGTCGACACAAATAAAGTGCCTCAAATAAAATGTGACACTACTATTTGTGTCGTACATTAATCCGTCACAAATACTATTTGTGACGGTTTGGGTCGACACAAATAAATCGTCACAAATTATAGGTATATGTGACACTATTTTTTGTGTCACACACAAATCCGACACAAAATCCGTCACAAATACGTTTTTGTGACGGATTTTGACCGACACAGAGTTTTTGTGACGCCTTTAACTTGTGTCGGGCACAAATCCGTCACAAAAGGTGTAATTCCGTCACAAATACTATTTGTGACGGAATTGCACCTTTTTTGTGACGGATTTTTTCCGTCACAAAAGACCTATTTTTTTGTAGTGATATAGTCCTCACAAATTTTCTTTCTATCTCATGTCCTTCCAAACTATATATACTAACACTGAATAATAATATCATCACTAATACCGTCACGTATTCATAAATTTATAAATTTCAACTAGTGATGTGGTTACTCCAATTATCCTCACAAATACTCACATTTCTATATCAGGTCTTCAACAAATCTTAACAATGTCTTCATGTCTTTATTCTTCTGTTATTCATACCCAAATCTCGAGTTCATATTAGGAAACACTTGTAGGTACTATTACGACTTCATTTACTCACTACTCATATACTACTTCTTAACTATAGTTCTTTCAACTGATTTTGATTACTCTGTCTTTCCCTGTAATAACACTTATAATCTCCACCATATTATGCTTGGACGAACAAACCCCTTATCAAATAAAATTCACGTTCTGCATCTTCTTCGTTCTTAACTCTATAACTCCATTAGATACGGTACCCCCAAATATCGGTTATATTTATAATGTTTTGCTGATAGTATTTCTATTTTCTTCTTCCAATCAAATTATTCAACCAGTCTTCAAATGACATATCAGAATTTGTTTACTATCCAACATTTCCAAATGTCAATTTGATGTCTTCTCATAATTTAAATAAACCCAATTCTTGACAATTCTTTTTCATTAACTGGCGAACTTCTCTACTGTCATTATACTGACTGATAATACCTCGTTAACTGCCTTGAAAATAAACCCCATTTGACTCGGTATCTGACCGTCATACAATTAACCAAAATATTCCCAACCAGCACCCCGCTCATACCTTATAATATATCATAATAGAAATACAGTACTATCTATTAGTATTCTTGTACTACCCTCACATCACATACTATTGATATACCAGAATCAAATACGATAACCCCAGATAAGTTGTTACCAACTAAGATCCCCCATTGATATATCTGATCATTTAACAGCTTCCATGATGCAATAAATACACAACCCTTCTCAGAATTAGAAATACTTGTGAGATCATAATTAAGAAAATATATGAATAAATAAAGAAAGAAATAGTTTTACCTTTATCTGATGTCTGTGGTATTCCAAACATAAATTATTGTAGTTCTTTCAGTTTTTGGCGGTTGAGCAAATCTTGAAGTGGTTCCACGTGTCGAAGAACTTGGATTCCTTTGTCGTTTAGTAGGACAATCTTGCATTCGGTGACCCTGCTGACCACATCTAAAACAATTACCCCTGATCCCCAAACCCTTGGTTCGACAATTTCCCACGATATACCCGGATTGCCGATAAACATAGCAAAATTACAGAAGACCCACGACATACATCCCAATATAATTTATGACAGATTGAACAACACAATTTCTTTTATCTAGAAATGCCACTTGTCTACCCTCCTTTACTCTTCTCATTTCACCTTGACTTTTCTTTAGACTTTTCTCTCGATCTCTTACCTTTTTGATATTGACTGAACTTTCTCAGCAACTCTTATGTGGTCAATGGTATTGTTCTTACCTCCGAGTTCAAATTTTCATGTGCTTCTTCCTCTGCTGATGTATTAATTTCTCATTATTATTCCTACAACCCCTTTCCATTCGATCCACCATTGTCGGTGATATTTGTCCTTTCTCCGAATCCATTTCTACCAGACAATTAAAACTGGCAGGCCATAACCTTAATGGTCACCATGCATACCATGTTATGTAAACAATATTTCTAAAGCATTCTAAAATAAACGTGTATGCATGACCGTATAACTACGTGTCATTGTGTGCACACTCACGCGTCGTCGCTAGTCCCCAAGGCTCTAGCATATTACTCTGATACCAAAAATTGTCACACTCTAACCCGTCCCCACACGGATTAGGACATGTAACAAAGAAGAATAACAGTGATTTAAGTGTCTAAACAAGTTAAAACTCATTATGAAACCTTTTTTAAAATAAAATGCTTGAAATAAACCCCAAGGGTAGAAATGTCATTTAATATTTTATAGCCAAATTTTATATCAAAAGATAGTCCTTTGAGTCTCGGTTTCAACGCAAAAAACGGCGCGCAAATCCGAATTTTCTAGGAAGAGTTATGTCCGTTTCCGTAAAAGTCGACAGGCCAAAAATAGACCTGCGGATTTTCCAGGTCAAATTTCTACACCAACTCCCAACCCAAATGAGTACGCCCACAAACAACGTATTAATACATACAACAAAAGAAACATACTCCCAAGTTGTCCAAAACCCCGTGGTCCAATGCTTCTCACTGTGATGCTCATCTGAACCTGCGTGGTCATTAGCCACAAAATCGAATAAGCTTTCGCTCAGTGAGTACGTGGTGCTAATCATGCAATTGGAGTATTTAATGATTCATAACACCAATTAAATATTCATAACAATATATGGTCGCAGGCATGTCAAGTAATCAATCACCATCGTTCTGGACCCCTGATTCTGGGCCATTCTCACTTTTTCCGTCGCATATAGCGAAATCACACATTCTCTCGTGACCGTAGTCAATTCGCTGTGGTCGTCACCACTGTCCCCTTTTCTCTGAGGACTTCATCATCATCCCCCTTTTCTCTGAGGAATGGGCGTCCCTTATATATGGGCTAAATAATGGTGATTATCAATTGACATCCTTTGACCCAAATAAGCACATAAGCAACTCAACATGCCAATATGGCAATTTCAGGATTTTTGGACATGTTAAATAATAATTAATCACATGCTTTTCTACTTAATCACAATTAAGCAATTTAAGCATTTACTAATAAATTAATAACATTAAATATCCAATTTTGGGATTAGGACACTCACCTCACGATTAGGTCCAAATAAAGTCTAGAAATCCCAAATTCCTTCGCAAAACTAGCTCTAGGTATTCCCAATGATATTTCTACATATATAGATCACATATATGTATCACTCCTTAAAATGGGTCGCAGGAAAACATTACCAAAATTGAAAAAGAAAGACATAGAAATAATCATCTTACCTTCACGAGTCCGAATATGGTTTCGGTTCGTGAAATAGAGGTCGAACGGTGAAGTTACGGTGACGAAATGACGCGAAACCCCTTTTTCCTTTCTTGCTCGTTGAAACTCTGTTCTCTGAAACTTTTTGATTCTCTCTTTTTTTTTTGTTTACTAACTAGCCACCGACTAACATATATGATAGGTTATAATTTTTATCATATTTTTATTTTTACCCCCATAAGTTTCTAAAGTCCTATTATGAAACCCCCTATACTTTATACTAACTATCCAATATCTGAGTGAGTATGTGTCTATGTCACGTATGGGTCCCAAAAGTGGTCCCAAATATTTTATGAAGTTGCTAATTAACCTACTAGTTATGAATCCAATTCCTATTCGCTCTCACATAGGTACCCAAACTAGTACCATAAAAGGTCATAACTAGCAAAAAAATATTCAAAATAATTACACAATTATTCATTTAATCATATGAATGCAACAAAATGCAATATATTTAATCCAAACCTCCTGTGGGTCCCGTTTCATATCTATCAAACTGTGCCATTTATCAAGCACTTATCACATCGGGGTGACTAAAACTCACCCAAATTATCACATGCAATTAATCACACTAATTAATGCATGAGAAATAAATATTACTACATTTTTTTGGGTACGAGCATTACAGCTTCTCACCACTTGCTTGTAAATAATTGAACGAAATCATTGAAGAAAATAATGCAACTGTAAATGATTGATTGTGATCAATCAGTCTGATGAGTTCAGTTACGCAAATTAGTTAAGTCAGATCGATCTGGTTTAATCAGTTAGGTTAGTTAAGTTGTGTCACGCCCCGGAACGGCATAAATAGAGAAAAATAAATTTCCTTTATGGGTCCATAGGGAATGACGGGTGAAGTCACATGATTGTCCACACCACGCAATACTCAGCAACAAAAGTAATAGTGTAACAAGAATGAAGTCTAGGTTCTGATCGTAACATAACATAAAGTCAACGGAAGTTACTAACTATTACATATCAGAGTCTCGAATCAAATATAAAGCAGCGGAAGTACAAATGCCAAGGCAACATATGCCTGACTACAAAAAGGTTCTGAAACGGTAAAGATAATCAGTTACAATTCTAGTCTAGTCTTCAGTTGGCATAAGGGTAGTCCTCGGCGTAGTAGTCTTCTTCAGTCTGTCCTCCGTCGGGGAAATTCTCCACAGGAACTCCGTCACCGGCATAGTAGTCTTCTTCTGCAGGCCTTTCACCTGTATAGTCATAACCAGGGTGCGCTGGAACGTAGAAATGTCCAGCGGCATAAACGCCGTCAGCTTAATGAAAGCCGAGTGAGTTAGATACTAACAGGGTATCGACTATTGAAGTTATTACAAGTTATAAGCCGTAACCAAATTAGAATTCAGTGAGGGTAACTCCTTTAATCAAACCAATTATCCGATTACTAATGTTCTACTCATTATAAGACCGATAACACGTCTAGATAAGGGAGACAGACTCGACAGTAGTTCAACTCTATAACATACCATTGCTCATCCACCGCTTTTAAGAACATATGCACAGTCCACCGCATGTCATGGATACCACGTTAGTCCATCCCCCGCTTTTAAGAACATATGCACAGTCCACCGCATGTCAGGGATATAACGCTTTAAACAACAGTACATCATTCTATGCCACGACTTAGCGACGTCTACCAGTGATCACGGTCCACCGCATGTCATAGACACCTTCGTCTGTCTACCGCTTTTAAGAACATATGATTAGATCATCTGGCTATCTTAGGGCAATTGGTCCGGTCCACCGCAAGTCATAGACACCTTCGTCTGTCTACCGCTTTTAAGAACATATGATCGACCAAGGCCCGCCCACGCAAGGTTCCCGAATCTTAGCAAACCTACTTAAGTTCAACTCTATAACCGATACATGACAATCCCAATGTGGCCCGACTACTCTGAATGAATGAATGTTAACTCCAAAGGATTCACAACTATTCCGTTATCTAACATCATAAACATTATCCGATAGTCTTTGTTATTACTACGATCTTACGTCGCATTAACTCATTATCAGGTCTTGTATTACAGTAATAAAGCATACTGGGAAATACTGAGCAGTAAATAAACAACTAAACAGTTATTACATTATCTAAACAAGTAAAACAGTAAACTGTAACTTCCAATCGATTGATATAGATGTCAATCGATTGGTATAAAAGTAGTGTCAATCGATTGGAAGAAAGTTCAATCGATTGGATCACAATCCATGTCAATCGATTGATATAAAATGTCAATCGATTGAGACATGAAAGATGTCAATCGATTGATATAGTGTCAATCGATTGACACTTCGTCTTCTTCACAGAGAAGACTGCCCAGCAACATATAAACGAAACTACATGGTTTCTTTCCATTTCTTCATTCAAAACATGTCCTAACATCAATATCAAGTTACCAAGTGAGTTTAAAACTCACCTTAAGTGTCTAGGGTGTGTTTGGGAATGTGTGTTTGAGCTTTGGAAGCTCTAATGGTGGTCCTCCTCTCTTCCTCTGCTCTCTGTCTTCTCCCTTCTCTTTCTCCTTCTTTCTGGTCTCCTTCTCTTCTCTCCTTTTCTTTTCTTTCAGTCCATCTGTGTGTGTGTGAATAAATATATGTATATATATATATGTGTATATATATATATGAGTGTATATATATATGAACACACACAAAACACTCTCTCTCACTCTCTCTGATTTTTCTAAAGAGAAAAACGCAGAAAAATGGCTGGTATATATAAGGAGAGAGTGTTCACGTGGCTTCTCCCCAGCCAGAGCAAAAGAATCTGCCCAGCTGCCTCCAATCGATTGACATAAGTGTCAATCGATTGATACAATCAATCGATTGGTATAAAGTTCAATCGATTGGAACAATCAATCGATTGAGATAAAGTTCAATCGATTGGTATGTAAAATATACCAAGGGTAAGGCCAAGCTCATACAAGTATTAAAAGAAACATACAATGTCTTAGTTATATAATATATTACAAAAAAATACAGGGCATTACATCATCCACCACTCACAAAAGATTTCGTCCCCGAAATCCGACATAAACTGGGTTAAAACAAAAATGAAAACTTCTCTCGCATCTCCGACTCCAGCTCCCATGAAGCTTCTCCTTCGTCGTGGTGCTTCCACTGAACCTTCACTAGCGGAATATCCTTGTTTCTGAGCTTCTTCACTCCTCGGTCTAGAATACGCACTGGTCCTTCGTTGTAGGTCACGTTCTCGTTCACCTCGATATCTTCAAAACTGATCTCGTGTGTTGGGTTATGGGCACATTTCCTCAACATGCTGATGTGGAAAACGTTGTGCACTCCTGACATCTTTGGCGGCAACGCAAGTCGATAAGCAACCTTTCCAACACGTTCTAGGATCTCGAATGGTCCGATGAATCGCGGCGATAGCTTGCCTCTTTTCTGTCCGAATCTGACGATACCCCGAACTGGCGAGACTTTAAGTAGTACGTGATCTCCAACTGCAAACTCTAGATCTTTCCGTCGCTTGTCGGCATAGCTCTTGTGTCTGGATTGCGCTGTCTTCATCTTTTCTCGTACAATCTGGATCTTCTCACTGGTTTCTCGAATCATCTCGGGTCCAAGTAGTTGAGTATCTCCGACTTCGGCCCAACACAGCGGCGATCGGCAAGGTCTTCCATACAAGGCTTCAAACGGCGCCATCCCTATGCTCGTGTGGTAGCTGTTGTTGTAGGCAAACTCGATCAAAGGTAAATGCGTCTCCCATGAACTCTCGAATTCAATGACACAGGCTCGCAACATATCTTCCATCACTTGATTGACTCGTTCTGTCTGACCGTCTGTCTGTGGATGAAAGGCTGAACTCAAATTCAATGAAGTTCCCATTGCTGTCTGAAGGCTCTTCCAGAATTCTGCGGTAAAGCGTGAATCTCGATCTGAAACTATTGAGACAGGTACACCGTGCAGTCGCACTACTTGCTCTAGATACATCCGGCTCAATCTTTCAACAGGGTACGTCATGTTGTAGGCGACAAAATGTGCTGACTTGGTGAGTCGATCCACTATTACCCAAATAGCGTCGTGGTTTTGCTGAGACTTTGGCAATCCAACCACAAAATCCATGGTGATGTGCTCCCATTTCCATTGGGGAATCGGTAGCGGTTGTAGGAGTCCAGGTGGTTTCTGATGCTCTGCCTTCACTTGTTTGCAATTAAGACATTGCGATACATACTCGGCCACTTCTCGCTTCATTCCTTGCCACCAGAAGTTTCTCTTCAAGTCCTTATACATCTTGTTTCCTCCTGGGTGGATAGTCATCCTTGACTTGTGTGCTTCGTCCAGAATGTTCTTCCTGAGTCCATCGTCATTTGGCACACAGAGTCTGCCTTTGCATCTCAGTGCTCCGTCCGTACTAATACTCCATATCTCGGGTTCCTTTGCGGACATCTTAGCAAACCATAACTTTAAATCCTCGTTCGACTGTTGAGCTGCCAAGATGCGGCTGATGAGAGTCGGTTGTACAACAAGGCATCCAAGGTGTTGTCCTTCTCCTGATTCTACTGGTTGAAGATCGAATTCGGCTAACGTCTCCAATGCTCGCCATTCTCTAATCAAAATCGAAGCGACCAAAAGGCGCGGCCTCCGGCTCAGAGCGTCGGCTACAACATTTGCTTTACCCGGGTGGTATTGCAAAGAGAAGTCGTAGTCCTTGAGTAGCTCCATCCATCTCCGTTGTCGCATGTTCAACTCCTTCTGAGAGAACAGGTACCTTAAACTCTTATGATCTGAGAATAGGTCGAACTTTTCTCCATATAAATAGTGTCTCCAAATCTTCAAGGCGAACACGATTGCGGCTAGTTCTAAGTCGTGCGTCGGATAATTCTTCTCATGCGGCTTCAATTGTCTTGATCCGTATGCGATGACATTCCCCTCTTGCATTAGTACACAACCAAGTCCTTGGTGTGATGCATCACTATAAATTATGAATTGTTCACCACTCTTAGGTATCGCAAGTACGGGTGCTGAGGTTAGTCTCTCTTTCAATTCCCGGAATGCATCCTCATGTTTATCAGTCCATTCGTACTTCGTCTCCTTCTTAGTCAGGCTTGTCAACGGTCCTGCGATTCTAGAGAATCCTTCCACAAATTTCCGGTAATATCCAGCCAATCCAAGAAAACTCCTAACTTCGGTCACGTTGGTTGGCCTGTTCCAGCTCAAGACTGCATCGATCTTAGATGAGTCTACAGAAATCCCATCCTGTGATATCACATGTCCCAGGAATTTAACTTCCTGAAGCCAGAATTCACATTTGCTGAATTTCGCATACAGACTATTGTCTCTGAGAGTCTGTAGAGCAATTTGTAGATGCTTCTTATGTTCTTCTTCCGTCCTTGAATAAATTAAAATGTCGTCGATAAATACTATAATGAATTGATCCAGATAGGGTCTGAATACTCTATTCATTAGGTCCATGAATACTGCCGGGGCATTAGTCAATCCAAAAGACATCACTAGAAATTCGTAGTGTCCATATCTCGTCCTGAAGGCAGTTTTCGGTATATCCTTCGGTCGAACTAACAATTGATGGTATCCTGAACGCAAATCAATTTTTGAGAATATCCTTGATCCTTGTAGTTGATCGAACAGGTCGTCTATCCGGGGAAGTGGATACCTATTCTTGATCGTGACCTTATTCAGCTCCCTGTAGTCGATACAGAGTCGCAGCTCTCCGTCCTTCTTTTTCACAAATAAAACTGGTGCTCCCCAAGGCGATGTACTGGGGCGAACAAAACCCAAGTCTTCAAGTTCCTGAACTTGCTTCTTCAATTCCAACATTTCTGTTGGCGCCATCCGATACGGGGTCTTGGAAATCGGCAATGTTCCGGGTGCTAACTCAATGCAGAAGTCTATCTCTCTCTTTGGCGGAAGTCCTGAGATACTTCGGAACACATCTTCAAAGTCTTGAATAACGGGGATCTGCTTGATAGTAAGCTCCGTGCTTGAAGTCTTAATCGTGGATAGGTAGCTCGTGATAAACATGTCGCTCAACGGTTGGCACTGAAATCTGATCTGCGGACAACCAGGCGTCGAAAAGAC
Source organism: Hydrangea macrophylla (assembly GCA_033977485.1). NCBI lineage: Eukaryota > Viridiplantae > Streptophyta > Magnoliopsida > Cornales > Hydrangeaceae > Hydrangea > Hydrangea macrophylla. Next base: position 114,534,628 of record CM066983.1, read on the forward strand.
AATGGTCCGACTAACACAATCCAGGTTAGCGCCATACTTAGTAAGCCAATCCATTCCTAGGATCACGTCAAACTCAGACATTGACAGGACTATCAAGTCTGCTGGGAGATTCCTATCCTCTAGTGTCAAGGGACAATCCTTGCACACCTTACCTAACTTAACGGATACTCCCAAGGGCGAAACGGCATTAAGGGTCGGTTCAAGTGCTAGGGGTAACAAACCCAATTCACGTACCATCTTAATAGCTATGAAAGAACGGGCGGCACCGGTATCAAACAAAGCTCTAACTTGACAGTGAAATAAGATGAGTGTACCTTCCAAGTGTTGCTGTTCCTCTGCATTATACCCTGCATTGTCAGGAATGATGGCATTCACCCTAACCTGTCCTTGCTGCCCTTGAGCAGGCGCTCCATAGTAGCCTCCACGTGGTGCTCGACAATCCTTACTTATGTGGCCAGGCTTGTTACAGTTGCGGCAAACGAGGTCATTACGGCGGTTGGTCTTGGGGGCTGTGCAATACCTTGCAATATGTCCGGGCACTCCACAGTTGAAACATCCATCAGTGTTCTGTCGCTGGGCGGCGGGCTGTGCCTGAGGTGGTCCTCGCTGTTGATTCTGTTGTCGAGGAAAATTAGCTTGGGGCTTCCTTGTCCCATCCCAAGTGCGCTTAGTTCCCCGATAGTTGTTGGTCTGGGGTTTCCATCCTTGATTGTTCCTTGATGATTGCGCGGGAAAGTTCCTTGGTTGGAAGGTCCTGGGCGGAGGTCGATTCACTTGTGGTCCTTGCACAGGGTAAGCATCCTTCTCCAAACTTGAAGCAAGACGGACAATCCCTTCAAATGACTGGCTCAGATGGCCTATCATCATGTGCCGGAGGTGTGGGTTGAGTCCTTGGTGGAATCGCTTGACCTTTTTGACGGAGGTGTCTATCATATGTGGAGCGAAACGGGAAAGTCGCTCAAATTGTGTAGTATATTCTCTGACTGTCCAGTTTTCTTGGGTTAGACTCAGGAAATTCCTCTCTTGTTGGTCTCTTTCATCCTCAGGGAAGTACTTCTCGAGAAATCGAGTCTTGAATGCTTCCCAAGGCATTCTCCTTGCAGCGTCAATCCCAATCGTGGCTCTCTCGGCCTCCCACCAGTCTGCGGCAGAGTAAGTCAGTTGAAATGCGGCTAGACGTCTCTTGTCCAGCTCACTGCACTCTAGGGCTTCAAAGATTAGCTCCAACTCTCGTATCCATTGCTCTGCTTTCCAGGACTCTGCCATGCCGTCGAACTTCTCAGGTCGTAAGCCACGAAATCGTTCCAACAGTTTATCGCCTGTCTGCCTTGGAGGGACAAAGTGGTTGTTGCCATTGTCGTTGGTGGCATGATTGTAGGTATCGCCGATGTGTTCCATCCGTTGCATGAAAGCTTCGAAGACTCCAGTTGGGTCCATACCCTCGGGAATGGGTGCTCCCAGTCGTGCTTGGTTCCTTGTGGGTCCCACCATAGTGATCCGTGTGAGGTGTACCTATGAAGGATCTAACGATTAGCTGACAATCTTCTCGGGGAAATGATCATATTAAAATAATAGGAAGCATAACATGAATCAACATCACAACCATAACATAATAATGAGATGATAACAGAAATAATCAAGAGAAACGATCCGCCATATATATATACCCAAAAGATGTACAGCGGAGTACACAATGGATCATCTGTGTACCGCGCAGTACATGATCCTATACAAGATCTAAACAAAAGAAAGATATATACAAAACCACTACTGGTGGCTACCTATACAAAAAGGCTACGGTCAATAGCTGTCTATGTAAGCGTCAAAAGTAAGTGGACAACATGTCCTAAAGTCAGACGAAAAAGTCTAAGTCCTAAAGGTACTGGACTCAAAAGTTGTCCACATCGGATCCATAGATGGAAGCCTCGTCCTCTGGGGCAACCTCAGACAAAACATCATCCTCATCCATGTCATCGTCATCCATCATGTCCTCATCCTCTATCACAACATCCTCGACCAGCTCGGGTCCATCATGCTCCACAACAGCTCCCAAATCTCCTGCATCAGCTGCCATGTCAGCCTGGGCTGCATCAAATGCGGCTGCAAGTGCCTCAGCCTGTACCATAGCCTGTGCTAACTCCGGTGCTCCGATCTCAAATCCATGGGGATGTGCAGCCATCTCTGCGGCCCACTCAGCTGCTAGCTGTGCTATAACACCTCCTGGTAAGACTGGTACCACTGCATCATCGTCTGCGGCTACCTCCTCTTCCTCTATCGGATAACCCTCTGCAACCACAATATCTACGCCAACTGGCACGTCCATACCGGCTGGGTCCACGGGGTCCTCCTCCTCTGGATCATACTCCGGCTCCTCGTCATCGGTGTCCTCGCCCTCTTCATCCTCCATCTCCTCATCTGCATCCTCTGGCTCATCCTCGCCATCGCTCTCATCATCATCCTCCGGATCCTCATCTGCTGGGGGTGCATCAGCCATGTCTTCCTCCGGTGGGGGTGGAGGTGCGGCTCTAACCTGTGCAAGTAGAACCTGGTACGAAGAACGGTCTCGTAACATCAGTAGAGAATCCTCCTCGATGCGTTTGAAGGTCTCCTTGCGGTAGATCATCTCCTGACGTATCACTTCTGGGTCCTGGGTCCCAAATCTCTGCTGCTCGATCTGCATGTCTCGCTCTGTCTCTGCAATAGCTCTCTGTCTAACCTTCCAGGCATAGTACTCTGGATCTGCTGGCGCAATACTACTCTCATACACATAGTGTCCTCCGAACTCGTCTGGAACGAACAGCGGCGGTGCCATGCTACCTGAAAAGGGACTACCTTAAGTCAGAACTAATCTTAATACTCATCTATAGAATCTCAAGGTTCTAGGACCAGATGGTGTGGGACAATCTGTGAGCGAAAAGGTATACAACCTAGGCTCTGATACCAAAAATCCTGTCACGCCCCGGAACGGCATAAATAGAGAAAAATAAATTTCCTTTATGGGTCCATAGGGAATGACGGGTGAAGTCACATGATTGTCCACACCACGCAATACTCAGCAACAAAAGTAATAGTGTAACAAGAATGAAGTCTAGGTTCTGATCGTAACATAACATAAAGTCAACGGAAGTTACTAACTATTACATATCAGAGTCTCGAATCAAATATAAAGCAGCGGAAGTACAAATGCCAAGGCAACATATGCCTGACTACAAAAAGGTTCTGAAACGGTAAAGATAATCAGTTACAATTCTAGTCTAGTCTTCAGTTGGCATAAGGGTAGTCCTCGGCGTAGTAGTCTTCTTCAGTCTGTCCTCCGTCGGGGAAATTCTCCACAGGAACTCCGTCACCGGCATAGTAGTCTTCTTCTGCAGGCCTTTCACCTGTATAGTCATAACCAGGGTGCGCTGGAACGTAGAAATGTCCAGCGGCATAAACGCCGTCAGCTTAATGAAAGCCGAGTGAGTTAGATACTAACAGGGTATCGACTATTGAAGTTATTACAAGTTATAAGCCGTAACCAAATTAGAATTCAGTGAGGGTAACTCCTTTAATCAAACCAATTATCCGATTACTAATGTTCTACTCATTATAAGACCGATAACACGTCTAGATAAGGGAGACAGACTCGACAGTAGTTCAACTCTATAACATACCATTGCTCATCCACCGCTTTTAAGAACATATGCACAGTCCACCGCATGTCATGGATACCACGTTAGTCCATCCCCCGCTTTTAAGAACATATGCACAGTCCACCGCATGTCAGGGATATAACGCTTTAAACAACAGTACATCATTCTATGCCACGACTTAGCGACGTCTACCAGTGATCACGGTCCACCGCATGTCATAGACACCTTCGTCTGTCTACCGCTTTTAAGAACATATGATTAGATCATCTGGCTATCTTAGGGCAATTGGTCCGGTCCACCGCAAGTCATAGACACCTTCGTCTGTCTACCGCTTTTAAGAACATATGATCGACCAAGGCCCGCCCACGCAAGGTTCCCGAATCTTAGCAAACCTACTTAAGTTCAACTCTATAACCGATACATGACAATCCCAATGTGGCCCGACTACTCTGAATGAATGAATGTTAACTCCAAAGGATTCACAACTATTCCGTTATCTAACATCATAAACATTATCCGATAGTCTTTGTTATTACTACGATCTTACGTCGCATTAACTCATTATCAGGTCTTGTATTACAGTAATAAAGCATACTGGGAAATACTGAGCAGTAAATAAACAACTAAACAGTTATTACATTATCTAAACAAGTAAAACAGTAAACTGTAACTTCCAATCGATTGATATAGATGTCAATCGATTGGTATAAAAGTAGTGTCAATCGATTGGAAGAAAGTTCAATCGATTGGATCACAATCCATGTCAATCGATTGATATAAAATGTCAATCGATTGAGACATGAAAGATGTCAATCGATTGATATAGTGTCAATCGATTGACACTTCGTCTTCTTCACAGAGAAGACTGCCCAGCAACATATAAACGAAACTACATGGTTTCTTTCCATTTCTTCATTCAAAACATGTCCTAACATCAATATCAAGTTACCAAGTGAGTTTAAAACTCACCTTAAGTGTCTAGGGTGTGTTTGGGAATGTGTGTTTGAGCTTTGGAAGCTCTAATGGTGGTCCTCCTCTCTTCCTCTGCTCTCTGTCTTCTCCCTTCTCTTTCTCCTTCTTTCTGGTCTCCTTCTCTTCTCTCCTTTTCTTTTCTTTCAGTCCATCTGTGTGTGTGTGAATAAATATATGTATATATATATATGTGTATATATATATATGAGTGTATATATATATATGAACACACACAAAACACTCTCTCTCACTCTCTCTGATTTTTCTAAAGAGAAAAACGCAGAAAAATGGCTGGTATATATAAGGAGAGAGTGTTCACGTGGCTTCTCCCCAGCCAGAGCAAAAGAATCTGCCCAGCTGCCTCCAATCGATTGACATAAGTGTCAATCGATTGATACAATCAATCGATTGGTATAAAGTTCAATCGATTGGAACAATCAATCGATTGAGATAAAGTTCAATCGATTGGTATGTAAAATATACCAAGGGTAAGGCCAAGCTCATACAAGTATTAAAAGAAACATACAATGTCTTAGTTATATAATATATTACAAAAAAATACAGGGCATTACAAGTTGGTCTAAGTAGTTTAGGAAAATACCCCAACATAAATATTAGGGACATTAGTGTAAGCAACGTGACTCTATATTTTGTTAGCGAATTTTATCTCAAATCATAGGGTAATTTAGGGGGCACAGTCTTTAAGTAATAATACAATTAGAATTACTAAGGGTTACAAAAATAAAGGCATTGGGTTAACAAGTTATCAACACAAGTATTCATTATTTATGGAAATAATACCACAACTAAAAAAAATACGTACAAATAAAATAATAAAATGGTGTTTTATTTATTATCAGGGACGTGAAAATATAGGTTGCTACAGTCTAAGAAGAGCAAGTCCACTTGATTGATCCCATATATATCTCATGTCAACAACCACGAGTGAGGTTCATCACCCATCATTAGCCTTTATCCTATCCGACCGATTTGGGTTACTCATATTGGATTCCATGAGGCTTCATTACAAGGAAAATTGCTATTTATGTCACTTCAAAAGTGTTATAAATAGGCATTTATGTTATTTTTTTTTCAGTAAAAAGTGACATAAATGGCAGCGACTTAAATGCATTTAAAAGTGACAAATATTTTATAAAAGTGACATAAATGTTTCCTAAAACTAAAACATATGTTAATAAAAAGTGACATAAATATCATTTTGTTTATGATGTCACTTTTAACTAAAGTGACATAAAAGTAAAAAAGTGACATAAATACTAAACAAAAATATTACATTAAAGTCTTAAAAGTGGCATAAATACTTTAAAAGTGACATAAATACTTTATAAAAATGACATAAATGTGCAATTAGTTATGTCAATTTTTCTTAAAAACGACATAAATGCTCTAAATAATAATGATTCAATATCACCCTGTAAAAACAATACCAACCTATACAAAAAATATCACCCTGTATAAAATTAATCCAACTCAATAATCTATTCCAACCAATAAATTTCATCGATTCATCTCACTATCAACCAATTGGATTCAACAAAAAAAAAAAATATATATATATATATATAATCAACCCACGTACGAGTACTAAACTAATAACATATACATGTTATATTCATCAAAAACTACTAACAAAACTGTGGAAGTAAACAAAAAAAAAATTAGCCCAACAAAAAAAGTGGTTTTGCTTGTTAGAACCTCCCATCAAAATATGAAACTTTGTACCTACAAAAAAAAATCTTTCATTAATTAGTTGCATATGTAGAATAATAAAAGAGAAACTAAGGGTCTGTTTGGTTCATGAAAACTTTTTCTGTTTTTATTTTCAGTGAAAAGTTCTCGAAAACTATTTTCATTTTTCGTTTGCTCAATTTAAGAAAACATGTTTGGGTTACGAAAATAAAAACAATTTTTGCAAAATGAAGTGCTGAAAATATGTTTGGTTCCTATGTTTTCACAACTGATAAAAAATGTACAAGTACCGAGAATGTGTTTGGTGAAGCTATTTTCCGTTCTCTTTTTCAATATTGTCTTAATGCTAACGTTAAGACTATATAGACATATGATACTTAAACAATTTTTTTGCTATTTAAAAACTTACTTGTTTTTTGTTCCACAAAAAAAAAAATAATAAACTACATGTTTTCTATGAACAACCATCTTACTAAACACATACCCACAAATTAAGGAAGAAACCAAATAAAAAAAAAAGACCCATAAACTTGGACTAAATATTTTTAATGTGTAAAGCAAAAGTGTCATCATTATAACAGACTGAGTCATTAAGTCATGCACGACGTCGATAATCTTCCCACATAGACATGGCAATGCCATCTCTAACCTGGGCCATGGGGTTAGTTTGAGTTAAATCAATTGGGATGCTGTTTGAACTCTCAAAAATATATAAGAACAAGCCCTTGAAACACACACTCGTGTTTGAAGTGTTTGATTGCCTCAATTAAGAGGACTTAGAAGCGACCAATTTGTAAAGAAAAGGAGATGAGAAAGAGAGAGTTCGAGGTCGAATACTCAATCGATTGTGGACCTTCGAAGGTCTTCAATATGGAATAAATGAAAGTAGTGTCCAACGGTGAAATAAGAAAAAGAAAATGGTAGAGTTCGAAGGATGCCTTCGAAGTGGTGATTAAACTATGGAAGAAAGTAAATGAAATTGTAAGCTAAGAAACTAATTAACTAAATTCTAATCTAGTGCTAGAACTTAAACTACATATAATGTAAAGTGGCCATGGTGGCCTAATGAAAGTAAATGTTATATTGAAGAAATACTACATAATGTATTGATGTAATTGTTTGGTCTAGGACCATTATAAAGGAGTACAACACAATAAGAAAAGTCTACAACTACTTTGAATTTGAATTCCATCCCTCCAAAATAACTAATAATTCAAATCCCTACAACTACCAATTAGTGGGAGATGCTCCTACGATGACAAGTGTCCTCAAGTAACTTCCATCTTCATCATCACCGTTGATCTTCAAGTAATCAACCTTTGATCTTCCCTTGTAATGCCAAGTGTCCTTCAATCAACTTCCAAATAACCATCAACCAATTTGAATTGATTTTTCATGTGACAATCATAATCATATTATATAATAATATAATATAATGTAATATGACTTTATATACTAATACATATAAATATAATTTTGGGGCTTTTTAAGAACGAAGTTCTTAGAGAGTCGAAAGATTATCACAAAAATAACGTTGTTCGATCCAATTAGTAGGTTCGAAATGGACCAAATTAACAATCTAAAGCAGTTCTTCGAATTGGCTTCGAAGCCAATATAATAACATTGAACGCAAAATAAACTGCTTTTATACTGATTTGATGCCAATAAAAGTTTTGAATACACAAAATATTGCTTTAAATTGGCTTCAAATCAAATGAAATAGCCTTGAAGGCTTTGAAGCCAATATAATTATTTTGAACACAAAACAATGGCTTAAATTTGCCTCAAAACCAATAACATTGCTAAAACATGCTTCGAAAATAATATAATTGCTTCGAATCACCAAAATGATGGCTTAAAACTGAATTCGAAGTAAACACAATAGCTTCGAGCACCAAAATAATGGCTTTAAACTTAATTCAAAGCCAACAAAAAGGATTAAAACATCAAATAACTTGCTTCGAGGCCAAAATAATTTCAAACTCAAAATAAACTGATTTTAAATTGGTTTGAAACCAATAAACTAACTTTGAACACCAAATAATGGCTTAAACTTTGCTTCGAAGCCAATCTAATTACTTCGAACATTAAATAAATGACTTTAATCTGGCTTTGAAACCAATATAAATGTATCAAATCATAAAATAATTTCAAAAAAGTTACAACCATCGAATTTTCTAATATCTACCTCAGTGAAAATTAATCCAAATAGAAGGACCTTCAACCATGATACTCGAGTCTCACCAAAAGTGACTCGAAGTTGAATGCATTCATGGAAATAAGACAGTAAGCCTTGACATTCAATAATATACCACTGTGATAATGATATAACTTGGAAATACAATTGATTGTCATCCTTTTTTGCATCAGTCAAATTGTTCGATTTAACACAGTGGCCGTATGACTGCTTAAAATTTCAGTCAATAATTTTCGTTGTTTTCATAAAAATCTTGCCATAGAAAAATCCACATGGTCATAACCCATTTTTGATGAGATCCACAAAGCCAAAATGGGTATTGACCAATTAAAGCCATAAGTGGCTTAAATAATTCACAAGTTTCAATACTTTGCATAATATTGAAAAACTCAAATCTATGAACAAGAATTTGTTCATGATTCTCAACCATACTTGGTTGAAATATACACCCCCCGAGTATATTTTCATCACAACTATTTGGTTGATTAACCAATATTGGTAATGAGAGTGTTGGTGATTTTTTTGTTTCCACCATTAAAGGATCATGAAGATTCTTCATAATTAATTTATTTTCACTCATTGGCTCATAATTTTGAAGAATAGTTGACACCCCCCGAGCCATTTCATACATTTTAGTTTTCAAACTAAATGCTTGATCCTTTAATTCTTCCAACAATGGAACAAAATCATTTAACCAATTTCCATTACCAAAATTTGGTGTTGGTGGTATAAAATACAACCAATCAAATTTGCTATCACCAAAATTTGGTGTTGATGAGGGTGAAACATACAACCCTTGAAAATTTTTCATCCTTTTTTTTTCCTCGTTACACTTGGCCCTCCCGGCAGACACACCAAAAATATGTTTGAACTCTCAAAAACATATAAGAACAAGCCCTTGAAACACACACTCGTGTTTGAAGTGTTCTTCAATCAACTTCCAAATAACCACCAACCAATTTGAATTGATTTTCCATGTGAGAATTATAATCATAATATAATATAATATAATATAATACAATATGACTTTATATACTAATACATATAAATATAATTTGTGGTCCAAACAGATGCCATGTTGTTCAGTAGACACACCCTCTTCATTGGGGACTTCCAATCCTTCATGCAAGTAGTCTTCAAATAGTGTGTCCCTCGAAGCGTCTAAACGGATAAAATTATGTATTGTGCAACATGCAGTCGAGAGCACTCGTTGTCGTCTAAGAGGGTAGTTCGGAATCATTTTTAGAATTGGAAATCTTGCTTTCAGTATTCCAAAGCAACGCTCAATCACATTTCGCAATGAGGAATGCCTATAGTTGAATAACTCAACTCTGCCTCGTGGTCGTCCTTGCTCTCGGTAGTCACATAAATGATACCTTTCATTTCGATATGGAGCAAGAAATCCCGGCGTGTTTGGATATCCATCATCAACAAGATAATATTGACCTAGAAAGTAAAGATACAATATTTATAACGTTAGTAACCAGATTCACTTACAACTACCTTAAAAAAAAATAGATTTACTTGAAATCTAAAACTTACCTGCATTTGGCATGGAAAATTGATTTCCTGGTCTTGTTATGGCATCTAAAAATACTCTAGAGTCATTGGCGGTTCCCTCCCAACCGGTGTAGACAAAGGTGGAAAACATACCAAAAGAACATGCTGCCATCACATTTTGTGTTACTAACACTTTTCGACCACAAAAAGAATTTTGCTTAACAGCCAGGGACCATGCAGCTACATGTGTACCATCAATTGCCCCTATACAGTTCTTTAACAATTTAAATAATAAAATTAATCAATTTAAATACATTATTCATATGATTATTTATCTAATCATAGTAATCATATGCAAACGATATACCTGGAAATAAGGAAAGCATTTTGGATTGTGAAGAATTTCTGGAGCCACATTGCCTTGATTCATAGGTCGGGTTAATTGTGTTCCTAATGCACAAATAGCTCTCAAAACTCTTTTAAACCATTGACTAACCGTTTCAGTAGAATGTTGAAATCTCTAAGCTACAACCCGATGGCGTATGTTATGAGAAATTATAAATAAGAACATTGCAACTCCCTCCTCTACACTAACTTCTTTCCTATCATGCAATAAGTGAATCATCTTTAACATGTCACATAAGTTTATGAGAGTATGCTTTTCCATTCGAAAGTTTTCAAAACATCTGGCCTTATTTCCTGCCAGGACTTCTAGTGTGTACATTTTTCCTCTCAAAATTGATGTTCTACATGGTGTTTTACCTATAGTTCTCTTTTCATATTCCATAAAAAAATGACACATTAGAAAATCAGCAAAGTCATCCTCATATGATGATGAGGAACTACTAGAATCATCAATTAATGAATTATAATTTCCATTTCCAGACATGGTCACCTACAATTTAAAAAAAGAAAAAAGAAAGAAAAAAAAGACCAATTAAACATAAAACAACATGCAAGTTAAATGACAATTAATGCATTGAATAAAATAATAAATTCTAGAACACGTTTAAACATAAAATTAAAGATAATTAAAAATAGATATGAAACATCATAGCAACTTCAACGAACAATAACTTAAAAAAGACTTTGTAGTCAAGTTCTCCTCCTCCTAATGGGCATCTTGATAAAGATCTTTCTCCAATCTGTATCTTTATCTTCTCTAATGCTTTGTTATAACAAATATCATTGAGATCATCCATGGTCTCCAATACATCCATACATACATCGATGGAGTACGGATCAGAAAGAGGACTAGTTGTGGTGGCATTACTAGTTTGTGCCTTATATTTTTCCATCTTTGCTTTATTTGCCTCAGTTTTACATACCACAAAAAACATCTGCCAAACATCCTCTGAGGCATGTACAGTATTGGACTGAATATCCCAAGTCACCCCAGTGTGCTCCAAGAGTTCAGAAAATTCACGATGCTGTTTACGAAGCCTATTAAACTTTGCTTTCAACTTATCGACGCCATACTTTTCTGCAACGGTCTCACTTAATTGATTATCAATTTCTTCCCACACTTTCGGCTTAAAGGTTGACGTTTGCATTTTTTGATTTTTGACATTCTCAAGCAAAATTTGAACGAATGGCAATTCATTTTTTGATGGCCAGGTTTGCACATCAATACATTTTTCACTCTTTCCGTCCATCTAACATTCAGGAATCAAAGCAAAAATTACTAGAGGTCAAAGCCTATCAAATCATCATTAAATAATTCTTTATAAATTTTTCTATCATTTATAATACTCCTTTGAGTGCAGTTTTGCTCACCTTAAATTGCTCACCCAATTCTCTCATTGGTTAATGGAGTGGGATCCAGGATTAAATAAGGATTAATTAATGGTAAAAAGTCGCGAGTCTCACTGCATTAGGCAATGAAAGAGTTGGGTGAGCAATGGGTGAGCAATTTTGGGGTGAGCAAAAATGCATTGTACTCCTTTTAATCCCTTATTAAAATTCTCTAGGTACGACCAAGACAAGGTACAATGTTTTGTTACCTAAGTAAAACTATTATAGAAAGCAATACACTATTTTTGTTATCCTAGGTACAATACCTAACCAAAACCGCTATAGAAACCATAACAAAATAATATATCTAGGATAGCAAAACATTGAACCAGAGAGTTTTCAATAGTGGCTTTATTCAAGTAACAAAATATTGTACCCAAGATCACAAAATATTATACCAAAATGTAACAAATAATATACTAGAAAATAATTATACCTAGCCTAGTGTACGTACATTCCAAAGCACGAGGATAAAAGAGTCTACAAAAAGATATTGCTATAGCTATTACTCCAGCAATGTATGTTGCCTACTAGAATAGTGTTGCATTTAGGCTTTAGATCTTCTACAATCATCATGCAAAAGTAAAAGAAAAGGCAATTACCTGACAGAGATGCACCAGCAATGGTTCCTGTTGGCTGCGCTAATAGGGTTTTGGGAAGCATGAAAAAAGGTAGCCTAGTAATTATAGTCGTAGGCTTTTTTTTTTTTTTTTACAGTAATGCCATTCCATCGTTTCTTAAAAATTACAAGCATTGCCACTGTGTTTTCCAACTTTTCTTAAAAATTACAAGTTTGCCACCGTGTTTTCAAAGTTTTGAGAAAATTGTTTTCATTATATCCCATCTTTTACATTGAAAACACGGAAAATGCCATTTTGGCATTTCCTAAAATCATGCTTTTTCAAACTCATTTTCTAAAAACTGCTCTTTGTTTTTCACAACCAAACAGATTTTCAGGGGAGTTTTCATTTTCAGTGAAAAAGAAACAGAAAACTGATAGAATTTTCAGGAACCAAGCAGGACCTAAGTTTTCCGATTCATGGATTGCAAGTTAAACGCGAATACGCAAATTCATAAACTTAGGCCTTTTAAAACTAAGTTTTGGGGTTTTGAAAGACCAAAATGGGTTCTAACACTTGGAACGACATAGGACCGGAACTTACACTTCTTACTCAACTAAATAGACTTATAGGAAGAAATGGCACGCAATTCCGATTCAAGGATTGTAAGTTAGACGCGAATACGCAAATTCATGGATCTCTGGCCTTCTAAAACTAAGTTTTGGGATTTTGAGAGACCAAAATGGGTTTCGGCACTTGAAATGACACAGGACCGGAACCTACACTTCATACTCACCTAAATAGACTTGTAGGAAGAAACGATACGCAAATTCATAGATTTAAGCCTTCTAAAACTAAGGGTGCGTTTGATAAAACTGAAAATTAAGTACTGAAAATTAAGTATTGAATTTAAGTGCTAAAAATTTTAAAGGATTTGTATTTGCAATACTGAAAATAGTGGTTTAAGAACAAAAATAGACTACATTCAGTGATAATTTTTAGTAGAAAATTTTCACTGAAAGTTTTCAGTAGATTTTTAACTGCTTTTTCAATTAAGTGGTATACTATCAAACGCAGTGAAAAATATTAAGTGCTGAAAATTTCCATTTACACCACTTAATTAGGTTTATCAAACACACTCTAAGTTTTGGGGTTTTGAGAGACCAAAATAGGTTTCGGCACTCGGAATGACACGGGACCAGAACCTACATTTCCTACTCACGTAAATAGACTTGTAGGAAGAAACAACATGCAGTTCTGATTCACGGATTGCAAGTTAGACGCAAATACGCAAATTCATAGACTTAAGCATTCTAAAACTAAGTTTTGGGGTTTTGAGAGACCAAAATGGGTTTCGGCATTCAAAATAACACAAGATCAGAACCTACATTTCCTATTCAACTAAATCAACTTGTAGGAAGAAACGGTACGCAATTCAGATTCACGAATTGCAAGTTAGACGCAAATACGCAAATTCATGGATCTCTGTCCTTCTAAGACTAAGTTTTGGGATTTTGAGAGACCAAAATGGGTTTCAGCACTCAAAATGACACAAGATCGGAACCTGTACTTCATACTCACCTAAATAGAATTGTAGGAAGAAACGGGGCACAATTCCGATTCACGGATTGCAAGTTAGACACGAATACACAATTTCATAGTCTTAAGCCTTCTGAAACTAAGTTTTGGAGTTTTGAGAGACCAAAATGGGTTTTGGCACTCAGAATGACACAGGGCCGGAACCTACACTTCTTATTCAACTAAATAGACTTATATGAAGAAACGACAGGCAATTCCGATTCACGGATTGCAAGTTAGACGCGAATACGCAAATTCATGGATCTTTGTCCTTCTAAAACTAAGTTTTGGGGTTTTGAGAGACCAAAATGGGTTTCAACACTCGGAATGTAATACCCGTAAATTTTTGCAATTTATAAAATTAGTCCCCGTATTTTTTTGTTCGTATCTCTCTAGTATTTTGATTTCGTAATCCCAGAAACCTGATCATATGCCTATGCGTATTTATTCATTATTAACTTGGACTGTAAGTTACGGACCTGGACTGAGTTATCACGTTAACCTATAATTTCTATGTCTGAATTAGACTGCTTGGCTCGTAGTCCTAAGCGACAACTCAACCATACAATTATGGAATGTTAGTACCAGGAGAATCTTACCCTAAACTGTCTATTGTACTTACCCAACCTACCTAGACCTATTGGGTAATGACCCTACCCAACCATTTCCCCCTTTACCCACCGAATCAACCCCACCACTTCAAAACAGTCGACCACTTTCTATTCCTCTTTCCAAGTATACATCACTCACTCTCCATTACTCCTCTTAATCCCTCACCTAGACCTCAAACAGATTTTTCAAATCTACATTTGTAGGTGTGCATGTAATATATATGTGTGTATGTATAAGCTGCCTTGTGTGTATATGCATGAGTCATTAAGAATGAGAGGGAGAAAACCGAGAGTTTGAAAGAGAGAGAGAGAGAGAGAGAGAGAGAGAGAGAGAGAAGACCAAACCACACACTCACCACTGCTCTCTGCCTCAAACACACTGACCAGAGAGGAGAGACGAGGAGTTAGAGAGAGAGAGCCTCGCCGGAGAAGGAGAGAGAGACCCCAGACTCTGGTAAAACCCCTACACTCCCTCTCATTGTATTTTTTTGTATTTTAATACCTCACACACACACAGAGCCCCCTTTACAAACCAAACAGAGCCTAAGCTCTCTGTCAACCCCGAGATCACCATTAGAGCACCTCGTCGGAGCTCAAATTATCAAACTCAACAAAACAACCCCAAACTTAGACCAATCAAACCTCTTTGGCCCTGGAAAGACCCCCTAAGAACAGTTTTTAATTTAGGAGATGTTTAGCTATGCACGTAAAGCATTATTCTCTTAAAAACCTAAAAGAATAATCCATTGGTAGGATACCAAAATGAATGAACCTAGTCCTAAGCTCATAGTATGTTGTAGAGGATCCCAAACCGATCCTAATGACGTTGGTTAGAGGAATTTGTATGGAGGGATGAGTGAGATTTGAGGGTTGTAAGTTTTCCGACGGAAAACGACCTCACCGGTGGCGACATGGCACGCCGGAGAAGATAAAGAAGCAGATTATATCATTTACCAGTATTAATTCATTCAGGTCGGGTCATATGTTTGGGTATGGGTTAGTTTGTTTGTATAAGCGGTTGTGGGTTCGGGTAATATTAATCTAATGGGTATCGAGTCGGACCTTTTAAGTTGGATCAAGGTAAGTGTCTATATGGGTGACCCGTGGATTCGGGTTAGATCTGGGCTGACCCGTTGGTTTGGGTTGATCAGTTAGTTAGCCTTTATTATATTTATAATTAATCTGTTAATCTCGATTTAGGTTTTAATAATCTGTTCTGGGAATAATTAGCATTTTAAATATTCTGTTAATTAGGATTAGTATTTATATGTATTATTTATTATTTATTGTATAGTAATAACAGATAAAATAATTATAAAAGGGTTTCTAAATGATTTTAAATAGTACTAAATTCTTTAAAAATAGTTTTAAAATACTATAAATAAATTTTATATATTCTGAAATATTATTTTAAATAAAATAATGTTCCTATATTATGAAATTATGGATAAATTCTTATATAGTATACTTATTATTATTTAAATAAATAATAAGTAATTAATTCTAAATTAAAACGATTAGGTAATAAATACCTAATGATCATGTTAAAATATAGAAAAATTATATTAAATTTTCCTAAGGCCTAATGCCTTTATTTTATAAACTATCATTTATACAACCCACACTGTGATATTTTAATATTCCTTTATTTACTATAAAGAACCCGTTTGGTTGTATTTAATTGATTTAAATACCAAACGAAATCCGAAAATTATGAGAACAATGCTACTAGTCTATTTTAAGGCCAAGTATTTAACAAATATATTTACAAGGACCTAATGTCTTCCTAAAATATATTTTGTAATTAGGGTGTTCCTAAGTCTATTATTAGACGATTAGAACTTCAATAAATCATAGAAAATAAATCGTAGCTCGGAAAAATACACGATCAATTCCTAGAGTCTTAGAATGATGTCTAGAACACCCCCTCAAAATTTGGTACCTTTCGACACGGTAAAAAATACAGCTTAGTGTATAGAAAACCCAGCCTTTTATGCGACGGACACTAATTTGAGTTTAGTCAATGGCGTTAGACTCAGAATGATGTCTAGATCATCATGTTGAGGTTTAGGAACCCATCCAGCACAATTACCATTATGCCCTTAATTCTAGTACGCTTATTAATCAACGTTCTATGAATTCATATACTTTATAGGAACCACAGCTACGCTCGTTTTTACGCACCCGCATCGAGGTGAGTCGTCCTAACTCACTTGGTGTATTATAGAATTATTCTATGTGTATTATGTAAATATCCAGTGCGTCCTGTGTGGACATATTTGATGTGTATTATATGTGTGTACGTTCAAATTTACTATTTATATGATGAATGCATGTTTAAATATCCAAACTCCATGCTTAGTTATTAATTTTTGTTATACATGCTTATTATGCTTCACAATTATACAATCACATGAACATTCATATGAACGTGATTGAGTCATGATGTCAATATTGACGTCTGCATGGTTAGTCAAGGGGACTAACCTAGTCATATTGTCATACATATTGAGTGGATCACAGAGGTCCGAATGGTACAATCAAATCAATGGGAACAACAATCAAATGCTATAGGACCATGCTAGGCGACGATAGCAAAGTATCCATCTGAACATTGAATACAATAGTTACCTTTCATAATGCTATAGGGCCCTACTAGGTGACGATAGCGCTATAATTATTCTATTCTCTAGGCAAGGTCACGAGGACCTACGAGTCCAATGATTATACTCTTTTTAAAACCAAAATTTGCTATAGGGCCCTGTTAGGCGACGATAGCAACGTAATCATTCTACTCTAAGCTAACGGTGTTACACTGGTAATGTAACAAGTCACACGAGTCAGCATCAGTGGTTGAGTAAAGTCGAAAATATCGATACTGCATCATGTCATCATACTACCATGTCATATGCACATTTAATGTTGTTTCAAGATATTGTTGTACTTGTATTTCCTTAATTGTATTAGGAGTGATCGGTTAAGACGAACTCACTTAGCTTCAAAAGCTAACGGCTCTTCTCTCTGCCCTGGACATATTACGTCTAGGTTATAATGAGGAAAATTATCAAGATTACTATGAAGATGAATATCACTATCCTCAAGAGGAGAACTATCAGAAAGGTCATCCCGATGAAGACTTTCAGGAAGAGTATGATAATAAAGGGCATGGTTATGCCAGCTAGAAAGAAGACTCTGGCCTACTTTCGTATTAAGACTTTCTTTATGTTTTAAGTAACTATCTTTTGTTAATGTAATAACTACAGTGGCGTCAGTTACCCAAATTTATATTTATTTTTGTGATTTTCATTTGGAACTTCTATAATAACCTAAGTAGCAAACACTTAAAGTTCCCCCATGAACACCATAAGACTTTGTGAAATTTCTTACTCTAATGTATCTATATTAGAATGTTGCACGGACAGGTCAGTTTTATGTAACTCGTCATTCCCTATAGGTCCAAAAAAGAAATTTTAAATTTTCTCTATTTTTTGCTACTCTGGGGCGTGACACAGAATGACACGGGACCAGAAACGACACTTCATACTCACCTAAATAGTCTTGTAGGAAGAAACGACACGTAATTTTGATTCACGGATTGCAAGTCAGACGCGAATAAGCAAATTCAGAGACTTAAGCCTTCTAAAACTAAGTTTTGAGGTTTTGAGACACCAAAATGGGTTTAGACACTCGGAATGACACGAGACTGGAACCTAAAATTCATGCTCACCAAAATAACTTGTAGGAAGAAATGATACGCAATTTTGATTGACGGACTGCAAGTTAGACACGAATACACAAATTCATAGACTTAAGCTTTCTAAAACTAAGTTTTAGGTTTTGAGAGACCAAATTGGTTTCGGTACTCGGAATGACACGGGACTAGAACCTAAATTTCATACTCACCTAAATAGACTTGTAGGAAGAAAAAACATGTAATTATGATTCACAGATTGCAAGTTAGACACGAATACGCAAATTCATAGACTTAAGCCTTCTAAAACCAAGTTTTGGGGTTTTTAAAGACCAAAATGGGTTTCAACACTCATAACAACACAGGACCGGAACCTACACTTCCTATTCAACTAAATAGACTTGTAGGAATAAATGGCATGCAATTTTGATTCACGAATTGCAAGTTAAACACGAATACGCAAATTCATAGACTTGGGCCTTCTAAAACTACGTTTTGGGGTTTTGAGAGACCAAAATGGATTTCTTCACTCGGAACGACACGGGACTGGAACCTACACTTCCTACTCAACTGAATAGACTTGTAGGAAGAAATGGCATGCAATTCTGATTCACGGATTGCAAGTTTGACGTGAATACGCAAATTCATAGATTTAAGCCTTCTAAAATTAAGTTTTGGGGTTTTCAGAGACCAAGATGGTTTTCGGCACTCGAAATGACACAGGACTAGAACCTAAACTTCATACTCACCTAAATCGATTTGTAGGAAAAAAATGACACGTAGTTTTGATTCATGGACTGCAAATTAGACGCGAATACGCAAATTCATTAAACTTCATAATCACCTAAATAGGCTTGTAAGAAGAAACGACACACAATTCCGATTCACAGATTACAAGCTAGACGCGAATACGCAAATTTATAGACTTAAGCCTTCTAAAACTATGTTTTGGGTTTTGAGAGACTAAAATGGGTTTTGGCACCTGGAATGACACGGGACCAGAACCTATACTTCCTACTCACCTAATTTGACTTATAGGAAGAAACAGCACGCAATTCTGATTCACGGATTGCAAGTTAGACGCGAATACGCAAATTCATGGACTTAGGCCTTCTAAAACTGTTTTGGGATTTTGATAGACCAAAATGGGTTCCAACACTTGGAACAACACGGGACCAGAGCCTATACTTCTTACTCAACTAAATAGACTTGTAGGAAGAAATGACACGCAATTTTGATTCACGGATACGCAAATTCATGCATCTCTGGCCTTCTAAAACTTAGTTTTGGGGTTTTGAGAGACCAAAATGGGTTTCGGCACTCGAAATGACACGGGACCAGAACCTAAACTTCATACTCACCTAAATAGACTTATAGGAAGAAACAACACGCAACTCTGATTCACGAATTGCAAGTTAGACACGAATACGTAAATTCATGGACACGGAACCAGAACCTACTCTTCCTACTCACCTAAATAGATTAGTTATTTAAATGAATATAATAGTAAAGCCATTATGCATGTTTATTGTGATATAAGCAAGTTAATTACCTAGGCTTTCATTCGGGTACATATTCTACAACGAACTCTATGAACTCAGTCCGCATTTCATTGATATCATCAAGTGTGTAAGTCTTTATATCATACAACCTTTTCATCTAAAAAATTCAAAACAAAAAATGTGACTTTTAAAGAGCGCAAAAGTTAATTAATGATCATCAAAACTCGATGAAAAAAACAAAAACCTTTTTCTCAAGGGAAAGAGAAGGATCGCCAATCAATTCTCTCATGAACATCATCAAAGAGTATCCGCATTCAACATTCCCTTCTTATTGTGGGCACTATATTAAGACACATCTAGAAAACTTTAATAGTTAATAAAAAAGAAGTAAATGAATCATTAAGCCTTCTTATTTACTTGCCTGTGGGATTTTCCAAATAGGTTTTGACATTCTCATTCCATTGATATGCAGTGATAGGAGCGCACTTCAAGACAAAGAGTTTTGAATTAATTGCAAACATGTAATAGACAATGAGGGAAAATCCAGTAAATAAGAATTTACTCACGTATTGATATGTAGCTTAATCTGTTCACTCGGTTTAGTCATACTTTTTGGATCAAACCAATAACACTCCATGGTAGAGAGATCGATGACAAGTAAGACCCAATGAAACCTGTGTAATTGAATATAAAAATTAACAATTTCATATTTAAGATTATTATATTTTAAGAAGAAAAATGAAATAACTTACTTCACTTGAATGTTGTATGGAATAAAACACACTTGGTTCCTCTTTGCATTTTTCAATCTTTCCTTAATCAGTTTTCTCTTTTCTTGATGTGAGGCAGTGCTGAAAGGTTCAGAATTGAAAAATACAACAATTCTCTGAGACTTTTCTTTCAAGTCCTCCTTATGCACCCTATTAAGTTATTAATAATACATCATAAACCATTTTTAAAAAGTAACAGAGGAATAAATATTCAAACTAAGGAAAATTTGAAAAATCTTTACTCTATCTAAGGTTGAACATCATTTGTGTTATGTAACATATAAAGATGTGCCTGGTTCAAGGACACACAGTCAACTTCAATGACATTAGCTCCTCCGAAAGGTTTTTCTTTATTTCTGGCAAACGGAACTCTGATTGGATCTAGTTCAGTTAAGAACTCGGAACAAAACTCAATCGCCTCTTCTACGATATAACATTGGGCAATGTACCCTTTTGGTCAATTTTTGTTTCCTACATAACCCTTCAATACTCTCATGTACCTATAATATAAATCATGATAAAGTTAAAATTACCATGATGAGTACTTGGTAATGGTAGTAAATAATAAGATCAAATGTTTTAATACGCTAACCTCTCGCGTGAATACATCCATCTAAAGAAAACCAGACCACCAAGTTCAACCTCTCTAACAAGATGCACCATCAAATGCACCATTATGTCTAAGAATGATCGCGGAAAGTATTTTTCCAACAAGCATAGTGTGACCACGAGCTCCATTTGGATTTCTTGTAGCTTCTACACATCCACAACTTTGGCATAAATAGCATTGAAGAAGAAGCACACTCTGATAATAGCATATCTCATATGCTTTGGCAACACACCTCGTATTGCAATAGGAATACGTTGTTGTATTAAGAGATGACAATCATGGAACTTAAATCCATACAATTTTAAATCTTCCATTGACACACAACTTCTAAAATTTAAAGAATATCCGTCAGGGACCTTAAGCTCAAGCAACGATTTGTACATCATTAGTTTTTCTGCTTTAGTTAACGATTAACATGATGGTGGTACGTATGCCCTTTTTCCCTTAACTTGCGGTGCCAATTCTTTCCTCAAACCCATTTCTACAAGGTCCTTATGACAATTAACTCCATCTTTTATTTTCCCTAGAATGTTGAGTAGGGTCCCAATGATATTATTACAAACATTCTTTTCAATGTGCATGACATCCAAGTTATGTTGAATAGGCAGATGTTTCCAGTACTCGAGCTAAAAAAAATAGACTTCTTCTTCCAACTTGTAACATCAATACACTACAAGAAACTGACATTTGACGGTGTTTTAAAAATGCCTCGAAAGCCCTTCAAAGTGTCGGCATAAGTATTGTCGGTGTTTTGTCCGGCACTTATATAAGTGCCGACTATACTGGTGCCGAAAATTGTCGGCACTTGTTACAAATGCCGGCAAATCCTCTTCCAGCGTTTAATTGTGCCGCCATATATTAGTATATTTAGCGGCGTTTTTAGAAATGCTGATACATACTGGCGTTTATAGTAATAATTGCCGGCACTTTTCTACAATCTTTTCCCAATACTTTGTACAAATGTTGTTAGGGGTGAAACCAAACCGACAAAAACCAAAAACCGAAACCGAACTGAAAAAATCGAGTCTTTTTGATCAGTTTTTTAAAATATATTATAAGCCAAAAACCGAACAAAACCGACATAATTGAGCATAGTTGGTCATTTTTTTTAGTGCCAAAAAATTGAAAAAATTGAATTGAACCGAACCGTTTCACCCCTAAATGTTGTTTTACATATATTAGCTATTTTCCAGTACTTATTCACAAATGTCGTAAATGTTGATTTTTTTTTTTTTTTTTTGCATTAATCAAATTCCTTATTTATTTATTTGCAAAAGCCTGTTATATACATGCATATCTAAAATCACATTCATTTTCATATCAAAATATTCATGCAATAACTCAACACACTAACCAAATGCGCAACATTTTAGCAAAGATCAAACAACAATTTGCACCAAGTATTTGAACTAACTACTACTTGTACCATCAAATACATTTAGAATATCCAATCCAAATTAAAACTAGTGAATTATCTATAGTTCCTCCTCTCTCACCCACCCCCCCCCCCCCCCACCACCACCACTACCCAAAAAAAAAGTGTTTCTTCTCAAAATCAAATCAGCTCTAATCCTTTAATTGCTCCATTATAACTCTTCCTTTAATTCCTCCACTACAATTCTTCATCTATATGAAAGAAAAAAGGGTGTTACTATAAAACACATAGAATTTAAATAAAAAATAATGGACATTACAAATTACATAAAAAATGTAAGTGAATTGATCTAAAAAAAAAGGGGGAAGTAAGAAATTACATTTTGGCCATGCAATACTAATCCCAACATCTCCCATGGTTTAAATTATCCATAAGGTCGCACCAACTCCGCAGTAGATTCCAATGCCTTGATAACACATATTTCCAAAAATTCGAGCCCAAGTTTCGTTTGCCCTATTACTTTTGATGGGTTCTTAGTAACTATGAATCCTTCACCAAAACATTTTTAGGTATATTGCTACTAAGGAGATGCACTTCTTTTTTTCCCTGCAAATATAAGATTCATACCAAAATAATCAATTTATTGCTTTTAATATTTCAATTTCCATTTTATCAATAATAAAACTTAGCAATCAAACGGAAAAGAACATGCATAATTTATGAATACAAACTAGTAGTTTGGATTTTACCGTATTTGATGCATTGTAGTTCACTTGCTTCTTTCCCTTCTTTGAATAGGACTTTTAAATACAGTTTTTGAGTTTGAGAACAAAAAATTGAAAAATTAGAATCTAGAGAACATGACTTACAAGTATTTGAGGACATCTATTTTAAATATGTAGATTTCTCAAATAAACACTATCATTTCAGTATTTCATAAAAGTTCCACAACTTGCTCAACTTACCCAATATCAAACTTTTGATTCTCAAGATTTAAATTAAAAAAACTAACCTCTTTTGGATTAGTTAGTGATGAGTAGCATAACTCACGTTGTCCCATATGCTCTCTTTGTCTCTTTGACTGGATGTTTAGCGGTTGTGCCAATTGTGGATTTGATTGAAATGTAGGTGATGTCACGCGATGAGAACTTGATGCATCAGAAACCTACATAATTAACAAAACATCTTCCACATATGATTGAAGTGCAACGACCACAGAGAAAAAAAAAACAAAAAAAAAATTTGAATCAAATTATTTTCACCTGTGTATTACTCAATGGACTAGAAATTGTATCTCGGTGTGGTACATGAATTCCCATCGCTTGTAACGTTGCATGTAGCTGCGTTTGAAACTTGGCTTCCATTTCTTCTCTTAGTTTAGCCATCCTTGGCTCCACACTAGCTTCCATTGAATCTCTCATCCTTTCTATTTTCTCATTAAATGTAAACCATGTGCTTAGCCATAATAGTTAAAACGAAAGGAAATAAAGGTTCCTTGTTTTGACCTATCTAACCAAACATGAATAAATATTACACACATGAATACATATATGTATCCGATCGGAAAAAAATGAATGCATACGTGTAAAAACAATGATGGAAAAATTCTATTTAACTAAGAAAATTCATAACAAAGATGAATACATAAACATTCTCTATATATTTGAAAAGTTACGCGGATTGCAAAGCGCAAACATATATACTTCTGTCTTTGCCCTAGGTGCAAAATCTAAAACAGTTATGGTGCAAAATCATAACATCTTAAGCAGTAATCGAAAGATTGGGAGTTGTTTGGGCAGAACGGTTTTTTTTAATAGTAATTAATTAATGGATCACAGTGCAAGCAATGGACATAACAACTCTAGGCTAACCATATCAAACATCTGGTCCTACCCAACCAAAAAAAAAACATTCTCTCACCATCAATTTGTCAAACATATTGGAGGTAGAATTATACAAAACACAAATATCTCAACCCCAGACACATCATCAATTTGCCAATAAAGAAATCCTTTCACCCAGGAACCCATAAGGAAGCCAATACCTACTTATGGAATCAGTAGCTTAAAGCAAAGTCCTAATGCAAAACCAACACCAAGCAAGCAATCACCGGCCAGCAGTAACCAAAATCTAGCCGATACATCCGCTTCAAAACAGCAAGAGTAGATTTGGAAGCATATGATAGGGTTAAAATGAATCTATTTCGTATATACAGAGAGAGAAATTGTAATAGATTGAGGTTTAATGGCCATTATCGAGGGAGAGGATGAACTGCTAGGATGAGGAGGTGATGAGTTAGAGGGAGGAGGAGTCGCAGGGATGAATGGGGCATATGACTTTGACACATAGATAATAATGCTGAAATTAGAGGCTACCAAGTAATATCCACGTGGAAGGCTAATAAAAGAGATTTGCTTTGATTGTTAGATATATATAATAGATATGTATCTGAATGTCTATGAACAGAGAGAGAGAGAGAGAGAGAGAGAGAGAAACTTGGACAGGAGGAGAGATCTTGGAGGAGGCGGTGGCTGAGAGGAGGTGGAGGTTGAGAGAAGGAGGATGAGGAGGCGGTGGCGGCTGAGAGAAGGAGGAGGTAGCAGAGGTAGCGTCTTGGGGCAGGTAGCGGCGTGGTGGTGGGGGGAGGTATGACGGAGAGATCGATCTTGGAGAAGGTTTTGGGAATGAAGAGAGGTTTGGGGGTTTGGGAATATTGAAGAGGGTTTGGGAGCGAATTTTTAAGTTCCAAATGTCTTTTTGTCACTTTTTTAAAAAATTTACATAAAACTTTGTAACAAGCAATATAAAACCCTATGCTATTTTTATTATTTATGTCACGTTTTAGTATACCGACATAATAATCAAATGTTTTATGAAAAATTTAGTGGAAAATCCCATTCTACCAATGTTTGTTGTAATAGACCCACCAATTGGTACTTCCCAATGATAGACCCTATAATTGTAAATGTTGTTAGAGATTAGTCCAAATTTTCCTATTTTAGAATTATTAGATGTCTTTTCTACCCTTACCTATGTATACAAAACCGTATATAAGAAATACATACAGATGTTAGGGAAGCATTTTAGTTACACACAATCCCATTGATTAGGGATATCTTTTTGGAAATAGCAAAATCCCATAATTGTAGGATTCGTATTATACACATCTTGTAGTTTGATATCTCACCATTCTA
This sequence comes from Hydrangea macrophylla, assembly GCA_033977485.1. Lineage (NCBI taxonomy): Eukaryota > Viridiplantae > Streptophyta > Magnoliopsida > Cornales > Hydrangeaceae > Hydrangea > Hydrangea macrophylla. The sequence continues at coordinate 114,560,324 of CM066983.1, forward strand.
TGTTCATCTAATATTCATTCATCAGACAGTGAACACACAATCTGTTATTGCAAGTTATCGAAGAATGTATCCAAATCAGTATGATTTTCATACTATGTTCACACTAGATGTTTAGAGTTTGTAGTGTAATTTAACAGTGCAAAAGTTCACACTGTATATATATATATATAATGTTTAGAGTTTGTAGTGTAATTTGACAGTGCAAAAGTGCAAAAGTTCACACTAATCTACCCCTAACCTATATATATATATATATATAGATTGCTGATATGTATTTTTCGGTCAAACTCAATCCCATAAATCTTGCATATATTTTGGGAAGTTACTAAATCTTGCATATACTTTAGGAATTAAGTTACTAAATGCCATGATTGTAGGGCTTTATACGTTAGAATCTGTTTAATATTACACATATCTTTTTTAATTTCGTATTTCACCATTCTTTGGTGATCTAACAGTCATTCATCACCATCACAAAAAAAAATTATGTTAAATTTCACATTAGAATGAATATAAGTGTTAAATTTCACTCATAATCGAGTTATTCAACAAAAGGAACACTGTCTTATCACAAATTCATTTGCACATTCATTTTACACTGACTGTAATATTTCATTGACATCATAATTTTCATTCACATAGTATACAATTTCGCACCATAACATGTGAAACCAAGAACATGAGTGTTAAATTTTACACTACAACCTTTTGAACCATATCCTTTGAACTACAACATATTATATAGTTTTACATCACAACTTTTGAAGCAAGAACAAGAGTGTTAAATTTTACACTACAACCTTTTGGACCACAACCTTTGAACCATAACATAATATACAATCGGGTTCCATTGTATAGACTGAGAGAGAGCAGATCCGATATTGCCATTGTTGTTGAAACCCAGAAAGCTTCCAAGCATCATAAGTCAAAACATCAACCGGGTTTGAAATAATCACCAAAATCGAATCGGGCGAGTACTTCGCAAGTTGGGGCACAATAATCGAGAACATGACCTTGTTCCTCTGTATTAAGTTCAGCCTGGACTCGCCGGGGTTCTGCCTAGCGCAGGCGGTGACGATACAGAGACCGAATCCGACGGTGATCTTGGTCCTCGAGTAGTCCACGTCGGCCATGATCTTGGTCCTCGGGAGGAACGCGGCGGCATGTTGGAGATTGAGCATCTCGCCGCGGAGTTTATCTGGCTTGCGTCGACTAGCGTGAGGTCGTCGGAGAGGTCCTGTGTGAGGATGGTCTGAGAGAGAGAGAGAGAGAGAGAGAGAGAGAGAGAGAGAGGGAGAGAGAGAGAGACCTTGTTGATGCATATAGAATGTGATTTCTAATCATTTAGGTATTTGGGATTTGAATTTTGAAAACCCTAAAATAGTTGGGGTTATTAATTGCAGTTTTGAATGGGAAATGGAAAGGGTAGTTTGGTCTGAATTTGTGGTGTGGACTTCAGACTAAAATGTTTCATAGGTTGGGCCTATTGCAAGAAACCTAGAGTAAAATGGACATTATACTAATTAACTCATGTTTTATTTACAAAATTGCCACTGTGTTTTTATTTATGTCGGTTTTTAAAAAGTGACATAAATACATTATTATTTATGTCGATTTTTATAAAAGTAACATAAATACTTTATTATTTATGCCACTTTTTATATAAAAAAAACCGACATAAATAATCAAGTATTTATTTCACTTTTTTTAAAACCGACATAATTACTTATAAACAGCAACAAAAAGCTCATGCAAGAAATAATTATGTCACTCAAAATAAAAGTGACATAAATATAATTTTAAAAGTGACATAAATAGCATTTTTCCTTCTTGTGTTTTTTATCCATACCCGAGGCTACAATCAATACCCATGATCCATATCTAAGGCTAAGACTAAAAAAAAACTTTAACTTTCTTGAGAACTTTTGAGGAGTGCTCTATTGGAATCCTTCTCAATGGGGTTTCCAGAGCTCTCTATAGTTCTTAGGATTTGGTGTATCACTAGGTGTTTTGGATGGAGAGGGGAAGACCCCTATTTATAGTCTAAGGTTTGGGCTGAGAAGCTTGTAAAATTTCGATATGCGATAGAAAAAAAAAAAAAAAACCACACACACACACTGTTTAGGGCATTTTTGTGCTTGTTCACGCGGTTAAGGCCAAATCAAGGGTTGGAAATGCATGTGGAACATCTGAGTGACAATGTGGCACTCAAAACTATGGGGTGGTAATCAAGAGTGTTGCGCGACATTCACATGAATGCCACTATGGCACTCGGCCCAGAAAGTTGTGTTTTTTCCTCCTATTTTGCGAGCTTCGTTCTCTCACCTCGATCATCCAATTCAAGATTTTGACGTACCGTTGGAAAGGTATAGAAGTCTAGTTTGCAATGTGTTTGGTTTCATTCAAAAAGAATTTGTAAATTTTGAGTTATAGTAAAAAAGGTAAGGCTGACTCCAAGAATTAGCAAACATAAGCATATATAGAAATGCTATTTTGGCACGAAAATTCTCCTAAGTGATTTTTGGTAAACATGAGGGTTTAGGGCATCATTTTAAGATATTTTATGAGTATTTTGTAAATGGAGATCTCGGGATCCCACCCCGAGGTCTGAATTTTGCTCGGTAAAATGCGATTTGTCATTTCACGTAGAAATGCTATTCTAACTTGGGTTCTTGTTTCTAAATTGAGTTTCTAATGTACCTAAGTCTTCTTAGATGTTATTCTAACGTATCTAAGAGACCACAGACTCATAGTGCTTCAGGAGTTCTGCTTTATATAACCGACAATTCTCGAATCCAGTCATCGGGTTGTTCTTAAGGCGGGGGTTCCTTACACCCATAAAGTCTACAACTCTACGACTCAAACTTGAGATACTAAAAATAATCAAATTGTTCATCTTTTTCTATTTTCTTTTGACACAGTGCCTTACTATGAGTGATGTACTTTGCGCATAATCCGGATTATTGTTTTACTATTCAGCCAATTCTTTGGGATGGGACTTCATACATAAATTCTAGGAATGAAAATTCTCCCTAATAAATTTCTAATGCTACTGGTGAAAAAAATTGAACATTTTAAATTAGATCCTTTGCATTTGCAAGTCATGGTATGAGACATAGTATATATCAACATCCTGCAATCAGTTGGTAATCTAGAGATTTGACTAAATATTTTCAATTTTTTCCAACTATTTTATAAATATTCATCCTTTTCATTTTTGAATACTAATACAATCATTGTACATTTGCAAAATTAGTTCCTGTGGACACAAACAAGCTAGTATGACTTTGTTAATAAAAATAATAAGTTAAATTAACTTTTAAAAAGAGAATTATGGCCTATCATCCTTTGTCCTACCCTTCTCATAATTTTTCATGTCTAATTGATTACCACTGTCGAAAATTTGTGTTTTATTAAATAACTACCGCCGAAAGAATGATAGTGTTAATTTTTTGATTGTGGTGTTCCTGTCTCCATGACTCCATATGATAGTAGATACCTAATTATTTCAACATCCTGCAAGCAGTTGGTAATCTAAAGATTTGACTAAATATTTTCAATTTTTTCCAACTATTTTATAGTTGTTTATCCTTTTCATTTTTAAAATGCTAATACAATCATTATACATTTGCAAAATGAGTAATGCTACGTTTCCCATATTCTAATCCCAAATAATGTGGCAGTGTGAGTCTATTGGCAATAATAATGGGGTATTTCAACATCATCCAATCAAAATCTAGTAGCTCCACTGTTACATCATTTGAGATTGAGATTTGAGATTAGAATTTGAGAAAGATTACATTACTCTTGCAAAATTAGTTCCTGTGGACACAAACAAGTCTAGTATGACTTTGTTAAATAAAATAATTCAAATTAACTTTAAAAAAAAGAATTATAGGCCTATCATCCTCTGTCCTACTCCTATCATAATTTATCATGTCTAGTTGGTTAAGGAAATTTTAATCAAAGATTCTCTAAAATCGACTTTTTAGCATTACGTCCAATTCATTTTTTATTTTACTGAAAAGTCCATAATCAAGAACAACTTTACCATTGTGCCAAATTTTCCCCTCTCTAATCATGAGCAAATTTATTGAAGGAGAAGGGCCACAGATTTAAAGAAGAAAAAAAAAATCAGATTGAGCAAGTTTCGATTTCAAATCAAACTTGAGTGTCCCACTACTAGTGGGCCTAACTCAACCATTTTACACTCTTTTTAAAGCTTGCACTCGAGCTCAAATCAACTTATTTGTATATCCCACTAATGGACTTAACCTCTTTTTTTCTTTTTTCTTTTTTAAATTTAAATTTAATGCCTTTAATCACTGCGGCCCAGACTACAAACCTCGTTTGAAAGTCCAAATGTCAACGCCAATTTTTTTTTTACTTATTATTATTTTTTTTTAATACAAGGGGAAGGGGTTGGGGTCGAACACTGGACTTACGCAATGGAAGAGTGGATCTAAGACCTAGCTCGACTCCAAACGAGTGTTACTTTGCGATTTCATTAGCCATTTGATAGATCTAAGTTTCTCTAACATCAAATGGAGCCTAAAATTTTAGGCCACATCTACAAGAAATGCAAATATTTGAAGAAAAACTAGGTGAAAGACCTTGGAAGCAAACAAGTACTCGTACATACACTGCATCCCTATAGTTCTACTGAAGTGGCTGGTACACAAATGCACAACTCACCATTATATAGACACAGTAGTACACTGCATTATTACACATCAATCATAAGGTGCCAAATTAAATGGAAGTATGTAGATTTATCATCGGCCTCCAGAGAGAAGGGATCCGGCTACAGAGGATGTGTGTGAAAAAGCCTTATCCGCAGAAGTAAGATATGAAATTGCAAAATCATCAAAGCCGTCGCCGTGAACAAAATGTAGGCCAGTGGCCGATATGCCAAGCATTGCCAAATCCGGCAAAGGCATATCACCCTCCAAGTACTGCACAACCTGCCTCTTACTTGGTCTAGCCGCAGGCTCTGAGTGAGAGCAAAGCAAGCCAAGCTTCAAAACCAGCTCCGCTTCCTCTGCTATATGATTGGAGCCCAAATTAGGATCCAATGACCCAATAATATTGCCTCTACACCAAAAGGCGAAAACTAAATCAACCAATATTATATCCTCAGCCGACACTCTTGGCTCTACTGGCCTTCTTCCACAAGCAACTTCAAGCAGAAATGCCCCAAAAGCATACACATCTGGCCTTGCCGGTTCTAGTATGTTCTGGTGCAAGATACCCAAAAGTCCCCAACACTTTGGTAGTTTGAGGATCCGTTCCGTGATCATACAATCTTGCTAGCCCAAAATCTCCCAATCTTCCATTTAATTCACCATCCAAGAGTACATTACTAGCCTTGATATCTCGGTGAATCACAACTTGTTCCCACTCTTCGTGCAGATAAAAAAGGCCCGATGCTACGCCTTTGATGACCCCAAATCTTTGGCTCCAATTCAAGGTGAACTTTGGTTGGTCATACAGAAACTTGTCTAGACTTCCATTAGGCATGTAGACATATACCAAAAGCAACTCTCCCTTTCGTCGGCAATAGCCCAAGAGTTGTACTATGTTCCGGTGGCGTAGCCGCCCAATACTTACAATTTCTGCTACAAATTCTCTCATCCCTTGTCTTGATTCATGAGAGACCCTTTTCACGGCTATTTCAATTTTAGAAGTGGGTAATACACCTCTATAGACCCTTCCAAATCCCCCAATTCCCAACAATTCTTTGTCTCTAAATCCTTTGGTGGCTCTATATAGATCTTTGTACTTGAACCTTTGAGGCCCATATTCAAGTTCCCAATCTTCAAGCACTTCAGCAAATTTCCTGTTCCTTCTTATGTAATAAATTATGCCCGAGACAATTGTTAACACCGAAAAGATTGAAATCATTGGCAACCCAATTGTCAAAACTCTTGACGACTTCTTTGGTCCAATTAGAGGAAGCTTAGGGAGTTGAGAAAGATCAAGCGCTTTGACCTGGCCATTGATCTTAAAACTCCATCCAAGAACATAATGTGATGTTATGACTGAACCAGTAGATGATGAAAACCCAATGTACATGATTTGGTTGATGATGGACGAAAGGTCTCGAGACAATGACAATAGTGGCCTGTTTGGTTTGTGGAAATTGATGGGAGCTAATGAGACATTGATTTGCTTCTCCACGCCATCATATTCCACCCAAACTTGCATTGCTTTGCCACTAATGAGGGTCAAATTCTGAAACCTACCATTTTTATCAGCATAATAGCCCGCTCGCTCGGATTCCGCAGATTTTAACCCATTTAAATTGATCCCAACATGGTTATCATTGATATCTTCGAACTCTTTGCTCTCAATTGTATCGAGCTCTACAGCAAAAACATGGTTGGTGGAATTGCCATTGTTGGTCTCATTGAAAAGACCAAGATATTGACTTGGACGAGCACCGGGGAGTTCTTTTGTTGGCGCGATAACCAAAGCAATTCCATGGCCACTCAGAGTTGGGTATTCGGAGATTATACCGAAAACAAAAGTGGTCGAGAAAGAGAAAGTGATGGAGCTGGTTGATGAGTTCTTGAAGTGGATCGCGGCAGGGTAGAAGGCATGACCCGATTGTTGTTTGGTCTTGTTGGTGAGCTCCAAAAGGCCATTGGGATCGACCTCGGCTATGCCGTCGAGGCTCTGGTTCGCTAATCGGAACCCATTGAAGGTGAAACCGAAATCTTCTTCACTGGCTGCTGCTAAGCCGAGTAGTGAACAAACAAGTACTACAAGTTTGAGAAACATAGCTATATAATAATATATTATGGTAAGTAACTAATGGGTACTGAAAACCAACAATTCCTATAAGAACTATAGGCTATTTGTGTGACTGTGTCTCCACTCCAATATGCAAAATCTGCTTTTCTTATAATATATATGAGAAGTTTCAGTGCACCTTTAAGTAGTACCTATGTGGTGTCCCACACCCAATAAGGTAGCACCACACAGGATTGTTAGGTCATTAAATTTTTTGTGGTGGGTTCCATTATTCGTGTGACGAGCTCTACAAGGTACGGGGTACCAAATGACATGCCACGTGGTATCTTGAGAGTACCCAAAAATTTCTCAATATAGAGACTAGAACTAGTACCAGATCCGGGTAAAAGCAACCTCTCTCACTAATCAGTAGGAATCTAGATTGGGAGAAGAAAATTCTTTGATACATCATAGTGGTTACTCCTTCCCCAGTGGTTTTTGGTGAGTCACTATGTTATGCGTACAAAATTCAGATTTTAAATTCACATTGGAGTATATGATGTGGTAGTGAGACCACTTTGGGGTCACTTCAATATTTTTCAGTCAAAATTCAATAAGTCCACTGCCACATCATTTGAGTTATGGATTTGAGAAGCATAGCAATATTCAACTTTGGTGCCAAAATTTTGGAGTCAATCCCAAGATGTTATAAGTAGGTTGAATGGAGGCTCTAATTGCTTGGACTTGTAATGAGCGTAACAAATCTCACAAACATAATTCACACACATTTTGGTGTTTGTGAATTGTGTTTGTGAGATTTGTTATGCTCCCCAACATTACTCAATTGCTTTAATCTGACAAGAATTCTTAACATGCGATACGTCAACATGAGGGCATTTAGTCATTGGAACATGCTAGGCATAACACACTTTTGCACACACTTTTTTTTAAATGTACGTACCTTGTGTTATTTGAATTTTTTACACTTTTCTGTGCACCACTTACACAACACAAAATACATGCATTTAAAGTTGAGTGTAGAAAAGTGTGGAGGTATAGTAGTACTCTTAGTCATTTACTTGTCACTCAACCACGTGAAGTTTGTACACTTAATTGGAAGTCTGTACACTTAAGATCTCGTTTGTTTCACAGGATTAAGGAGGGGATAGTGAGGGATTGGATTAATAGTCTCATTTAATTGAATAGTCCAGAATTTGGCAAGACCACTTTGCTCAGGACTAATTGTCCATTTTAGAAGAATAATCCCCCATATAGGGGACTAAGTTATACCATGGGGGAGGTTGTATTGTTAATTCCGGGACTATCAATTAAATGGAACTAATTGTCCAATCCTCCTCTACCATCCAAACGCGACCTTAATGTCGTGACGTTAGGGGGTCTCTGAAAAGTATGGCAGCCCTTGGATTGAAAGATACTGTCTGTCAAGAAAAACGAGTAAGGCCCAAAGTCTAAGTGGAAATGAACCACTTGATTTCTGCCCATTTGTTTCCGTTGATGTTACGTCCATACGACTTAAATGGGTTGACGAGAGGAAGTCATGTGAAAAATTACTATCATTTACTATAGAAGTCGTTAGCCCTAAGAGTAATGATACACCCACACTCTCATCCACACCTCCAACCACATTCAGCACGTCCTAACTCTTGATTGCCCTTAATTATGGTGGGTTCCACATGAATTCCACATATGACCCACTAGAATCAAGGAGCAAGATGTGCTGAATGTGGTTGGGAGTGTGGTTGAGGGAGTGGGTATATCATTATTGTAGCCCTAAACATCGTAATTTGGTCTCAAACGGCATTGTAAGCTTTTAAAACATTGCACTAAATGTCTAAAAGTGTGTACCCAATTCCACACAAGTCTCAAAATATTTTACGTTTTACGATATAACTAATCTTTTATGATCGTATCTTATAATTTTTCCATCCCATAATCATGGTCCTAAAAAAGCTGGCCATCAATTGATGAACAATTGAGATAAAGAGAATAACACAGCCTGTTGCAAGTGCGCTAGTTGGAGCCTTGAATTAGCAAACCTATACATACTTAAACTTTTGTGTCCATCATGATTTTTTTTTTTTTTTTGGGTATTACCCTTGTCTGCATTTCATATTTTGTTGTGAAGTAATGCTATGTACGTACGTTTGCCAAAGAATCTCAATTTTGGGTCACATGTTGTTGTATGTGATATTTTTGTTGAGATGTGAATGTCTGAATGATGAAGTGTGCAAGATTCTCTAAATGAATACGTACACATGCTGTTTATAAAGTTCACGTCTTTTCTTTTTCTTGTTCTTGTTCTTGGTCTTCTTCTTTCTTTTTTTCTTTTTTTCGTTTTTTCTTTTTTTTTTTACTAAACCAATTGCGTCCTAAATGAATACAAATGTAACTAAAGAACGCTACAAAAAATTAATAATGGTTTTCTAAGTAATAAAGATAAAAGTAAATGATGAAAATTTTTACAATCCTTTCTTTTTCTTTTTTACCAATTATAGAAAGTAATAAAACATTTTCTTCCCTTCACTCTCTCTCTCTTTTACATTTTCCTTTTAAGTTATAACAAAAAAGAGAACACACACATACACACACACACACACAACCCCCCCCCCCCCCCCCAAAAAAAAAATAAAAAAAATAAAAAAATAAAAAATAAAAAATAAAATAAAATTATAAATTAAAAAAATAGTAAATTGCTAGTAAATCCCCATTTATTGTACTTCCATGTATTAAGGACACCCATTAGTCTATTTTGGTACAAGATACCTAGAATCCTAGTTAATATATCTTAATCATGGTTAATGATTTTTTTGTTACGTAAATACCCCTCTAGATATTTTGTAAGACATATATATATGCAGCGTATATTCAGGTTATCATGTTTTAATTTATTGCATATAATTGACATGTGGGAATATTGAGTTGAATGAGGTTAAATATTGCACTCTCTTTTTTCTCCTAAATCTGTGCGGACTGATGATGCACTTTCCTTGTATAACTAAAAAACTGTCAAACGATTTTTGACTCATTTAATGAATGAATATGGCACAAACTTGAATATGGTCCCAGCTGTTTCTTTTATCTGACTTGTCATATATTTTAGTGAATTTCACAACATGTATTGTGAGCTGTTTTATTTTCATTAATTATTTTTTTTGTTCCTTATAAACGTGGACACAATATGATATATGATATGCTCATCCCCAAAGGGGGATAGTGTAATGCAAATTGTCAATTTTACAGAATGGATGTTGTGATATTTACAAATATTTTTTTTTGAACAGCAATGATTCAATTTTATTAACAAGTTAGATCAAGAGTTGCACAATAAAAAGACACACCCCTATGAAAATAGCCCACACCCCCAGAACTTCCCTTTACACAAGACTCAAAGCAACAAAAACCCCCCCTTTAGAATTTGGTATAGCCTTCAACAAAAAAAAATCAGACCCAAAGAAATGCAGACCCTGTTAGGAGAAAATCGATAAACACACACCACACAAGATACACGAAAAACAAAGAAACAACACAAAGATATTACGTGGTTCACACAATCAGGATGATCGTGCTACTCCACGGCGGAAAGAGAGAGAGATATTTTATTAATCCGCTGCTGCCAGGGTTTACAAGTGATTGAGAGAAGGTATTTATACAAGTAATCATTGACCTAAATCTGCCAAACGGGCCAGACCCAAAACTGCTTTGAAAACACCCCGAACGACTCCGATAGAGGGCTTCAAGGTCAAAAGGTGATCAGTCTCCACAACTTAACAGACCCAACATCAATTTGATTTACATTGATCTGCCAAAATGCTACCAAACCCAACTGACGAGAGACGAACAGATTCACAGCAGGACGAGATCGAGCGCGATCAAAACAATCAAACCAATACTATGGCAGATTCTCATAACCCATACAACAGCTAAACGATTTTTCATTTTATTTAAAAGAGAGCCAAACCACCAAATTTTATTCCAAGCAGCCCAAAATCAGCCAATCGGAAAGCTATAATCCACCAGCAGCAACTCAATGGTCTACAGGATGCGGATGATGCAGCAGACCAAACTATACCACTTTAGGTCAATGAAAAACAATAACAAGCTTTTCTGGGTAGGTAATAGCATTCCCAATTGTTAAAGCACTCTTAACAAGGCCAATTCCTTAGGCAAAATCCACCCCTTTAATCCATAGCAGCCCAAATCGGATTGTGAAATTCTCAAACCTACTTCCGATTTGCCAAAACACTCAGAGAATTAAATGGTGAATAGATCGCGGAATTAGTCTTAAGATGTTGATTTTCGTTATTGATCAACAAGTTATGATATTCGCAGTTTTGAGAATTTCTCAAAATCAACCAGGTTCTAATATATTCATACAATCCATTTCAGAATTTCACACACTGGTTTGATAGATGACCTGTGAAATTCACAAAAAAAGGATTGTTGTAAGTATTAGTATTGTGAATATTGGAGTTGTACATGTGAATTTCACAAACCTGACTGGGTGCTGATATTAGTGAAATTCACAGCCTAAACTATTTGGCCACCATGTCTTGTGTTATTCAAATACTTGTCTGTGAAATTTACATTTGAAATTGCAGTCTTCACAAGTTGAACTGTGAAATTCGCAACCAACCTGTATTTTGGTGCTATTCATCATGGTATCTAGGTTGGTTGAAAGCACCCCAAACACAAGAAAACATGTGAGGGTTTCATGAAATCCCCCAAAATAGTGTTCTAACCAGGATTCAAAACTCACAATACAAATCATGTGACATGTATAGGCTAAACTGTTTGTCCACCATTTCTTTTGTTATTCATAAACTGGTCTGTGAAATTAACAACTGGAACAAGAGTTTTTCACGAGTTGACTTTAAAGTTCACGTCCTGCCTTCACCTATTTTGTTGTGCTTGTGATGTTTATGAGAAATAAACAAACTTGGATTGCAGGCTAAAAAACACCGAAGTGCAAGCAAGGTCATGAATTTACCCTCAATGGTTAGGGTTTTGGGAAATCCCCAAGGAGGTGTTCTAGCAAGGATTTAAAAACTCACAAACACAGATTTTCTGAAACCCACATAGGAAAATGAGGTGATTTGTATTTGTGAAATTCACAATTATAAATTTCTTACATTATACACTAGATATAGACATATCTGTTGTTGCATTGCATCCCATTCAAAACATGGTGCGGTGGAGTTTTGTGATATTTCCAAATAGGAAAAATGGCATGATAGTTACAAGAACACCTAAGTACACATAAATGGTTGTAGTGCAAACAATCTAAGTTACAGAAGATCTAAGGTCCTAATTACACTGATTTCTTACCTTCTTTCTCATTTTTATCGAATAGTATGCTGATTTTGCCCAAAGCTTTAGGTCCTTCACGATCGTCTTCCTCGCTAGAGGTTCAAACAAAAGCCTAGCCTTTTGGTCTACGTACAGTAGATTTGTTGCAAATGGTGATCTCTACAAGAGTGGCTGATAGTTTTTGCAAATGGCGATTTGTTGTTGAAATTCTAGATAGAGAGAGAGAGAGCGTGTGTGTGAGACCCAATTAGGTAATTATGAATTTATGACAGATTTATTAACTTTCCATTTGTAAATGGTTAAGGGAGAAATTTGGGGATAAAACTGTTTTGGAAGGGAATAAATGGTGTGATGAAGACCCAAATTCTCTCCTGCGTGAATGGTCCTAGGGGTAGGTTTGGGACTGAAAATATGAAAGGGTCTTCATCCAAAAATATTTTAACCAAGGGTTCTATTGCCAAAAAAGCCTATAACAGAGGGATATAATACTAATTAACCCTTAAAAAAAATCCAGAGTTAGAACAAAACAAATTTTGCTCTATATATCATATTCCCCTGCCCCCATATCTCTCCCTCCATTACATACTCTTTTTTTTTTTGGATGGCATGGGGGAGGGAAGGTTCGAACTTAGAATCAATACCTTGAAAGGGACTTAAATGCCAAATTTTTTTGCCACTGGAACTATGCCTCATCTGTCCTCCGTTACATACTTTTGTTATTACTTATCTCTGTGCAACAAAAACTCTCATTTAATTGTATTTGTATTGTTTTCTTAATTAGGAGCATATATTTATTCAATGAAAATTTATTCTCCGTTACATACTTTTGTTATTACTTATCTCTGTGCAACAATAACTCTCGTTTAATTGTATTTGTATTGTTTTCTTAAATAGGACCATGTATTTATTCAAGGACAATTTATTGAAAAATCCCTCATTCCACAACTTGATGAATGATAAAAAAGTTCTATTCATTGTTGACCCCACAAGGAATACATATCCAAAATTGACAAGGTATTCACGTGTTTGACAAAACTTCCTTGGCCTTAAATCTTCTTCCCCTGTACAAGACAATTATTGCAGCGTCTAAAACTTGCTATGTCTCATTGGCTTTGTTTCCCAAAGTCTGTAATGTTGTCATTTTCTTCACCCCGAGTCATTGTTTCACACACTATTTCTTCCTTAAATTGGCCCATCTAGACTTTCATTTCACCATCAATTTAGACTATAATTAGCTTTTCTATTAATGCCCCAGTCAAAGGCATAATTACCCTGTACAAAACTAAATAAAATAAAATAAAATAAAATAAAATGCACCCACAATCATACGTCATGTGTGCATGAGAAAATTGCAAGTAATTAATGAGGAACTTTTAGTTAAGAAATTAATGAGGAAAATGTCTAGTTTTATGTTTAAGGTTTGAAATTTAAATATGTTTACAAATTTGAGCTATTCCCAATTGTACAGTAACAAAAGATTGCACTAATTCAATTTCTAATGATACCGGTGAAAAAATTGGACATTTTTAAATTAGCTCCTTTGCATTTGCAAGTCAAGGTACGAGGCATAGTATAAATCAACACCCTGCAAGCATCTGGTTATCTATAGAGCTCGCGAATAGATTTGATACAAGCTTGTATATTGAGTTATATATGTAAATCTATTAAGGCTTAGTTTAACCCGCACGTGGTTTTTTTAAAGTAGTTTGTGAAAATTATTACTACTAATTAAGTTGTTTGATAATTTTATATATATATATAAGTGACACATTACTCTTTAAAAAATCATCATGAAATCAAAAAAACAATCTTGAGCTTTTAAAAGCTCTATTCTAGAGCTTTTAAAATAATAAAAATTAAATGGTTTGGAGCTCCAATGGGTTCCCCAAATGGTTCTCCATTTTGGATTCCAATTTGGAGAACCCCTTTTTTGTTCTTCACATTTGAGGAGAGAGAGTGTGAATATGGGTAATTACCTATAAGTAAAATAAAAAAAAAAATTAATACTTATCTTATTCATTTAAGGAGAGAGAGAGAGAGAGAGAGAGAGAGAGAGAGAGAATTAAAATTGTTAACTTTTGTATAAAAAATTAATATAATAATTCAAAGCTCCCTATAATAATGGAGAACATGGTTAGAGTTGGGGGTTTAAAACTGATTAGCTAAAATAACTTTTTAACTATTTTGGCAAAAAATTAGAGATTTTTAGGCAATGTGGTTGGAGATGCTTCCTAGATTGAATTTTTGCAAAGGTCATAAACTAGTTACAAAATAAATTAACATAAAATTGTGCTTTAAAAAATGAGAATTACCAAAATGGGGCCAAACTAAGCCTAAATGACAATGTAGTTTGGTATGCTCATGAAAAAGCTCGATAAAGGGCTTGTTTACTGGTTTATATTATGTAAATCTAATCTAAAACTATGTAGTGTCAAAGGCTCGTGTAAAAGCTTGTGATCAAACTTGAATTTTAAGCTCATTTAATAAACAAGCCAAGCTCAAGTATGAATTTTAAGCTCATTTAATAAACAAGCTAAATTCAAATACACATGAGCTCGGCTCTTATAACACCCCTATTGACGAATAAAAAGGAAGAAAAAAAAATTACAAGTATTAAAACATGCCAAAATAAAAAATGTTATATATATATATATATCTAATAGTTTCAACACAACAAAATAATGTGATAATTTGTTTTCAATACTCTTCTTGGCATAAATCTCGTTATAATCTCAAAAATGCTCCCTAATTAACAAATAGATCACTAAAACTCCAAATATTTTTTAAAACTATAATATTTTTTTTATTATTATTTTTTTCAAGATTTTGTTGATAATTGTATTCACCAATTCATGCCTATGTCCCTCTATTTTTAGGGGAAAAAAAAAACCTTTATGCACTCGTATAAACACAGTGTCCAAATGTGTTACCAATAGGTACTCGTCGGATCAATTGTTTACTCCTTTCAGTTTTTCTCACAAAATCCTGAATTGGGGTATATTGTGTAGGGCATTTAGCCGGTTAACTTGTCGCTCAACCACATACAATAATAGGAAGGGTAATACTTCGGATAACACCCAAAGACACAATTTTTGGGATATAATCCAAGAGACACAACTTTTGGAATACAACCCAAGAGATCTCAAAAGTTGTCTTTGGGTGTTATTAGGAAAGAAAATCATCTCTCCAATAACCATGCCAGTAATCTATCAGTAGTTACTGAATCAGCACAATCATAGGGATTCTGTGGACCTTAATTTGTGTAATAATGTCATTTTAATACTTTCCTTGCATTGTAATTATTTCTATATATATTTAGCACATACCATGTATATGTATTGTAGAATTCTATCAATGAAGATAAAGCCATTTTCATAAGTCTTTCTAAAACTCTTTATGGTATCAGAGCAGTTGTGCTCTCACTAGTCAATAGTGATCCAATCCCCAACTCTTCTCTTCCTAAATGACTTCGGCAAGTTTAGATTCAACACCCATTGAACCTTTGGTTCAAACCATATCTGACACCAAAACTCTTCCAAATCAACTTGTGGCTTTTAATCCAAGCCAACTTTTACTGAAACTAAAGCCTTCTATTTATCCATCATGGAAGGCTCAAATTGATGCCTTGCTCTATGGATACGATCTTCTCGGTTACATCGACGGCACCAATCCATGTCCGTCACCGACTGTCGAAGAGAATGGAAAGAAGACACTCAATCCCGCATTTACTTTCTGGATGTGTCAAGACAAGTTGCTGTTTCTAGCAATTATTGGATCCCTTGATCCATCAATTGTTCCTATGGTGTCCTCTGCTCAAACTTCAGCACAAGCGTGGTCTAAACTTGAGAGCATGTATGCCAACCGCTCGTGCACTCAAATCATGGGACTTAAAGAAATCTTAATGAAGATGTCACGGGGCACAAGCTCAGTCTCTGACTACCTTTGTTCCATTAAAAGCGTTGCTGATGAACTTGTACTTGCAAGAGCTCCGCTTGACAATTTAAATCTAGTAATGCACATACTCAATGGTATTGGGTCTGATTTCAAAGAAATTGTCGCTGCTATACGTGCAAGAGACTCTGTGATATCATTCGAGGAATTATACGACAAACTTGTGGATTACGAGTCATTCTTGAAGCAAGAAGAAAATCAGTACCCTTTCATCACTGCCAATGCAACTCGGTTTAACAACAAAGGTGGCAACAACAACCACCGCAAAGGAAATGGTTAGTATCGTCCTCAAGGAAATAACAACTTCCAGAAAAATAGTGAGAAAATTTTCAACAACAAACCTAGAAGTTTCTATAACAATAGTGGGGGCAAGAATTCTGATGTCATTTGTTAATTTTGTGGAAAAAGAGGGCATGTCACCCGTCAGTGCTACCATGCAAAGAAAATATTGTTGCGAGACAACAGCAATACTCCAACTGCTAACCACACCACAACTAGTGCTGGCTCCTCCCCTTATTGGCTCATGGACTCGATTGCTTCCCATCACATTACGACTGATCATCCGGGGAATCTTTCATTACGTCAACCGTATGAAGGACCTGATGACATAGTCATCGGTGACGGTACAGGACTCTCTATCACACACACTGGCTACTCTACTCTCACCTCTCCTTCTAAATCTTTCACGTAAGCTAATGTTCTCTGTGTACCAACAATGCAACAAAACTTGATTTTTGTTTTGCAATTTTGCAACTCTAACAAAACATCAATTGAATTCTTTCCATCTCATTTTACTGTGAAGGATCTCTTTACTGGGGCACCCCTAGCGCATGGAAGGAGTCGGAATAACGTGTTTGAATGGCCTGATTCATTGGGAGCGGTGTTGGCTACCAAACAAGCTTATGTTGGTCTCAAGACATCGCTTGAACAATGGTACAATAGACTTGGTCACCCGTCCGCCAAAATTCTCCAACATTTAGTGTCAAATAAAATTGTCCCATTGTATTCAAGTTCCTCTAAGTGTTATGTGATTTGTGATTCGTGTATGTGTAATAAGAGTCATAGATTACCTTTTGGTGTCTCTACTCTTCAGAGTCGTGGTCCATTGGATCTTCTTTACACTGATGTATCGGGAGCTTCTCCCGTTAAATCAATGGATGGATTTTCCTTTTATGTTTTATTTGTTGACCATTTTACTAAATACTCGTGGCTTTTTCCTATGGCAAAGAAATTTGATGTGTTCTCATTATTTTCAAAATTTAAGCTTATGGTGGAAAATTTCTTTCAAACCCCTATTGTCACAATATATTCTGACGGTGGGGGTGAATATCAAGGTCTGAAGAGCCTTGTTGAATCTCATGGCATTCAACATCTTGTATCTTCATCATACACCCCACAACACATGGCTTCTGCTGGACGTCGTCACCGGCACATTGTCGAAATCGGACTTTCCTTGCTACATAAAGCCTTACTTCCGCTCTCTTATTGGTCACATGCCTTCCAAGCTGCTGTGTATCTAATAAATCGCTTACCCACTCCAGTTTTGAAATATAAAACACCTTTTGAAAGTATTTTTCAACATACTCCTAATTATTTCAAATTACGAGTGTTTGGATGTCTCAGTTACCCTTGGTTACGTCTTTTCACTCGTCATAAATTGGAGTCACGGTCAAAGCCTTGCATTTTTCTTGGATATTCTAATGCCCACAATGTGTACAAATGCTATGATCCAATTGGAAAGAAAATTTTCATCTCTCGTCACGTTGAATTTGTTGAAGATCAGTTTCCATCTACTTTCCAAAATAATGAAAATCTTTCATCCGATGATTTTTTTACGTGGACCATTGGCTCTCTGTCTCTTTCCAACCTTACTCATATTATTCACGTTCATGACCAAGGGTTATCCACGCACAACCCTTCTTCATTGGACTCTCGTGTGTTTCCCACAACCAACTCACGCGAAAATCATACCCTTGTCTCCTCCCATATGTCACGTCCAGATTCGGTCACAACTAGTTCCCCCAATAGTGTTTCCAATGATCCCTCTCATGCACCGAATTAAGATCCTTCCCCATCCTTGTTTGTTGAGTCAACCTCTCATTCAACATCCCCCCCCCCTCAAGTACCTCGTCAATGACTAAGTCTAGTGTCGCTTCAAATGGATCCTAACATAGCTGATTCCACCATGTCACTTCCTTCTCTCTTGCATGTGAGTGACACTCCACCCAACCTGATTCACAATATCTCACCAAAATTCCCCATATACACCAGCCACCCTCAATTCTTAACCAACACACCATGCAAACCCGTTCCAAAAATCAAATTTTCCAACCCAAAATAATTCACCTCACCACCAAGCACTCTTTTCCTGATTCTATTGAACCCACTTGTGCCTTTCAAGCCCTTAAAGATCCTAGATGGAGGGCTGCTATATGTGATTAATTCAATGCTCTTCTACGAAATCGCACTTGGAGTCTTGTCCTGTGCCGATCGAATCATATTGTGGTTGGTTGTAAGTGGGTATCGGATCAAACGCAATGCTGATGGAAGTATCACCCGATACAAGGCTCGTCTTGTTGCCAAAGGATTTCATCAGCGTCCCAGTGTTGACTTTCACGACACAGTTAGTCCTGTGGTCAAGCCAACCACCATTCGCTTAGTTCTCTCCACTTATATCCACAATGGGTGCCGAGTTCATCAGTTGGACGTGAATAATGCATTTTTACATGGAAGATTATCTAAGGAGGTCTATATGTCTCAACCCCCAGGCTTTGTCGACAAATCTTGTCCTACCCATGTTTGTCGGCTTCACAAAGCCCTTTATGGTCTGAAACAAGCACCACGAGCATGGTATCAAGAGTTGAAATCATTTGTGCTCTTGTACGGATTCACCAACTCCAAAACCGATACCTTGCTATTTATTTATCGTCACCATTCTGTCATTGTTTATTTTTTAGTCTACGTTGACGATCTTCTTGTCACAGGCAATTCTCCTCAGTTTATCATTGACTTCATCAAGGCTCTTTCTCAATAGTTCTCAATCAACGATCTTGGAGATCTTCATTTTTTTCTGGGTGTTGAAGTCAGTCGTACTCACCAAGGCCTTTTTTTGTCTCAACATAAATATGTTCGAGACTTACTTGAACGATTCAAAATGGAAAGGGAAAAGATTGCTAGCACACCCATGACCACCTCGACAAAGTTGGTTCTAAACGATGGCAGCCCATCCACCAATGCTACGCAATACCAAAGTATAATAGGAGTACTTCAATATCTCTCCTTCACACGACCCGATATTGCTTATCCAGTGAATAAACTAGCCCAATTCATGCATGCTCCCTCCACTCTCCATTGGACGGCGGCCAAACGGTTTCTTTGCTATATCAAGCATACCCACTATTATGGTCATCATCTCCAACATCATGATGGTTTAAATCTTGTTGCCTATTTCGACGCCGATTGGGCTGGAAACCGTAATGAATACACCTCTGTCTCTGCCTTCCTCATTTATATTGGTGGCAATACAGTGTCTTGGTGTTCGAAGAAGCAACGAACGGTTGCTTGCTCCTCCACTGAGGCTTCGAAATTTGCTCACTGAACTTGGTTTTTCTCTTCCCAACAAGCCACGTCTCCTCAGTGATAACCTGGGAGCCACTTATCTCTCTGCTAATCCTATCTTTCACTCTCGTATGAAACATATTGCAATCGATTACCACTTTGTTCATTATCAAGTTGCCAATGGTACACTTCAGGTGGCTAATGTTTCCACACATGATCAACTTGCTTACGCTCTAACCAAGTCACTTCCTAAGGCACACTTTGCTGATCTTTGTTCCAAGATTGGCCTTTCTGACGGAAATTCCATCTTGCGGGGGCATATTAGGAAAGAAAATCATCTCTCCAATAACCATGCCAATAATCTATCAGTCGTTACTGAATCAGCACAATCATAGCAAATTTGTGGACCTTAATTTGTGTAATAATGTCCTTTTAATACTTTCCTTGTATTGTAATTCTTTCTATATATATATATATTTAGCACATACAATGTATAAGTATTGTAGAATTCTATCAATGAAGATAAAGCCATTTTCATAAAAGTCTTTCTAAAACACTTTAGGTGTGACCCAAGTGATGTGTCTATCTATCTCTTGAAATAGACGCATCTCTTGAGTTGTGTCCCAAAAGTTGTGTCTTTGGGTGTATCCCAATCTTTACTCTAATAGGAAATCTATACAACTTTAATGTTAGGGAATTTTTTATGGTCCCGTGAAAAGTACCGCAGCCCATAGATTCAAAGTTGAGTAGTCGATTGTCAAGAAAAACGAGCAAGGACTAAGTTGGTAATATATAGTAGGAGGTATGAAGTATGAACCAAATGATTTCTGCCCAATTGTTTCCATTGGACATACGACCCAAATGGGTAGCGGAGAAGAAACCATATGTGAGTCTGCTATCATTTATTGCAAATGCTATTAATTCCACCGGCATGCTAAGCTCTCAATTGCTCAGATACCTCAAAACATTCTATTTTGAAGTGACAAATATATCCCGTTTGATTCTATTGGAAAACTAAATTGATAGGGGTATGTTTTTTTCTTAAATTTGAACCAAAAAAGCTAGGTTTGATATTCTATCGAAGTTAATTTGTTTTCTTTATTGTAATTCAGGCTCGAGCTTGGGCTTGGATTTGAATAGTAAGATCAGGTTCAGGCTTGGACTGAGCAATCTACACTAAAATTTGGGTAAAAGCAATTTGCCCCCTTCAATGGTTCGCATGGGCAAGTCATGTGAGATATTCCATCTCTTTTATTGACTGATTGTAGCGGAAGGTGTTGATTGCAACTCGCTCAATAATTTTGGGTTGACATTACAACTCTTCAAAGTTCAGGGGCAATTTGCAAAAGTGGGTATAGTTCGAGGGGGCAAATTGCTTTTTACCCCTAAAATTTGGATTGAGCCTAAATAGACAAAAAATCGAGCCCAACCCACTCAAGTTGTAGCCCTGCTTATAACAATTAAGAGAAGAAAACAGTTGAGATTAATTGATCTTTAGTTTTATCACCCAAAAAATTCAGCTTTAGGTTCCTTTCTCTTTCCTTCCGGTGTTCCTCCTTTGCTTATTCTTTTTCACTTTTCCTTTCTTGTTTCTTCACTTTCTTTTCAAACTAAACAAAGAAGAACAAAACTAATTTCCCTCCTCCCACCTTAAATCTCTTGATTTCAGTGGGTTCTACTGGAATCAAGTATCAGGATATGTTGGGCGTAAATTTAGATATAGGTGCAAAAATTACCCTTTCCCTTAAATTGCCTATCAATCTAGACTTTCATTTCACGATCAATTTAGACTATAATTAGTATTTCATTTATTTTTTATTTATTCCACAATCATGAACGGCACAATCACCACGCACAAAACAAAATAAAATAAATTAGGGAGATTTGTCAAAAGTCCTTATTTGGGATTTTTTCCCAATGTTAGGTCCAATCAACAAATCATTTTAGTGAAAAGTCCATATAAATTTTTTGGACAAACTGCCCTAGTCGTGAAACTCACTCTCGACTTCTTCATTTTCAACAAATTGGCAGCCTGACTTTCCCAACTAACTTTTTCAAAAATAAAAAAATCCTTTACTTTTAATCTAGAAATCATTTCTGTGTAAAATTTATATTTTCAAATTAATCTACTCAACGAGATATATAAAACAAATACCATTGTCAGTATGAAACTCTGCAAAACAAAAAAACATGTGAAGTTTAAAATGTTCACATAACTTTATAACGATAGTTGTTTGAAATTTGAAAATTTAACATAACTTTACAACCATAGTTCCTGTGACATTGCAAAGAGAGAGAGAGAGAGAGAGAGAGAGAGAGAGAGAGAGAGAGAGAGAGAGAGAGAGAGCAACCATAGTTGTTGAGAAATTGCAAAGAGAGAGAGAGAAAGGTAAAGTGGGGGTTGTGGATCTCACCAACATCATGCTTCTCGAAGCCCTAGCAGGCCAGGTAGGCAGCGGAGCTGATCTCATCATTTTCCGTTAAGTCATTATCGACATTCATAGATGGGGAAAGGCAGTGGTCGATGGTGGAGAGATGGTGGAAGAGGAAGTGGTCGGTGGTGGCGACATGATTGATGGTCAGTGGGGGATGATGGTGGTTGTCGTACGATCACTGTATTGACGGCCTCCTCCTCCTCCTCCTCCTCCTCCTCCTCCTCCTCCTCCTCTCTCTCTCTCTCTCTATATATATCTCTCTCTCTCTCTCTCTCTCTCTCTCTCTCTTCTGCTTCTCTTCACAAAAACTGGGACGAGGGTATTTTAGTCCTAATATTGTTTATTTTGATAGACCAAAGGATTTCTTTGATTTACTTCTACTAATTATGGAGTTTTGACCAAAATTAAAAGCATATTGGCCTTTAAACTCATAATTTAATTTCAAGGACTTTTCACCAAAATTCTAAATAAAACATACACGCAAGCATACAATGAAGTGTACATGAGGAAATTGCCAAGTAATATAACGAGGAACTTTTAGTTAAGTTAAGAAATTAAAGACACAAAGTCTAGCTTTTATGTTTGAGGTTTGAAATTTTAAATATGTTCACTATTTTGAGCTATTGCCTTCAATTGCTAATGCTTCCGGTGAAAAAATTGAACAATGTAAATCAGCTCCTTTGAATTTGCAAGTCATGGTATGAGATTCAACATCCTGCAAGCAATTTTTAATCTAGAGATTTGACTAAAAAATTTCAATTTTTTTTTCTAACTACAGTATTATATAGGTTTTTATCCTTTTCATTTTTAAAATCTTAATACAATCACTGTACATTTGCAAAATTAGTTCCTGTGTACATCTGGTATGACTACGTAAAAAAATATAAACAAACTAACTTTAAAAAAGAGAAGTATAGGCCTATCATGCATCCTCAGTCCTACCCCTATCGTAATTTGTTATGTGTAATTGATTAGTTACAAGGTAAGGATTAAGCATGTGATTATCGGAAGTAAAGCTGAAAGTAGAACTGATATTCATCCATCAAAATTGAGGCATTTTGGAAAAATTCCAAAAATTTTGGAAATGTGACGACTACTTCAATTCCAAGTTGGAATCTCAAAATTCAATTTCGATTTGATTTTTTAAGAATACTAAAATGTTTGATGTTTTGGGTGGAGATGGATTTCAATTATTTTTTGTGGAGTTTTGAAAATTTTAAAAATGAGACTAAAAATTGAAAATTGTGCCAGAGCCTTGTACGGTTGATTGAAACTTGCAAACTTCTAATTTTTTTAAAATTATTTGTGTGAGTGCTACACAATGTTTCATATCTAACTTCTAGCCGGAGTGATATGCCAAGGGCTCGGACTCAGCTAGTTACACAACATAGCTTTGTTACTGTGGATTTCAATCAACAAAGGATCCGAATCAACGTTGACTCCATTGGTAACGTTGCCAGGACCCCAACAATTGGCTAGATTTGTGTTCACCAAATAAAAAAATGCAGGCAAATGACTTGGTTGTGTACTAACAAAAAGAGGAGACCAAATTCTTAAACAATGTGACAGAGTCGGATATTTTAAACCGTCTGATTAAAAGTGTATACATATATCACGCATGTGCATGTATATATATATATATCTTGCCTTATATATGAAGTGATATCAATTTACGTAGAGAAATTGTTGTCAAAATAAAATTAATTTACGTAGGGAAATTAAATCCTCCAAATTAATTGCAATTTGATAATTAAATCACGTTAAATCTCTCTTTCTCTCACGTCTTTGTAATTTTGGATAGAGTTTAATTTTTTTATATAGGTTTTTATTTTTTTCCTTTCCGTGACTCCGATCAAATGACTTTCATATAACTAATCAAACAGATATAATATCAGTGAAAAATCACAGAAAGTTGAAGTTTAGGAAGTGGTTTTCAACAATGGATTTCATGATTCAAGTCTCAAGAAATGTATTCTCACTTGCACTTTTTTAAAATCTAGGAAGTGTATTTGTTATATTATATTGCCTATCTAGAAAATGGGTTTTTTCATCACTATAGTTGTAAATTTTGCTATCAGTTTGATTAGTTCCACCCTTTTTATAGGTCATTTGATTAGTTGCATCAGTTTGATGTAGTTTATAGGGCCAATTAGTGAAATGAGTAATGGTGCTTCTCAAATATGGGCTAAATAATTACAAAAGTTTTGCTTTCCTTTTATGTTTCTTTCCAAAAGCTTAGAAAAAGCCTCTTTTTTTTTTCTTTCACTTCGTGCCTGAGGGCACGGGTTATAACTAGTATATAAACATACATGGATTTTTATACCAAAAAAAAAACTGTTGGATCATATATAAACATACATGGTTATTTTTTTTTTAGTTTTTTATTATTTTTTTTAATGGAGGACCCTTTACAATTGGGGGCCCCAAGCCCAAGCTTGGATTGCTTGGCCTCAGGGCCAGAACTGGTTAGTCGGTTCAATTTTTTACTTTCAGCTTACACCCCTAGATTGGAGATTTAAATGTTGAAGTACTTGAATTAGATTTATAAAATAAAAAATTAAAAAAAAAAAAGGGTAAACTATGATTTAGTCCATTATAGTACACTTTTATAGAAATAGGTCAATTCCAAAACTCAATGTGGGAACTAGTCTCTCACATATTTTGAGGATCAAAATACCCTTATATCATTATTTATAGAAATATAAATATATGGTAACTGAATTTATGATCATTTACTCCCCCATCTATATATATATATATATATGTAAACTAGTTGGACGCGCAGGAAATTTAATTGTGTCATTTTATGTGGTTAAGTGGTTGTTAAAAGTGTATAATGAGGCTGTTTGTCATTGCTTATTTGCCCATTTTAAGCACTTCTGATGGCCCAAACTGCTTATTGATCTGTTTGTTTCAACAAAAATATAAGCAGATTTGATCCAAAAAGCAGTTTGACAATAAGCAGGTGGGGGGGTGTTTTTCAAGATTATCTCTATGATTAATCAATTCACAGCATATTAACCAAACACCCAAACCATAATAAGTAGTTCTACTTTTAAGCAGTTCTACCAATCACGATCAAGATCGCATAAGCATAAGCACAGACAAACATGCTCAATAAAATGTTAAAACAGTTAAATAGGAAAGTGTAAATGTAACTATTTAATCTAAAACTCTTCTCACGGAAAAAGTTGATAATTCCGACTATCTTATAAATGAATTGTAAAGGTACCAATGAAGCGCCACTAAAAATATATGACACAAGTAGGGTATTTCCTCTAAAAAAAAAGGGCATGAATGTGTTTGGATGCCTTAATTGATATTCGAATACAATCTATAAATCCTGAATTTGAGGAAAGAAGTTGACCAAAATATAAATATTAGTGACCAATTCATAATAGCTACTAAAATAGCCACTTTATTTGTCATTTTAAATATACCAGAACTTAAATTTTAGAGAAGAAGTTGACCAAAATGTGCAATTAGTGACTAATTCCTAAATAGCCACTAAAATAGTCACTTTTTAAAACTTTTTTAAAGTGAATAATAAATATCCGAAAACTTGCTGACTGACACGACTGGAAATGTGTTCTCTGAATAGTACGTCCAAGTGTAGACGGTCGCGTCGCGTTAAAACCGGTAAGACCGGGTCGAATCCCAAAGGACGGAAGATAAAGGCATAAAGATCTAGATTGAATCCTAAATAAAATAAAAAAAAATGATTTCTTTAAAGTGAAGGCTCTAAAGGTCCTTTTTGAATAAATAAAAGAAACAAATTATAGTAAAGTGATAACTTAACTAGATAGAATTAAAAACTTGTGATATGAAATAAAAAAAATAATAAAAAGAGTTGGGAACATGTGAGTCCACAAAGTACCAGCCACTACCATGATTTAACAAAAATGGACAGTTGGGGACGACTGGAAATGTGTTCTCTGAAGAGTACGTCCAAGTGTAGACGGTCGCGTCGCGTTAAAATCGGTAAGACCGGGTCGAATCCCAAAGGACGGAAGATAAAGGCAGAAAGATCTAGATTGAATCCTAAATAAAAAAAAAAAAAAATGATGTCTTTAAAGTGGAGGCTCTAAAGGTCCTATTGAATAAATAAAAGAAACAAATTATAGTAAAGTGATAACTTAACTAGATAGAATTAAAAACTTGTGATATGAAATAAAAAATAAAATAAAAAGAGTTGGGAACACGTGAGTCCACAAAGTACCAGCCACTACCATGATTTAACAAAAATGGACAGTTGGGGTTTTATCCTTAGAGTATTCCTTATTTCGAAAATGATTAAGTTAAGCATTCTAGACACTAAGTATGTAAATCTTGCATAATTAGTGGTTTGTTTACCTCACTTATTTATGAAGGACTGAAATAAGAAGTTAATTAAAACTATGAACAATAACTAACAAATTGAATATGAAATATTCGTTGTGTTTGTTATGAGTGTTCATTGAATTAATTAATCAAAAGAGCTCTTATTTCACAATCAGATTGCAATTTGAACTAGAAAGATCAATTTGGACTTAGTTTCTGAAACAAAAGTTCTTGGAATACAAAAAGGAGTTAACCCAAGTCATAAACATATCAATCGATTGACATCATGTCAATCGATTGATGTGAAATGGCTCTCAATCGATTGACAAGTATATCAATCGATTGACTTGAAATCTTATGTCAATCGATTGGTTTCTGTTTCCAATCGATTGACATTGATTCTAAAACAGAATCATGGCAGAGGGCTGGAAACGATGTTTCTTCACATTATTCCCAACCAGGATTCTACTCAAACATGTTTAAGACTGCATAAACATAAATAAACTGAAAAGTAGGATCAAACATTGCTATGGATTAAAATTTTAAACTAAAAATGTTGAAATCAAACTAAAACTTAAAATGTGATTTACAATCAACAATTCCTAAGCAACTAGAGGCACGAAAAATAACCTGAACTTGAAAATGAGTTGAAGAAAAAGAGCTTCTCACTGATACACAACCAAGAACTCAAAATAGCAAAAGAGAAATCCCTACAAAACAACACAAAAAATGAGCTAACCCTTGACCCTCTTCACTCTCCTCTATATATAATGTCAAATCCACGAGCTGAAGGCGTCTAGGTTCATTCCATAACGGCTGGTCATCGTCCTGGTTGCTGAAATCTTGCGCCATTAACGCAGATTGTTTCCAGTTTTAACCAATCGATTGACAAAGGTATCAATCGATTGATTAAAGAATTCAATCGATTGGTAAGTATGTCAATCGATTGATCATGAAAAGAAGTCAATCGATTGATATAAAGTCAATCGATTTATGGGTCTTGGATCTGAGTCCGATCGCCGTCGAGCCTTGCTTCACCGCCTCCATCGCTTACTCGACCTGCAGTGGCGGAGGATGCAGATCTCACCTCTCTCTCTCTCTCTCTCTCTCTTCTCCTCCCCTTTTTCTTTCTCTCTCTTCTTCTCCCGCTCAACAATTAAATGATAGATTTTAGCCCCCTTTATTTTTTCCGCCTAAATTTTTACACTTTAGTTTTTTGTTCCCTTTTTGTTATTTTCTTTATTATTTTATTTATCTTACCCTAAATTTTGTAACGGTAATTGTCCGTTACTATATTTTTTACAACCGTTACAAAATTCAAAAATACCTCCTATTGAATATTACTAACGAATTTTGTTTTTTTCTAACGGAAATTTACCGTTGGAAATTAGCAACGGTAAATTACCGTTAGAAAACCAAAACCATTTGTGTTACAAAAGTGGCCAAATGGTGTAGTGAGGGTAGGCAGCGGAGCTGATCTCATCATTTTCCGTTAAGTCATTATCGACATTCATAGATGGGGAAAGGCAGTGGTCGATGGTGGAGAGATGGTGGAAGAGGAAGTGGTCGGTGGTGGCGACATGATTGATGGTCAGTGGGGGATGATGGTGGTTGTCGTACGATCACTGTATTGACGGCCTCCTCCTCCTCCTCCTCCTCCTCCTCCTCTCTCTCTCTCTCTATATATATCTCTCTCTCTCTCTCTCTCTCTCTCTCTTCTGCTTCTCTTCACAAAAACTGGGACGAGGGTATTTTAGTCCTAATATTGTTTATTTTGATAGACCAAAGGATTTCTTTGATTTACTTCTACTAATTATGGAGTTTTGACCAAAATTAAAAGCATATTGGCCTTTAAACTCATAATTTAATTTCAAGGACTTTTCACCAAAATTCTAAATAAAACATACACGCAAGCATACAATGAAGTGTACATGAGGAAATTGCCAAGTAATATAACGAGGAACTTTTAGTTAAGTTAAGAAATTAAAGACACAAAGTCTAGCTTTTATGTTTGAGGTTTGAAATTTTAAATATGTTCACTATTTTGAGCTATTGCCTTCAATTGCTAATGCTTCCGGTGAAAAAATTGAACAATGTAAATCAGCTCCTTTGAATTTGCAAGTCATGGTATGAGATTCAACATCCTGCAAGCAATTTTTAATCTAGAGATTTGACTAAAAAATTTCAATTTTTTTTTCTAACTACAGTATTATATAGGTTTTTATCCTTTTCATTTTTAAAATCTTAATACAATCACTGTACATTTGCAAAATTAGTTCCTGTGTACATCTGGTATGACTACGTAAAAAAATATAAACAAACTAACTTTAAAAAAGAGAAGTATAGGCCTATCATGCATCCTCAGTCCTACCCCTATCGTAATTTGTTATGTGTAATTGATTAGTTACAAGGTAAGGATTAAGCATGTGATTATCGGAAGTAAAGCTGAAAGTAGAACTGATATTCATCCATCAAAATTGAGGCATTTTGGAAAAATTCCAAAAATTTTGGAAATGTGACGACTACTTCAATTCCAAGTTGGAATCTCAAAATTCAATTTCGATTTGATTTTTTAAGAATACTAAAATGTTTGATGTTTTGGGTGGAGATGGATTTCAATTATTTTTTGTGGAGTTTTGAAAATTTTAAAAATGAGACTAAAAATTGAAAATTGTGCCAGAGCCTTGTACGGTTGATTGAAACTTGCAAACTTCTAATTTTTTTAAAATTATTTGTGTGAGTGCTACACAATGTTTCATATCTAACTTCTAGCCGGAGTGATATGCCAAGGGCTCGGACTCAGCTAGTTACACAACATAGCTTTGTTACTGTGGATTTCAATCAACAAAGGATCCGAATCAACGTTGACTCCATTGGTAACGTTGCCAGGACCCCAACAATTGGCTAGATTTGTGTTCACCAAATAAAAAAATGCAGGCAAATGACTTGGTTGTGTACTAACAAAAAGAGGAGACCAAATTCTTAAACAATGTGACAGAGTCGGATATTTTAAACCGTCTGATTAAAAGTGTATACATATATCACGCATGTGCATGTATATATATATATATATCTTGCCTTATATATGAAGTGATATCAATTTACGTAGAGAAATTGTTGTCAAAATAAAATTAATTTACGTAGGGAAATTAAATCCTCCAAATTAATTGCAATTTGATAATTAAATCACGTTAAATCTCTCTTTCTCTCACGTCTTTGTAATTTTGGATAGAGTTTAATTTTTTTATATAGGTTTTTATTTTTTTCCTTTCCGTGACTCCGATCAAATGACTTTCATATAACTAATCAAACAGATATAATATCAGTGAAAAATCACAGAAAGTTGAAGTTTAGGAAGTGGTTTTCAACAATGGATTTCATGATTCAAGTCTCAAGAAATGTATTCTCACTTGCACTTTTTTAAAATCTAGGAAGTGTATTTGTTATATTATATTGCCTATCTAGAAAATGGGTTTTTTCATCACTATAGTTGTAAATTTTGCTATCAGTTTGATTAGTTCCACCCTTTTTATAGGTCATTTGATTAGTTGCATCAGTTTGATGTAGTTTATAGGGCCAATTAGTGAAATGAGTAATGGTGCTTCTCAAATATGGGCTAAATAATTACAAAAGTTTTGCTTTCCTTTTATGTTTCTTTCCAAAAGCTTAGAAAAAGCCTCTTTTTTTTTTCTTTCACTTCGTGCCTGAGGGCACGGGTTATAACTAGTATATAAACATACATGGATTTTTATACCAAAAAAAAAACTGTTGGATCATATATAAACATACATGGTTATTTTTTTTTTAGTTTTTTATTATTTTTTTTAATGGAGGACCCTTTACAATTGGGGGCCCCAAGCCCAAGCTTGGATTGCTTGGCCTCAGGGCCAGAACTGGTTAGTCGGTTCAATTTTTTACTTTCAGCTTACACCCCTAGATTGGAGATTTAAATGTTGAAGTACTTGAATTAGATTTATAAAATAAAAAATTAAAAAAAAAAAAGGGTAAACTATGATTTAGTCCATTATAGTACACTTTTATAGAAATAGGTCAATTCCAAAACTCAATGTGGGAACTAGTCTCTCACATATTTTGAGGATCAAAATACCCTTATATCATTATTTATAGAAATATAAATATATGGTAACTGAATTTATGATCATTTACTCCCCCATCTATATATATATATATATATATATGTAAACTAGTTGGACGCGCAGGAAATTTAATTGTGTCATTTTATGTGGTTAAGTGGTTGTTAAAAGTGTATAATGAGGCTGTTTGTCATTGCTTATTTGCCCATTTTAAGCACTTCTGATGGCCCAAACTGCTTATTGATCTGTTTGTTTCAACAAAAATATAAGCAGATTTGATCCAAAAAGCAGTTTGACAATAAGCAGGTGGGGGGGTGTTTTTCAAGATTATCTCTATGATTAATCAATTCACAGCATATTAACCAAACACCCAAACCATAATAAGTAGTTCTACTTTTAAGCAGTTCTACCAATCACGATCAAGATCGCATAAGCATAAGCACAGACAAACATGCTCAATAAAATGTTAAAACAGTTAAATAGGAAAGTGTAAATGTAACTATTTAATCTAAAACTCTTCTCACGGAAAAAGTTGATAATTCCGACTATCTTATAAATGAATTGTAAAGGTACCAATGAAGCGCCACTAAAAATATATGACACAAGTAGGGTATTTCCTCTAAAAAAAAAGGGCATGAATGTGTTTGGATGCCTTAATTGATATTCGAATACAATCTATAAATCCTGAATTTGAGGAAAGAAGTTGACCAAAATATAAATATTAGTGACCAATTCATAATAGCTACTAAAATAGCCACTTTATTTGTCATTTTAAATATACCAGAACTTAAATTTTAGAGAAGAAGTTGACCAAAATGTGCAATTAGTGACTAATTCCTAAATAGCCACTAAAATAGTCACTTTTTAAAACTTTTTTAAAGTGAATAATAAATATCCGAAAACTTGCTGACTGACACGACTGGAAATGTGTTCTCTGAATAGTACGTCCAAGTGTAGACGGTCGCGTCGCGTTAAAACCGGTAAGACCGGGTCGAATCCCAAAGGACGGAAGATAAAGGCATAAAGATCTAGATTGAATCCTAAATAAAAAAAAAAAATGATTTCTTTAAAGTGAAGGCTCTAAAGGTCCTTTTTGAATAAATAAAAGAAACAAATTATAGTAAAGTGATAACTTAACTAGATAGAATTAAAAACTTGTGATATGAAATAAAAAAAATAATAAAAAGAGTTGGGAACATGTGAGTCCACAAAGTACCAGCCACTACCATGATTTAACAAAAATGGACAGTTGGGGACGACTGGAAATGTGTTCTCTGAAGAGTACGTCCAAGTGTAGACGGTCGCGTCGCGTTAAAATCGGTAAGACCGGGTCGAATCCCAAAGGACGGAAGATAAAGGCAGAAAGATCTAGATTGAATCCTAAATAAAAAAAAAAAAAATGATGTCTTTAAAGTGGAGGCTCTAAAGGTCCTATTGAATAAATAAAAGAAACAAATTATAGTAAAGTGATAACTTAACTAGATAGAATTAAAAACTTGTGATATGAAATAAAAAATAAAATAAAAAGAGTTGGGAACACGTGAGTCCACAAAGTACCAGCCACTACCATGATTTAACAAAAATGGACAGTTGGGGTTTTATCCTTAGAGTATTCCTTATTTCGAAAATGATTAAGTTAAGCATTCTAGACACTAAGTATGTAAATCTTGCATAATTAGTGGTTTGTTTACCTCACTTATTTATGAAGGACTGAAATAAGAAGTTAATTAAAACTATGAACAATAACTAACAAATTGAGTATGAAATATTCGTTGTGTTTGTTATGAGTGTTCATTGAATTAATTAATCAAAAGAGCTCTTATTTCACAATCAGATTGCAATTTGAACTAGAAAGATCAATTTGGACTTAGTTTCTGAAACAAAAGTTCTTGGAATACAAAAAGGAGTTAACCCAAGTCATAAACATATCAATCGATTGACATCATGTCAATCGATTGATGTGAAATGGCTCTCAATCGATTGACAAGTATATCAATCGATTGACTTGAAATCTTATGTCAATCGATTGGTTTCTGTTTCCAATCGATTGACATTGATTCTAAAACAGAATCATGGCAGAGGGCTGGAAACGATGTTTCTTCACATTATTCCCAACCAGGATTCTACTCAAACATGTTTAAGACTGCATAAACATAAATAAACTGAAAAGTAGGATCAAACATTGCTATGGATTAAAATTTTAAACTAAAAATGTTGAAATCAAACTAAAACTTAAAATGTGATTTACAATCAACAATTCCTAAGCAACTAGAGGCACGAAAAATAACCTGAACTTGAAAATGAGTTGAAGAAAAAGAGCTTCTCACTGATACACAACCAAGAACTCAAAATAGCAAAAGAGAAATCCCTACAAAACAACACAAAAAATGAGCTAACCCTTGACCCTCTTCACTCTCCTCTATATATAATGTCAAATCCACGAGCTGAAGGCGTCTAGGTTCATTCCATAACGGCTGGTCATCGTCCTGGTTGCTGAAATCTTGCGCCATTAACGCAGATTGTTTCCAGTTTTAACCAATCGATTGACAAAGGTATCAATCGATTGATTAAAGAATTCAATCGATTGGTAAGTATGTCAATCGATTGATCATGAAAAGAAGTCAATCGATTGATATAAAGTCAATCGATTTATGGGTCTTGGATCTGAGTCCGATCGCCGTCGAGCCTTGCTTCACCGCCTCCATCGCTTACTCGACCTGCAGTGGCGGAGGATGCAGATCTCACCTCTCTCTCTCTCTCTCTCTCTCTTCTCCTCCCCTTTTTCTTTCTCTCTCTTCTTCTCCCGCTCAACAATTAAATGATAGATTTTAGCCCCCTTTATTTTTTCCGCCTAAATTTTTACACTTTAGTTTTTTGTTCCCTTTTTGTTATTTTCTTTATTATTTTATTTATCTTACCCTAAATTTTGTAACGGTAATTGTCCGTTACTATATTTTTTACAACCGTTACAAAATTCAAAAATACCTCCTATTGAATATTACTAACGGATTTTGTTTTTTTCTAACGGAAATTTACCGTTGGAAATTAGCAACGGTAAATTACCGTTAGAAAACCAAAACCAAAACCATTTGTGTTACAAAAGTGGCCAAATGGTGTAGTGAGGGTAGGCAGCGGAGCTGATCTCATCATTTTCCGTTAAGTCATTATCGACATTCATAGATGGGGAAAGGCAGTGGTCGATGGTGGAGAGATGGTGGAAGAGGAAGTGGTCGGTGGTGGCGACATGATTGATGGTCAGTGGGGGATGATGGTGGTTGTCGTACGATCACTGTATTGACGGCCTCCTCCTCCTCCTCCTCCTCCTCCTCCTCCTCTCTCTCTCTCTCTATATATATATCTCTCTCTCTCTCTCTCTCTCTCTCTCTCTTCTGCTTCTCTTCACAAAAACTGGGACGAGGGTATTTTAGTCCTAATATTGTTTATTTTGATAGACCAAAGGATTTCTTTGATTTACTTCTACTATTTATGGAGTTTTGACCAAAATTAAAAGCATATTGGCCTTTAAACTCATAATTTAATTTCAAGGACTTTTCACCAAAATTCTAAATAAAACATACACGCAAGCATACAATGAAGTGTACATGAGGAAATTGCCAAGTAATATAACGAGGAACTTTTAGTTAAGTTAAGAAATTAAAGACACAAAGTCTAGCTTTTATGTTTGAGGTTTGAAATTTTAAATATGTTCACTATTTTGAGCTATTGCCTTCAATTGCTAATGCTTCCGGTGAAAAAATTGAACAATGTAAATCAGCTCCTTTGAATTTGCAAGTCATGGTATGAGATTCAACATCCTGCAAGCAATTTTTAATCTAGAGATTTGACTAAAAAATTTCAATTTTTTTTTCTAACTACAGTATTATATAGGTTTTTATCCTTTTCATTTTTAAAATCTTAATACAATCACTGTACATTTGCAAAATTAGTTCCTGTGTACATCTGGTATGACTACGTAAAAAAATATAAACAAACTAACTTTAAAAAAGAGAAGTATAGGCCTATCATGCATCCTCAGTCCTACCCCTATCGTAATTTGTTATGTGTAATTGATTAGTTACAAGGTAAGGATTAAGCATGTGATTATCGGAAGTAAAGCTGAAAGTAGAACTGATATTCATCCATCAAAATTGAGGCATTTTGGAAAAATTCCAAAAATTTTGGAAATGTGACGACTACTTCAATTCCAAGTTGGAATCTCAAAATTCAATTTCGATTTGATTTTTTAAGAATACTAAAATGTTTGATGTTTTGGGTGGAGATGGATTTCAATTATTTTTTGTGGAGTTTTGAAAATTTTAAAAATGAGACTAAAAATTGAAAATTGTGCCAGAGCCTTGTACGGTTGATTGAAACTTGCAAACTTCTAATTTTTTTAAAATTATTTGTGTGAGTGCTACACAATGTTTCATATCTAACTTCTAGCCGGAGTGATATGCCAAGGGCTCGGACTCAGCTAGTTACACAACATAGCTTTGTTACTGTGGATTTCAATCAACAAAGGATCCGAATCAACGTTGACTCCATTGGTAACGTTGCCAGGACCCCAACAATTGGCTAGATTTGTGTTCACCAAATAAAAAAATGCAGGCAAATGACTTGGTTGTGTACTAACAAAAAGAGGAGACCAAATTCTTAAACAATGTGACAGAGTCGGATATTTTAAACCGTCTGATTAAAAGTGTATACATATATCACGCATGTGCATGTATATATATATATATATATATATATCTTGCCTTATATATGAAGTGATATCAATTTACGTAGAGAAATTGTTGTCAAAATAAAATTAATTTACGTAGGGAAATTAAATCCTCCAAATTAATTGCAATTTGATAATTAAATCACGTTAAATCTCTCTTTCTCTCACGTCTTTGTAATTTTGGATAGAGTTTAATTTTTTTATATAGGTTTTTATTTTTTTCCTTTCCGTGACTCCGATCAAATGACTTTCATATAACTAATCAAACAGATATAATATCAGTGAAAAATCACAGAAAGTTGAAGTTTAGGAAGTGGTTTTCAACAATGGATTTCATAATTCAAGTCTCAAGAAATGTATTCTCACTTGCACTTTTTTAAAATCTAGGAAGTGTATTTGTTATATTATATTGCCTATCTAGAAAATGGGTTTTTTCATCACTATAGTTGTAAATTTTGCTATCAGTTTGATTAGTTCCACCCTTTTTATAGGTCATTTGATTAGTTGCATCAGTTTGATGTAGTTTATAGGGCCAATTAGTGAAATGAGTAATGGTGCTTCTCAAATATGGGCTAAATAATTACAAAAGTTTTGCTTTCCTTTTATGTTTCTTTCCAAAAGCTTAGAAAAAGCCTCTTTTTTTTTTCTTTCACTTCGTGCCTGAGGGCACGGGTTATAACTAGTATATAAACATACATGGATTTTTATACCAAAAAAAAAACTGTTGGATCATATATAAACATACATGGTTATTTTTTTTTTAGTTTTTTATTATTTTTTTTAATGGAGGACCCTTTACAATTGGGGGCCCCAAGCCCAAGCTTGGATTGCTTGGCCTCAGGGCCAGAACTGGTTAGTCGGTTCAATTTTTTACTTTCAGCTTACACCCCTAGATTGGAGATTTAAATGTTGAAGTACTTGAATTAGATTTATAAAATAAAAAATTAAAAAAAAAAAAGGGTAAACTATGATTTAGTCCATTATAGTACACTTTTATAGAAATAGGTCAATTCCAAAACTCAATGTGGGAACTAGTCTCTCACATATTTTGAGGATCAAAATACCCTTATATCATTATTTATAGAAATATAAATATATGGTAACTGAATTTATGATCATTTACTCCCCCATCTATATATATATATATATATATGTAAACTAGTTGGACGCGCAGGAAATTTAATTGTGTCATTTTATGTGGTTAAGTGGTTGTTAAAAGTGTATAATGAGGCTGTTTGTCATTGCTTATTTGCCCATTTTAAGCACTTCTGATGGCCCAAACTGCTTATTGATCTGTTTGTTTCAACAAAAATATAAGCAGATTTGATCCAAAAAGCAGTTTGACAATAAGCAGGTGGGGGGGTGTTTTTCAAGATTATCTCTATGATTAATCAATTCACAGCATATTAACCAAACACCCAAACCATAATAAGTAGTTCTACTTTTAAGCAGTTCTACCAATCACGATCAAGATCGCATAAGCATAAGCACAGACAAACATGCTCAATAAAATGTTAAAACAGTTAAATAGGAAAGTGTAAATGTAACTATTTAATCTAAAACTCTTCTCACGGAAAAAGTTGATAATTCCGACTATCTTATAAATGAATTGTAAAGGTACCAATGAAGCGCCACTAAAAATATATGACACAAGTAGGGTATTTCCTCTAAAAAAAAGGGCATGAATGTGTTTGGATGCCTTAATTGATATTCGAATACAATCTATAAATCCTGAATTTGAGGAAAGAAGTTGACCAAAATATAAATATTAGTGACCAATTCATAATAGCTACTAAAATAGCCACTTTATTTGTCATTTTAAATATACCAGAACTTAAATTTTAGAGAAGAAGTTGACCAAAATGTGCAATTAGTGACTAATTCCTAAATAGCCACTAAAATAGTCACTTTTTAAAACTTTTTTAAAGTGAATAATAAATATCCGAAAACTTGCTGACTGACACGACTGGAAATGTGTTCTCTGAATAGTACGTCCAAGTGTAGACGGTCGCGTCGCGTTAAAACCGGTAAGACCGGGTCGAATCCCAAAGGACGGAAGATAAAGGCATAAAGATCTAGATTGAATCCTAAATAAAATAAAAAAAAATGATTTCTTTAAAGTGAAGGCTCTAAAGGTCCTTTTTGAATAAATAAAAGAAACAAATTATAGTAAAGTGATAACTTAACTAGATAGAATTAAAAACTTGTGATATTAAATAAAAAAAATAATAAAAAGAGTTGGGAACATGTGAGTCCACAAAGTACCAGCCACTACCATGATTTAACAAAAATGGACAGTTGGGGACGACTGGAAATGTGTTCTCTGAAGAGTACGTCCAAGTGTAGACGGTCGCGTCGCGTTAAAATCGGTAAGACCGGGTCGAATCCCAAAGGACGGAAGATAAAGGCAGAAAGATCTAGATTGAATTCTAAATAAAATAAAAAAAAAATGATGTCTTTAAAGTGGAGGCTCTAAAGGTCCTATTGAATAAATAAAAGAAACAAATTATAGTAAAGTGATAACTTAACTAGATAGAATTAAAAACTTGTGATATGAAATAAAAAATAAAATAAAAAGAGTTGGGAACACGTGAGTCCACAAAGTACCAGCCACTACCATGATTTAACAAAAATGGACAGTTGGGGTTTTATCCTTAGAGTATTCCTTATTTCGAAAATGATTAAGTTAAGCATTCTAGACACTAAGTATGTAAATCTTGCATAATTAGTGGTTTGTTTACCTCACTTATTTATGAAGGACTGAAATAAGAAGTTAATTAAAACTATGAACAATAACTAACAAATTGAGTATGAAATATTCGTTGTGTTTGTTATGAGTGTTCATTGAATTAATTAATCAAAAGAGCTCTTATTTCACAATCAGATTGCAATTTGAACTAGAAAGATCAATTTGGACTTAGTTTCTGAAACAAAAGTTCTTGGAATACAAAAAGGAGTTAACCCAAGTCATAAACATATCAATCGATTGACATCATGTCAATCGATTGATGTGAAATGGCTCTCAATCGATTGACAAGTATATCAATCGATTGACTTGAAATCTTATGTCAATCGATTGGTTTCTGTTTCCAATCGATTGACATTGATTCTAAAACAGAATCATGGCAGAGGGCTGGAAACGATGTTTCTTCACATTATTCCCAACCAGGATTCTACTCAAACATGTTTAAGACTGCATAAACATAAACAAACTGAAAAGTAGGATCAAACATTGCTATGGATTAAAATTTTAAACTAAAAATGTTGAAATCAAACTAAAACTTAAAATGTGATTTACAATCAACAATTCCTAAGCAACTAGAGGCACGAAAAATAACCTGAACTTGAAAATGAGTTGAAGAAAAAGAGCTTCTCACTGATACACAACCAAGAACTCAAAATAGCAAAAGAGAAATCCCTACAAAACAACACAAAAAATGAGCTAACCCTTGACCCTCTTCACTCTCCTCTATATATAATGTCAAATCCACGAGCTGAAGGCGTCTAGGTTCATTCCATAACGGCTGGTCATCGTCCTGGTTGCTGAAATCTTGCGCCATTAACGCAGATTGTTTCCAGTTTTAACCAATCGATTGACAAAGGTATCAATCGATTGATTAAAGAATTCAATCGATTGGTAAGTATGTCAATCGATTGATCATGA
This sequence comes from Hydrangea macrophylla, assembly GCA_033977485.1. Lineage (NCBI taxonomy): Eukaryota > Viridiplantae > Streptophyta > Magnoliopsida > Cornales > Hydrangeaceae > Hydrangea > Hydrangea macrophylla. The sequence goes on from CM066983.1 coordinate 114,599,132, forward strand.
AAAGAAGTCAATCGATTGATATAATGTCAATCGATTGATACCAAGACTTCATCTACATGTTTCTTTATTTATTCCTTTCAACTTGTTATTCATTCCAACTTCAGTACCTGCATTCTAGAAAGCTAAACACAACAACATACCACTGAAATAGATTATTGTGTAAAGAAATGAATTAAAACACAAGTGCAGGTAACACTAGAGAAATGGGGTTAAATCCAGTCAATTTTTACTCTTTATCGAGCTAATATTGAGCAAATATCAGCTCTCATCACTGACCTAAATGCAATTACACATATTACAATATATGAATCCTAAATCTGAGAGAAGAAGTTGAGCAAATTGTAAATATTAGTGATCAATTCCTAAATAACCACTAAAATAGCCACTTTTTTTTTTTTACTTTTTTTATGAAGTGAATAATAAATATCCCAAAAATATTGACCCAAATGTAATTCGACACAAATTGATGATTGAAACCTCATTTGAGAGAAGAAGTTGACCAAATTGTAAATATAAGTGATCAATTCCTAAATAGCCACCAAAATAGCCACTTTTGTTGACTTTTTTGAAGTCAATAATAAATATCCCAAAAATTGTTGACCCAAATGTAATTAGACTCAGGATTGTTGATTAAAACCTCATTATTATATTAAATAAAATTTCAGAAGCTGACTTGAATGTAATTATTTGTCCAAAATGACAGATTCACCCTGAGACAAATCAATATATCCTTACGATATATAGACAGATATATGGGTAATTATGGTGTAGTGAAGGGCAAAAGAGGAAGTTCATATTTTTTGACGTGCTTATTTATTCGTTTGTATAGTATAGTAGATATGCATCCATTCGCTCAAAAAAAAATATTCACATGCATTTTCAAAATTCAAATGAAAGTGAGAAAACTCACAGGCAATTGAGGAGAGGGAGAGGCATTTTACAACCAAACCTACCGATCCTCTATTCAAACAAGGAGATTTATCACTGACGCATAAAATAAGGTATACGAAGCTTTCAGTTCAAATTTCTCATTGATTTTGCTTCAAAAATCTATTCTTTCATTCGACAATTTTAGGTTTCTAGAGGTGATTCATTAGCGACAATTTTAGGTTTCTAGAGGTGATTCATTAACAACGCATATAAGAAGGTATATGAATCTTTTGGTTCAAATTTCTCATCAATTTTGCTTCAAAAATCCATTTTTCTTCCATTCGACATTAAAATTTCTGACAGCAAAAATGGGTTTATGTACAAACATTGATTTTAGGGTTTCTGGTGATAGAACGACCACGATGGCTACACCTTTTTGCAAAGGAAAAATCATCAGGGATTAGTTTGCTTATCAGGGGGAAAAAAAATAGTCTCACTTTTTCATTACCAAATGTTATCAGAAAGTGAGAAATTTTCTTTTATATTGAGACATAATCAAAAGCAAAGTGAAAATAGCAAATCTGAGAAAAATTAACTACATGTTTTTTTGTTCTCCATGTCTATTTTGTTGTATTTCACTCTTCCACTACAAAGCACATTTTCTCAATTTGTTTATTAGGGGAAAAAAAAACTCCCACTTTTTCATTACCAAATGTTAAAAAAACTTTAGCATAGAAAATGATAAATTATCGATATAAGAGTGAGAAATTCTATTTATGTTGTGACATAATCAAAAGCAAAGTGAAAAAAGCATAACAAAATTGAGAAATGTCTCGTTCTGATAAAACGTGAAAGAGAACCAAATTATGTAGGTGCAGAACAAAACTATGAAATAAATTGTAAACTTTTCTTCAAACAAGAATTCAAATGTGAAAAAATACCAACCAATATGGTTGTTGAGAAAAAAAAAGAAAAAAGAAAAAAGAAGAAACCTTAATTTTAGGGATCATTATTCTTATCCATGAAATCCATTAAATTCAGTTACTATAACTGTCATATACACACTATTTTTGCTTAATGTATTTGTATACACACATATATGTCAATTTTGAGTATAAAAAAAAAAAAAGAAGATACCTTGATTTTAGGGATCATTATTCTCTTATCCATAAATTTCATCAAATTTGATTACCATAACTGTCACGTACATAACAAAAGTGAGAATTTTTCCACTCTTCTATTGAGAGATTCTTTCAACAAAAAATCCACCAAAAAAAAATCTGAGAAAAATCAACTATATGTTTTTTTATTTTGGTTCTCCATGTCTATTTTGTTGTATTTCCCTATTACACTGCAAAAAATCATTTTCTCCATTTGCGTATCATAAATTTAAAATTTAAAAAAAATTGTCCCACTTTTTCATTACCAGAAGTTAGAAATTTCTTAACACCAAAAAATGAGTTTTTCTCAATATTAGAGTGAGAAATTCTCTTTATATTAAGACATAATCAAAAGCAAAGTGAAAAAATCATAACAAAATTCAAAAATTCTGACATCGCGAAAGAGTACAAAATTATACTAATCCAGTAATTATGTTGATGATACAGGGGTAAAATGGGAATGGACTGAGACACATATCATCCAATAAAAACCTAAGTGAGAACGAGTGAGTAAAAATGGGGTGAACAACAATTATGAAGTTTCTAAAGGACTTCTAGAAGTCCATGTCTGCTTTTCTTATACAAACAAAGGTGTGGAGATGTCTTATCTTAATTTATCCAAGAGTAAATTTTATTAGTATCGTGGAAGGGTAAAATCATAATTTGACAAGCCTAGATAATGGACTGATATTATTGAAAGGACACCATAATTTGATAAGTCAAAATATTACTGATGGCTTATAACCATGATTTCACAAGTCAAAATAGTTTAATAGTACCAGTGAAATGGCATAACTGTCATACAACTTTTTGAAGTATGTAATTGTAATGTTATCGATCAAAATCACAAACATGTCAAATGACAAAAAAAATAAAAATAAATAAACATTGAGGCACATTGAAAAAGTCCAAAATTGGAAGAATAAATTGGTATAATACAAAGTGGTCAACCAACAGATCAGGCCAACCTTTATTAACCCGTCAAGGATACATGCATTCACATAAATTTGTATAAAAAGTGCATATTTAAGTATCCATATTTTTTGTTGAGTAATGTTAGGCACATTTTAAAATTTATATTGAATTTTATATTTAACTTTAAATGCATGTACCATGTGCTGTGTAAGTGACGCACAGAAAAATGTGAAAAATTCACACAGCACAAAGTATATGTATTTAAAACATAAGATGTCAAATTTAATATGGATTTTAAAATGTGCCTAACATTACTCATTTTTTGTTATCAAAATTGCCCCTATTTAATGGTCAATAAATGTTGATGTATCTCTCTTCCCCCAACACCAAGGACACTAACCTAGGTTTTCTTCTTATCCTATTGAAACCTTCATTTGAATTTGGAGTTTTTAGATTGTCTACGTTCAAAACTCTAGTATTATTATAAGAGACTAAAGAAAATCTCATCTGAATTAACAAAATGCATCGGTGGAGAGAAGTCATTGACTTGAACTGACTTCTAATAAATATGCATCACAAAGAGTTGGCGTGGCCTATTGGCTTCTTAGTGCTAACGTCATTAAGGTGCCCAAGATTAGAAGAAGAAATAGACCAGCCCTTAAACCTTCTACTTAGCCTCAAAATTAGATCGAAGACTCGAAATTAGATTTATGAGTTTAGCAGGGATAAATTACAAATCCAGGAGGGTCACAAATGCACATATTGTAAAATACATGTGAAAATTTTTTTTTTGAAAAATTGAATGGAGGCACATGTCCCCACAGACCAGCCCAGGGAGGGGACAACCGTCTAGGGCCACGAAAGTTCATAAAATTTTAAGGAATCTCATGAAATTTTTATAATTACATTTTTTACTTTGAGATTTTTTAATATTTTATATTTAGGCCTTCCCAAGGCCCGATTTAATGTCATCGACTACATATATATACTAGTAATGCAACACGTGCGTTGCACGTGGTTGGTGCGCTCATACTTGTTAAGATAGTTATCAAAGATAAAGTTTCCTTTTTTGGAATTTCAACTACTATGAGTAAAAATAAGTAAAAATAACTTTGGATGTTTTCATCGTCTTCAATAACAATAGGTCTGATTGAACAATGATTCATTTATCTGGCGAGAAATCGTTACAATTTGTCGGTAATTTGAAGTAGATTTTCAATAACCATATCATTAGTAATGTATAATTTTTCAATATAAATACTACTTATTCAATACTTGATTTTTTAATGAACTAATTCATTTTTATTTACAATTGAAAATATGTATTAATAGGGAAAAAAAAAAAAAGGCTATACAACACAATATCATAATTGTCTTTTGGACAATTAAAATCACTTTTGTTTTAGAGTAAAACTTGGGACACAACCAAATACACAACTTTTGGGACACAATCCAATTAATGTGTCTATCTCTCCTGTGATGTTACTGGACCCCACAATGACACAGGAGAGAGATAGATACATTAATTAGGTTGTGTCCCAAAAGTTGTGTGTTTGGTTGTGCCCCCAAGTATTACTCTTTGTTTTATGTAACTATTCATTTACATAATCTTATTATATCATTATAACTTCTTTTATAAATATTACCAAAACATCACAACTACCAAAATCTATTACAACCTCAATCTATTATGACAAAAACAATCACAAAGCAGTCATAATCGCGAAACACAAACTACACTGATCAGGCCCTATATTGATCTTCTTGATGTTTTGGCTTTGTAAAAGCAAATCCTACAAGATTGTTAAACATTATTGTATGAGTTACCATGTGATCCTAGGTAGAGAAAAGGATAATCCTACGCTGTTTGTTGTCCAAGTTTAGACATTCTCACTTCATTGGGTAATGTTATGATTATTAAATGTGGTTTTCAATTACTTTAACTGCTATAGCACATGATATGGCTGATGACTAATGAAGATCTTAAATAAATAAATACTTTCTTTGGATAAAAGGGTTAACTATATTTTATCCCTCATGGTTAGGCCTAATTTCACTTTACCTTTATGTGCTTCAAAAGTGGACACTTAACCCTTGTGGTTTCGAACGAAAGTGAAACTGTTAAGATTTCCCTCAAAATTGATAAAAAAATCTAAAATTGGCCAAAAATATTATCCTTGGATGAATTCAACATATTGTAGTTAAAACAATAGAAGACTCAAATAGCAATTACCTCAAAATTGATGAAAAATCTAAAATTGCCCAAAAATATTAGCCCTGGATGAATTCAATGAATACGAGCCTAGGTGAAAATGTCACATTATTTGAATTTCAACATAATATACTGGTTGCTCTAAATTATTAACTTTATAAAGATGAATTCCAATGAAGGCGAGCCTAGGTAAAAATGTCACGCTATTTGAATTTCCAACATATACTGGTTGCTCTAATTATTAACTTTATAAAATTGTCCGTATAAATAACATATTTGTAACACCCGTACCCGAAAAAGAAGATTAGTGTGATATAAGTATGTGTTAGTTAATGGGAATTAATGCATAAAATGATTTAAGGTAGGGTTATGAACCCACATGTAAAAAGGTGTTCAAATGCGAACACAGATGAAATACTTGTGAACGGTAGGACTGGTATAAAAGTGGGGCCCAATGAGGGTCTAGTTGATAAAATTTGCATTTAGATGCTATTATATGTTGATATGCATATTTGATTAAAGGTTTAATGATATGATTACGTCTTATGATAGGTAAGGAGGACTTGTTTAGGTACCATATGAGGGCGTATTTGAAAATGATTCATAATTGGTAGGTTTAATAGCAACCTCATAATTTATGTGGGACCACGTTTAGGACCCACGCGTGACTTAGATTAAATCCATCTAGAAAAGGTGGGTGATTAATGTAATTAACATGGGAGTTTCATAATAAAGCTTAAGAAAGATTTGGGGGGAGGGGTGGGTGGGGTGTAAACACAATAAAGGAAAAGTTAATGACAACACATATGCATGTAGCATATGTGTCTCATTAACAAAATTTACAGAAAATATAGAGAATTGAGAGCTCTCAAGTCGGCGACTGTTTTCTCGACAACGTTTCTTGTCGTTCCTTCGCTATTTGGCGCTGGATTTTCGATCCTAGACCATTTTTGGACTCGTGGAGGTAAGAGGATCACATACATGTACTTTATTTTCATTTTCGGTAACATTTTTCCGGCAACCGTTCTTGATAGATGATGTTTGATGTATCAAAACTATGTAGGATTTACACCGGTAGGATTTGGGTTGGAAATTTGCAAGAAGTTTAGGTTTCTAGGCTTAATTTGCTAACAATTCGAAGAGGTGAGTGTTTTAATCCCAAAATTGAGTGTTTAGTTATGTTAATGTGATAATTTTTGTTCATAGTTGCTTAATTCATGCTCATGTATATATGTGTTGATGAATTTGGGTAAAAAGTATGTCAATAATGTGAAATTGTTATGCTTATATGCTAAGTTGCTTAAATGCCTATGTGGATCAAAGGGAAGTCAAGTAGTGGTCACCATTTATAGGTCCCATATGTAAGGGATAGTAAGCCCTCGAGAAAAAGGGCGTGGTGACGACCACAATGAAATGCTGGTGACGCCTTCGGGGTCACAAGAGTGTGTGTTGCGCTATATGCGTCCAAAAGTGAGAAAGATTCGTGGTGAGAAGGACCCGGGGGTGGTGGCTAGAGTTACTTCACCTTCCGAAGATCATTTTGTTGGCATTCCAATAGCATGATTAGTTCTCTCACCAAGCGAAAGCTTAAACGAATATTATTTTCTGTTATGGGTTATTGAATAACCATCGCAGCTGCCGAACGGAATGATGAGAGAAAGTGAATTGCGCAACGGATGTGGGAATAGGAGTTGTAAATATGTTCATGTGCTTAGATGGTTAAGTTTTAAATGTAACTTTTGTCTTGGGAAATGTTGGAACAATGTATATTTGAAAGACTTTTAATATGTCAAGTTCAAGTGGATGTTAATTATGTTTTAAGATGTGAGTTGCACTTGCAAGTCACAAGTTGTGTGTGGTTGGGAGAGAACTTGAGAGGATTAATGTGTTTTGAGTTTTAAATAACTTCTTAAATGTTTAGAAATGGTTTGAGAAACTCATATGATGTTTGGTTAAAGTTTTGAGACACTTGGGAGTGCGTTCCAATGGTTTTGGGATGCCTCTATTTGGATTGGTATGGTTTAGTCATGTTCTGACAGAATTTTCACTCATGTTTAGACAAATGTTGGGGAGAGATGCAAGTTTGTATTAATATCTTAAGTTTAATGGTTTCTTAGTGTTTGAGAGAACTTATAAATGCTTTTAGGATAGTTTTTGAAGTACCCATGAGGTTTGGTTGGGGTTTGGTTATGTTTGGAACTTTTTAAACAAGGGAAATCTACTATAAATTATCTTCTGCAGAATCCGGATCGATCCGGGTCTGGTGCATGTGGATCGATCCGGACATCTGGAGGAGCAGAAAATGGCATTATGCTAAAACCGGATCGATCCGATTTTGGGGCGAATCGATCCGCTGGTCTGTTTTCAGCCATACGTCTTTTACGGAAACGAACATAACTCTTTCTAGAAAATTCGGATTCGCGCGCCGTTTTTTGCATTAGAACCGGGACTCAAATATTTATCTTTTAGTATAAATTTTTCTACACTTTATTAATGAAGATTTTGCCCTTGGGGCTGTTTGTCACTACAAACTTGTTTTATGATGTCTAATACGTGATTTTCTTACTATATTGAGGATGATTTGGAGTGTGGATTTTGTAACACGTGTCCTAATCTGCCCAAGACGGATTGGGGTGTGACAATATTATAGTTCAAACAATAGAAGACTCAAATAGCAATTAAAATCTATACAAGTTTTAGTGATAAAAAAAAAAGAAAAAAAGTATTTTTTTGGACTAAAGTGAAACTGCTAAGATTTACCTCAAAACTGATGAAAAACCTAAAATTGGCCAAAAATATTAGCCTTAGATGAATTCAATGAAGGCGAGCTTAGGTGAAAATGTCACGCTAGCCATTTAAATTTCCAACGTATTACAGTTAAACAATAGAAGACTACGCTATTTGAATTTAACATACCATATTGGCTGCTCTAAATTAACTTTATAAAATGGTCCGTCTAAATAACGCATTACAGTTCAAATAGTAGAAGACTCAAATAGCAATTAAAACATATACAAGTTTGAGTGATAAAAGAAAAGAAAAGGGTACCTAATGAAAAATCTAAAATTGGCCAAAAAAAATATGAGCCCTAGATGATTTCGATAAAGGCGAGCCTAGGTGAAAATGTCATGCTATTTAAATTTCCAACATATTACAGTCAAACAATAGAAAACTCAAATAGCAATTAAAACCTATACAAATTTGAGTGATAGAAGAAAAGAAAAGGAAAAAGGTACCAATTGAAAATGTCATGCTATTTGAATTCCAACGTAATAAACTGGTTGCTCTAAATTATTAACTTTATAAAAGATTAATTCCAATGAAGGCGAGCCTAGGTGAAAATGCCGCGCAATTTGAATTTTTAACATAACATATTGGTTGCTTTAAATTATTAACTTTATAAAATGGTTCATATAAATAACGTATTACAGTTAAAACAATAGAAGACTCAAATAACAATTAAAACTTAAACAAATTTGAGTGATAAAAAAGAAGAAGAAGAAGAAAATAGGTATCTATGCCTAGCCATAGATGCACTATCATGTTAGGTCTTGTATTGACATATTGAATGTGCGTAAAAAAAATTTCTTTCTCCTCAATATTTTCTTTAAGCAATTTCTTCAATTTTTTTTTCCTTCTCACTAAAAATCTATAAATCAAATATACCCTTAGCTTAAAATGGGGTGGGCTAAGCTAGTATAATTTGGTAATAGAACATGATCATTCAATCAACAGATGTTTGTGATATAATATACCGCATAAAATCAGATATTTTGCTATCTAAGGTTAGGTTAATTAACTAAGGTCAATTTTAGTCCATTATAGTTGTGACATGTGTTACTCGGTCCGTGTTCAAAACACAGGTGTTTCGATTAGATTTTTAATCACTCGGGTAGTTTTGGGGCACTATTTAATCTCGTAAAATTTCATAGATTGCATTTTCAATTTACTCAAATTATTCTGTCTTTATTGTAAGGTTATTATAGGAAATTTATTAAACTTTGTAATTGATTTTGAAAAGTGGACACTTATTTTGGTATATCCAAAAAAGGAAATGTACACACTTATTTTGGGATGAATGGAGTAATAGGAAAGCAAACATTAGGAACTTGAGACAAATGAGAAAAATAGATCGAGTCCACTAAGAACAAAAAAAGAAAAAAGTAGGACTAATGTTTTATTAGTACTCACTCATTAGAAATAGTAGGGCAACAAAATAATAAAAAACAATAGAAGAACAAAACAATACGTCTTATGGTTTATAAGGCTCATTCGAACTAACGGACTGAAAAAAAAATACATAGATAGATTATACATATGGATATGTGAGCAAAATTAAATAATAATATACGCTTAATTATTAGGTGGAATGGACCAACATTGAAAAAAAAAATAGAAATCAGAAGATGGGAGGAAAAAGAACAAAAAGGAAATCGTGTAATCTAGTAGCTGTGTTTTATTTTGGTTCTTATGTTTCAATAAGTCAATTATTAATAAATTTTTTTAGTAGTTACAACTTACACAAAAGTTTAATTCCTAACATGATGGAAGAATATGAGTACCAAAAAAAAAAAATCCAAATTCATCTTCTCAATGGCGCCCATACTAACAACTCATTGTCTCCAATAAACAAAAGTTTTTATAGTTTTAATTTAATTACTATGACTCTCATGGACCACCATCTAATATAAGAACTGCGAAAAAAAATATTTGTGTAACAAATGAAATTCTTTTGTCAAAAAAATGTGCTTTCTTTTAGATATGTGTAGAATGTAGTGGGCTAGCATTTCTTTCCATATATATATATATAGGCATATATATATAGATATCCACTGGAATGGTTGAGTATTAGCTGAGCATAAAAATTAATATGGGTTTTGAAGTGGTTCCACTATTATTAAAAGTGGTCTCACCATTACTAACTTGCAGTGCATTTAAAAATTAATATGTTATGCTTCCTAAATTTTGTAATCCAAATATTTTCGAAAACACACGTGGCAGTGAAATTCACTTGATTTTAAGTGGAGGATTTTGAAGTGGTCCCACCATTATTAAAAATAGTCCTGCTACCAGCTCTATATATCTTCTTTCTTTTTTGTTTGTTTTCTTCACTGTAAGCATATGTTATATATAAGTGGTAGTTGTTTTTTTTTTTTTCTTTACAAGTGTTCTAAACTGTACGCATAAGTCATATATATATACAGTCCAGATCTTAAGTGGACCTTAAAAAACGGACCTAAAAGACGGACTGTGTAAAAAGTGAGAATTTCTCACAAAAATATGAGAAATTCTCACTTTTTCAAATTTCTCACTTTTGAATTTTCTCATAAAACAGTGAGAAATTCTCACACTTTACACAATCCGTCTTTAAAGTCTGTTTTTTAATGTCCGCTTAAGATCCGGACTGTATACATATATATTAGGTTAATATGATGTAGTATTAAACTTGGTGATTAGTGTGGTGTTTGTATACGTGTGTGTATATATGTATATATATTAATATAAAAACAAAACCAATATGAACAAATCCTAAAAGAGTTATGCTATGCTTTTCAAATTCTATCCTAAAAGTGATTATCAAATGATGTGATAGTGGGGTTAGGTAAATTACTTCCAATCAAAATTCAATTGGTCCCACTGTATTAGATCTGACTCTATGATAGTGGGGCTAGGTAAACAACTTCTAATCAAAATTCAATTGGTTCCACTGTATTAGATCTGACTCTATTGCCACATCATTTAAAAAATATTTTTGAGATAGAAATTTGAAAAACATGACATTACTCATCCTAAAACAGTAAAACGTAGGGTCTACCGAAAACCAAAGTAACAAATAAATATGCATCATAAAAATAAAGTATTAAAAACAATAAGTACATGAACAAAACAAAAATCAATAAATAAATAAAAGAGTGAAAGTCCAATATCATCAATACATATAAAAATGAAATAGAGTACCAGAATTTTTTATGGAGAGATGAGGCCCAAGTGGCGATTGTTTGAGCTTATAATAGGATACATAATACCAAATTCTTAACTGTCCGAATCACGTTTTTTCCTTCTTTTAAGGGCAGCTGAACATAGAAATTGTGAAGGGAATTTTTTTTTTTTTTAATGTTGTTATTAAATTGTATTATTGTAGGACTCTTATGGATGGATAAAAAAAAATAACTTACTAAACTTAATAAAACTCTAAAATTAATGATGTTATTAAGTTGTATTATTGTAGGACTCTTATGGGCGGACCAAAAAAATTGTGAAGGGAATTTTTTTTTTAATGTTGTTATTAAATTGTATTATTGTAGGACTTTTATTGAGGGTTAAAAAAAAAATAACATACTAAACTTAATAAAACTCTAAAATTAATGATGTTATTAAGTTGTATTATTGTAGGACTCTTATGGGCGGACAAAAAAAATGGTATACTAAACTTAATAAAACCTTAAAAAAAAAAAAAAAAATTCATTTGTGCAAAAGTACACCGATTGATAAAAGTTCAAAACACATAAGGCCATCGGTGCACTTATATATATTATAGATATAGATATATATATATATATATATAAAACTCAAAGGCAAAAGCCTCTAAAATTTTAAAAATTACACTTTTAGTGTAAGAATTTTTTGAGCTTTAGAAATAGGCCCCTCTAGAATTGTGAAAGGTACCATACCATATTTAAGTTTCACAAATAGACTCATAGTATAAGTAGACCAAAAAAAATTTGCCAATTATGCATAAGTAAACCATAAAAAAAAATTAAAAAAAAAAAATTTATATATAATTAGACCTAAAAAAAATTGTCTCCGAGACGTTGCCCTTGAATATAAGAGCCCCCTTTTAATAGTTCGTTCCGAGTCTCCAAATACTCACTACCCTCCATGTACCGCCGCCCTTGGTAAAAGGACTAAATAGAGGTATAAAAATAAAAATAAAATATCTTAGAATGAATGCATTATTAAGGTGGCTGTTGAAAAGTATAAGAGGCTATATGGACAATTTGACTAATCAATTACTAGCATCCAATGAAAGTTCCTTCTGGTTTTGAAGTCAGAGTGATATGGTGGCTGATATGCGCACTTAGTCCAATTTGGCTCCCTCATCCCATCTTTTTCCTAGTTCCTTGTTTGACAAGGGTTAATAGATGACAAGTTGTTTTTATGCAGCCATGATAAGCATGTGAACAAATTTTTTTTTTTTTACACTGTATTGTTTGCAAATACAAACTGCTCTGCTATGCTTTTGGTTATCTTGGTGGTGGTAAGATTGTACCCAAAGTTAGTATAGATAGTGAAAAGCGGGGACATAGATCCCATCAATGAAAGCTATAATTTGAAAATTGCGTCCCAAATAATCTTAAATAGGGAGTCAGTCTACTTGAGGTTGATAATATCTTCCAAGCACTAATTATCCGATGAAAGGATGGGTGAGATTTCAATAGCCAATTTTTTTTTTTTTTTTTAATACAAGGGACAAGAGTTGGAGTAGAACACTGGACCTATGCAATAGAGGGGCAAGTATATACTCAATTTGCGATTTTAATATCCATTTGATGGATCTAAATTCCTCTAACATGGGAAAAGTTTAGCTCACATCTACAAGAAATGCGAACATTTGAAGAAGAAAATAGGTGAAAGCAAAGGAATACTTGTACACAATTCATTAATTAACCTGGTAGGTCTACTGATATGGCTGGTACAAAAAATGCATAGTTCACCATTATATATTACACTACATTAGCAAATCACTAAATACAAATTAATCAGAAAGCACCAAATTAAATAGAAGTATGTAGGCTAATCATCGGCCTCCAGAGAGAAGGGATTCTGCTACAGAGGGTGTGTGTGAAAAATCCTTATCCTCAGAAGAAGGATATAAAACTACAAAATCATCAAAGCCATCGCGGTGTGCAAAAGTTAGGCCAGAGGCCGATATGCCAAGCATTGCCAAGTCCGGAAAAGACACGTCACCCTCCAAGTACTCCACAACCTGCCTCATACTTGGCCTAACCGTAGGCTCTGAGTGAGAGCAGAGCAAGCCAAGCTTCAAAACCAACTCCACTTCTTCTGCTACATAATCGGGACCCAAATTTGGATCAATTGCCCCAATAACATTGCCTCTACTCCAAAAGGAAAAAACCCAATCAACTAATATTAGATCCTCAGTTGGTGCTCTTGGATCTATTGGCCTTCTTCCACAAGCAACCTCAAGCAAAAACGCCCCAAAAGCATACACATCGGTGCTCGTTGTGGCCCTTCCGGTTCTAGTATGTTCCGGTGCAAGGTACCCCAAAGTCCCCAACACATTGGTAGTTTGAGGATCAGTTCCGTGATCATACAACCTTGCTAGCCCAAAATCTCCCAATCTTCCATTTAACTCACCATCCAAGAGTACATTACTAGCCTTGATATCTCGGTGAATCACAACTTGTTCCCATTCTTCGTGTAGATAAAAAAGACCCGATGCTACGCCTTTGATGACCCGAAATCTCTGGCTCCAATTTAGCGTGAACTTTGGTTGGTCAAATAGAAACCTATCCAAACTTCCATTAGGCATGTAGTCATATACCAAAAGCAACTCTCCCTTTCGCCGGCAATAGCCCAAGAGTTGTACTAAGTTCCGGTGGCGTAGTCGCCCAATACTTACAATTTCTGCTACAAATTCTCTCATCCCTTGTCTTGATCCATGAGAGACCTTTTTCACTGCTACTTCAATTTCAGAAGTGGGTAATACACCTCTATAGACCCTTCCAAATCCCCCAATTCCCAACAATTCTTTGTCTCTAAATCCTTTGGTGGCTCTATATAGATCTTTGTACTTGAACCTATGAGGCCCATATTCAAGTTCCCAATCTTCACGCACTTCAGCAAATTTCCTCTTCCTTCTTATGTAGTAAACTGTGCCTGAGACAATTGCTAATACCGAAAAGATTGAAATTATTGGCAGCCCTATTGTCAAAACTGTTGATGTCTTCGTTGGCCCAATTCGAGGGAGGTTAGGGAGTTGAGAGAGATCAAGTGCATGAGCCTGGCCATTGATCTTGAAACTCCATCCAAGAACATAGTGTGATGCTATGATTGAACCAGTAGATGATGAAAACCCAACATACATGGTTTGGTTGATGATGGACGAAAGGTCATGAGACAATGACAATAGTGGCCTGTTTGGCTTGTGGAAATTGATGGGAGCTAATGAGACATTGATTTGCTTATCCACACCATCATATTCCACCCAAACTTGCATTGGTTTGCCACTAATGAGGTTCAAACTTTGAAACTCACCAGTTTTATCATCATAATAGCCCGCTTGCTCAGATTTCACAGAGATTAACCCGTTTAAATCGATCCCAACGTGGTTATCATTGCGATCTTCAAACTCTGTGTTTTGAATTGTATCGAGCTCTACAGCAAAAACATGGTTGGTGGAATTGCCATTGTTGATATCATTGAAAAGACCAAGATGTTGACTTGGAAGAGCACCAGGGAGTCCTCTTGTTGGCGCGATAACCAAAGCAATTCCATGGCCGCCCACATTTGAGTATTCGGTGATTATACCGAAAACAAAAGTGGTGGAGAAAGAGAAAGTGATGGAGCTGTTTGATGAGTTCTTGAAGTGGATCGGGTCAGGGTAGAAGGCATGACCCGTTTGTTGTCTGGTTTTGTTGGTGAGCTCCAAAAGGCCACTGGGCTCGAACTTGGCTATGCCGTCGAGGCTCAGGTTTGCTGATCGGAACCCATTGAAGGTGAAACCAACATCTTCTTCACTGGCTACTGCTAAGCCAAGTAGTGAACAAACAAGTACTACTACAAGCTTGACAAACATAGCTATGGCCTGCGGATCCTCAAAACCAACACTTCCAAGGACCATATGCCATCATCTGTCTCTCCAATATGTAACACCTGCTTGGGCTGCTTCTCTTATTATTATTATTATTATTATTATTATTATTATTATTATTATATATATATGTACTAGTACAATTAGAACTAGGTCAACGATTCCTCAGGAAAAAAATACTAGGTCAACGCATGCTCTTACATGTATTTTCAATATGTTGCTAGTATGTCCTTCAATATTGTAACTTTTGGTGCTCAAAGTAATAACATTTTGGGATTAAATTATAATATTATGATACCAAATTGGGATGTACAATAATATTGAGTTTTATGCCAAAATAGCATTAGTTTTCAAAAAAATTCTCAATATAGTACTCTTAGACAACTAATTCTCATTCTAATTTTTCTTGCGCCATGTCATTAAATATGTATACTTATCCACCTCTTATTTTTGTAAACTAACAATGCATTATTGCCATGTGTCATAAAATTTTGTAAACTTAAAAAAAATAACCATGTATTGAGTCATCTGTATATTATATACTCCCTCCGTCCCATATTAAGAGTCTCTTTTAGGAATTCCAACTTATTAAGGGGACAACCTTGATTTTGGTGAGATTTTCAACTTTCCAATATTACCCTTTTTTAAATTCAAAATTATAGTGTCACATCAACAAAAAAAGAGGGAAGAGTTGGATATAATAAAGGGTAAATTTGGAAAGTGTGTATTAAAGTACTTTGACTTTTCAAAGAGGACTCTTAAAATGGGACATCAAAAAATGGCATCAAGGACTCTTAATATGGGACAGAGGGAGTAGTATTAAAGATTCTCTAAAGAGGGCGTCCTCTCTTTATTAAATAGAGGACCTCCGTTTTGGCCGTTGGATCGTGTTTAAAAACTGTGAAATGACAAAACTGCCATTAATGAAATCACGATCCGATGGCCAAAACAGGGGCCCTCTCTTTAATAAAGAGAAGGCGCCCTCTTTAGAGCCTGACCGTATATAATATATTAGGTAGGTTTATACAATATATCCACTAAATTATATACTTGCACCCCTAATTCATGGGTTAGCCCTAATTCATGGGTTGGATCGTATTTTGGTTAATGCATTTTTCACCCACGAAAAAAAAATTAAAAATAAATAAAAAACTGACTGTTTACACCCCTAATTCATGGGTTAGCCCACCTCCCTATTTTTTGAGAATGAAATCATATGGTAAAAAAAAAGTTATATATCATATAAGAAATTAATCAAGCCCTTCTAAAATTTGAAAAAAATATATTATGTATAATATATTTTTGTAATTCAAGCCAAGTTAAATTTTTGTCCCATCACATTTTTTATAATTTCTGAATTTAGTCAAACTCAAATTGTATATCTCCATTGAATAAGAGTGTAGTTTTGCTCACCCCAAAATTGCTCACTTTAATCCTGGATCCCACTGCATTAGCCAATGAGAGAGTTGAGTGAGCAATTTTGGGATGAGCAAAAATATGTTCATTAAATAAATGATCAACCATTATTATTATAAAAAAAAAAGTGATTTACAAGAAATCCAAAATAGCCCAAATACAATTTTGGTTAGAATATATCTTTTTTGGGCAAGTCTATTGTGAGAAGTTTCTCATATGAGAAGGCGGATTTTAACCGTTGGATAAACATTTAACAATAAATGCATCTCCAGATTCCTGGGAATATTATGGCTATATGTTCATCCAACGGTTAAAACCCGTCTTCTCATATGAGAAGCTGCTCACTATAGCATTACCCATCTTTTTTTTCTATACACCTACTAGTATTCATTTCATTTGGGCCGGGAATGTGGTAGAGTTGTAGAAATTTTTATTTAATTATTTTTTTTGTTTAACCTTACCTAATGTTTATATTTAGATGTCTTAATATATGGTTATTTTTGTAACTTTACAAATATTAATGACATGGCAATAGTACATTGCTATTTTTGTAAATAAAAGAAGGATAAGTTTACAAATTTTAATGACATAGCAAAAGAAATATTATAATGGAAATTAATTGTCCAAGAGTACTATTTTGGGAATATTTTTAGAAACTAATACTATTTTGGCAAAAAACTCCAATAATATTACATATAGAAGAATCAAATTGTCTCATGTGACTTTTACTGTGATTTGAATAATTTATGAAATTGTGAATCTCACAATATGTTCTAAATTTTTAATTCCCAAAACTTCAGGGGAGTCTGGGCCCACCTGACACTACCTTTCCTCAGCCCTTGCACCTTAAAATACTTTTGTTATTATTTGTCTTTATGCTACAAAAACTCTCATTTAATCGTATTGGCATTGTTTTCTTAATTTCATTATTAGTTTAAAGACAATTGACAAAAAAAAAGACATATTCGTTGTTGAGCCCCAAGGAATCTTCCTAAAGTCCATCATTGAAAAGGTATGAAAATATCTTCTTTCCCCTATATAAGACAACTAAACTAAACTTCTTATGTGACTCATTCGCTTTGTGTCCCAAAGTCTGCTATCCAAGACATAGTTTCACACGCTAGCTTGTCTTGCAGTATGATATTTGTAAGTCTATAGTTCAAATCTATACTTGGATAGATTGGGTCATCTATAATCATTTCTTCCTTAATTGCCTATCTACACTTTTCATCTGAAATTTTGCTTTTGTTTTGGGTAAATTTAATTGAGAATGCTCAACAAGAGAACAACTAAATAGCACTTGATCTTTTTGCATAAAATGCATATTTAAAACAATTGAATTTTAATCATGTTCTCCGGTGCAATTGCACGGGTCCCAAAGCTATTTTAATAAATGCTAATACAATCATTATACATTTGCAAAATTAATGTTGTGCACATAAGCAAGTCTTTTATGACTTCGTTTGAATAAAGATGAGTCAAATTAATGTTTAAAAAAGAGAATTATAGGCCTATCCCTATCATACTCATCATTCCCCTATCATAATTTGTCATGTCTAATTGATTAATTGCAAGGCAAGGATTAAGCATGTGATTATTGGAAGCAAGGCTGAAAGTAGAAAATGATATTCAAATGGATCAAATCGAAACTGAGGCCTTTTGGAAAAATTCCAAAAATTTTGGAAAGTGGCGCTCATTCCAACTCTGAAATTCTGTAATCTCAATATTCATTTTCAATTCTATTTTTTAGAAAAAAAATTTTAATTTTTCGAAAAAATTTGAAATCAGATTTTTTTTTTTTTTTTTTTGTTTAAGATTTTTCAGTTTTATTATTATTTTTTTTTTTTTTGGAATTTTTTAATTGTTTGAAAATTTCAAAAATGGGACTAAAAACTGAAAACTATTATGATATATGCATATGTAGATTTATATATATTTTAATGGAACAAATATAGTTATGCATTAATTATTATAAACTCAAAATATTCAAGAATATATCGATAAATTCTGATCGTTAGTCGTTTAGAATATTTTCAAAAATTTCAAATTTAAAAATGGAGTTTTTGAAATTTCCAGCGCCATTCTAGTTCAAATCCGATTTTTTTTTTTTTTTTTGGATTTCTCGAACGCGAAATTTCAGTATTTGAAACAAATGGTGCGTTCTCAAATGGATAAAAAAAAAACATATCAACAACAACAACAAAAAAATTCAATCTATTACATTTTGGAATTTTCGTGCTAATTTGCACCCCAATGATGAGTCAAACCATTTATTTTGTGTTTGTTCCTTTATTAAGCTTAATTCAGACTCAACTGGATGAGCCAACATTAGATCTGAATGGCAAAGAGTAAAACGTACAATGCAGCATCCTCCAACCACTATGGTTCTTGTAAAATGCATACACACATGCATAAGGATCGAGTATAGGTGCGTTACCTAGCGGAATAACTCGATAGATCGGTGAAACGGCGTTGTTACGACCCCTCCTTGTAACCACGAGTTTGCTGCGTTCGTGTACCTTCACGTGCTCGTATCAGTCGCGAAGAGAGTTACTAGAACAATCTTCGATGAAGCCACGATCTAAATCCCAAGCTTCTTGGTGATTAGCTAGAGAGAGAAACCGTGTGTCTAGAGAGAGAGAGAGAGACTAACGTGTGTTTTTGAGAGAGAGGCTACTGATAGTATTATATCTCTTAGGTTTTCATTGTGATATATATACATATATATAGGTACATGAAAACCTATAAGGCTTGGGACTCCAAAAGCCCGTTAATTGGAGTCCTAACCAGGCCTCTTTGGACCCAGTCCAATATAATGTGGGTGCCCGTATGGCCCGACCACAATATTTGTTACATCTCCCACTCACCCACATAGGGTTGGTACTAAAACCAATCTCTCAATACAACGGAACTTCTCAACCTTCATACAGGGAAATAGAACGTGCGACCTTACGAAAAGAAAGTACAGTGACAGGAGTGTAATGCCAAATCATCACCATAACCAGCAAGACACATCACTCAGAAGCTTCTCGTGTATGCCTTAGACGATTTAACCACACCGGACACAGTATTCTCAATCCCTCGGTGAAAAGAATTACTGCACCATCTCAAAGTAGTGTACTCATGACATATCAGTAACAAAATACGATTGTCGCAGGCCTGCTAATGAGTCACAAAACATGGTGTGTTATTGAATAGTCTTCCCTGAGCCCACATGCCAATCTGACTAACTTAACCGCTTGCCCAGACACGCCCCATAGAACGGAATTATCTCTTCGTTCTAGGATAGCATGCTAAAGTAGCTGTCATCAAGTGTCCTCTTCATGACATAGTCTCAAGGCATGAAGGCAACCAGTTTGTAGGATAACCAATATCTTGGATATGCTACATGGCTCACACAGCAATGAAGAGGAATCCATTCACTGTTCCACAGTCGATCGCAAAAGCACATACAGTATGATATGTATGCCATGGCGTTCTTCCATAAAAAATGGGCATGTCACTCTGTGTTTGGAAAAACAAGTAATGCCATACGAATCTTAGTCTAGACGTTACACAAAACGTCTAACCTGAGTCTCCAGCACAGTCGCTCTTCTTAGCGCCCGTCTGAAAACTCACATTCGGCTGTAAACAGGCTACATAGAGTCGTGGGATATCTCTATGTTTGACCAAATGTAAAAGGTCTCATCTTAGATCCATCTAAGGCGACATATAGAAATAATAGGATTTATATCTAGCTCGCTGTCCTTATACTGCGTAGATATAAGTGTTCAAGCTCTCTTTCTAAGTGCTATGGACACACATGTCCTAGCAAGCTATCTAAGCGCCATGAACACAAATGTCTTATCTTGCTCGCCATCTAAGCGTCGTGGACACGCATGTCCTACTTCGCTATCTCAGCGCCAAGGTGAATCACCCGTGTGAGTAGGTCAATTCAAGTCCGGTGACATATTAGAAATGTGCATTCATTCCATTCATACAACAATTATATATATGGAAATCAACAAATTTATTATTAACTGGATAATAATAAGAATAATAATGTCAAATCCAATACAAGTGTCTAAGCATATCAAATCCTACGAAGTCCCATGCTGCTAATGTGGGACAGAAAAACATCTCTGGTAATGGGCTTGGTCAATGGATCAGCCACCATGCTGCCAGTGGAGATATGCCTCAAGACAACTTCCCCTTGCGCAACCATGTCTCGAATGTAGTGATGGCGGATATCTATGTGCTTTGACTTCCCATGGTACTTGGGGTCTTTTGCATAGGCCAAGGCTGATGTGCTATCGCTATAAATGAGCACTGCTTCATCCCCATGAGGCGAAAAGCCTAGGCGTCGCAAAAACCTCCTCAACCAGACAGCTTCCTGAACAGCTGCCGAACAAGCCACATACTCTGCCTCCTTCGTGGATAATGCGATGCATGACTGCTTCTTGCTACACCATGAGATTGCTCCACCTCCTAGTGTGAATGCGTAGCCAGAAGTGGACTTGCGTTCATCTTTATCGCTAGCCCAATCAGCATCACTATATCCTCTCAGCTTCAAATCTCCTCCATGATAACAAAGGGCAAGATCCATAGTCGCGCGAATGTATCGCAAGATCCGCTTCACTGCTCTCCAGTGATATGGACCAGGGTTACTCTGGTAACAACTAACTAGACCCACCGCATAGCAGATGTCTGGACGAGTACACAACATAGCGTACATCAAACTCCCTGTTGCAGATGCATATGGCACGTTGGACATCTGTTCCTTTTCCTCTGCATTCTTAGGACAATGATCTAAAGTCAAGTGGAATGCCTTATCAACTGGAGTGTCAATGGGTTTTGAGTTATTCATGTGAAAACGCTCAAGAACCTTCTTTAAGTAAGCCTCTTGAGACAAACACAGAATTTTCTTTGACCGATCTCTCACAATCTTAACTCCCAACACATAGTTGGCCTCACCCATGTCCTTTATCTCGAACTGAGAGGACAACCACTCTTTAGTGGCGACAATGGCACTCATGTCATTTCCAGCTAAAAGGATGTCATCGACGTACAAAGATAGAATTAGAATACTCTTCTTGGACTGTTTGATGTACACACAGTGGTCCTCCTCAATCATCTCAAAACCAAAGGAGGTGATTGAATCATGGAACCTCAAGTACCACTACCTCGACGATTGCTTGAGACCATAAATAGATCGCTTGAGACGGCACACTTTGCGCTCATTCCCTTTGGTTATAAAACCAACAGATTGATCCATATAGATCTCTTCGTCTAGTTCTCCATTGAGAAACGCAGTTTTGACATCCATCTGGAAGAGTTCTAAGTCTAAATGTGCGACGATTGCCAGAATAAGGCGTATGGAGGCAAATCTCACCACAGGGGAGAACGTGTCTCCATGGTCTATACCCTCTCGTTGGGTATAACCTTTCGCCACTAGGCACGCCTTATACTTGTTAATTGATCCATCTGCCTTACGCTTGACTTTGAAAACCCACTTGTTTCCAATGGTCTTACGGTCAGGCGGAATATCAACTAACTCCCAGACTTTATTTTTGTCCATAGAGCTCAACTCCTCTTGCATAGCAACCATCCACTGAGATTTAGCAGCAGAAGAAAGGGCTTCCTTATAGGAAGCAGGCTCATCGTCATCTACTGTACACATGAGAGCTTCTTCCTCAATATCGAAACGTCGACGTGGAACTTTTTCTCGTCTACTTCTACAGTGTGCTACCTGAGAATCTTGAATGTCCAGTGGAGTACTCCCACTGTCTGGTACACTCCCACTAGTGTCTAGCGGTGTACTCCCACTCGGCTGAAGACTAGCACCATGCTGAAGACTAGTACCATTTTCAGCGTTCACTGGATGTGGAATGTCAATATCAATTTCCCCACCCTCGCCTAAAGATGGTACGACATCTTCAACATCCTCCATCTCATAGAGGTCAAGATCTCTTTTAGCGTCACCGATATTGGGAAAGTCATTCTCAATAAAATCAACATCACGTGACTCAATCTCTGTCATTCCTCCATCCGGATGTTCACCATACATAACATAGCCTTTTGAGCTGTCAGAATATCTTATGAAGATATGCTTTCTAGCTCTCGGGCCTAGTTTCCCATGCTTATGGGAAGTACTGTGAACATATCCTGATGAGCCCCACGGGCGCAAATTCTCTAAATTGGGCTTTTCGCCTTTCCATAGCTCATAGGGGGTGGAAGGAACTGACTGTGAAGGCACTCTATTAAGTATGTAGGCAGCAGTTAAAAGTGCATCCCCCCAGAATGATATTGGGAGGTTAGCTTGCGCCATCATAGATCTAGTCATATCTAGAAGTGTTCTATTCCTTCTTTCTGCAATACCATTTTGTTGCGGAGTTCCAGGAATAGTTAGTTGTCTGCGTATCCCCTTTTCCTCACACAGTTCCTTGAACTGATCAGATAAGTACTCGCGTCCTCTGTCTGTTCGAAAAGTCTTTAGGGACTTTTCTAGCTGATTCTCAACCTCTGCTACGAAGCGCTTGAAACAATCTAGAGCTTCATAGCGGCGAGAAATCAAATAGACATAGCCATATCGCGTGTAGTCATCGATAAAAGTAAGGAAATAAGAGGCGCCATGACGTGCCTTCACATTCATTGGTCCACATATGTTTGAGTGTATTAGTTTTAATGCTTGGGTAGCTCTTTTAGCCTTACCAAAAGGCTTACGGCATGCTTTACCTACTAGGCAAGACTCACACGTAGGTAGGTTAACCTTAGCGAGTGGGCCTAGAAGGCCTTCTCGAGCTAATCTAGTCATCCTGTCACGTCCTATATGTCCAAGTCTAGCATGCCATGTTACAGAGTCAATATTTCTATTTGAATCAGCAACTAAAGAAGTAGAGGAATTGGAATCAAGCAGATCAATTTTAAATAGATTATTCCATAAAAAACCATGTCCAAAAGTAACACCATCCAAAACAATATCCAACTTATCATGTCCAAACTGAAAAATAAAACCTAAATCAAGGAGTGCTAAGACCGAGAGTAGATTATATTGGATTCCGGGTACGTAGAGCACATCATGAAGAAGTAATGTGCGCCCTGTGCTAAATGAAGTTGGTATGAACCTACTCCCGCTGCTTCTTCACAAGTGCCATTCCCCATGTATACCCTACTGGTGCCACTTGGAATCTTATGATAATCTACGAACCCCCCTCGATCTCTGGTCACATGCCTTGTTGCTCCTGTATCTGCAATCCAATCATGGAGCGAATGAGCGATTAGGACATGAGAACTCACAAAAGTATAGAGAGAGTTGGGTGGGAAAGTTACCTTCTTCGGCTCAGTGCATTCACGAGCGAAGTGTCCCAATCCTCCACAGTTGAAGCATTTTGATTTGGAAGCATTTTTCTTGCCAGCGCGCTTACCCCTGCGCTTCTTTGGTTTATCAGCCTTTGGAGCTAACTTATTAGCCCCACCCTTTTTCTGAGCCCTTTTACTCTTGGCATTGCGCTTGAACCCACTAGTCCCGCGCTCACCTCCACCTATGGAAGTTCTTGCCATGAGTGCAGTAATGCGGTTCGCCTCTTGGCGCTCCGCCTCCAGCTCCACATGTTTAGATATATCAGCAAAATTCTTGATACTATCATTATGTGTTAAAATTTGCTTCATATGGACCCAAGTTTTAGGCAGTGACCGAATCACCGCTTGAATCTGTTGTTCATCAGTGAGGATGTTCCCAGCAGCACCAAGATCTCGAATCATACCAGACATCATCCTAAGATGTTCAGTCATCGATTGCTTGGGATCTTTCCGATACACCTCGAATTTCAACACCAGGCTCCTGAGCCTAGTGGTTGATGTCCCACCGAAAGCAAATTTTAGCTGGTCCCATAATTCCTTGGCACTGGAGTATTGGAAATACTCAGCAAGAAGGTCATCATTCATGCTGCTTAACAATATATTGCGCGTGTGATGATCCTTCTTGGTCCATTCATTATAGGTTTCAAGGTCTCGGTGATATTGGGCCATGGGCCCATTTTCTGCCAATTCGGGTTGGACCATTGACTGAGTTAGATGGGGAAGCAATTCTTCCTCAGTTAACAGGAGGGTTACTCTACGTTGCCATGCGTCATAGTTTTTCCCATTAAACTTGTTATCTTTGTTCAAATCAGCGACAATTTGCTTTGAAACCATTTCTACATTAAAAAAAAAACATGCACAAAGGTTTTTTGACGTTATTATTTGCACATTTCAAAATTTTTGTTTTAAAAATCCAATTATAAACGATATTTCCCCTTTTTATAATTTTAAGACCAAAAAACTTGCTATTGCTTATTAATCAAATCCCAAATTTTGTAAATCAAGGAAAAAACTTTTATAACTGATTTTACAAACAAATATCTATTAGATGGTTCTTAAACCTATCTAAGATCATCCACAATATGTATAAATGCGCCATACAACAAAAATGCGCAAGAACCCCACGTGGGTCCAAATTAACAATGTAGAGCTCATGCTAAGATAATTCAAGTTTATGATATATAAACAAAGAAAACCATCCCTTTACAAAATAGGCTTTTCCAATACAAAACTCTTGTCCTCACATTACATTTATAGCCCAATAAAAATAGGGATGCTTTGTTTATAAACATATACAAGAACGACCTTAAACATACATCGTAAGGACACAAGCTCTATAAATTGTCAATTATTGTCCATTCATTTAAGCCAGATTAAAAAAAATTGTATTAATCACACACATCAAGCACTCATGTGGTCTTATTTTAAAATTGAATGGACTCATCCGTCACTCCACTTAAGGAGGAGGAATTAGAGGTCATAGGGTCAATCAATCACAAACAGCAGTAATTAAACGTGACCAACAATGCAATGAGCCTCTAAAAGTTGCAATAAATATAAATATGCAGCCCCTCCCATAAGCTAAGGAAGAATCATGAAAAATCCTAGATTTTTCATCAATTATACAAATAATTTTGGGTTTTAAACTTATTTAAAACCAATTCTTTAAGGACCTTTAAATTACAAAAAAAAATTTAAAGTCCACATGAAAATTTAAAATACCTGAAAAAACTTATTTTTCATTATAAAAAAAAATTCCATTATTTATGGGAGCATAGATCCAATATCAATCAATTCATTAAGTAAAATTGATTTTTGATAAAACTATTTAACAATAGTATGACAAATTCCTTAAAAAACAATATTTAAAAGGAATGAATCTACCCAGCAGTCTCACATAGCCCAAAATAGAATCCCAACCATATAATATCAATTTCAATAATTAATAAACATTTTATGATATTTTAGGCAATTAAAATAATGGCAAAAACATGATTGAATGCTTCAAAAATACCATAAATATAGGAGATAGGCATGCAACAGTCCTACAACACCCCAGCAGTGTTAAAAACACCACATATTAATTTCAAGAATTAAGAATATGCATTGGGTATTTTAAGCAATTTAAAACGCGCACATTAACGCACTTTTATGCTCTAAAATACCAAAAAACAATGGAGTAATTTCACAAGAAATTATTCTGGGTCCCACTCAGTGTCCTTAACATAGGAAAAATTAAAAATAAATTTTCCACATTTTTCCAGAATATTAAAGTAATTAAAACAGATTTAAATTATTAAAAAACTTAGTTTTAATACACAAAAACTGTTTTAATTACAAAATAAATAATTTACTTTTCCATAAAAATAATTAAAAAATATATTATGGACCGGGACCCAGAGGGGGACCCACACTCGCCGGACCCGACGTCGCCGGACCATCACTGACCGGCGAGTGGACCCCACTCTCCGGCGCGTGATTGGGGATGTTAAGTCATCTTCAACCTTTACAAACCCTGAAAAACGCAGCTTTTTGCTGCGTAACCCCCCGACTTTGCACGCTTATATCTCACTCGTTTATTATCCGTATTTAGCAAACTTTATATGGTTGGAAAGATCTCGTGGAGTACTTGATGTTTGAACCAAAAAACAGACTGATTGCACGTCTAAATCATCCAGAAAAGTGGTTCAAAGTTTGGAAAAAATTTCGGCCAAAATTTTTTCAGAAATTAGGTTTTTCGTTTTCTCCTTCTACGGAGATATTTGGGTAACGAAACTTTATGGGTAGACTCTATAGTCATATAAGAACATATTTCAATCAAAGATTTCGAAAAATATTAGGGTTAAATGGTAGACCCACTTTGAAATCGATTTTGGAAAGTTTTTGTATTCAAAACATGATCCAACAATGGTGGATCTGTTTTGGGCTCAAGATTAGGCGAACAAACGTCCTAATGGCTCTGATACCAATGTAAAATGCATACACACATGCATAAGGATCGAGTATAGGTGCGTTACCTAGCGGAATAACTCGATAGATCGGTGAAACGGCGTTGTTACGACCCCTCCTTGTAACCACGAGTTTGCTGCGTCCGTGTACCTTCACGTGCTCGTATCAGTCGCGAAGAGAGTTACTAGAACAATCTTCGATGAAGCCACGATCTAAATCCCAAGCTTCTTGGTGATTAGCTAGAGAGAGAAACCGTGTGTCTAGAGAGAGAGAGAGAGAGAGAGACTAACGTTTGTTTTTTAGAGAGAGGCTACTGATAGTATTATATCTCTTAGGTTTTCATTGTGATATATATACATATATATAGGTACATGAAAACCTATAAGGCTTGGGACTCCAAAAGCCCGTTAATTGGCGTCCTAACCAGGCCTCTTTGGACCCAGTCCAATATAATGTGGGTGCCCGTATGGCCCGACCACAATATTTATTACAGTTCTGAAAAGGGTTATATGTATGCTGTGTCTTACCTGACGTGCAGATAGGTTTTTGAGTTTTGAACTTATGAAGCTAAAGTCCAAGGACGGATCTTAATATATAACCCACCATAAATTTTTAGCCCAAGATAGCTTTTATAGTTTAGCTTACCTCAAAATAAATTCCTGGACTTCCCATCAAGTCGCAATAAAACAACTAACATTGCGCAAAGGTTCGCCCTCTCTAGTCATGAGCCAGTCTATTGAAGGACAAGGCGGTGACCCAGATTTTATTAAAAAAAAAAAAAAAAAAAACCACCGTCGAATAACGTTAATTTGTTCAGATCAAACTTGAGTATTCCACTAGTGGGCCTAGGCCCTGGATTTACCTGTTTACACCCTTGCATAGTAGTTTTCACTTGAGTTTGACCACCTAATTTAAAGTTCTCAGCTCTAATGCCCTTAAATCATTGCGGCCCAAACTACTGACCTCGCTTGAAAGCCCAATTTTTATTTTTATTTTTTAACTTTTTATTTTTTTATTTTTTTTGGTTGTGTTAAAAATCTCGCTTGAAAGCCCAAAAGTCACAACAAAAAAAAAAAGGCCAAAAGTCAACATGAATCAAAGCTCCTCAATTCAACATTGTTTTATCATTCCCATAAATAAAATCAAAATTAGGCCAATGGTTTGTGGGCTTGTGGAGGTATAACAGATTGAGATTCTGATCTTTCATTTGAATCGCTTAACTTATTTTTTGTGATAAAAACTTTTAATATTTTATCAAAAATGATACGTACACACACCAAATCACACACCGAATGATCCCCAAGGGTCTCTAAGCAAAATTTTAAAAACTCTTGTGGGATCCACACCCAAATACACCCTCAAATCCCTAACCTGGTATTTCCCTCTAAAATAACCCCAAAATCACAGTTCGCAAACACCAACATGCGAACCCCAGCTCCCTTCCCTTCCCCCCTCCCCTATTGACCCCCGCCAGAATCTAGCGCCGGATCTTCGCCAGAAGCAGGTCGCCCGTTTCCAGCAGCAAGTCGGAGCTCCCTGTCGCCGGTGGACGAAAGTGGGTAAGTCTTCTCTCTCTCTCTCTCTCTCTCTCTCTTCTCTCTTCATCTTCTCTATTTGTCTCTTGCAAACTAATCGGCTCCTCTCTCTCTCTCTCTTTGCTCTCTCTCTCTCTCTCTCTCTCTCTCTCTCTCTCTCTCTCTCTCTCTCTCTCTCCTCTCTTTGTTGAACAAGGATGACCCGTTTTGCTCTGATTCATGATTGCTCTGATTTTTACCCATTTGGATTGAAGCTAGGTTTGAAAATTACAAATTTTTATTCACACAAATTAGCTTGCAAGTTGCAGAGTTGAATAATGTTGTTCACCCCAGTCTATAACTTTCCAATTTAAGTAAATGGTCAAATTCCCCAGTGTATAAATAATGTAGTTCACAATTTTTTGTGGATAATCATATTCTTGACCCAAAAAAAGCTAATCATATTCTTCTCTAGTTTTTCATCCAAATGGTTACAATCAGTTCTTTTTAAGGTCATTACATATGAAGATCATTTTGTCAACATAACATTGATAGACTGACAGATAGAGTCGGCCAGTCAATTGACATCCAAAAAATGGCATTCCATAGCTACAACAAAATGGCAACTCTTTTATTGATACAAAGTTTCTCCAGTACAAGCAAACATAATAGCCGAAAATAGCATTAGCTATTTTTGTATTTCTCATTGAAAAATAGACCCAACCCTAGAAATGGTGACCAAAGAATAATCCTATGAACTAGATCCTTGTTACAAACTTAATAATATAAATAATCAGGTCATCTTTGCCACTGAAGGCAGAGATTTGAGAAGCGATAGAGATGGCTTCCGAACAGTATGATTTAGCAGTATCACAAGTGTTAAAAGAGTTAAAGCTCCACCCTGACGTGCAGTGCCCAATGAAACAAGAAAATAGGATAGTAGTGTTGATATCCCCAAAGTGACCTGCAATTAGAAACAAATACCTGAGAGCAGCCATGCCCAAAATGCTTCCAATTAAAGACCGTATGGCTGGATGGATGTCAAGTTTTCTTGTTGACCACTATAACCCACTAAGTGAAACTAAGGTTGCGGTTGCAAGAATACAATGGTCAAGCTGTGACCATTTTAAATATATATATTATTAACTCCTTGTCTTGAACTTACCTAGAATATCATACAAACTGAAACCGAAAAAATCAACAAAATTTGAAAAATAAACTCGCAATCTTCAAGAAGCTCAATAAACGATAATATATAGGATATATAGGAAAGCATACTTAATGCCAAACGTTTTAAACAAGCTTCAATGCCAAAGAATGCAGATGAAACCAAAGTTGCAGAACACATTACAAAATTACATGGAATTAGAAACCCAGCCTCTAGCAAAGTTTGGCAAAAATAAGTTCCACAACCAATCCCATGGTAAGAGATTAACTCCCTTGTTGAACAAAGGAAGCACTATTGCAACAGTTGGTTAATTCCACAATGTTGCTTGTAGTGGTGGTTTCAAGATGCCAAGTCATCTTACCCACCTCCCATTATCTTTTCCATACAAATCTCAATAGCCATATAGAATGGGGTGGGAAGGAAGCACAATGACAACCAGCAGTTATTAGAATATTTTTAAAAAGAAACAAGAAAATTACATCAGTATGCAGTCACATTTAATTAATGGAAGTAGGAAGAAAGGGTAAAAGAATAATTTTCTTATTTCCCTATTTCAACTGTCAGGATCCAAAATACAGAAAAATAATGTTCAAGAAATTCATTCATTGAGACTAAAGTAATTTCTTCAAATTTGGAGAATTTTTAGGAAACAAAAGGGTCACAGAGGAACAGTAAAAATATCTCCCCTTCAGCAATTGCAATGCCTTAAAATCTTTTATCTTCTTTATTTTTTCATGTTTAACTACTCCCTTTCTTTATCTTTTCCCTTTTCTGCCAAACCAACTCAATCTAAGTAAGTAGAGTATTGATCCATTCATTTTCTTAACCAAGAAAATCAATCATCTAAATTATATGCAGCCAATAATTTGGAAAGATTACTTGCACTGTTGATGTATTTTCAAAGAAGTTGCAGAAAAATGGCTTCATACTAAAAATATCATCTGGAATCCATGTATCACCCATCTTTGGAAAAGTGTTAAATGCATGGCCCTAACAATACAGAGTACAATCAAACTTCGCAAAATTATTCTACAGAAGTTTGTAATTTATAAAGATACGAAGCTTGACATAGAAAAAAAGTCACATACAGCATCATTCCTTGCAACAAATGCTCTTGAGAGGAGCCGATTAGATTGCAAGAGATAGAGAGAGAAGATGAAGAAATGGGAGGGAGGGAGAGAGAAAAAGAGAGAGAGAGAGAGAGAGAGAGAGAGAGAGAGAGAGAGAAGACTTACCCACTTTCGTCCACCGGCGACGGGGAGCTCCGACCTACTGCTGGAAATGGCGACCTGCTTCTGGCGACGATCCGGCGCTAGATTCCGGCAGGGGTCGACAGGAGGGGAGGGGAGGGGAGGAGAAGGGAGGGAAATGAGCTGGGGTTCACAGAGTCGGAGGCTGGGTTCTGCGAGCTGTGATTTGGGGGGGTGTGGTTATTTTGGAGGAAAATACCAGGTTAGGGATTTAAGGGTGTATTTGGGTGTGGGCCCCACAAAAGTTTTTAAAATTTTGCTTAGAGACCCTTGAGGGTCATTCAGTGTGGTTTGGTGTGTGTATATATATCATTTTTGATATTTTATTATCGTCCTTTCAAGTTCAAAATGAGTGATGTGTTGGGAGTATGCCCTCAAACCAGTTAGTTTGACTATGGAAAATCATAATACATTAATGTAAGTCATTTCATGAGATGAATGGTTAAGCTGCTATCCTTAAACATCGTTGTATATAATTCATATGTGTAATGGGAGATGTGATTTACTATTCCATATTGTTTTAAATAAGTCACAGTGGATGATAAGACCGGATAACTTATCAGGTATACAATGTAGCATGATTAACTTCTATATGATAGAGTGATGAATCTCATTCACAAGAGTAGTTGACTCTAAGTTAATATGCTAGTGCATAAGTTGCATTGAAAGACTGTAAGTAAAACCTATTGACAAGAAAATCTGTCACAGTTAATAGAAACTCAAACTTGTATAAGATACATGTCCTTAATCTTGATATAGTAATGGACACAAGTCGTATGCATGGTTGCTTTGAGTTACCAATCAGTAAGGTTTTCAAGATCAACACTTAGGTATCTTGGGTGATCAAGTTTATGGTATTGGGAACATATATTATCAAGATGGAATCTACCCTCTTGTAAAGAGCAGTTCTTTATAACAGAGTAAGTATTCCCTTGAGAATGTCACTGTTTGATTACTGAGAGCTGCACAGCCATGTCAACAAGTTGTTTTAGACAGGTTTGGTAATTTTGAGCGGTGACTGATACTCGAGGAATATAAGACGTATTTATTAATTTGGTAGACGGTATTATTATTCGTACATCCCAATGATAAATATGAATACTGGAAAGGTAGATGGACATTAGTGTCATATTATACAAGACTAGGAATCGCTAATGAAAGTGTGGTTTTATTCTTATGCACTGGAGTGCAATTATCATTGTATAGTGGAGTTAATGATAATTGATTAATTATTATTCCTTAGTTAAGAGTTTAACTAGATGGAATTAATAGTTAGTTGGAGCCAGTAACTAAGAACCTAGGGGTATCACTCTTAGCTCGAAGGAATGTTTGGATGCAAAGAAGAAAAAGAGAAAGGGTACCAGAAACCAGTTTCTAGGACAAACCGGTTACTGGGTAAAGGTTCCAGGAACCAGTTTGTAGGATAAACCTATTTCTGGTAAGTCGGTTCTGAAATCTTATAAATAGAGGGGCTGCGAGCAGAATTAAAAAGTTGCGTATTTTTATATTCTAAACTCCCTAGATCTATTTCCAAGCTTCCCTAGACCTCCTAGCTTTCTCCTAGAAGGGTTTCCACCAAACCCTAGCCTCCATGATCATTCAAGAGACATAGGAGTGAAGATCGCTAGCCTCGGACAACGCTCACTAAAAGATCCTCGAACTGCTCAGTACTAATCGAAAGTTGCTGAATTTTGGACACGACGAAACTGACGTCAAGACGAAGCTACTGTCAAAATTTCAAGTCAATCGGAGATCGTTTAGTCCTGCTGACGGACGCATCTTTGTCGAATGAAGGTTATTAGGATTGAATCATCACAAGAATTGTAGAAGAGTTCTCGAAACGATTCAACAAATCACAAAGGTATATCTAACCATTTATATATATATATATAAGTGTGTATATATATATATATGTATGTGTATATATATTGCGTGTAATATAAACGAGAAGTAGATCTAAATTTTAAACTATATCTTCCCTTTTGCTACGCACTGGAACTGGTTTTTCCAACAACTGGTATCAGAGCCATCTCATTTAAATTATAGGATTATGGATTCATGATGAACTAGGGTTGTAGTTATTTCAAAATCTTTTAAAAGAAAATAGTTTTTCAATATAAAGATTAATTGGTGCTTTGAAAACTATCAATTTTTTTTAATTATGTTTTAGATCTGATCACTTTTTAGACTGATTAGATGCTGTAGAAAGCGTTTTCGTGCTGATTAAAGCTGTAATCCCGAAGTTGTTCAGATTAGATCTGAACAGGTACTAGAAACCGGTTTATAGGACAAACCGGTTACTGGGAAGGGGTCCAGAAATTAATTTGTCCCACAAACCGGTTTTTGGGTAACAGATTTTGTTTTTTGTACAAAATTGTGTTTTAGTTGTAAAATTGTTTTAAAACATAAATTATTTTATAAAGTAAAAATAGTTTTTACATTTTAAGTTTTTAGAAAGCAAGTTTAAGTGCACGAATTTGGTTTTCTAAAAAACCCTAGATATTGTTTGACGATGTGTATCATCATGAAAGCACGAGTGAATTTGATTCATGTATGCTTGCAATTCCGTAATATTTTTACATACATGAGTTGTGATTAATTGCATGCTATATTAGAGATAGGACATGTGATTGAATGAATGGTTGTATGTCATATGTTGTGATTGTATGTCAACTAACCTCTTAAGCAGGAAACTTTATCTCTCATGGAAAAATTAGACATATTGTTTAAATTGTTTAAATTTAATTCATTTAGTATTTGTTTGTGGCATTGTAAAGGGCATTATAGTTCCAGTCCTATGCAAAGGAGAACTATAATGGTTTCCCTAGCCAATTTAGTTATTTACATTTCCTAGATACTTTGTCCATCTCTTCGGAGGTATAGGATTTTGTAAATGTATCCTTTGGAGGAGCCGCAAGATGGAGCCATAAAGATGGAACCATGAAGCTTGGAGTCATGAGGATGGAGCCATGAAGCTTGAAACCCAAGAAATGCAACTATGAAGATAGTGCCATGAGAGAGAAGGGCTTGAATGATTGAGCTTGTTTAATTATTTATTTAATTTTGGCATGATCATTGCTTATGCATGTTTTATATATGTTTGATATATTGTTTGTGATGCATGAGCAAAACCATTAGTATGCAAAAACTAGTTTTCTTTGAAAGATAAAAATGGATAAAATGTTCACCAATATTATCATGGATAAAGAAAGATTATTTTGACACATTAATAAATATTAGATATTTATGGAAATGTATAAACTATGGTTTCAAAATAAAAATAAAAAAAAATCCCATTAGTTATTTGTAAGATGAAAATTACTCTGTGCCACAAATTTATTTGTGATCATTCCCTTCAGAGGGTATTTTTCATCAGTTACAAATGGGTAAACTATTATAAAAATTCTAGTGGGAGAGGGACTTATATTTGGTATAATCCCACAGTCTTCCATCACTGGTTCATTGTAAGGTAGATAGAATACTGCGAGTCACAGATTTATCTGTGATCACTCCCTTTAGACAGTATTATATTCACTGGTTACTAAATATGAATTTCCCAAGGATAGAATTAGTGAGACGTTATAGCGGGTGACCTCTCCTCGGAGGAGTTACTCGAAGCGGTTGTCATTGAGTTCTATGTTGGTGCACACTAGACTAATAATTTGAATAAGAGTCTCACCTTGAAGTTTTATTGAAGTTAATTAGAGACTATAAGTTCAGGATTCATAGACTATTTTGCAAGAGTTTGCATATCAGATAGTCATGATGGGTGTTTTCCCAATCAAGCTATAGGGTTCTGATCTCCCCTCGGAGGCTAAATTTTATGGTTTGATATTCTGAAGACGATTAATGTTTTGGTTAAGGGAATTCCAATGTATCATTTAAATTGTCAAGTTTATGATTTCCAATTCTTGATTTCGTTGTATGTGTTTTACATTTCAGATTTCATGATGTCTAATCCACTTGCTACAACTTTATTTCAGAATAAGTTAATTGGAAATAATTATGTTGAATGGTTGCTTGACTTAAATGAGTTATTAACCGCTGAGGGATATAAGTATGTTCTTACCATTCCCTGTCCGTCACCTCCAGACTGTGACACCCCAACAATCTTTGCTGATCAATATTGGCGGTAGTTAAAAGTTGATGGGAAGGCTCGCTAGTACATATTGGACTCTATGTCTGATATGTTGAAGAAGCAACATCTAGCTTTTAGTACTGCCGATGCCATTATGTTGAACCTCGAAGAAATGTTTTGGGGAACAGAGCCGAAATGCAATGTTGAAAGCCTTACAGCTAGTCATGGACACCAAAATATCGAAAAGAACTTCAGTCAGAGAGCATGTTTTTAAAATGATCACTTATTTTAAAGTATTGGAAGTTCTGGCTGCCGATATTGATGTTGAGACTCAAGTTGACATGATCTTGTATTCGTTGTCTGCATCATTCACTCAATTGAAATTATATTTCAAAATGAATAAAAAGTTTTTTTTCAACGAGTGAATTGATGAGCTCTCTTGAGGCAATGGAGGAGATAATCAAAGCAGAGTCAAATGTTGGGAACATTGAAAAGGCTTCATCTTCTGAGACTAAACCTAAGGGCATAAGTTTGAAGAAGATGAAGCAAGGTTTTGAGATGGGTGAGCCCAAACCAACTGTTGGTAAGAAGGCGGGAAAAGGAAAGGGAAAGGCTGATGCCAAGCCAAAATGAAAATGTTTCCATTGCGGCATCAAGGGGCATTGAAAAAGGAACTGTTTCGAATACTTGGCTACCAAAGTACAAGGTACGATCAAATCATAGGTAATTGAAGTAAGTTGTCATATGGATACTTCAAATACTTGATGCATCGATTCTGAAGTTTCTGACCATATCTGTAATTGTTGCAGGTGTTCAGATAATGCAATGATTAGAGGATCAAAATTGTTTTTGGGATCTGATGCAAGAAGTTGCGATTAGATTAGTAGTTTTATTTGTAATAAAACTTTGAAGTTATCATACTTGATTTCAGCTTTGAATTAAAGAATAATAGTTATTCCTTTGATTTTAGTACGTAAATGGTTGATAAAAGAATATGTTCTTTTATGTGTGTCTGATAACTTTTCAAGCAAGTATGTTATTGTTTATTTCGGTTTCTCGTAAATTATCTAACGTAGTATTTCAAATGACTCACTGGTGTTTTGCAATCTAAAAGATAGTACCTTTAAACTAATCCTATAAGCCATTGGCGTGTTAGATTATATTAATCTAAATAGGATAGAGAGGGAGTAAATGATATGATCCTAAACTCATTTGGTTATAGAAACCACTGCCTATCTGTCGATCGTATTTATGGGGTATACAATCATGAGATCTTTTCTGTAAAAGATCACATAGCCAAAGACTTAGTAGAATTAGGGCATACTGATGTATGCGGATCAATAAACATTAGAGTTAGAAATAGTTATGACTATTTCAGATACTAATATAGATTTATCTAATGCACCGTAAGCCTCGATACTTTGGAGAAATTCAAAGAATTTTGGAATATAGAGCTATTGGTAAAGAATATCATTACCTTTTGATTCGATCAAAATGGTAAGCATCTATCTAATGAGTTTATTATCCATATGAGACAATAATACGATTCTTTCTCAGTTTCCTACACCAAGCGTGAATTCGCGGAATGGTGTAGCGGAAAGAAGGAATTTGTTTTCTTTTAGATATGACTTGGTCATGAGATGAGCTGTTTGAAGTTACTGCTACTTTTGATATTTCTTTTTGGAAACTACAATGTGTATTCTTAATCTTAATCGAAGCAAATCTATCCTATATGCAACTTCAAAGTTGTGGAAAGGATGCAAATCCTGTTTCACAGAAACTTTGAATAACGTTGTCTAGTATTCGTGCGCAAGGGAAAGATGAATGGTTTGGAATTAAGATTGAAAGTATGATACTTTTGTAGGGTATCCAAAGAGGAAGATAATTCTTGAGAAAGAAGGAATAAAGGTATTAGTCTCTCAAAGTAATTTATAAATTATTCAAACTAGAATTTACTACGCCTTTATCTATTCATGCACTATTACCTCATTGTAGTGGGAGGATTGTTAGCTAAGCTGATAGATTCTTTGAATCTGATTCTTCTAATTACAAATGGGCAATGTCCGATGGAGATTCAGAGTATTGAACCATGAATGTTGAAGTTAGAGAGTTTGTACTCCAATCATGTCCGATTTTTTAGTAAATACTTTTGCCTATGGGGTGTATAAGTATTTACAAAAGGAAAAGAGGACGATATCAGCAGGTAAAGCAAGGCTATTGTAGCTATGCTTGATTCCATTAGAATCTTCTTCTCCAATGCTGTAAAGCTCAATTCTGAGATTTTGTAGATAGATGTCAAGATAACTTTTGTGAAAGATAATTTTGACCTAGACATCTGCATACAGCAACAGGATAGTTTTGTGGTTAATGGTGAGGAAGTTGTGATATATGAGTTGCATAAGTCTGTTGACTTAATCAAACATACAAAGATAAGAACATCTGATTTTGACCTAGTGGTCAAAATATTTTAGATTCGTCTAAAATAAGGATGTGTCTTGTGTTTACAAGATGTTTCTTGTAAAGGAAGCGTGGTGGTAATTATAGTTTCTAAATGTTGATGATATCTTTTATCATTGAGAATGATGAAGGTGTGTTGTCAATAGTTGAGGTTAAGTTATTCGGTATACTTGATATTTGTAATCTAGGAGAGACAAGCTATATTCTATGAATTGTGCTCATTCGAGATTGTAAAGTTGAAGATAATGAGATTATCTCCGACTTCTAATATTGGTAAGTTACTAACCAGTTTTGATGTAAGAAATTTCTAGATAGGGTTCTTACCCTTCTTGGACTTGTCCTAACATTCTCTTAGGTCTAGTGTCTTAAGACGCAAGGTGATAGAGGTCGTATGGAAGGTATACCATATGCTTTAGCTGTAGGCAGCTTCATGTATATGACATTAGTACTGGACATCTGTTATACCATTAGGGTTGTTTGACAGATATCCAAACTATGTTCAGTTTGATGGACAGCCGTAGACCATATTCTCAAGGACTTGAGAAGAACTAGAGGGTATAAGCTGGCTATGGTGTTTTGACTAAGTTCGAATTAGCCGTGCAAAATTCTGATTTTCTTATCAGATTTGGATTTTGAGTAGGTCAAAATCTGGTTGTGTCTTGTGACTTCTTTTGTTTGGGACATAGTACAACATGAAGATGTTGAGAGTATTATAGATCGAGTCAACCGATGATATGGAAGATCCCTTTATAAAACCTTACTAGCTAAGGTCTTTCGATAAGTCACATAGACATTATTTGGTGTTAGAAGTAATGCTAAATGGTTGTGAGTGCAAGTGGGAGTTTGTTGAGAGTATGCCCTCAAACCAGTTAGTTTGACTATGGAAAATCATAATACATTAATGTATGTTGTTTCATGAGATGAATGGATAGGCTGTTATCCTTCAACATCATTGTATGTAATTCATATGTGTATGAGATTACACATGGGAGATGTGATTTACAATTCCTTGTTGTTTCAAATAAGTCACAGTGGATGATAAGACCAGATAACTTATCAGGTATACACTGTAGCATGACTAACTTCTATATGATAGAGTGATGAATCTCATTCACAAGAGTAGTTGACTCTAAGTTAATGTGCTAGTGCATGAGTTGTATTGACGGACTGCGAGTAAAACCTATTGAAAAGAAAATCTGTCACAGTTACTCAAACTTGTATAAGATGCATGTCCTTAATCCTGAGATAGTAATGGACACAAGTCGTATGCTTGGTTGCTTTGAATTACCAATCAGTGAGGTATTCAAGATCAACACTTGGGTATCTTGGGTGATCAAGTTTATGGTATTGGGAACATATATTATCAAGATGGAATCTACCCTCTTGTAAAGAGCAGTTCTTTATAACAGAGTAAGTATTCCCTTGAGAATGTCACTGGTTGATTACTGAGAGCTGCGCAGCCATGTCAACAAGTTGTTGTAGACATGTTTGGTAATTTATGAGTGGTGACTGATACTCGAGGAATATAAGTTGTATTTATCAATTGGGTAGACATTAGTGTCATATTATACAAGACTAGGAATCGCTAATAAAAGTGTGATTTTATTCTTATGCACTGGAGTGCAATTATCATTTTATAGTGGAGTTAATGATAATTGATTAATTATCATTCCTTAGTTAAGAGTTTAACTAGATGGAATTAATAGTTAGTCGGAGCCAGTAACTAAGAACCAAGGGGTCCCACTCTTAGCTCAAAGGAATGTTTGGATGCAAAGGAGAAAAAGAAAAAGGGTACCAGAAACCGGTTTCTGGGACAAACCGGTTACTGGTTAAAGGTTCCAGAAACCGGTTCGTCTACAAACCGATTTTTGGGGACAGTACAAACCGGTTTCTGGTAAGTCGGTTCTGAAATCTTATAAATAGAGGGACTGCGGGCAGAATTAAAAAGTTGCGTATTTTCATATTCTAAATGCCCTAGATCTATTTCTAAGCTTCCCTAGACCTCCTAGCTTTCTCCTAGAAGGGTTTCCACCAAACCCTAGCCTCCATGATCATTCAAGAGACATAGGAGTGAAAATCGCTAGCCTCAGACAACGCTCACTAAAAGATATTCAGACTGCTCAGTACTGATCGAAGGTTGCTGAATTTTGGACACGACGAAGCTGACGTCGAGATGAATGTCACAACCCGATTTTTCGGACAACCAAATATTAAATCCAGAGCATGTATCCAGACTAATATTTAATTTCCAAAACCCTGAGAGTGACACCCTCACACAGGCTAACAGATAATTTATTTGAAAATAGAATTTAATACTCATTAAATAAGGACATGTGATCTTGTGTTTAAAGAAAAACTCTTTATTATTAAACATGTATTCCCAAACATCCATTTCATTGTAAAAGAAATAAAGTTCCATTATAAATATTATATCACTTTTCAATTTAAAAAAAAAAACATCATTTTCATAAATAAAATGTCCACCAAACACTAAAAATTTTCCAAACACATGTCTTACATAGGCACACTCATATAACATTGCTAACGGGAAAAATAATTAAAATAATTATTTACATAGAAATTTTAGGGTTGTTACATTCTACCCTCCTTAAAGAAATTTTGTCCCGAAATTTGAAGCAACGTTATATATACAAAACAATTATGAATAAAAATTAAGCACGCAATTTCATACAAAATTGTGATTACGTTTTAATTCTCAACCATACGAGACTTAGTACGTCGAGCGAATAATCCAAACAAGGAAACCCTCATATATATACCTTATTCTCGTATAGCCAATCGTCAAACGTTA
This sequence comes from Hydrangea macrophylla, assembly GCA_033977485.1. NCBI lineage: Eukaryota > Viridiplantae > Streptophyta > Magnoliopsida > Cornales > Hydrangeaceae > Hydrangea > Hydrangea macrophylla. The sequence goes on from CM066983.1 coordinate 114,639,106, forward strand.
ATAGATATTCCAAAACACAGAGATTGATGCAAACCATGTGAATACGAACTATGCATGTAACATTCTCACATTTAATCAATGATTTAACTACATGCTCATGTTTACCTCTTACCATGTCCCGAACTTCTACTACTCAAAATACCCAATACTTACAACTCAAATGTATAGCTTCAAGATCTTTCAGAACCTTTCACTATGAATAAGAATACCCGTCCAAATTAATAAGCTGTTGTAGATATAAGAAAACCTCTGGCTCAATATACACTCCCGAAAAATAATAAAGCATAGAAATTCCATTTTGAGAGATACGATAGATGCAGCAATAGAATATCAGCCGATAATACCAGCTTCATAATAAGAAATCCAAAACACCCGTTGATAGATAAGAAATCCCAGAATACCAATAGTAATGGAATCCGCTTCAGAAAACCATAATAATCAATAGAGATGAGAAGGCTAGAAAACCAGTTGATAACATAAGAAATCCAAAAATCCAATCCTTGCCTCCAATTGCCGTACAAAATTTCTCAAGTCCATCGTATTCACCCACATAACTATTCCATAAACGAAAATAGAACTCCCCTCAATACAACCCCAATATACCAATACAAGATACATGCACTAACATGCAAATTTAACCATTATCCTATATGCTCATACTTGGTCTCAAAAATAACATGCAGTTAATACCAAGCAAGGAAGCAAATCAATATGTACGAGCATACGGTTCACAAACTACTACTAAGATATAAAGACATTATTCACATTACAAAGCACATAGCAACAAAAAACACGTAGTAGCACATACTCCCAATCCCAAAGAAATTCGCAAACCTAAAGCTCTGACAAGCCCATAAACCACGATCTGAGAATCACTTAGACTAGCTAAGATAACCTTAAGCTCTGATACCAAACTGTCACACCCCGATTTTTCGGACAACCAAATATTAAATCCAGAGCATGTATCCAGACTAATATTTAATTTCCAAAACCCTGAGAGTGACACCCTCACACAGGCTAACAGATAATTTATTTGAAAATAGAATTTAATACTCATTAAATAAGGACATGTGATCTTGTGTTTAAAGAAAAACTCTTTATTATTAAACATGTATTCCCAAACATCCATTTCATTGTAAAAGAAATAAAGTTCCATTATAAATATTATATCACTTTTCAATTTAAAAAAAAATCATTTTCATAAATCAAATGTCCACCAAACACTAAAAATTTTCCAAACACATGTCTTACATAGGCACACTCATATAACATTGCTAACGGGAAAAATAATTAAAATAATTATTTACATAGAAATTTTAGGGTTGTTACAATGAAGCTGCTGTCAAAAATTCAAGTCAATCGAAGATCGTTTAATCCTCCTGACGGACGCATCTTTGTCGGATGAAGGTTATTAGGATTGAATCATCACAGGAATCGTAGAAGAGTTCTCGAAACGATTCAACAAATCACAAAGGTATATCTAATCGTTTATATATATAAGTGTATATATATATGTATGTGTATGTATATATATTGCGTGTAATATAAACGAGAAGTAGATCTAAATTTTTGAACTGTATATTCCCTTCCACTGTGCACTGGAACCAGTTTTTCCAACATGATGCTATTGGCACTCCATTTTTGAAATAAGGCACTCTATAGTACCACTCTAAAAACATGTGGTACCATGCATATCATGCATTAGATGTATAGTACCACATATTCTGAGAGTAATATCATATAATAGACTGTCAACAACAATTTGCAATTTTTTAATGTTTTTGTGGGGTCTTCTGTTGGACCCACAAACATCATAACTAGAGGCGTTCACAAGTGGCAGCATGGCTAAACATAGAGACAAACTAACAAATGTTGGCCGGCCATTGCTTCTGTAAGAATGATAAGGTTGGATTGACAAAACCAAAGGGAGATGCGTTGGGACAAGTTGGTCTTTAAATATAGTTGGATTTCATGTTCTCAAACATGATACAGATTTGAAGATAATAAATATTAATGAGTTTCTCTGAGTTTTGGCAGTGCTGTTAATTTGATCCTTGTTGTCATGGTTGAGGAGAACCAAGAAACCAAGCTTCCTCAAGAACAAACTGGTGAACCAACTATTTTCCCTCCTAGTAAGTTTTTTCCTTTGCAAATCATGCAGTATTGTTAATTGGGAATTTTAGTCAAAAGTTGTTTAAAATAATTTTTTAAGTATTAGGTCCAACTCATTTTTTATTTTAGTGAAAAGTTCACATATTATAAAAATTGTGTTAAATTTCACATAACTGTGTAAAAAATTTGCACTTGTTATATGAAATTTCACATACTTTTTTATGTGAAATTTCACATAATTTTTAAAATATAGGGATTTGATCCAATTAGTTTTCACTAGTCATGGGATTTTGACCAAAATAAAGAAAAAAAATGGATCATCCCTTAAACTTAATACGTCTAAAATGATGGAGATTTTACTAAATTTCTATTGTTAATTTCCATGATTATGTAGATAAGGATGGATTAACATAGTCATGATTATACTAGAGGGTTCACAATCAAATCTGTTTTCTTGCACCATGCAGACAAATTAAGCTAGGCTTATTAGTCCCTTGCAATGAATTAATTCCAAGTAACCTATGGGTTATGGCAGGAAGGATAGAATCTCCTATAAAATTAAAATGATCTATTCAAATTTAGGTGACAACCGACCATGCAATAAATCTTTAAATCGCGTGGTTTGTAGGTGATTACCCGTATGGGTTTACTCGTCATCCAAACAAAAAGAAAAAAAAAAAAGAAAAGAAATGTTTTATAACTTGTATTAATGTAAAAAAATTCTTCAAAGAGTGATCTAGCTAGCTATTTATGGTATACAGGGTCATTGGAGCATATGTCTGGGTCAAACACGAATCCAAAGACAACATGGCCGGAGCTGGAAGGGCTTACGGCAGAAGAAGCAGAGAAGAAGATAAAGGAAGATATGCCGAGAGTTCGGACTCAAGTAGTTCCACAAGATAGCTTTGTTACCATGGATTTCAATCAACAAAGGGTCCGAATTTTCGTTGACTCCTCTGGAAAAGTTGCCAGGACCCCAAGAATTGGCTAGATTTGTACTCCGTGTTCTGTTCACCAAATAAAAAGTACTACTGCAGGCAAAAGACTTGATTGATTATGTACTAACAAAAAGAGGAGACCAATTTTATTACTGTAACAGACTTTCCTATTGAATCATATGACTGATCCTCCTACTTTTATTTGTGTTATTTGACTGATTCCAGAATGAAAATCTCAGCTGAGAAGTCGTTGACGTAGAATTATTGACTTGTAGTAATAAATTCGCATCACAAAGAGATGGGCTGTCCTCATGGCTTCTTAGTCCTGGTGCTAAAGTTTAGAAGAAGAAAATAGACCAGTTCTTACACTTAACCCGAAAATTGGGGGATTCCAAGATTTAAATATTTCTTAGTAGATGCCTTTCTGTGCTTGATCTTCATCTTGCAACCTAAAAAAAAAAAAAAAAATTTAAGTTTTTAAACTATATGTATTTAGTGTACTGTTTTTTAGGGAAAGAAAGATCCCTACCTCCCCTTCAACGCTATGAAAATACAAAAAAAAAAAAAAAAAAAATTATGAAATGATATAAGGCTTTTATAAATCCATGCATCTTTTCCTCATGACTAAGCCTAATCCAAAATTAAATTCCCCATCTCACAGGGCTGAGTCTTGTTTGCTGTTCGATCTCACATTTGGAAAGGAGACCGCCTGTTTTCCTTAGAATGTTGTTTTTTTAATATGATCCGGTCGTCGACATAGGCAGTGTACCAGTCGTACACTATGGAGCAAAGTGTAGCATACTTAAATTCTTTCCTTATACTTGCCAATTAGTTAGAAACAATTTGATAGTTATGACATGTTAAAAGTTCGATGGGGGAGAAGTTGCTTAGATTATTATATCTATAATTATTTATAAGTGCACCGATTCCCTTAAGTGTTTTGAACTTTATCAATCGGTGCATTTTTGCTTAAGCGATTTCTTTTAGAGTTTTAATAAGTTTGGTATACCACTTTTTTTTTTGGTCCGTCCACAAGAGTATTACTTTATTTTGTTTTGTATCTTCGAGGTTTTTTTCCACCTTTTTTTTGGACTTACGTTTTACATAGGACTCCAAAATATAGCAAAATTAAGTTCCTATAATCATGTTGTTGTTATCCTTGCTATTGTTTAGCAACAGCTCCTCATCATATTGCAGGACTCTAAAGTATTCTAAATGTAAGTGTTCCTATTAGTTTCTTTTTCTTTTTTAATTCTTTTCCCTTTTGGTGTCTGCATGGATAAGCAAATATTACTTCAAGTCCTATAAGGATTTCGTGTAAAGCTAATCTTTTAAGTATCATCAAGGAATCCTACGTTTGTGTGTTTTTTGAATTTTTTTTTAAGCTATTCCGATTTGGTTAGGATTTTGGTAAAGCTTTGTATTATGATTAGGTCTTTCTGGATTTATTTTCCTACTCTTTTTTTTTTTTTTGATTGGATGAATAGAATCCATTAGATATTTGGTATAGCTTGGATCATCTTTTTGGATAGATATCAATAAGGAAGTATAAGACTTTAAGCTGACTAAAAGAAATATCCTTCTTAATATAAGTCTTTGGGTAATACTGGGGACACAAAAGGACATAAAGAGATGTTCATAAAGTGATGTGGCATCCCATGTGACACTTTTTTTTCCTATGAAAATTAATTTTAGGGCTATAATTTGTTGATTACAAAGAAAGATCACTATAGCGGATTGGCACAATTTTGTTATTTCTATGAAAGAAATGCTATGCAAATTAAAACACCAAATTAGTTCCCAAATGCTTTGTTATGCGTGTGACTTATTTTTTTCAAAATTTCTATAAAAAGACGGAAACAAAGTTGACATTCAAATGTATGAAGCGTATCTTTACTCAAACAAGAATGACTTGAATTTTTTTAATGTTCATATATTTTCTTACTTCTAAATGCTTGTATTGGTTCCTTTTGGAATCTGAAATTAAAAAAAAATAAAAAAATAAAAAAAAAAAACAATGACTTGAATTTTAAGTTTAATTTTTCGTTTTTTGTTTGTTTTTTTTGTTTTTTTTTTTTAATGTAGTCCATATGCTATGGGTTGATAGGTTACTAAATGCTTTGTCACACCGATCACTATCACAAAATGTGATACAAGTGACCATAATGACTGATACATACATTTTTGCTGTAAACAAATCTTATTAGTGTTGGGGTATGTCATAGTAATTACTAATTAGCGTTGGGGTATCTCATAGTGAAAAATATGGACGAATGGATATGCACCGTAAAATATTGAGCTAGAGCTCAATTCGAACTCTATTTCGACTACTTTAAGTTTTGATTTTCTATTTACATGCTAACTCTATAACTTAATTGAGTATTCTGCTTTAGCAGACTTATAATTACTCCCTCCGTCCCTTTTTTTGAGTCCATCTTTGAGAACTCAACTTATTAAGGGGACAAAAAGAATCTACACCTACTTTCCACAATTGCCCCTAATCATTGAAATAACTTTTTTAGTTTTGTCTTGGTGTAGATTTCAAGGAAGGGTAGTTTTGGAAAGTAAGTAAAAATTGTATGCCAATTTAGGAAAGTGGACACTAATTTTAGGACATCCCAAAATAGAATATAGGACTCAAAAAAAGGGACGGAGGGAGTACTATTAATATTTTCATTCTTTACAATTAGTCTAATTGTTATTATTATTATTACTTAAGTTCTACCAAAAAGCAAAAAGTCAATTTTGTCATTAAGTTTGAATGACTTGGCTCTGTTTGGTTCATAAATGTAATCTTAGACCACTGACTCAAAGGTAAGTTGTGTTGTCGATTAAATGAGTTCTTCGTAATCTGCTACTTGGCTACATTAGTAAAAAATGAACTATACACATATAGTTTGGCTTGTAGGTTGTGCTATAGGTCGGGAAATTTAGCTATCTATTAGAACTACAACAATCATTAATTGTTGCAAATAGTTGAATTTCACATGTTGATGACTAGGGGTGGGCAATCAAGTAGTTCGGATTCGAACAAGAAACTTCGAGTTCGGGTTGGCAATTATGGTACCGAAAAACTGAACTGAAAAAAAGTTCGAAAGTTCAGTTCGGTTTCCGAAATGAAGTTCGGGTTCGATTCGGAATTTCGGGTTAAACTTGGGCCGAAGTTTTTTTTTTTTTTTTTGATAGGTAGGGGGAGAGGGGCAGCCAGTATAGCTAGCAACAAATACAATTTTATTTTATTAAAATTGTTTTTCAATTAATTTGTATTGAATAGTGATTGAAAATTCACAAAAAAGTACTTAGTATTTGCAAATTTGTAATTGGACAAAAAAATTGCAATGATCTTGGCTTAAACGATTTTTTTTTCCTGGTAACAAATTTGCAGTGTCATTATCAATGTCAATATTTTCGATGTTCCCACTTTCATTCAACATAGTTGTTTTAAACAATCCAATTCAATAACTATTTTAATTTTTTTTAACATTTAAACCATATTAACTATTAAAAATTGATACGTTTAATTACATTTAAGTAAAAGTTTTGCTCCTTAAATTGATACCTAATCCTAATTGAAATTCAATCAATTTAGTTTTATTTAATCCTAATTCAAATACAACTTTATTTTATTAAAATTGTTTTTTCAATTTAATTTGCATTGAATAGTGATTAAAAATTCCCAAAAAAGTACTTACTATTGAAAATTTGTAATTGGACAAAAAAAATTGCAATGATCTTGGCTTTATCGATTCCTCTTCTTTTTTTTCTTTTTTTCTTTTCTTTCCTTTTTTTTCGGTAACAAATTTGCAGTGACATTATCAATGTCAATATTTTTTATATTCCCACTTTCATTCGACATAGTTGTTTTAAACAATCCAAGTCAATAGCTATTTTAATTTTTTAACATGTAAACCATATTAACTATTACAATTTGATATGTTTAGTTACATTTAAGTAAACGTTTTGCTCCTTAAATTGATACCTAATCTTAATTGAAATTCAGTCAATTTAGTTTTATTTAGCCTGATGGTAAAGTATTCTCATTCGCACAATTATTAAATTTCAAAATTTTAAATATCTATTAACTTTTCATTGAAAAATGTAAGTATGTTGATTTAACTATAATTAATTCAGGCTTATAAAAAATATATGTAATTCAAATTGATATTTGGTTGATTACTTGTTCATAACACTTTTCGCTTTAATTGTTACATAAGTTCTTAAATATGTATTTCGCAATCTATTTATTGCAAAATTTGGATTAAAAAAAATATTCCAAAGAAGGAAATAAAGTAGAGAATGAATGAATTTTTTTGCATTGTTTAGGCTTTTATTTTTATTTTATTTTATTTATTATTATATATATATTTTTTACAGTTTATGCATATTATACTTAATTATTCAGCGTAGTTAAACCACCTTTTACCATTTAAAAGAAAATTTTATTTACATAAAATTTTCTGCATAAATAAAAATTGGCTATAAATATAGTTATGATATTAAATGTGGAGATTTAAAACACATTAAAATTGGCTAGGATTTACTAACATGTTCGTAAAAATAGGCAACTTAAGCAATGCTATATAGTTTATTGAAATGCTTGAATGGTATCTTAATTAAAATTTAAAAGAATCAAAGAATATAGATCTCTTTTCTAACATCCACAATTAGTAGTTTCATAAAATGTAATTATTAGTTGTGCTATTAGTATTTCGACAAACAGAACCATAGATAGTCTTAATTTTTCTTTTTGTTATTGTGTAATTTTACTAAAATGGTAAAATATTATATCGAGAAGGTAAATCTAATATACAAATCTATCATTATTACTTAAATTCAAGCCATAACTTTCACAATGTACGTATTTATATTCTAATAGAATGTTTTGTTGTTTTCTTTTAATTAATAAAGATTCATGTGTGCAAACATGGTAATTGAAAATATAATTAGAGAAAATATAATAAAATTGATGAATGTGATTCTTATTAAGGATTTTATGGATATTTAGATAATCGTTTTAGATGTTATTTCATTAATGCTTTCATGTAATTATAGGACTCTATGTCCATCAAGGAAAAGAAACTGTGTAAAAACAAAAAAATTGACTCCCTAATGTAGACTGGTTATTAATATGATCATTATAATATAGATAAATAGTTTTATTTATTTATTTATTTCTTATAATTATATGACTCTACAAATGTTTAAAATTAGATTTGTGCTAATGAACACTGAGGCTGAGTCTTTAAAAGTAAGAAACACCAAAGTTCTCTACCAGTTGTTTCTCTCTATAATTTTTTCAAAACATTTCCAATCACCTGCATTATTCTTTAATGTGTCAAAGTTTGAGGTATGCTTCTCTCTGTTTTTGTTGTTTTTGTTATATTATTAATATTAGAGATCTTCATCTTCTCATCGATCTCCTTGAGTGCTTTGAACTTTTATCAATTGGTGCACTTTTGCTTAACTGATTTTTGTTAGAGTTTTAATGAATTTGGTATGCTATTTTTATTTCAAAAATGCTAGGCACACAACACATTCCAAAATAAAGCTTTAAATGTATATACCCTGTGTGTGTAAGAGGTGCATAGAAAAGTGAAAAAAATTCAGAGGCACATGGTACAACACATTTAAAGTCTTGTTGTGAAATGTGTGTGTGGAATGTGATGTGTGCCTAACATTTTTGTTTTTATTTTGATCCGTCCATAAGAGTCCTATAATAGTACAACTTATAACAACATTAAAGTGATTTTTCCCCTTTCACAATTGCTACACGGTCATTGCATACTACGTTCAATTACTTATTAGTTGTGTCGCTTGAATCTTCTTGGTCTCTTTAACTTACACCAAGTTTGAAGTGTTTTTGAATTTTCACACAAATTGAGTCATAACCCCAATTTGACTGTCCATCCAATTAAACGTCCACTTCATTAGGTTTGTGTCCCACTTTTTTTTTTTTAGGCCTTTTTTTTTTGTCCAAATTTTTAAGTTATAATGAACAAGCATCTTAGATTGATTTCAATTCTGAAGATAATGTATTTTCCCTTTCTTACTTACAATAATTTATTTATCAATCAACTATACTTATAACTACACTTATATGTTGTGACAACTACTGTGATGTTGATCATCACAAACAATTCTTATGGTTCTATATTATCAATTTGTGCACTTTCACTTCACTGATTTTCTCAAAGTTTTAATAACTTAGCTATGGCTATGCCACTTTTTATGTTCTTCATTGTTTGACCATAACATTCCTACTTTCTATTTGCCCGTCTAGCTAAGCATCTCAATTGCCTTAACTTTTAGTCTATAACACTATATCAAACAATTATAGTTAAATTTTTTTTGGACACATCAAATACATCTTCTTCAAACCATCACAATTATTTTGTTAAAACATCACATTTCTCTTTTGTGAGGATAATGTAGTTTTCCCTTCTTGGTTACATCCATTTATTCATCAATCAACTATATACTTATGAGTTATGAAACAAACATTGTAAATTTGTTAGGTCATGATGTTCTCATCACAAATTATTATCCAAATTAAAGATATTAAAATTGTGCACCAATCACATGCAACGCACATGTTGTATGACTAGTATATATATATATATATATATATATATCTTTCTTTTCAAGTAAACATAAAATTGGTTTTTGTGCAAAAACAAGCAGAAAGTAAGACTATAATCATTTTTTTTCCTTATTTTATGCATTCTCAAGTACGTCACAATCTCAGAATCATATCTAGCCTCCATTCAGCCCCGGCCTGGGCAAAGGCCTCCAAAGCTAATGCATAGGGCCCCGAAATCTATTTATAATTTTAGGGCCCCAAATCTTTGCAAATATGCCACGGGTAGTGCTAAAGCCCAATATTCCAATCCAATTGGAAAAACACTAAAATCAAAATGCACCTTTTCTCTTTCCCCCAAACAGACCCTACCAAAGCTCCAATATCCTCTTGACTCTCATTCTGGAACACTACAGTGCTTCTTCGGTGACCGGTGACACCAAATCTATTTATAGATATAGGATCCCATTTTAAATGCTCGTCTAGAGCCCCCAATAACTCAAGACCCCTCCATTCATGAGTTGGGATCTTATGGTCTAAAACAATGAAGATTGATTTTGTTGTACAATCCAATGGTAGACCAAGAAGTAGGGGTGTCAAACGGGGCGGCCCGCCCTGCCACACTTACGAATTGGACGAATTGGGACGGGTCACGGGGTGGGTCGGTGAGACAGGTGGGGCGGGGCGACTCGAAAGTGAAATTATAGTAATTCGACCCGGCCCACAAATTCGTGGGTCTACGGGGCGAGGCGGGGCAAGGCGAGTCAACTCACGAATTGGGGTATTGGGTTGGTTGATGGGTTGATCCGTGAGTTGGCCCACGGTTTGATTCACGGGTTGGCCCACGGTTTTGATTCACGGGTTGGCCCACGGTTTTGATTCGCGGGTTGGCCCACGGGTTAGAAAAAAAATTTTAAAAAATAATTTTGAAATCTTCAAAAAGTCTAAAAAAAAAAAACAGTTTTTGTATTTTAAATTTTTACATAGATAAGACCATCTCCAACGTGGTACATCAAAATTATGCAGCAAAACTGTACTTTGATGGATTAAAGGCATGTTTACCTTGTGAATTTTGATCTTCCTCTCCAACCCTTGCATCAAAATTCAATATTTTATTATTATTTTAACTTTACCAACTTCATCTCAATAATTCCACAAACCCCACTTCCCACGATTTAAAAACACAGACCACACATGGAAACAGAATTGAACTCACACATTAACCATGACTCTCTTCTCTCTCTCCCTTCCCTCTCGTTGTGACTCTCTTCTCCCTTATCAGATCTCCAAGTGGGTCTCCCTCTTCTCTCTTGTGGCAGCTTCCTTCACTAGATCTCTACTCTCTCAGATTTCACGATAGTGGCAATGAAGGTCCGACGAAGCTTCGGTGAAGGTTTGGTTGTCTTGATTTGGGATTTTCTTGGGTTTAATTCTGGTTTAAATTTTCTAGGTTCTTGATTTTTTGAGCTTTGTTGTGGTGATTTGGGGATCACATGGTACTGAGGTTGTGATTTGGGGAGGATTGTGGAATAAAATATTAAAAGATATTTGATGATGTCAAAATTTGGTAAGAATAAAGCAAAGCAATTTAAGGAGAGAGAGAGAGAGACTATTTTTTGTATGTGGTTTGGCCCTGTTAATGAAGGTACCTACGTCCACGTGTGTGTCTGAGCACGTTCACTAGCAGATCACCGGCGGGCTTGGTGAGGCAACAAAGAGGGGTGGCACTACCAGTAATACCGACCGGGTGTATGCGTACAATGGTGAATTTTATAGAGGTGCTATGTAGACTAAAGAATTGGCAGCAGCCCCTTCAATGGGGGGTGATAGGTCTCTTTTATAGATGTAAGAGACCTACTCATACATGGATAAGGAAATATAATCCTATTGATATAGATTGACATTAATTATGTGGATTTCCTAATTGGATTAGGAAATAGTGTGCACTTTCCATTAGTCTTCTAGCTTGAGTAGAAAACTGCCTGTAATGCTCGGGATCACGCCTATGGGCCCGGATGAGCTGTTCCCGCGACGGGATGTGCATGTGCGGTTTCCCCGACCTGCTGGCCGGGTCGTGAATGAACCGCTCGGGATGATGAGTAAAATAAACCGCTCGGGCTGACACTTCTGAGGAGTTGTGCATGATTTTCCTGGGGCATGGACTAGTTGCTGATTTGAACCGCTCGGTCATAAGATGGAGCCAATTTTGGGTGTATCAGCTGCCCCCCATTTCCAAGATTGGCCAGATGCTATATCGGGGCAAGTTTGGAAATCAGTTTGATGTTACTTGCCGCTGTCTGAGTGCTTGTGATAGTTGCCTCGGGGCTTCTGAGCCTGGTGAGTCCTCTGGAACTGGCTGAGAGTTGAGACCCAGCCTAGCTCAGGACCTTTAAGTGCTCGGGAAGTGACCGAGAGTTGAGACTCGGCTCTACTTCGGAGTCTTTTTTGATTGAGTTAGCTCCCAGGATGGTTATCTTTTGCCTATAAGCCTTCGTCAAGGCTATGGGTAGAAGGATTTTACCATGTTGGAAAAGCCGACCCAAAGCGTATTGCTCTAGGGTCCTTTTTTTATGTTAACTCCCCAGGATGGTTGTCTTCCGCCCGGCTAGCCTTCGTCAAGACTGTTGGGGGAAGAGCTTGACCATGTTGGTGGAGCCGACCTAAATCACGTTGCTTTAGGGTCCTTTTGCTCCTCTATCATCGACCAACCTAAGAGATTTTAGTCACCTCTATCGTCGGTCTGGACTTAAGTGGAGTTAATGCCTCTGAGTACTGTAGGTGCCCGGGTTGTCCAAAATTTTGACTTGGTTATTCGCGAGGCCTGTAGATACCCGGTGTGATCACCTGTTTAGTTCACTGCGCCATCTTGCCCCTCAAGCTTTTGCAAAGACGAGGGTCTTACAGAGGTTATGACTGTAGGTAACCGACCTGGAACATGGTGGTTGCAGGGTCTTTTAAAGCTTGCCATCATCAGCCACCTAGGGGGTTTGCCCCCATCGTCGGTTGGACCTAAGCAAAGCCGGTGCCTTGGGCGTGACCCCAAGGTCTTTAATGCCTGGGTTCGGAGCCCGAGGTCTTTTTAGATGCCTCGGGGTTAGGCCCGAGGTCTTTTGAGTGCCTGGGTTCGGAGCCCGAGGTCTTTTTAGATGCCTCAGGCGAAATTCTTGGATATTCTTGGATCCGGGTGAAATTCATGTATTAATTAGGCCCGTTAATTATGCACGTGAAATTATATGAAAAAGCACGTATAACTATTTATGTGAGCATGTTATGTGTCTACTTGGGTCAAAGGGGAGTTTGGTGCAAATTCATCCGGGGTAAGCTCCTCGAACCTTGAGGATTGTGATTTTGATTGTGATTGTAATGGAATTGGAATTGTGGTTGTGTTTGGATTGGAGGTGGGCCCAACCAGGACACGGTACCTGGTATGGAGGAAGGCCCAACCAGTGTACGAGATGCGTAGGAGAGGTGGGCCTCCTACGGCATCGACCGGATGAATGCGTACCACTCACCCTAGAGACTTTTTCTATGTGTTTTAGATGCTTAAATCATGAACTGTCATATAAGCATACATTTAGAATTGTACGCTCAGCATATAGCTGAGCAGTGGAGATGTACTCCACTGCAGGTAAGAAGAAAGACAAGAAGAATCGTGAGGAGTGAGACCGAGGAACGCCGGGGAACCACATAATGTATATGTTTTTGTTTTAATCCTAAAACTTGTGTAAGGATTTGAAATTGTAATAATATGTTGTAATAGAAACATAGATTAGTTTCGCAGTATTGTAATCTTGTAATTGAACATCTGTAATTGTGTTTTTATATGTTGAAATCAGTTATGGTTGTGTTTGTGGTTAGTGTGGAGTAGAATGACTTGTTAATCTTTCATTTCAGGCTGCCCAGCAGGGGAGCAGTCGACTGGACCCAGGATCAGTCGACTGGATCTCGTGGGATTAAGACACTGAAAGTGAATAGTAAGAGAAGCAGTCGATTGGACCCTTTATCAGTCGACTGGACACTTTTGATTTTTGGCTACTGCTTCTAATAATGGAAAAGCAGTCGACTGGGTCCCCAGATCAGTCGACTGGACCCCTTTGTAATATGTTGCATTTTTTATTCTGCTTAACACAGTCGACTGAGGGGAGTGAGCAGTCGACTGAACCACTGTAGATTTTAGCTACTGATCCAAATAGTAACTTGTGCAGTCGACTGGGTTCCCTGATCAGTCGACTGAACCTCTGTTAAGTATTTTAGGTTTTGGGTTCTGCTAGGTGCAGTCGACTGGACCCTAGGCACAGTCGACTGAACCTCTGTTTGCAGAACTGATTCTTTTGAATGTGTTTTCTCTTGGCCAAAACTTTTTATAACTCTGATTTCAATGGATTTTACAAACCCAGAGGGTAATGTTCCCCAAGTTTTAAATACCCAGGTTTGTTTTAAAGTCTTTTCGCTGCGCATAGTTATATGATGTTTGGATGAGCCTTGGTGGCGTGCCACGTGTCCTATTTCCACGCGTAGTGGGATGGGTCGTGACAAAATTCTTCAGTGTCAATGTATTTTCCAACCCTCTCTGTGAGTTCGACCAAGGTTACCGGTCGGTTTCTGTGGAACGACGCGGCGCACTTGGTGTGTTGAACTCCCGAGCAGAAGGCTATGATGGCAATTGTTTCGTTCAGATTGCTGATTTGAAGCTTCTGTTGGTTGAACCGGTCGGTGAACTCCTTGAGGGACTCATTATTCCGTTGTCTGACTGTCAGTAGCTGCATGTCTGGCTTTGGCCGCTCATGCATACCGGTGAACTGGTTGATGAACTGCTTGGTGAGTTGTTTGAAACTACAGACCGATCGGGGCTCTAAGGAGTAGAACCACTGCATGGCTGGGCCTTTCAAAGTGCTGGGGAAGGCTGGGCAGTGTAGCTCATCGGAGTTAGTGGCTAGGGTCATCTGAACCTTTTAGGTCCGGACGTGGTCGCCCGGGCTTCTCGAGTCGTTATAGGGATCTAGGCAAGGCTGCTTGAATTTGCGCGGGATGGAGAACCTCGTGATCTGGCTGGAGAACGGTGACTTTGTCTCGGTATCGGCTTGATTCGGAACACAGTTTTGACCAAGCTTTTTGGCCACTCCGTCGATCTGCTTCTGCAAATCCTTGATCCGGGCTTCCACTCCTTCACAACCGGTATCTGAGGAACTAATCGGGTTGGTGGAAGATGCTTCTTCATGGCGGGGTACTGTCCTCTGGGATCGGGCTCGGCTATGACTCCGGGTAACCGTTCGCCTAGGGACAACTCGGCCCTTGACCGAGTTACCCTGGACTGATTCCCGGGCCATATGCTCTTGCCTTTCCTATCGGGCAGCACGCCCACTGTTGATGTCTTTGGCATCCTCAACACGGGATGGGTTGGCTCGGGCACATTGTCTGGTCAAGATTGGTTCCCGACCGTACGCAACGTTCCCGGGTTGTTCCCCAGCCCCTGGAGGACTACTTTGCTGGGCTAGCAGGTCTTCGATCTGTTGCTGGATTTGACGCTGGCCTTCCAGGAATTGTGTGAGGGTAGCGACGATTTTCTCAGATGTCACGACTGCCGCAGCCGGTGCCGGGGCTGGAGGAACATCCTGGTCGGACTGCTGGTCAGCCTTCTTACTCTTCTTCGGTGGCATGACGATCAGTTGAGAAATTTGTTGATGAGAAGACTTGTCGTTTCCCACAGACGGCGCCAAACTGATGATGTCAAAATTTGGTAAGAATAAAGCAAAGCAATTTAAGGAGATAGAGAGACTTTTTTTGTATGTGGTTCGGCCCTGTTAATGAAGGTACCTACGTCCACGTGTGTGTCTGAGCACGTTCACTAGCAGATCACCGGCGGGCCTGGTGAGCCAACAAAGAGGGGTGGCACTACCAGTAATACCGGCCGGGTGTTTGCGTACAATGGTGAATTTTATAGAGGTGTTGTGTAGACTAAAGAGTTGGCGGCCCCTTTCAATGGGGGGTGATAGGTCTCTTTTATAGATGTAAGAGACCTACTCATACATGGATAAGGAAATATAATCCTATTGATATAGATTGGCATTAATTATGGGGATTTCCTAATTGGATTAGGAAATAGTGTACATTTTCCATTAGTCTTCTAGCTTGAGTAGGAAACTGCCCGTAATACTCGGGATCATGCCTGTGGGCCCGGATGAGCTGTTCCCGCGGCGGGATGTGCATGTGCGGTTTCCCCGACCTGCTGGCCGGGTCGTGAATGAACCGCTCGGGATGATGAGTAGAATAAATCGCTCGGGCTGACGCTTCTGAGGAGTTGTGCATGATTTTCCAGGGACATGGACTAGCTGCTGATTTGAACCGCTCGGTCATAAGATGGAGCCAATTTTGGGTGTATCAATATTCATTGATGTGTCTTCCGAATTGCAGCAAGTTTACTGTAATTTTGAGGTTGCAGCAAGTTTGAATGATCGTTTGATGCGTCTGTTGGAGCACAGTTTTCTCATTTTTACATCAATTTTGCTTCAAAAGTGGATTTGATGCAGTACGTTGGAGATGGTCTAACATAACAGTTTGTTAAAAAAAAAACAGTTTTTAAAAAGAATAGTCCTAAACAGTTTTTTGTATTTTTATATAAATAACGTACAGTTTGTAAAAAAAAAAAAAAACAGTTTCTAAAACAACTTTTTGCATTTTATATACGAACTGTCCAAGTTTCAAGTTTCAACTTTCAACTAATGAGTAATGACCAAGTCTAGCTGTGACCAAGTGTCCAAAGTTCCAACACTCCAAGTCTCCACAGTGGGCTCCAGCCGTCCAATCCAGCAATAGCCAACGGTCCAACAGCTGCAAGCCTGCAATGCAGGCATGATAGGCTATACAGCCTACCGCCTACGACCTACACTACACTGTTTACAGACTATATAGTCACACTATACTGTTCAGTCCAGTCTAGTCCAGCTCGCGGGTTGGTGGGGCGGGGCGGGGTGGGGTGGGGCTGCGAGGCGAGGCGGGTTACGAGGTGAGACGGGTTGGTGACGAGTTGGGTCACGGGGCAAGTTGTGGATTACAAAAATGGAAATCGACCCGGACCCATACTCAATAAATTAAGTCACGAATTGGGTTCGTCCATAGAGCGGGACAAATTGCGACTCGCCAAATGGTGAATTGGGTCGGAGCGAGCTAATTCGCCCCATTTGACACCACTACCAAGAAGCAAAAGAAAATAGAAAAAGAAAAATAAATGATTTTGGAAACAAAGAAGGGTTCAAAAAAACAAAAAAAGCAGAGACCTCAATGGACTGAGTTAGGGCCGTAGGGGTTTCATTTCCTCAGAAATGATTCCACGCCCACATCAACAACTCTCTCTTTCTCTCTCTAGTCCACTAATCTGAATTTAGTCTAAAGTACTATACTTTAACCACCCCAGCAATAAAAGAGAGAGGTTGAGCATACTTTACTTGACTACAATTTGTCGCCTAGAGATGAACCTAGGCTTTCATTTCATTAGTCTCATAATTTGAGTCCCTTTTTATATTCGTTCACCAATAGCTGTATGTATCTTATCAAGCATGATGTAATGCTTATGATGATAAAATGCGTACGCTATGTGGAAATTTCAACCCTCCTGATGGTGGCCATTTTGAAGTCATTGAATTCATTCCTTGTAAGTTTCCATAATTTACAAGCTAAATGTCAAAATGTGTTACTACAACTCAGTATGCAACTTAATGCTTGTAAAGAGACAACCAGATGGACAACAAATTAACTGAAAGCTCCGCTCTTCTTGACTTGCATAACTTTGGAATTTTCTTTTCTTGTTTCTCAGGAAATTTTTTAACTAACTATCTAGCATCCCCTCTACTGTAAAGAAGTGCTAATGGGGAAGTAGAAATATTAGCAGAACTAGCATCAACATCTCCTTTTGCTGTGAATGAGTAAGACCTGTCTTTGTCAAAGGACGATGACTCGCACAAGTGCACATAATCATCAAACCCTTCTTCACCGCCCTTCAATCCATCGTGCTCCTCGGGCGCTCTCAAGTCCTCGGGTACTCGAACCTCGCCTTCCAAGTACCTCACCACTTGCCTCATGCTAGGCCGATCCAACGTAGCGTTATTTGAACACATCAATCCCAATTTCAAAACTATCACAACCTCACTTTCATCGTACCCAACATTCATTTTAGGGTCAACCACATTTAAGACCCTCCCTTCTCTCCAATTGTCCCAAACCCAATCGACCAAAACCAACTCTTCGGGCAATGCATTGGACTCAATAGGCCTACGTCCACACACAACTTCAAGTAACAAAGCACCAAAAGCAAACACATCAGAGCCAGTTGTGGCCTTCCCTGTCCTTGGCAGCTCTGGTGCAAGGTACCCCAAAGTCCCGACCACCCGAGTCGTGCCCGGGTTTGACCCGTGCTCATACAATCTTGCAAGTCCAAAGTCCCCAACTCTACCATTCAATTCACCATCAAGCAAAACATTACTGGCCTTAATATCTCTATGTATCACTATTTGTTCATAACCTTCATGTAAATACAATAGTCCTGAAGCAACCCCTTTAATAATCTTGAACCTCTCTTCCCAAGTGAGTACCAATTTGGGTTCCTCAAACAAGTGTTTGTCTAAGCTTCCATTAGGCATAAAATCATAAACAAGCAGTAAATCACCACGACGACGACACCAACCCAGTAACTGAACTAAATTCCGGTGACGAAGCCGACCAATACTAGCAATCTCAGACACAAATTCACGCAAACCCTGCTTTGAATCATGAGAAATACGCTTCACAGCAACTTGAATTTTAGAGTTTGGGAGTGTCCCTTTGTACACTCGTCCAAACCCACCACGCCCAAGTAGCTCACTGTCTCTGAAACCTCTAGTGGCTCGCTTGAGTTCTTGGTATGAATATCTATGGGGACCAATTTCATGCTCCCAAGCTTCAACAATGTCTCTGTTCTTGAACTTCCTAATCAAGTAAAGAGAGATCAATATTGTGCCAATTACAAGAACAAATGATAAGATTGTAACCAATATAATGAAACCCGTGTGTTTCTTCTTGATTCTGGGGAGAGATGGGAGAGAATTCAAGTTGAGCGATTCGGTTACTCCATTCAATTTGAAGCTCCAACCCATCAAATAATGCGAGCTAGCGAGCAGACCCGTTGAAGCAGAGAACCCAACAAACATGTTTTCATGGAGTATTTGAGAGAGGTCGTATTGAAAAGACAAGATTGGGTGTCTGGGTTTTGTTGAAGAAGGCGAAATGGTGACATTGATGAGGTTTGTGATCGAATCGTATTCGATCCAAACCAGTATGGTCTTCCCACTCTTGAGATTCAGATTCTGTTTCGACCCATCATCGGAAAAGTACTCTGCGGCGGCGGACTTGTTCGATTCCAAGCTGTTGATATCGATTCCGATGTGGTTGTCGTTAATGTCTCCGAACTCGAAGTCCTGAACTGTGTCGAACTCAACAGCGAAAACATGGTTTGAGAAATTACCCATGTCGGTGGAGTTGAGTAGACCCAGATATTGACTCGGAAGAGCCGATTTGAGATCTTTGGAAGGTGAGATTGTGAAAGCGAGGCCATGGCCGCCGAGCTTTGGGTACTCGGGGACGATGGCGAAGGCGAAAGAGGTTGAGAAAGAGAAAACAGAGTCATTAATGGAGTTCTTGAACTTTATTGGAGAAGGATAAAAGGCGTGACCCAGTAATCTACTGGTCTCGTTTGTTAATCGAAGTATGCCATTTTTTTGAATCTCTGCAACTCCTTTCAAGCTTAAATTGGTGGTACCTCCATGGAAGCCACTGTAGACGAACTCATGAAGCTGGGCTGAAATTGGGATTGAAAGGAAAATGAAAGAAAGGAAAAATGTAAGATGACTTGTCATCTTGTCTTTGTAGAGAAAAGAGTGAAATTTCAAGAGCTTTTATGGGGTTTGGTCATTGGTGTGATTGAACTGAAAACTAAAATTAAGGATGGTATTGGTGGGTAGGTGATTAATGATGTTGAAGAGATGAAGTTTGATGGTGAAGAGGAATTTATAGGATTAAAAAGTCACATGGGGTGGGGCCCTGGGGTTTAGTACTTGTCCGAGAATGGAGAAGCAGATTGTGAAAGCAACCATGGTCATGAAATGGTGGACTACACTTCACTGACATGGAGGCTGCATTTATTTCCCAGTGAACAAAAACTCCTTAATTGATTGACCTATGGTCTCTCTCTTTTTTTTTCGCTTGAAGCCTATGGTCTCTCTTGTTTGTTCTAATTTTCTACTCTTCCTAATTTCGTATCTCTGCATTTATCTTTCAATTCAAATCAAGCGGATTCATTGTTATATATTTTGAGAATCATATCTGAATAATTGTCGTTAGTTATGAATATTCGTGTTGGGTATCAATGGACTCTGATTAGATATGGTAAATGTTGTGTTTTTGGTCATGGTTGCTGCAGGAAGACTCAGCCTAGTAAGCTCCACCCTACTACCATACAGTCGAATGTCACCTCATGGAATTGTAGGGGATTGGACATTTCACGACCCATCCTGCTACGCGCGTAAATAGGACACGTGGCACGCCACCAAAACTCATTCAAACCAATTACAACAATATAGCAGCGGAATAATATAAGTAAAATCATAAAATTCAGAGTTATAAAAAATTTTCCTCCTTTCAAATACTTAAAGGAACAATCTGTTTTAAAAAAACTAATCCAGTCGAGTGTGTCAGGGACCAAGTCGACTGCTTTGGCAGCTACAGAAAATCTTACAGCGCAACAGCCCAATCCAGTCGATTGTGTCGGGGACCCAGTCGACTGGGGTGTCAAACTTCCAGTCGACTGATACCTCTCCGGTCGACTGGACAGATTCCAGCAGAAAGTCCTATTTTGAAACATCATCCAGTCGACTGTTTTCCAACTCCAGTCAATTAGTTTTCGGAAAACTGAAGAAAGTATAATTTCAAGAGGTTTACAATACTACGAATCCATTCTGGCATTTAGGGTAAACATACTTCTAATTCTCAAAATCCTTATTACAACATTGGAATGGCTAAAATAAAAACATATACAAGGACAATCTCGTCGTCCCATCGACCTCACTCTTCTCGGTTCTTCTTTCCTTTCTTCTTTTCACCTGCAATGGAGTAAATCTTCACTGCTCAGCTATATGCTGAGTGAACAATTCTAAACATATGTAGATATGGCAATTCATGCTTTAAACATCAAAATAGTCTCCGGGATGAGAGATACGCATCCATCCGGTAATGAGATTATGAAATTGATGCGGTAGAGGGCCTTCTCCCAACCACTTATCCAAGTGCCCTAGCAGGGCCTTCTCCTAAACCATGCACTCTGCTCTAGCAGGGCCTTCTCCCAAACTATACACTGTAGTCGTCGCTATAATTTAATCCTCAAACATCGAGGAGCTTACCCCCGGAATGAAATTGTACCAAACTCCCCTTCGACCCACATAGACACATAGCATGCTCATATAATCACATATACGTGCTTTCTATACATTTTTACGTGTATAATTAATGAGCCTAATTAATACATGAATTTCGCCTGAATAACAATTTCATTCATAATATTCAAAGCAATCCAAAATTCCCTATAAAACATAGGTTGAGAATTCATACCTTAAGCTACGCTCTTAAGATTTTAAGAGAAGTACTAGCAGTCCGATTCTACGCCGGATCTCTGATTACAAGTGATTCCTACAAGTATTTACATGTTTTTTCCAAATTTCTAGAATTAACTTTTCGAAAATAATTTGTCAAACAAGGCCTAAGAGGTATCAAAACGTAGCTCTTATTAGGGATGTCCACGGGTCGGGTTTGGCCCCCACCCGGTCATCCATTCGAAACAAGGACAAGTGAGGCACACCCCACTCGTAATCCTCTCACTTTGTCAGGTGGAACCGAACCACACTACACCAAAATAAGTAATTTGTCACCCTTTTTTTCGCTAGCTTTGTCACTGTCTTCAACAGTGACAAATTTGTCACTGTCATTGGCAGTGACAAGTTCAAATTGGTGACGAAAGTAATTTGTTGTCACCGCTAGAGGCAGTGACAATATTTATGGTACAATTGTCACTGTCACTGGCTGTGACAAATTTGACTTAAATGAAAATTTTTGACTCCCCAATAACACACCCCAATATTTGGTTTTCCCCCCTCCCCCTCCTTTCTTTTCCCTCACTTTATCAAATTCCTAGCACAAATGATGTACTATATTCCCTCTTTATGTTCTGTCTCTCTCTCTCTCTCTATCCAACCACCACCACCGCTCTGCATCCTTCACCACCGCCTCCCTATAGATCTCTCTCTCTCTCTCTCTCTCTCTCTCTCTCTCTCTCGGCGTCCGTACAACTCCTCGGTGGTTTACTAGACCCTACATATATAGTCATATAACAATCATTAGTTCATATCAGTAGGTTTTTAGAGTGTTGCTTCAAAACTGTCACACCCATGGCCACCGCGATGTTGAATCGATCAGCGACGAAGAAGTCAATGTCCAAAAGTCTCCAAATCGGAACGTCGTTGAGGGCCTACGCTTCGATTACAAGGGGGATTGATAAAGCTTGGTTTGCAGGGGAGATTCGTACAGAAAGAGTTGCATCTGATGCCCGAAGTCTGAGGGTTGTCGAGGGCTTAGACATCGGTTACAGTGAAGACCGATCTAGAATCAGCCGCACCAGATGTTTCTGTCCAGAAGGCTCAAAGCTGGGACGAAGGTGTCTCCTCTAAATTCTCCATAACCCCTCTCAACCACATTTTTAAGGGTTTTCTCTCATCATTTTTCTCATTTATTCCAAAAATTTGTCAATTGTTGTTTTTTTTTTTAATGTTTGTGTGACTACTTAGGGTTTCACTAATCTCAATTATTTTGGTGTTTTTTTTTTTTTTTTTTGAATTCAGGAAAAAAAAAGTCATTATCTTTGGGCTGCTTGTAAGTAATTTACATTATATCAACAACTTATTTAGTGTGTTTTGATATTATATATTGTTATATCTATATATGTCTATGCTAGCACATTCGCATTTGTGTTTGTATTTGTATACATGTATACATATGCACATGTTAATGAGTATTTCACAGAGAGACAACAAGGAATCTAGTCACTGATTAGAAGGTGCTTGTACATTTACATATATGTATATATCTATATATTCATTAGGGGGTTAGTGAATTGTAGCTTAACAAATTTTAGGAATTCAGACCATTTTTTTTTGTTACTGCTTTGATTTTCTATTTGACTATGACAATGTCATGTACTACATGAATTGGGAATTTGGGATGATTGATTATGAGTGTACTAGTCTATCAATGAAAGATTGGTCAATTAGAAAACTCATTGTCTTATGGGAGCTGTAAAAGCTTGTGATGTTGTACACAATGCTTAAAATTTTAAAAAGCTTGATCTTTAGGTGTGTGTTAAGCATAAGTCGGACTAGCTTGTCGGGGGAATTTTTGTTTTTTCTACTTTTCTTTTCAAACTTTATTGCACAATGGTTTATGCCATAGTTGCTGAAACTTTTAGCTGTATAAAAAGGGTTTTTTTTTTTTCTTTTTCTAGTGGTCAAAATTATAGATTACTAATCACCACTGGAAATGCATTTTCCAATCGTTGGGCTGATTCAGAAATTGAACAATGGTGAGATAATTCTTCTTGTGTTAATAGGGTAGAATAGATGAAGCTGGAGTGGCACTTGTTTTAATTGGACCAGGTAGCACAGATCAGGTTTGTCTTGATAATGCATTATGCGTGTGCTTATCAGCTAGTCATAGAATCATGCATATCGCCCAATAAAGAATCTATAGGTCCCTCTTTGCATTTGCAGGTCTTTGGCTTCTAATTACTAGTAATTTTGAATTTGTTAACATCAATGTTGTTCCACCACTACAGTCTTTTTTTTTTTAAAAAATTAACCCTTATTTGCCGCTCATTAACTGCTTCTATTTCCCTTAAACTCTTTGTCTCCAAATTTCTTTGTCCAGGCAAAAGCATTCACAGAGAAAACAAACTTCCATGGAGGTATGCCTCATAAATTTAGAGTAAAATAGTTAATATTCCAAAAAAAAATACCCCTCTCCGAATGAGGTAATTTGTGTGAAATGGCCTCAGATGGACATGATGATACTGTGTTTTACCCCAACATTGTAGTTTGTTCCAGTCGTTTTACTTCCATTTTCGTTTTAATTTGTACCAATAGACATGCTTAGACTATGGTGCCCGTGAATACATTGTCAATAATCGTGAAACCTCTGAAGATGCTAATCTTTTGGATTCATTGACACTTAAGATAACCCATAGATCCCTACTCCCTGAAAGTTCTTCCAACTGACTGATGCTATAGAGAGGATTTTGTTCTAAAAACTCTCAGTTGAATTCCTGAAAAAACTTCTACTTGGTAATGAGAACAACATCTTGACACGTGATTGATACCTTAGTCTTTCAAATAATATCGTTTGGGTAATATGATTTGTCCCTTGTTCCATCTTGTTACCCTGTGTGGAAAATTTTTCAAAGGCATGTAAATAGGACACTACCGTGAGCCTTGGTGTCTTGGGTGCTTATGAGGTGTCTAAAGAGACGATTTTAAAACCAAATGAGGTGTGATACTGGCTCCAGTGAATGAGAAAATGTTGTTCAACACGCATAAATGCTATCTTTTTTTTTTCCTTATCTTTTTTGGAGTTGGACAAGGTTCATTTCTGCATTAGTTCACATTTAATTGTACAATTCTAGCAGATAATGCTGCATCGATAAATGCATAACAGTATCTATTCTGATTTACCTTTTAGCGATAGTACGATCATTAATCGTCGTGTAAGAGTTTCATTCCACAGGAAATCGTTCACTGATATTACAGTACGGGCTCTAAAAATGACTATACGTATAGGACTAAAACAAAGTTAAACACTTATCAAGTTATCAACCTTCTCTTACCATCCAATTGTGTTACAACTGATATGTCTAAAAAGATTTGTGCACTGCCCTGAGGACCTTTTAAACATAATGTTAATGTGCCGTTGGTGTGATAAGGCGGATAAATATGAATTTCATAATTTGTACCAAATTATCATTCACCTTAGTCTTATATTAGATTACTCAGTTTAAGTCTTACATGCTTTGACAATAGTTACAACATCAAAGTTACCTGGCAGTAGCCTAGATAAAAGTTATAGAACGAGTATGTCAGCAATATATCATGTAAAAGATTCACATTTGGATTGTCATCGCCATCATAGAACGAGAATGATCTATCAGTCCTTACCTACAAAACACAAGGTAAGTATAATTAACAGTGTCGCTCACTGTCGAATGTAGAACTGAGTTATTCTATTCATCGGAATAAATATGTAAATGTCAAACGATAAGAGAGATCTTAATTTTATTACAAGCTGCTTGCGAGAACAAAAAGGTAAATGTGTATCTGAAAACATCTGATACGTCACTTTCTTTCTAAACTATGACAATTCTTTTTACCCTACCTCATTTTCATATATCAGTAAAAAAATTCCAAATGAATTCTCAGTTCACTAGGTTCTGTTTTAGATCACTACAAACTGGAAATACACATTAACCATGATAAAAAGATATAAGTAGTGTTATCAACATAGAAAAGGCATCTAAAACATTAACCTCCACAATACTGATATGTGAAATACTATAAGTACAGGCAAACTAGCAGTGACACATAAAAATGTAAGAGTTGTCATATTCAAATTCCCAAGTAAATTCTGCAAAATTCAATTCAGCACAGGTAATGGACAGAACATGGAATAATAATCCTTAAAGCAAAAAACATTTAATTAGGTAGTATTGCACAAAAGAGTGGTTTCAACATGGTCTGACTTTCTGGTCATCTTTACCCTAGATAAAATCAATTTTAAGTTTTTCCTCAGAACTATAGCATTGTAGCTCTTTGAGTTATCTTCCCACAGCTGCGAACGGGGCATGATTTGAAGTTCCGAGTGAGGAGAAAAGTCCATTTTGTAACACACTGTCAGTCTGAAAAACTGCTACTTTTTATTCCGAGTTGTATACTTTCAATCAGTTTTTGTTCCACAAGATGAATGAATGATCAAACTCTCAAAACTACAAAGTTATAGGTCTAGATGTCTTCTTTCTAGAACATTAAGATTTGAATGATTTGGAAATTTGAGTGAAAAATTATGGCCAAAATGCTACAGCTACTGCAAGCTGCCAAAATAACTGTTTTTAGGCCATATCATCCAAACGGGTTGGGTAAAGGTTCTGAAATTTTAAGGGTAGAAAGATTATGAAAAATAGAACAACTTTCAGGTAGAACACCTTTGGATTTTATCGTGTAATCGCAGGAAGATCTGCATGTGAGGATTAGCAAATGCACTATAACTCTTAACCACTTTGGTAATTAGTCACTGATTTTACATGTTTGTCATTTTCTGTCTCACAATTTGTTCTACTTCTTACCATGTTTCATTACAATTACTTTTATTTTGGAATTATAGTTGATTTCTTATAAGGTCTTACGTCTTAAATGTTGTATGGTGATTGAGTAAATAAGATGTTTATTCGGGTGAAAGTTAGAAAGTTGAAAATCCAAGTGAGATTTCTGAGTTTAGGGGGTAAATTAAAAATTTCAGGGGTGCACAAATGTATAGAATATGGTATATAGACAAATATGAGGCCCAAACTAAGAAGTGTTGCACCACCTTGAAATGAGTGCATGTACTTCACACCTAGGTTGGATCCCAAAGTTCCGAGTGAAAACGAAAAAGGCCAGGGTACTTTTTTTTTTACCAAAGTCAATAAAGAAGTTGGCTTTGTTTCACAGGGGAGGCAAGGTTGTTTTTTAACATGTAGATGTGTATGGAGACTTATTCATCTTGATTGTGTTATACTACATAATTTCTTGTGGTTTCTTATGTTGCGTGGCATGGTTTAGTTCTAGTTTCTATTTTATGTGTTTGTAGATATGGCCTCCTAAAAGTATCAAAGACTCATGATCCAGTCTTCATTCAAAGCTGAATAAAGCAATTATGCAGGTGATGCTTGCTTGGTTCTAAGTTTATTGCAAAGAAGTGCTTATTTTAAGAAGAATTTAAGTCATTATTTGATGTTTATTGCTTAGAGGTAGCTTCTTGCAGTTCTTGCTTGTTGCTATGCTTAGTGTTGTATATTGGAGAAATTTCTCTGAGTATCAAGCCGGTTCAAATACGATATAATCCCCCTTATCCAAGTACTCGTGCTTTATAGATTTTAACCTTTCATTGCACTATGGACTGGCAAAGACACTAGTACACGTGCACAGCAGCAGCACTGCACACGACGCGCAGCACAGAACGTGCACAGCAGCAGCACAGCACAGCACAGTACAACGTGCACAGTAGTACAGCATAGCACGTGCACAGCCCACGTGGATAGCACACAGCACACGTGCACAGCAGTACAGTACAGCACAGCACAGCACGCGCACAGCAGCCCACGTGCACAACAGCCCACGTTTGAATCACACGTGCACAACAACACAGCACGCATAAAACAGCCCACGTGCAGCCCATGTTCACGTCCCTAATCTGAAATTTTAAGATCACCTTTTAAGGGTTGGATGTCACTGTTTTAAATCTGAAATATGCACCTTTCATTTAGTGTTCAAAAGTGATTTCAAAACCCCTCTTTCCCATTGATTTTGGATTTTCATTTCTAAGTAAAAGTTGTTTATTAACACTTGTTTGAAAGGAAACCAGAGGCCAAGCTTCATGTTTAGTGGTTTAAATCACCACATACTCATTAATTCATCACAAGCCAAGTTAGGTAAAAATTCCAGAACTGTAGAGCTGACTACTAACTCAGGTTAGTTTTTGACTCATTCGAAGCATCTTACACTTTCACTTTATGGATTCGGTAGATTGTAACACTGGACTTGGATTTGCAGGAACTTGATCCAACTTTTTCTGGGACGCGTGTATACAGATTACTGTCGGTATGTTACAGCTTTGTAAAACTTGTATCTTTTTCATTTGATTCTCTTAACAGAAACTTAGCTTAATATGAAATATTGCTCTTCTACGGTAGGATTTGGCTGCTGCAGTTGATGACGAAGATGTTGCAAAGTTCACTGATGCTGTGAAGGAATTTGATAGCATGACACAGCTGGTAAGCTGAATTGATTTTCATAAATGTGAAACTCCTTTTGAACTTTTGATTATGGTAATTTGCTAGTGATCCTTGAGAAAATTGGGTTTACTGATATTTCACAAACTCCTTTTGAACTTTTGATTATGGTAATTTGCTAGTGCCTTTTTTTTTTTAGAAACTTGTTTCCAATTTTTTACAAACTTGTTAACAATACATGTATATGCTAATTGTTGCTAGACAGAGGATGTTGACATTTAGTTGTAGCTTTTAAGTTTTACAAGTTCTACGCGTATTTGGTGCATTCGTTAGCCCTCCTACACAGGTTACTCATCCAATGTACCTGGAAACATACCATGACCACGCGTACCTTCTCCTAGCGTGTCTGTGTGTGTATATATATATATATAAGAAATTACATATGAAATTTGATTGAGATGAAATAATCACGGATCATGTTAGAATTCAAATTTCATGATGTTTATGTGGTCGTTAGCAATGCTGAATAATTGGATTCCTTCAAAGCTGCAATGATTGGTGTTGTCCAAAGTCACCAACTTGATATTCCAGTTACTAGTTGGATAATATTTCCTTTTTATTCAAAGAACAATTGTTCACTAGAATGGAAAATCAAATTTTTTTTTTTTGGGAAGTCTATGCTATTGCAACTAGAAAGTCCTATTGTGGAAATTAATTTCCAAAATGTGTGAACTGTTCTATCTAATCACTTGATCCGATTTTTTGTTGTATTAGCAATTGGACTCTCTCATATGCTATGTTTTCCTTTAATTGATTTACATTTACCAGGGTGTTGTACCCCTTCCTGGATATAACAATGAGTTTTGGTGCCAAGTTATTATGCAAAAATTGAATGAAGAGCAAAGCCCTCTTAGTCAATGGTATGAGTTCATCAAACGTGAAGCAACGGAGGCCAAAATGAAGCAAAGAGACAAAGGCAAAGCTATCATGCCTACTTTCATTGGTCTGACCGTAATTTGTTGTAATTTATTTTCAAATTTGAATAGATTGTAATTATGTATTTTTTTTTAATTTGAACAAATGGTGTTTAATTAGTGCACTCGTATTTGATTGTAATTTGCAACTTGTTTTGTTTATAGTTAAATTGTTTTGGATTACAATTGTACAGGTACTGAAAGAAATATGATTTTTTTTTAAATTTTTTTTCAAAATTTGTCACGGTTCTCGGCAGTGACAAACCGATAAAGTTGAAAGCTGTGACAAATTTGATAATTTGTCACCACTATTAGTCACTGTTTCAAGAGGTAACAATTACATAAATTGTCACTGACATTGTCACTTTGAGCAGTGACAAATTCAAAATTATTGTCATGGTTTGGTGCGGTGACAAAGGGAAGGAAATTAACCCTTTAAGGGGTCCTAAAATGGGCAGTGACAAACAAAATTGTCAATGCTATGAGCAGTGACAAAGATTTTTTGTCACCCCCGAAAATGTCACCTCCCAGAGCAGTGACAAAGGCCCTTTGTCACCTCCCAGAGCAGTGACAAATCGGCCATTCTGGTGCAGTGCCATCGGGTGTGGGTGGTTTTAGGTCGGATCGGATCGGGTGTAATTCAATATCATGAGAAGGGTAAAAAAAAACAAATTAAAGATCTGAAAGGAGGATTAAATCAATACACCAAAAGCACTTCTTCAAAATCAAAAGAGGGAAAATAAAGAAAAATCAATACATGCAACTAAAATTAGATAAGAAACGAAGCCTAAATTCGTCAAATCTGAATCAAAATGGTTTATCCATTCAAAAACATACACAATCTGTGTGATCTAGTCCAAATATGATGAGATTTACAACATACAAGATCATATCTACACCTACAATACACCAAGTCGTAGATCGAAAGATTGTGAGAAGAAGAAGAAGAAGAAGAAGGAGAAGAAGAAGAAGGAGAAGAAGAAGAGTACTTGGATTGAGACAAAAAGAAGGAGATGCTGCAAGCCACCGGTGAATCAGAGAGAGAGAGATCGCTGCCTTGCTTTGGAGATTTGAAATCAGAGAGAGAGAGAGAGAGAGAGAGAGAGAGAGACGGTGGGCTTGGGTAAGGTTTTTTGGGTTTGTTAGAGTGATATGTTATATTATACATAATATTATATATATATATATATATATCATGTATGTATTCTGCAGGTGTACAACGGGCTTTGGGTTGAATCAGATGGTCTAGGGTTCAGCATTGCAATAACCGATGTCCGACCCATAAGACATCGGGTGTGGGTTGCTCGACCCGTGATTGCACTCACCACCCGCCAAATCTGACTCACAGCCTTCGAGTTAGTCGGGTTAGGTCAGGTCTCGCGGGTCTCGGGTGAAGTTGGATAGCCCTAGCTCTTACCTCGAGGAGTCTGAATATGAAATATGGAGAAAAATTGACGAACAATGAACATCGTTTGGCATCAGGGTAGATCAAAACATCTAAATCTCCCTTTCTGTCTCTCTCACAAAGTTAGGATGAGACATTTTGTGAAAATATCTCATCTCTCACTATTTATAGACAATAGTTCTTGAAATTCTGTTTAACGCCCTCACGAGTTCTCTAATCTCCTAATTATTTCACGAAACGTCATCAACATCTAAATTATCGATTCATGAGTGGAAACTATGAATTATAAAAGTTTTTGGCAAAGTTCCGTTTGGGGGTCTGTAATTACGTTCCGAAACTAGTTTCATAGAATTTCTAGATAACCTACCATTTATGCAACGTACCACCTACGTTCTCACTACCATATTCATAGTGATCTAAATCAAGGTCAAAACTATCATAAATTATACTACACAGGTATAATCACTATTCATGAATATCAAATAATTCAAATAACATTTAATCCATATAAATGTTATTTAAATCATATCAATGTCTCATGATTCTCCGATTACTGTGTTCTCAATTAACACCTCACCGTTGACCCATGTCAACTCCTTTCACAATTATCAAATAACATTGATAATCCACAAAATTCGTTTATGCACTTACAACAATTGAAATTCCGGGACGGGTGTGACTGGACAGTTGTTACTGGCCCTGACAAAGGAAAAATTAAAGTAGATGATCAAAGTCCCAACCATAAAGCAAACAGTCCCTCGAGAGACCAAAAGAATATGGGAAACATGTTCTCTGTTCTATCCCAAGAAATTGAAGACACTGATCATCGATTAGGGAATGAGGTTGTTGTCCCTCTCCCCTCCAAGACCATGTGTACCGAAGCTGCTTCTACTACCATCCATGATGTGCATGTATCTAGTAGGGTGGCTCCTTGTACTCCCCCTAAAGGGAAGGATGAAAACTTTGAGATTGAATTTGAGGACAGGACCCAGGTTCCTACTTCGTTCCCTATCATCCAGACAAAGGAAGCAAGAAACGAAGATGAAATTTATTGGGAGTCGGCCTAAGGGTCGCCATAGATATTGACAGTGTCCACTTGTGATTCTTTGGCCATGTTTTGTTCTTTCTTGATTCTTTTGTCCTTTACTGGATGGTTGGTATGTGGCTCTCTCTTTGTTAGATAGTGTCCCATCTGGATTGTTGGCTGTTTTTTGTGTGTCGTGTTAGATCTTTGTCAGCTTTTCATTCCACATATTTTTTTTTTGAGCTTTTTGTATATCCTGAAGTATGTCCTTTGTACATCTCTTATATATATATAATTAACTTTTTTTTCTAAAAAAAAAAAAAATAATAATAATAATTTCACTTGAAAAGATAAATTGTGTTTTTATAAAGTGTAGATTGCACCAACTCTTACAAAAACAATCTTGCAAAACATTACTCATTATGCTTGACATGACCCCAAATATTACTCCCCCAAATGTGACTCATGACAAAGTACTATTATAAGTTGACATAGTATTATACTATTATTTAGCAAGTTCTTTCTTCAAATGATAGTTTTGCGTGTAATGCCATTACTTTGACTCAGTCAATACGACAGTAAATCGAATTTTCTCAATGCAAACAAATGAACTAACAAATTTTTTTTTAAAGAATGTGACGAGGAAAGAGTTGCTAAAATATAGTATTTTGACATTATAGTAATGTGAAAAAAAAAAAAAAAAGATTTAGTTTGGAAAAATTAAATTTATGTATTTTAAAGTGAATCATAAGCAATTTGAGTTGCGTTAACTTGAAAAAATTTCAGTCATGTGGTCCTTTCTATGTTTTTGGAAAAAAAAAAAAAAGAAAAGAAAGAAAGAAAAAGACAAAAGGGAAAACCACGTATGGTCAGTAAACTATGTCAACATTATCGCTTGCTTTGTGGTCCTAACACTTGAACAGAACATAGAAAATTAGAAATATTAAATATAGGTCTAAAACTTCAAACCCACTTACTCTACTTTAAAATGAAAGTGTGGGGCTGAAACAGTTAAAGGAATGTGACTTGAGTCACCTTCATTGACCTAAAAGACAAACATTTGGGTATTTCTTAATAAAGTGGGCAAATTAAATTAATCAGTGACCAACTTGCTTTTGCAGAAATTTGTTTCTTTGTCTAAATACCAAAATAGTACAGAGGGAATAAACATCTTGAAAAAAAAAAAAAAAATAGCACTACACTACAGATGATTCAGACAATAATGCATACAGCCACTCATACACCAAGATTTTTCCGTTCATATTTCAAGTGTCTAGCTTTCTATTTTAATGTTCCTCATGTGTTTTTCCCCTCCTCTGTTTATTGTTTTTATAATTACGTTAATGTGCGAAAAAGAATTATTAACAGAACCTAAATTGACCGAACGAACAACATCTACCATAGATTTAGAATAATCTTAGAAACTTATGTTTTGGCCGTATTCCATATACCCTTGCAAAATGACCAAATTAAACACTCCTAAATTGACCAAATATTGACCACAATTTGAGCAGATAGCCGCAAGTGATATTATCATTATGGATAGAAATTCTGCACATATAATATCTATATAATAAGATAGAGCGGTGTGGGTCCCTTTCAAGTTAGCAACTTTTAATCTTGAACATTGAGACAAGTTTAGATATCTTAAACCGTCGGATTGATTGTCCACCAAAAATAATTAATCCCATTAAATATTGTATTATATCCTATTAAAACTCTAAATTAAAAAGGAATTCCCTAAATTAATTTGAATTTGAATAAGTACATGTCAATATCCCAATTGTCAACTTCAAAATACAAAACACAAATCTTAGGTAAAACTAAATCATTAGACTGTTTTTTTTTTTTTAAACAAAAAAGGAATTCCCTAAATTAATTTGAATTTGAATATATACATATCTAATAGCAAATAGAAAACACAAATCTTGGGAGATAAGCTAAATCAGTGGACTGATTTTTTCAAAATAAAAATATTGGAATATAAACTTCTCATATCATACATATATTCATAGAGTTTATTTATTTATTTTTTATAGGTTTTTCTCTTTTCCTTTCCATGACTCTGATCAAATGACTTTCATAAAACTAATCAAACTGATGTAATATGAGTGAAAAATCACATAAAGTTGAAGTTTAGGAAGTGAATTTTAACAATGGATTTCATAATTCAAGTCTCAAGAAATGTATTCTCACTTGCACTTTTTTTAAAATCTAGGAAGCGTATTTGTTAGTATATTCTATTGTCTATCTAGAAAATAGATTTTTCCAGCACTATGGTTGTAAATTTTGCTACCAGTTTGATTAGTTCCACTCTTTTTATAGGTCATTTGATTAGTTCTATTAGTTTGATATATAGTCTATATGGCTAATTAGTGAAATGAGTAATACTGCTTCCCAAATATGGGCTAATTAAAAATAATCACAAAAGTTTTGCTTTCCTTTTCTATTTCTTTCCAAAAGCTTAGAAAAAGCCTTTGTTTTTTTTGTTTTTTTTTTGTTTTCACTTTGTGCCCTCGGGTACGGGAGAAGTCTCTACGAATAAACATTAATTATACTTAAAATATTCATCCAATGTTGGACTAAATATATTTAACTAAATTAAGTTAATGATATATTTAATATTGGAACCAATGTTTTCTTCACTTAAAATTCCAACCATATCTCAGATTTTTTAAAGTATTGAATTTTTTTTTCCCGCTTCGTGCCCACGGGCACGGGTTAGTACTAAATAGCATGTGGGTTTGAATGATCTGTACAATTTTACGCAAAAGATTTAAAAAATTTAAAGTATTGCATTTTTATCCCTTTTTTTTTTCTTCTTCTTCCTTTTTTTTTTTTTTTTTTTGTGCCCACGGGTACGGGTTATTACTAGTATATATATATATATATATATAACGGGGAGGCTTGGACTAGGGTCCCTAAAGTTTGGCAACATTGACTTAAAGGACAACCCATTAACAATAACCTCCACAAGGACAAAAGTTCAAGTCTATTTTTTAGCTTTAGTCCACAATATCAACATTTCACTCTTCAAGGCTATTTCAATATTTTTATTTTACCAAACTATCCCACTTCATCTTCATCCTCCCATGGCCACCATTACCACCACCCCTACCTGACCTCCATCCACCACCTCCGGCGACCTCAGACGACCATCGCCGGCGAACTCCGGTGACTTCCATTGCGACCTTCGGTGACCACCATAGCAACTAACACCATCGCCGGCCACCACCACCACCACCACCAAAACAAACCTAGATCGCCATCGCCACCAACACCATCGCCACCACTACAATCGGCCACCACCACCAACACCATCACCACATCAAACCAGATCTAGATCTGGATCTGCTTGAGTCGTTTTTCATATTTCTACAAATCTGGAAATTTACAGTAAGAGAAATTTCACTTACTATATTTTGAAGTGAATTTTTTTAGTTTTTAAGTGAAGATCTTGAGTGAAACTCACTTATTATAAGTTAAGTAAAATTCAATTACTGTAAAACCTGGAAGTTCATAGATGTTTGTGTGAAAAGCAAAATCACCATTCTGCAAATCTGAAAATTTACAGTAAGAGAAATTTCACTTACTATATTTTGAAGTGAATTTTTTTTAGTTTTTAAGTGAGGATCTTGAGTGAAACTCACTTATTATAAGTTAAGTAAAATTTCAATTACTATAAAACCTAGTGGTTCATAGATGTTTGTGTGAGAAGCAAAATTACCATTGATCTAGGCTTGGTAGGATGTCAAACTATTAAGAGAAATTTCTCATCATAAGAGAAATTTCTCTTAAGATTTCTGATTTATGAAAAAAAAAATGGTTAGAAAGAGAAAGTCTAGAGTGAGAAGACGAATCATCCACTGTAATTTTCTCTCTCTTTATATCTAATCGATATGTACTGATTGATATATCTCAATCTAACAATTTGTAGAGAGAGAAAGGGTGGGGGCTATGGTGGTGGAGGCAAGGGGAGGTCGCCGGAGGTCCGGTGACGCGAGGGGGAGGTCGTCGGAGGTGACTGGGCTGGTCGGCAGAGGTCGCCGGAGGTGGTGGCCGGAGGTGGTGTGGGTGGTGGTAATGGTGGCTAAGGTTTGACTAGGGTTAGAGGATGAAGATGAGGGTATTTTGGTCTATGGGCATTGGGAGGACTCATCCCCAATGTCTATTTTAAGTTGTCCTTAATCTCAATAAAGCTCATCTTAATGACCATTTCACCAATTTTCCCTATAAGAAGAGTAAATACCAACACAAACATACAAGATATTAGACTACATAACATAATTATTCCAATAATTTTAAGTGGCTCCTCTATTATTTTCTTAATCAAGTTCCAAGAAAAAAGGTTAAAACTTGTACACGCAACTCCCATCATCGCTCCTAGCTGTTGGATCAATGTTAGCTGCAGATGGATAGGTGTAGCCTTTGGGGACAGGAAGGTTAACTTGTTTGGGGTTACTTTGCCTGCATCCAACCAATAATCAAAAACCTTGGACACAGGGGTGGATTCAGAAAATTAATCCTGAGGGGCTTGATAGAGGCTAGTGTATGGCAACGCCTGTGGATATCGCAATTTTCTTTCTTTTTACCCACAGGTTTTCTCTTTAAATCTTTTCTAAATTTCAAATTCAAAAACAAATGAGTCGCCACTTAATTTTTAAAAGGAAAATTAAGAAACAATTTTTAAAGCAAACTGATCATTCAAAAACCAGAGATTAACTAGGTCCGGGAATTATGGAATCAGAAGGGAAGGAGCCCATCGGACTAAAACACCCATTCTCATCCTATTTTGCGATAGGCCTCTACTTAACATCCTTTTAATTGAATTATTAATTCAGATGTGCCCTCAACTAATACATATGTATAAATATACATTACAAAAGCATGTCTAAAGGGGTGTAAAATTGCAAGTGATAAAATATCATTCAAAAACCACATATTTCAAGTAGCAGGCAATATGATATGCAATAGGGAACAAGAGAACTTACCCGGGATCCAGCCGCAGTATTAAACATGCAATGCATACAAAAATGAAGATTCTAAGGAAAGGTCTCTAATCATATATACACATAAGGCAAAACCTAATTCTAAGGTGTCGCGCATTAAGTCGAAAGATCGATAAAATCAAGAAATTAAAATAAACTAGAGAGGAGTTCAAGAAATAATACCTTAATAGCGCTAAAAAACAAAGGGTCAGTCCACATGGTGTACAAGATATGAAGTTAGAAATAACAATCCTAAATTTCTAGCCTAAATCTATCAAATGTAATTAAATCTAAAGCAAATAAGTCCTAATTACAAGTATCAAGCCATATGGATGAATATGTACATGAACAAGAATAAATTATGAAATACTCAGTGATTTAGATCACTTAAACTTTGAATTTAAGTTTAACTAATCATTATTGAAACACGGTTTGAACATTAACCGATGGCAATACCATCTAAGCCATTATCCACAAGATTGGTTAAAACTATTGCAGAATTCTGGAATTTACTGAGAGCAGATCATAACTTTAAAGAAATAAAAAGAATGGTTCCCGTGGTTTGATCTTGATGAATTTTGGACACAAGATGCCTCTGTGTGTCTAGTTTTTAACCCAAAAAGGAAATCAAAGTTTCAACGATTAGATCTCTGGGAAATGAACAAAAACTAGACATCACTCAGCATTCTAAAACCCTCTGTCCAGAGTTCTTGCATGATTTTCTAAAAATAGTAAAAAGATCAGAAATGCTTAGTTCTTTTTAGGGTGACTTCCTAATACATTAATCTACTTAGAAAAAATTATTTTGGGTCACAAATACTTTATTAAGGTTCTGATTTATTTATTTATGTCAAAAGAGTATTATTGTTCTGAAACTCTGGACAGATTATCATGACTTCACAAAACTCATGACCAAACCACTTTAAACATGAAACTTCTTTAAAACAAAAATTACAGTGGAGGAACTTTGAGTTATGGACACTTTCCAGTTGGTTTCACTTAATTTCAACGGTTAGATTTCGAACTAAAAATCTTTGATCAAAACCGGTTTATGAACCCACTGTTTCATTGTCAAGTTCAACTTTTATTTGTTAACCTCAACTACTAAACCATGAAGTTGGACTTAAACTAAACCACTTTCTCCTACCATTTGATGGTCATTGGAGATCAAAACATGAATAATACTCATGAGTCTTAAAGGAATGTAGAAAGAATTCCATGAAACATTAAGCTAGAGGACCCAAGTCATAAGTATAGACTTGGATCCATCCATTTGCTTATAAAATGAAGTGATGATCAAACTTTGACTCTCATGTGAAGCATGAGCTTACATGAGACTCAAAATATCAAACTCAAGAGCTTTCAAGAGAGATATTAAAGATCTCCAAGAATCTCAAAAGAAAAGTATAAGCAAAAAAAAAAATGAAATAAAGAAGACAAAGAGAGCAAATGCTCTAAACCCATCAAAGAGTCTTTTGGTAAAACTTGTTTACTTCAAATTCATAGATGCTTTCAAACCAAGCTAAGAAGAAATAAAAGAGAATGAAAATTTAAATAAGATTAGAGGTTTAAAAGAAAGAATAAAAAAGAAACAACTTATGGTTAGAGGATCACCTCCAAACTATCCTCAAAGCTTCTCTACTTTGAAGATCTCCCAAACTCTTCTTCAAGCTCTAAAAAAAAACTCTCTATCTCTCCCAAATATGTGTTGTTATATTGGTATATTATGGTATATCTCTCTCTTTTTATCCCAAGGAAGATCCCTCTTCTTTTATAGACAAAATAACCCAGGTATTTTCAGTGAATTCGGAGTAAAAGACAGGTGTAAATATCTCATTTGGTGGTACAATGCGTACTTTCTGAAAAAAGCAGACTGCTGGAGTTAATGGCAGTCAGGAAGTCTTCCGCGGCACTCTGGGAATGCCGGAACGACACTCCGTGAAAGCTGCTGTGGCATTCCATGACTGCTGCGCGGCACTTACTGAGAGCCGCGCCAAATCATTGATTGCCGCGTTTATGTCAGCCTTACTTTATCAGTTTTTTTATTTTTATTCGCATGCATATACGTATTATACCACAAAATATGAACTTTAAAAGCAAACGGTAGTCAGAAAATGTCGGCGGCATTCAGTGAGAGCTGTTCCGGCATTCTGTGAGTGCTATACGGCACTCACTGAGTGCCGCAAACAACTGCCGTGTGCCGGTTTCTATTGAACTTCCCCTTTTAGGTCTTTTCTTTTCTCATTTTTCTTCAAAAAAACTTATTTTCGGGGATCTTTGCCAAATGTGATGTTTTCACTCCTGAATTCTCCTGAATACCTGGTATTTCTTTTCCTGTGAAAATTTTACCGCGTTTGGAGAACTTTCTGAAGAGCTTGGAACACTTCGAATCTTTCGGTCCTTGTCATTATCGGATATGGAGGTGACACTCTCCTTAATTCGATGTTTGGTCAAAATCGGGGTGTCTACAACGCCTTTGAATTTTTTACTTTTTTTAGACCTATTTATACATATTTTGTTTATATTTTGTGTAAATGATATAAGCTAATGCTATAAAAATCATCACAAAAACAAAAGAGGAAGGGGTTTTTATATAATTAGCACAAAAACATAAGAAAGAGGAAAGATGCTTAATATGACAAATTTATAATGTCAAGGGGGGCTTTTTATAATTTTCAGGGAGGCTTAACTGTAATTTAGTGCAAATCTACAATTTCTCAAAAATCAAGGGGGGCTTGAGCCAGCCCTTGTCCTTCACTCAAACCTCCCCTGCTAGGACAAAATAATTTCAAACTTCATTAACCCATCTTAATCCGTAATCCATATGTAAACCTCCAAACAAGGTTTCGAGGATCAGGATTAGTGTGCTAACCATAGAAAGTTCCTCTCTTTATAGCATCATCATTTGCATCCCCCAGTGCAGCCTCATTCAAGTACTTATCAACAAGTTGGACTCTCTTCGCATTCTCTTGCTCTTGACAAGCATATTTCCATACTCTAAAAGCTTCTCAAGACTCATCTTTGGCTGCTCAAATGTTGGTGGTCCTTTTGAGTTTACAAGCCTTTTCCCAATATTCTCTACCTCAACTCCATAAACCCACTTCCTCACTTCACCATCATACACTCTGGCCCTCAGAGCACCAAAGAAATATGCATACAAAACACAATTATGCATGCACACACACACACACACACACACACACACACACACACATATATATATATATATATAAAGATTCCTCAGTCAAATGATTTAGGAAAATTTTATAAAAACATCCTAATGATTTAGGATGTATCATATATCCCAGTGGTTTTGGTGCTAAAATGTTGTACCATTTGAAAAATAGTGATTTTAAAAAAGCAAGGTGGTTCTCAAAGTTAAACTATTTGGCACCATGTTAACATTTTGGTACCAAAATTTTGTAACTTGGGATGTATAATACATACTAAACCATTAGGATGTATCATAGAAGATATTGATCGATTACAGATCCCAATGAACCAATAAGTATAAGGTCCAATTAAAATCAAAGTGGTAATTCCTTTTCCTATGAAAATTTTCATTAAATTTTGGAACCATATTGACTATTTTCATGTTGTTTGTGATAGTTTCTCTATATAGATCACTGTTTGAAATTTTTTCGAAGACCCACCATATTGAATATGGAAATATGGTGAATGGTGAATTATTACACAACATGTAATAAAAGCGAAGCTTCCCAATAGATTGGCCAGGGAAGGTGTCAACGAGCTTGACAATGTCCTCCTTGGGAATATTGTCACTCCTGAATATACCTGTGCACACACCAATTCGGTCTTCCCTAGTAGGTGCCCAGTAGAATTTCTCCATCCGTCCATCACGGATGAGAGGGGCATACAATGTTGAGAAGTCATCACCGGTTACTATGATTGGAACTTGGGGGTTTTACTCGTTGTTGTACATACCGGAAAGCTGGACATTCATTGGGTTATCAGCCATGTTCATAAGGGTGGCATTAACCATCTGGTTGTTGACAGTGTAATGGGTGGTCCCACCCAACCAGCCCGCTCCTGCATCAAGATCGTTGATGAAGAGGACGCACATTTTCCCTTTCCTGATGATGTCTGTAGCCTCGCGGTACCTTTGTCTGATTAATTTCGCTGGTTCTCCAGCATCTCCACTTTCCAATTCTCTGGCACTCATCATTATTGGGCTAAAATTTTGGTTGTCACAAGACCAAATAATAAGTGTTAAACATGTATGCTTAAATTTGGTATCCTAAAGAGTTACAACAGTCGACATACTCTGAAATTGGATTCAAACGGCAGCAATTCCAAAAAAGAAAAGGAACAACTGAACAAGTAAACAAGAACACCACAATTTGTGTGGTTCGACTTTGAAGCTAGGTTCAAAATGAACCAGGTGGAAATTGATTGCATGTACAAGTTTCTCACAATTCTGAACACCCCTTGCATGCACCAAAATCATAGATACCTACAGGGTCGGTTTTTGTTTGTTTAACGAACCAGGTCAGCCCAATCCACTGTCCTGTGAGCCGGGACCATTTTGTCAGGTTGAATTCAAGTCACCACACACAACATAAAATTTTCCATTTATGTACGTTACTCATGCAAAACAAAACCTAGTTTTTTGTTTTATATACGTCTGGAATCACGAAGAACTCACTTGATTCCCATCTTGGCAAAGACAAGCTCACATACCCAGAGTAAGAGGAACCTGCAATGAATTTTTGCAAAACCATTAAATTGTCTTAAATTCACTCACAATCCCATTTCAGAGATGTTTCAAAATAGAGAGATTTTAGTTGTCAAACCTTGATGTTTGATAGGGTCATGAAGTTCTTGGTGATGTGAACAAGAAGCTTGTCCGTAAAAGTAGGTGCAATATAGAACCCACCCATATTGTTGTCCATTTGGTATATAAACAAAAACAATTCAAAAACACCCAATAATCAAATTCAAGTCCTACATAACTTAATAGGAAGACGGACAAAAAAAAAACATGTGCATATATGTATACAATTTTGCCAAGATAAAGAATTAGAATTTGGGTTCTTACTGCCAGAGACCGGTACTTATGTATTCGTAGGAACTCATGATCGCGTTGTGAGTACCAGCACTCATCGGAGCTTGGAAGAGAGAGTCCACAATTCCCTTTCCTCTGGTAATGTCCTGTTGGTCATCCGAAACATCGTATACAAGGCCTTTCCATCTATCCTTTTTAGTCTGTTTCTTTTCATGGATCTACTTCAGAAACAACCTTGAATTTACCTAATGAAATCCTAGGTTTGGGGGCTTTAGATTTCACTTCCTTCAAACCCTTTTCCAAAGAAGGTGGAGCTTGGAATTGATGTTCCATACTAGACACATTCAAATTCAACTGCAATAAAGATACATCTTTCTTTATACACAATGAACTAGCAAATTTAGGAAAAAGTACACTACTCATGTCCACACCGTTGAAATCTAATTTCTAGACCAAGAAATTGAAAACCCAATAAAATTCACTTAATTCTATGTGATTCTAATGGTCACCCATGAAAAAACACCGACTAATTAGTAACAAGAATCAAATAATGTTGAACTAGTATATGCTAAAGAAATGTACAATTCAGTATGGAAATAAAGAGGGTTTTTTTTTTTAATAATTAGCAAGAGTTAAGCAGGAAAGAGAAACGATTAAAACAAGTATTTGTTCGATAACATCGAAGACATGTATTTATATGTGATAATAGGAATATATGTATACTACAGAATATGAATTAATTTGTGTTTATAAGAAATGGCGGGAAAAACACAGTGCTGGTGCTTTGTTGACAGCTCCGACGGTTAACAGGGAGGTGGCCATTGAATGTATTAGTGAGCAGACGGTTGTGATTAAATGGGAAGCTTGACTTATGTAAACAGAAAACTGGTCGATTTGAAGAGTTGTTTTGGAGGAAAGAGTGTGGGAGAGGCAAAATATATATATATATATATACACATGCACTGACACACACAGAGATACTTACAAGTAGGTGTTGAGATTGTTGGGGGAGTGTGGAGAAAGTTAAATGCGAAAATCCAAATTCCTGTGGATTTTAGCTGACGAATTTCTAACGCCCACACAATTCGGAAATGGTTGTATTAATTTAGGGTGGGTGGATATTGGTTTTGACATGGGTTTGTGTACAAATTGGACGTTTCACTTTTTGGCTTAAATAAAAAGACAAAATGGAGGCTACTGGGAACTCAGTGGCTTTGAGGTTGGGGTTTAAGCTTCTCTCTTCATCATAGATAATTGACTATATTTTCTAAATTTTTATTCCAAAATAAAAACGGATTGA
Organism: Hydrangea macrophylla; assembly: GCA_033977485.1. Classification (NCBI taxonomy): domain Eukaryota; kingdom Viridiplantae; phylum Streptophyta; class Magnoliopsida; order Cornales; family Hydrangeaceae; genus Hydrangea; species Hydrangea macrophylla. The sequence goes on from CM066983.1 coordinate 114,681,550, forward strand.
GTTGAAATGACACATAGGATTGGATGGCTCAAACATAGAAAGGGAAGACAATGCAACATGTGATACCTAAGATGTGCCTCAGAGTGATAGTCTATGGCCTATGGAAAGAGAAAAACAATAGAACTTTCAAGAATACTTCCACCCCACAAGAAATCCTTCTGAAGAACCTTATTTCGCAAGTTAATGCACAAATCTTGGTGAAATGGAAACATCAAGTTAACATTGAGATTTCTTTGTACTTGAAATCTTTGATCATTTTTTTGCCAGTTGCATTCATGTTGGTTATTCATATAACTGATAGGGTTGTCCATTTTTTTCCTTTGTTGAGGCTTTGCTTCATGTCTTATGATATGAGCCTATTGTATATCCCAGGGTATGTCCCTTGTACTTTTGTACATCCTCTTTTTGGAATATATTTACCATTCTTCGAAAAGAAAAGAAAAAAGTATAACAGCTCACGACTTAACTGGAAAAAGTCAAAATCTATTGAAAACATTACACAAAGAAAAATTTACTAAATATTTACGTAAAAAATATTATTTTTAGGAATGTAACTTTAGTAGCATAATACTTAATTTAAAGTTTTATCAAACGGGGCTTAGTATTTGTCCTATTATTTTGATTGGTTCACATTGTTAGAATAATATTAGAATATTTGTCTACATTCTTATACCTATTGTATCTTACTATACTTACTGTCTAGATACATTGTACTACCAGTTGTACTACTAGCCTAGGTACTTTTCTTTCCCTTTTAGGATTCTCTCTTGGCCTATATAAAGGCTACTCATTGTAAGGTTTCATCACACCATTCAATACATAATTCATAGTATTATCTCACTCTCTTTCCTTCTCTCTTATATATTCTAACATGGTATCAGAGCTATAAGCTCCTGGTGGCCTCTTCCTCCCCCTGGTAACTTCTTAAAAGGAAAGTATGCTCTGTGGTTGCCACAATAGTGGATCCTCTACATCAAAAATCCTTCTTGTAGTTGCCTCAAGTTCGTAATCGTGCCACCTTAGCCCGATCACCTCCGCTGCCCGGCTACCACCATCCACATCTATCCTGCCCGACGTCCTCCTTCCGGTCACCTCGCCATCTCAACTTGGGCTCTGCCGCTGTCACCGCCTTTGTTGCTTAGTCACCACCACTGCCGCCAGGTCACCACCACCCGGCTGCCTCCATTGCTCGGCTGCCACTTCCTCATCCAAGCTTCCTCCGTCATATCACCACCCGACCACTGTCATCCAGATCAATTCTACGACTCTCAGACTTATGTTACACATCATGGAGCCTCTCACAGATCCCTCCTGCAGATATTGTCACAAACCAGGACATATTCTGTTGCATTGTCCTATCAGAGTGTGTACTTTCTGTCACAAGCATGGACCAGGGCACTATCTTGATGATTGCAATGAGAATCCTACCAGATATTCACAGGATAATCGGTCCCGAGGTTGTTCATCATCATCCACTGCTATTTCTACCAAGGGGTCATCATCTTCTAAGTCGTCTACCCCTTCATCCATCTCTGATTCTCTCCTTGCGGACATCATCAAACTAGTTCGGGATCATTCTGATAACACGTCTCCTACTGCTCTATTTGTTGCCCCAAGTACATCTTCTTGGTTCTTTGACTCTGGTTGCTGTAACCATATGACCTTTGATCCCACTACATTCTCTACCAAACATTCTACTCTCAATGCACCATCCATACACACAGTTGATGGTTCCCGTATGAACGTCAGTCATATAGGGCAAGTCTCCACCACTCACACATCTCTCCCTGACACTTATCTTATTCCTAAGCTCACTTTAAATCTCATATCTGTTGGTCAATTGTGTGAACTCGGACTTACCGTCTCTTTCTCTAATTCTTGATGTCTAGTACAAGACCCAAAAACGGGCCAGACTCTTAGGACAGGTCATAAAATAGGACGATTATTTGAACTAAACAATCTCCATATTCCATCTCACTTCATTTCACCAACTCAAGCTGCAGCATCAGTATCGTCCACCTTACCTTTTCACCTTTGGCACTCTTGTTTAGGTCATGTTTTGCTAAGTCGGTTAAAATCCTTAGTGTCAAGTGGTCAGTTAGGTTCAATTAAAGTCGAAAATATTGATTGTTTACCTTGTCAACTTGCCAAACAACCAGCTTTACCATTTAATAACAGTGATTCTGTTTCCTCTGCACCTTTTGATTTAATTCACTCTGATGTTTGGGGTCCCTCTCCAACTGTCACAATGGGAGGATCTAGATATTATGTAATCTTTGTCGATGATTTTTCATGATACACTTGGCTATATCTAATGAAAAATCGATCTGAATTACCCCAGATTTACTTTGATTTTGCTAACATGATCAAAACTCAAATTTTTTGCAATATCAAAGTATTTCGAGCTGATAATGCCCAAGAATACAAAGAAAAAGGTGTTCTAAATTTTCTTCGCCAGCATGGCACTCTTTTCCATCGTCCCTGTCCAGGCACCTCCCAACAAAATGGGAGAGCCGAGCATAAACACTGTCATATTCTTAATACTGTTCAAGCTCTTCTCATATCTGCTTCATGTCCTGAACAATTTTGGAGAGAGGCTGCCCTCACTGCCATTTACACCATGAACCGTATCTCTTCTCCCACTACTAAAAATCAGTCGCCATATGAGCGTCTATATAACCATCCTCCTAACTATACTACCCTTAAAGTCTTTGGTTCTGCCTGCTTTGTCTTACTACAGCCACATGAGCAAAACTAGAATCTCGAGCTTGCTTATGTTGTTTCTTGGGGTATGGTATTGAACACAAAGGCTATCGATGTTGGGACCCTTACTCCAAACGTCTTCGTGTGTCTCGTCATGTTGTCTTCTGGGAACACAAAATGTTCTCATCCATGTCCCAGTTCCATCTATCTCCTGCCAGTACTCATTTCTACTTCACTAACCCCTTAGTAGATCTATTTCCTGACACCCCTGATATAAGTTCTCACTCTGAATAAGTTCTCACTCTGAATCAGTAACTTTGCCTGCCCCTCTACCCACATCCACATCTATAGACACTTCATCTGATTTGTCCACCACAGTCACTACTGAACTGCCTGCTCTATCTGATGGGTCTGCATCAGACCCTGACCCTCTTCCTAAACGTAGCAACCGAGTAAAAGCTCCTCCAATTCATCTTCGGGATTACCACTATTTTTCTACAATTCTCTCTCACCATGAGGCTCAATCTTACCATGAGGCCAATTCTAATCCTCTTTGGCAGAAAGCAATGGATGATGAATTGCGGGCACTTGAACAAAATCACACATGGGATTTGGTGGACTTGCCAAGTGGCAAGAATGCTATGGGATGTAAGTGGGTTTACAAGATCAAAACTCACTCAGATGGATCCATTGATCGCTATAAAGCCCATCTAGTAGCCAAGGGCTTTACACATGAGTATAGGATTGATTATGAGGATACATTTTCCCCTGTTGCCCGTCTCACCTCTGTTCGCAGCCTCATTGCAATTGCTGCAGTTCGCCGTTGGGACTTATTCCAAATGGATGTCAAAAATGCCTTCCTCAATGGTGACCTCATTGAAGAAGTTTATATGCGTCCTCCTCCTGGTTATCATCATCATCCTCATCAAGTTTGCAAGCTCCGCCGAGCTCTATATGGTCTCAAGCAAGCTCCTCGGGCTTGGTTTGTAAAGTTCAGCACCATTGTTGAGTGCTTTGGGTTCACAGGAAGCTCATATGATTCATCTCTTTTCATCCACAGAACTGACCGGGGCATTATTCTACTTCTCCTCTATGTGGATGACATGATTATCACGGGAGATGATACATCTGGAATCTTGGATCTCAAAACCCATCTCAGCCAACATGTTGAAATGAAAGATCTCGGCAAACTTAACTATTTTCTGGGCCTTGAGATCAATTCCAGCTCCGACGAATATTATCTCTCTCAAGCCAAGTATGCCTCGGACTTGCTTACACGGGCGGGACTTACAGACAGCAAGACTAGTACCACTCATCTCGAGCCTAACTCCAGGCTCACTCCTATGGATGGTATACCCTTGGATGATCCTACTCTATATCGTCAGCTTGTTGGGAGTCTCGTTCATCTGACAGTTACTAGACCTGATATCTCCTATGTTGTCCATATTGTAAGCCAATTTCTATCTGCTCCTAGTTCTCCTCATTATGCAGCAGTCCTTCGCATTCTTAGATACATCAAAGGTACCTTATTTCACGGTCTCCACTTCTCTGCTCACTCCTCTCTTGAGCTATATGCCTACTCAGATGCAGACTGGGCAGGAGATCCTACTGATTGTCGTTCCACCACTGGGTATTGCTTCTTCTTGGGTGACTCTCTCATCTCCTGGTGCAGTAAGAAGCAAACTATTATTGCTCGATCTAGTACAGAAGTTGAATATCATGCCCTTGCTGATACCACTCAGGAACTTCTCTGGCTACGCTGGTTACTTGAGGACATGGGGGTCAATCATCCGACAGCTACAACCATCAGTTGTGACAACCAAAGTGCCATTCAAATTGCTCACAATGATGTCTTCTATGAACGTACAAAACACATTGAGATCGATTGTTATTTTGTTCGTCATCATATTTCTTGTGGTACCATTCGACTTAACTCAGTCTCCTCCATCGATCAGACTGCTGACGTATTCACCAAAGCTCATCCACTGGGACGTCTTCGGGATTTAGTTTCTAAACTCAAGTTGGTTTCCATTCTACCACCTTGAGTTTGAGGGGGGCTGTTAGAATAATATTAGAATATTTGTCTACATTCTTGTACCTATTGTATCTTACTATACTTACTGTCTAGATACATTGTACTACCAGTTATACTACCAATTGTACTACTAGCCTAGGTACTTTTCTTTCCCTTTTAGGATTCTCTCTTGGCCTATATAAAGGCTACTCATTGTAAGGTTTCATCACAACATTCAATACATAATTCATAGTATTGTCTCACTCTCTCTCCTTCTCTCTTATATATTCTAACACACATGTACAAGCTTGTCTACGTGAGTCACGCAACACATAAGTGAACGAATAGCATCTTGGAACGTAATAAAACATGCTTAAGAAGAAGTACCGAAGTATTGTCCCAAAATTAACTTTTTCAACTGTAGATTCCGCAGCAATAGAAGGTTCTTGCACTAAATTTGCCCTTTTTAAAATTACATATAGCTTCATTGAAACCAAAGTTTAGGATTTGCCCATTTCAGGGCCAAGCATATAAAAAGTTGTTACAGTTTGATTAGTTTGTTTATTTGTTGTTGTTATTGTTGGTTTTTTTTCTTCTTTTTTTAACAATATCTAATTCTTACTAAAAATAGCTTCATTATTTAGGATTTTTTAAAAAAAAATTTCTCTTATTTCAAAAAATTATCATTCTAAAAAACTAGTTCAAACGGACATTACTGCTATAATATGGCAGCCCATGCTTCCAATTTAACTGAGTAGCAATCCTAAGAGAAATTTTGAATGTGATAAGAATGCCACAGCTACCTAGAAGCCTTGAGGCTGCCACTCCACAGATAACTACTTGGAATGACATGCCCAACTCATAACTTCAGAAGCACCAAACAATCCGGCCTGGAGAAGGATGGCAAAACTATCTACAAATCAAGAAACGAAATGAGAATTGTATGATGCAACTAAACCGACTGAAGTGGTTTGGTTGTATCAGATGATCATAATAGGGTACAATATTTTAATAAAACACCAGTTGTAACTACAGAAGTCGTACCCGTTGTCGCGCCCACCCCGAAATTGGGGGGCGGTCCCTTCGTGGGTCGCAAGCGCGACACCCGTGCCACAAAAATTGCACCCAAATGGCCGTTTCTATAATTTTCCTTCATAATACATTGTACCCTATTTTAATAGTATAACATGATACCATAGAATTCTCCTGGTTATTTTGGATATACCATTTGCCAACTCAGATCCATTCCTTTCTGGTCAATCTAGAACCTAATGGCATGCCACATTGGAAATGACATGTCTGCTGGAGATGCTCTAACTAACCAAATGGTGGATTCACAACCAATGAAAATACGTGTCGCATGAACATGGGATCTCATTTTCATAGTCCTTTTTGTCTTATTTGGGTTATAAATATTGGTGTGTGGGTTGTGTTAGCCATAAGGTATATTAAGGCATATTTAATTATGTTTTGATGATGTCAAATATGCTATGATAATTACATGATTCATATTGATTCATTCTTTGTTATTATCATAATCATTTCTATGCTCATATAATCTCATGTATTAATATTGTATCAATATTTTAACATCTTTGTGTGCATGAGATTCAATTGATGTAGATCAAGATTACAAGGAGCTCAACAAGGATCAAGCTTGAAGACTTGAAGATATTTCATCCTTGGTTGAAGTCTAGGACCATCATTGTAAGGCATCTTGATCTCACACTCATAGGGGCTCAAACAAATGCTAAAAGTAAAAGTTTTGGAAACAAATTTTAAATGGGACATCTTTAAATCAATGCCCCAACCAATTGAATAATAATTAGATGTTTAATCTTATATGGTTGGAAAGGTATTTGAATCTAGTTTCCAAAACATCAAACGGATCGCAAATCCAATTTTTGTAGAGGGAGTTATGGCCATTTTCGTAGAGATGTGTCAGTCTGTCAAACAGGGAGGGGCAGTCGACTGAGGGCCCGATGCAGTCGACCGAACTGAGCAGAATGCAAATAGAACCCTCTGTAAACACATCTCAGTCGACTGCTTCAAGGACCAGTCGACTGCTTCAAGGTCCAGTCGACTGAAGCGACCTGAAAAGGCATAAAGGCTAGTTTTTAAAGGGGCTTTTAATTACCAAACTTGCCACCAACGGCTATAATCTTTCTTGGCTTATAAATACATGTTTTTCCACACCATTTTATGTTGATCAATGATTTGGAAAACATCTATTTCAATCACACAACTTGTTGATTCTTAATCATTCAAAATTGAACCCTAGTTGTGTGAGTTTATCAATTTGCTCTAGCCTTCAATTGTAATCTTTGAGAGAGTGAATTGTAGTGAGCTTTCAATTGTATTATCCACTCTATAAAGAGAGTTCAATTTGTATCAAATCAATTGTAAAGGTTGAGGGTTAGTAACCCTTGTGTGCAAAGAAGAGGCGTTCTTCTTTGGGAGAGATCATAGGCTCTTGTAACGGTTTGGTGCACACCCGTAAGTGCTCCGGGAAACGGTTTGGTCTACACCCGTAAGTAGATCGGATTAAGGAATCCTCAAGAGGTATTCTTGAGGGGTGGACGTAGGCCGCGTGGTGCGATTGCCGAACCACTTGAAAAATTGGTTTGCAAGTTTCTCTTCCCTTATCTCTTTACTTAATTGCTTGTGATTGTGTTTTAATTTGCAATTTGTTTTAAAAGGTTAATTTCCGCTAAAACCTTATTCACTCCCCCTCTAAGGTTTCCACTTTTGGGCCAACAATTGGTATCAGAGCCTCGGCTCTTCTCTTTCAAAAGATTTTTGAAAAATTTGAGTTAAGATCCAATGGAAACCAACTCTTCTTACATTTATTATTGTGAGGGTCAATCGATATTAAGACCACCATGTTTTAATGGCTCAAACTATGCCTATTGGAAAAATAGAATGAGAATCTATATGATTTCTCAAGATTTTGATTTATGGCAAATTGTGGTCAAAGGGCCTCATCTACTTACAAAAATTGAAAATGGTTTTTCTATTCCAAAGACGGTAGATGAATATAATGATGCCGATAAGAAACTCATAAAAATAAATGCTATGGCAATGAATTTATTATATTGTGGTTTAGACCCAAATGAATACAATAGAATTTCATCTTGCGAATCCGCAAAAGAAATTTGGGATAAACTTGAAAATGCTCATGAGGGAACAAGCCAAGTTAAAAAGTCTAAAATCAATTTTCTTGTTCAAACTTATGAAATGTTTAAAATGTTGCCATATGAATCTATTGGAGATATGTTTTCTCGTTTTACTATTCTTATTAATAACTTGAAAAACCTTGGTAAAGTTTATACTAATGAAGAAATGATTGAGAAAGTGCTTAGGTCTTTACCAAAAGATTGGCAACCAAAGGTCACGGCGGTTCGTGAAGCAAAGGAGCTTTCAACACTCTCCTTGGAACAACTCATGGGTTCTCTCATAACTCATGAAATGGAATTGGCCGTCTTCGAAAGTGAAGACAAGAAATTGGAAGTGAAAGAGGCCAAAAGGGGAGACATAGCTTTAAAATCCTCAAGCTCAAAGAAGAAGAGGAAAGATGTTGAGAGTGATGAGGATGAGGAAATGACAAAGATCACCCAAAAATTTGCAAAGTTTCTAAAGAAAGAAAAATCGGGAAAGAAGTCACCCAAGGAGGAAAAACACAAAAAGAGGACAATCAAGGCCACCAATAGTAGTTCCGAGAGCGAATCATCGGACGACGACTCAAATGGTGAAGAGATTGTCAATCCTTGCCTTATGACATTGGAAAGGGCCTTTCCTACTACCTCGGCAAATGGAGCATCCAAGAAATGCTTGGACAAAGGTTAAGTATTGATTTGGTAATGGTAGGTTAGTAGGTAATTTTGTTTTGATTTGTTTTCATTATCATACTTAAATTTTTTTTGATTTCATATCATACACTTATTTGCTTCAAATCACATTGATTTTGTTTTGATATGCATACTTGATTTTTATACATAAATCTTGTTTCATCCACTTGTGATTTGGATATGTCTTTACATAAATCATCATTCTCTTGATATTGCTTATTTGAAAAATGATGATATGCTTTTGTTTGATTAGACAAAGTTTTAAGAATGGTTAGACAAAATGATGTTTTGTGAATCATTCAAATTTTTGCTGCTGAACTGTTATTTTTATGAACCGCTGAACAGAGCAGTCGACTGGTACCCCGACACAGTCGACTGAATTTAGATGTGAGGCTTTGAATTTTTTTTCTACATTGCTAAGTCGACTGAGGCGTCGACTGTTTTTGCACAACTTAATCCCTGCCCACTTCCGTCGACTGAGGCGTCGACTGAGCCTCTGTTAGCCCCAAATTTCTGAGCCCTAATTAGTTCTTCAGTCGACTGATCCGACTGAATGTTTGTTTTTCTTTGATTTTGAGTTCTCCAACTTTATTATTGGTATCTTTTGGGAGAATATGCTCTCTATTCATATCATTTGATATCTTTTATCATTGCACATACTTAGGGGGAGCACTTTCATGTATTCATTTGCTCACATGTGGTTATATTTGTTTATTTTTTGGTATCATTTTGGACTTTTGATTTGTATGCCTATTGTGAGGGGGAGCTTTATGTTTTATCCCCAAATCTTTTTGATAATGTCAAAGGGGGAGAAATATGAGAAGTATTGGGGAGAAGTATTTGGGTAGTTATCATTCATGTTCTTTAACTTATGATATCCATTATGAATGATAATATGAAAATGACCAAATGTGCTTATTTTGGTATATCCTTCATTGGTTGTTTGCCATCATCAAAAAGGGGGAGATTGTTAGCCTTAAGGTATATTAAGGCATATTTAATTATGTTTTGATGATGTCAAATATGCTATGATAATTACATGATTCATATTGATTCATTCTTTGTTATTATCATAATCATTTCTATGCTCATATAATCTTATGTATTAATATTGTATCAATGTTTTAACATCTTTGTGTGCATGAGATTCAATTGATGTAGATCAAGATTACAAGGAGCTCAACAAGGATCAAGCTTGAAGACTTGAAGATATTTCATCCTTGGTTGAAGTCTAGGACCATCATTGTAAGGCATCTTGATCTCACACTCATAGGGGCTCAAACAAATGATAAAAGTAAAAGTTTTGGAAATAAATTTTAAATGGGTCATTTTAAATCAATGCCCCAACCAATTGAATAATAATTAGATGTTGAATCTTATATGGTTGGAAAGGTATTTGAATCTAGTTTCCAAAACATCAAACGGATCGCAAATCCGATTTTTGTAGAGGGAGTTATGGCCATTTTTGTAGCGATGTGTCAGTCTGCCAAACAGGGAGGGGCAGTCGACTGAGGGCCCGATGCAGTCGACCGAACTGAGCAGAATGCAAACAGAACCCTCTGTAAACACATCTCAGTCGACTGCTTCAAGGACCAGTCGACTGCTTCAAGGTCCAGTCGACTGAAGCGACCTGACAAGGCATAACGACTAGTTTTTAAAGGGGCTTTTAATTACCAAACTTGCCACCAACGGCTATAATCTTTCTTGGCTTATAAATACATGTTTTTTCACACCATTTTATGTTGATCAATGATTTGGAAAACATCTATTTCAATCACACAACTTGTTGATTCTTAATCATTCAAAATTGAGCCCTAGTTGTGTGAGTTTATCAATTTGCTCTAGCCTTCAATTGTAATCTTTGAGAGAGTGAATTGTAGTGAGCTTTCAATTGTATTATCCACTCTATAAAGAGAGTTCAATTTGTATCAAATCAATTGTAAAGGTTGAGGGTTAGTAACCCTTGTGTGCAAAGAAGATGTGTTCTTCTTTGGGAGAGATCATAGGCTCTTGTAACGGTTTGGTGCACACCCGTAAGTGCTCCGGGAAACGGTTTGGTCTACACCCGTAAGTAGATCGGATTAAGGAATCCTCAAGAGGTGTTCTTGAGGGGTGGACGTAGGCCGCGGGGTGCGATTGCCGAACCACTTGAAAAATCGGTTTGCAAGTTTCTCTTCCCTTATCTCTTTACTTAATTGCTTGTGATTGTGTTTTAATTTGCAATTTGTTTTAAAAGGTTAATTTCAGCTAAAACCTTATTCACCCCCCCCCTCTAAAGTTTCCACTTTTGGACCAACAGGTTGTATCATCTATGTAGTGAACAATCACCTATCAATGGCCTTGACCTTTTGTGGTCCTCCACTCGTCCCTTTGGAACCTTACTTCTTAAAGACTCTTTTTTTTTTTGGTTAATGAATTTAGTGTTGAAAAAGAAAAGAAATTTAGATGAAAATAAATTTTTTTGTTTGTTTGGATAATAAAAATGATGTTGAAAATAAGAAAAAAAAAAGTTAGCTACTTTAAATTTTGTGAGTCAATTCCCTTCCATTTTTCTTACTTTGCATTAATTAACAAGTTTTATGGTTCGTTGTTCAAGAATGAAGTATACAAGTAAAAATATAAAGGAACTAGTTTTACTTCTTGTCTTTCTTTAGGATATTAGGTGATATATCGCTCAATATTAGGTGTATTAGCTAAAAAGCCACAAGATTTGACCATATTTATTAAAGGATAATTCTTTGGGCACATAAGAATCTCACATAAACAAGATACATAAATCACAATGTGTCTATCTCTCTCCTGATGGGGTCCACTGATACTGTGGGGTTCACAGAGGAGAGAGTTAGACATATAAAGTCTATGTATCTTGTTTATGTGAGATTTTTAGGTGCCCCAAGAGTTATTCCATAATAAATCCATTGCTACTTTTTCAATTTGGTGAAAAGCTCATCTCACTACTTTTGCAATTCCGCGAAAAACCTATTATTTCTGAGCACCATAACTAACTCATTTATTTTGCCTTTTGGGTGATTTTAAATTTTTTTTTTTTGGATACCATGTATTTGTTCAAGATCTACGCATTGGACTTGAAAATTGTACAAAAAAAAGTAATTTGGAGCCTCTTTTTCGATTTTATCTGTCAAAATAGATGATATTATCTGTTGACAGATAGATTATATTGACGAAAAATGATTTTTTGGCATTTTTTGATGATTTTTTTGTTTTATAATTCATGTATTTCTTCGAGATCTATGCATTGGACTTGAAAATTTTTCAAACAAGATAAGTTGTAACCTTATTTGAGATTTTATCTGTTTGCAACAAGTAATATTATCTGTTATCTGTCTGCAACAGATAACATGTATTATCGACGATAACTTTATCAATTTGATCTTGTGCTTTTTTTCCCTCGAGATCTACGCATTCAACTTGGAAAATTTACAAAAACAAGTCATTTGCTGACTCATTTTGGGATTTTATCTGTCTGCCAACATATAATTTTATCATTTTTTTGGACTTTTTGTGGGGTTTTTTATTTCATGTATTTTTTCGAGATCTATGTACCTATGGTGTCAATATTTACAAAAAGAATATATTTTCGTTATAACAATTTGAAAGGGCATTTTTTACCAAAACAAGAAGAAAAAAAATGGCCTAATAAGTTAAAAAAAAAAAAGTAGCTTGAAATTTAGCTTAGAAAGATTTTATTGAAGGGGTCTGCTGCTGAATCTCGCTTTTTCTTTCGAGTTCACATTTGCTCACCCTGGGTGAGCATAACCTAAGCACCCTATTGGCCAATGCAGTGGGACCTACGATATCATTTAATCGTAAATCCCACTGCATTGGCCAATAAGGTGCTTGGGTTATGCTCACCCAACCCTTAAATGGGTGAGCAAAAATGCATTCTTTTCTTTCTCTTTAGTTTTTCTTCTGAGTCTACAAACCAAACAGAGCCAGGGAAGAGAAATCCAGAGGGCAAGTGAGCAATTTTACTATCTTGTGGGCCATTTGTTACTACCCTTTCTTATCTCTGGCCCATCTCCATTTCGTGGGCACTGATCAGTGAACAGAAATGAAATTGGGCAAGCCCATCAAAATTACAAAGGGCCGGAGCATAGACTTTGTAACCAAATGTGTGCTGTTTGAACATGGGGTAGGCTAATTCCCAGGATAAGGACTCTCGATGCCTCAGTTTAGTTTGCATTTTGTTATACTGTTCCAAAACCTTGTTCCTGAAAGTTTATGATTGCAAATTTATCCTCTAATTATTGTTTAATCCATCGTTCCACAACCGCGTGACTTGGTGACCAAGTTAAAAGCCATCTAAACAAGTATTTAAGTAGTCACCGAGTCAATACTTGGCCATTAATTAGTTCAAATAACGCGGTATACATAGAAAGAAGCCCATTAAAATAAAAATAAAAATAATGCGAGTAAAAAATAAATCCAAGTTTAAGCTTTTGTTTATTCAGTGGGATTATATATATAACAATCATTGGGGCATTCAATTTGGAGTTGCATTAATTAAAGGAGGGGTGTGTGTGTGTGTGTGTATAACTTTGTTCCCCGTCTTCTCCACCTTAACAATAGCTGTCATGGAGAGAAAAGGTTATCTTTCAAATGATCATAAACAGTTAAATCAGTTGCCTAACACTTCACCCCCTGGCCATGAGATAAATCAACTTAAGACATGGCCTCAGCTTGTAGGAATTCCAGGGGAAGAAGCTGCAGAGGTTATCAAGGCAGAGATGCCCATGGTTAATGTGGAATTCATCAAACCACCATGGATGTTGTCTCAGCAGCTATGTCTCAGACGAGTTCGGATCCTTGTTGATTCTTTCAACCGTGTGGCAATGCCTCCAAGTATTGGTTGAGTACTTGACTCTATAAGAACTTGTCTTCAGTCTTCTTGTGTATGATTTTTACAAATTTGGGCTCATCGATCTGGCTTTCTTTGAAATATTTTCAAGTCATCTATGTATAACAAGTGATTTGGAGAATAATAAATGGTTCTTTTCTTCCATTTTTCGCTTTTATTTTGAATGCTCCGCGAGATTAAATTGTGAATGAAAGGGTTTTTGTGATTCAGTTGCATATTTGATTAGACCCCCTTTTTATCAGGGTCCCCCATTATTCCCTAAGACCATCCTGGAAAAAATTTAGTTTAATGTTTTAAGAAACATCTAAAACCAACCAAATATTGTTACTTCCAAAAGCTCCTACAGATTACATACCAGTGTGTCTATAACAACAAATTCAAGATTTAGGTAGCATCAGAAAAGACCTTGCCTCTGGTTCTTCTGATCAGTGCATATACATCTTTCATTTCAGGTCTCTCATCTGGTTTGGTGCCTCACTTGCACAATTAAAGAAAACCAAATTTGCATGACAGAAACCAAGTGATCCACACCCCAAACTTTTGCGATATTCCACCAATTCATCGTCCAAAATCTCCACCAGCGTACCGATCAGGGATCGCTGCTTCTACCCACTTCGGAAGATTCAAATCGCCACTCAACATCTCTCCGGTCGGCTTCTTTCAAGCACAAGCATTCCATAACTGTACACATCACCTTTTCTTGAAACCACATGCACTCTAAATTCAGGGGAAAAAATAAAAAAAAGTAAAGTAATAAGATTTCAATTTAATTGCACCGCAATCTACATACTACACAAGAAAATACAAAAAAAAAAAAACATGTAACATGAACTCAAAAAACAATGGAGGGAGATGACCCAACAAAATTGAAAATTTTTAATTCATTTTCACCTTTCTTGCTTTTCCTTCCTATTTTCCTCATTGTTTTTCTCGTTAAATCCATGAATTAAATCCATGAACCAAACATAGCAAGCACTTGCTGCAATGTAACCAATGGTTCCCTTTAAGCCAATGGTGCTACTTTGTTGAGGATTGAAGTTAAACTCAAGAAGCATCCTTGCAAGTCCAAAGTCAGATGTAGAGGTAACACTGCATACATCTACCCTCCTCCAATTCCGCAGCGGTAGAAGCACAAAATTTGCCTTTTTATTTTTATTTTTTTCAAATTAGATACAGCTTCATTGGGACCAAAGTTTAAGATTTGCCCTTTTCAGGGCCAACATATAAAAAGTCAACAATTCTAGGGGCCACAAACACTTACAAACACATTCTATCTCTCTCAGTGGACCCCACAGTGCCACCTAGGAGAGAGATAGAGTGTGTTTGTGTAAAGTATTTGTGCCCCAAATATTACCCATTAAAAGTTGCAACGATTTGATTAGTTTGTTTGTTTGTTTTTTGTTGTTGTTGTTTTTTTTTTTTTTAAACAAATTTTAAAAAATATCTAATTCTTGCTATAAAAAAATAAAAAAACAAAAACAAAAAATTAAAGAGCTTCAATTTAGGATTTATTTTTTTAAAATTTCTCCTATTTCAAAAAATTATTATTCTAAAAAACTAGTCCAAATGGACTTTACTGCTATAATATATCCATGCTTCCAATTTAACTGAGGCGCAATCCTAAGAGAAATTGTGGTTGTGATAAGAATGCCAGAGCTATATAGAAGCCACTGAGACTGCCACTCCATAGATAAATACTTGGAATGAAATGCCCAGCTCACAACTTCACAAGCACCTGAGAACCCCGAAGAAGGATATCAAAAATATCTACAAAAGTAGCTATTTTGACAAAAGTATCATATGATGGGATACAATATTTTGACACTTTAATAAAACAACCAGCTGTAACTACACAAGTCGTACCCGTGCCACAAAAATTGCACCCAAATGGCCATTTTTTATAATGAGCAAGTCTTTGGACACAAACAAATCTTACAAACACAATTTACAAACACCACAGTATGTCTATCACTCTCTCCTCTGTGGCACCATTCATCCTAAAATTAAAATTTATTTCATTGCGATAAGAAACATCTAAACAAACATAGTTTCATCCATTTTGTAGCCATTGATTTAAAAACAACTATGATTTTGCTTCAAACCCCCTATAGTGTAGTATACTAGTGTATCTCTTTCAATTCAGATTGAATATTTAGGTAGCATCAGAAGAGATCATGCCTCTAGTTCTTCTGATCATTGCGGAGACATCTTTCATTTCAGGTCTTTTCTCTGGTGCCTCACTTGCACATAGCAAACCAATTTGTATGACAGAAACAAAGTGATCAACACCCCAAACTTTACAGTATTCAACCAATTCATCGTCAAAAATCTCCACCACGCGATCAGGAACTGCGGCTCCTACCCACTTCTGAAGATTCAAATCCCCACAGAACATCTCTTCGTTTGGCTTCTTTCCTGTTAACATCTCAAGCAGAAGTATCCCATAACTGTACACATCACCTTTCCTTGAAACCCCTCCTCCAAAACCATACTCTACATGCAGAAAAAGGAAAGGTAAATTAGAATTCCTCTTAATTGAACTACAAAAAAGTGTACTAATAGTAAATAACATCGATTAGATTAAGGCTCCATTGGATTTGTGGATATATTGGAGGAAAAGTAACAAAGAAAGGAAAAGGATAAGTAAAAGCTGAAGGGAAATAACAATAATTTTTTTTTTTTTTTTCCATAATCTTTTCCTTCATGCTTAAATAACATTAAAAAATCAAAAAAAAAAATTCAAAATAAAATATGAACTCAAAAAAAGAAGAGGGCAAGTGATGCAAAATTCAAAGAATTTATCAAATTTTCAATCTATTTTCTTTTCCTTCCTGTTTTCCTTATTGTTTTCCTTATTGGCGAAACAATAAGAGTGTTTTCCTCGGGTGTTGTCATTTCCTTTCTCTCTGTAAATGCATGAACCAATCATAGTAAGTACCTGGTGCAATGTAACCTATGGATCCTTTCAAGCCAATGGTGCTACTTTGATGAGGATTGAAGTTAGACCCAAAAAGCATCCTTGCAAGTCCAAAGTCTCCAACATGAGCAGTCATGTCTTCATCAAGAAGAATGTTGCTCGGTTTAAGGTCACAGTGCACCACTGGAGTTTCACATTCATGATGCAAATACTCCATAGCCGATGCTACATCTGCGGCTATATCTAATCTCTGTTTTGCAGTTAGACCTGGTCTCTGATCTTGGTCCTTTTGGTGAATCCATCTCTCCAAGTTCCCATTTGGCATGAATTGGAGAACCAGTGCCTTGAAATTGGAAGTTGAAGACACGCTCAGGATTTTAACAAGGTTTCTATGTCGAATGTTTCTAAAGGCTTCACATTCAGCGAGAAAACTCTTGGAAGCTCCACGCTGATTCAAGTTAAAGACCTTTATAGCAGCCAAGTTACCATCGCCAAGAACTCCCTTGTACACGGAGCCAAAACTTCCTCTTCCAATCAAATTCTCATCACTGAAATCATTTGTTGCCGATTTCAAATCATAATAGGTATATAATCTGTGAGGACCCTCAAATGTAATTACATCTGTCTTTATCGAGTGGTTATGTGCTTTTTTCCTCTTCTTGAATAAGAGGACACCCAATACAATGATAACACTCAGTGCTGCTAAGGATGTAACAATTCCCACGATTACAATCTTCTTTGATCTACCCGAGTGGCCATGAGAGCCGGAGCATTTGGGTAGGTCTAATTTTGGTATCCCACCGCAAAGCTCAGGATTTCCAGAAAGGAAAACCCCCGAAGTGTTCAGAAATATGCCTTTCTCAGGTACCTCTCCTTGAAGTTCGTTGTCAGAGAGATTCAAGATCCGCAAAAAGATAAGCGTATCCAATGATGGTATTTGACCAGACAAGTTATTATATGAAAGATCTATATATTCTGTACCTTTTAAATTGGAAAATGAATCTGGAATCAGTCCTTGAAAATTATTGCTAGACAGATCCAAATACATCAAATTTGAACAGTCACCAATGGAGGAAGGAATTGCTCCTGAGAGTTTGTTATTTGAGATGTCAATACCTTGGACCATCTTCAAATTGCCAATTTCAGAAGGCAATGGCCCAGTTAGAGAGTTCCAAGAAAAATTGACTAGTGTTCCTAGACTTGGAAAGCTAAAGATTTCTTTGGGTATGTTACCACCAAGTTTATTCATTGAGATATCGAGAAATTGGAGGTGTTGGCAATTTGATAGGCTTGAAGGGATGCTACCTGTTAGATTGTTTCTACTCAAACCCATCTCATACAATTGGCTCAAATTTCCCAGTGAATCTGGTATTGAACCTGTCAAAAGGTTCAAATCCAAAAACAAGCTCTGCAAGTTGTGCAGATTGCCAATAGTAGTAGGAATGTTTCCAGTGAACGAATTCGATGCCAAAGATAAAAGAATGAGACTACGCAAGTTCCCAAGTCCTGCTGGAACATTGCCTACGAAATGGTTTTCTCCCATGACCAACAATGAGAGCTGGCTTGAGAGGTTGCTTATTGAAGAGGGAAGCTGGCCGGTAAATTGATTAGTAGCAAGAGAAAACACTTGAAGAAGGCTAGAATTGGTTAGTGAAGTAATAAAATCCAATCCATGTTCGCCTTCACTGACCAACTGATTAATCTCAAGATTCAAAATCTGTACATTTGGGAGATTCCATAGCAAGGGAACATGGCCAACCAATCGGTTGGTCGAGAGATCAAGTTTTTGGAGGTTGGTAGCATTAGAAAGTGAAACAGGGATATGTCCCTGAAACAAATTCCCTCCCACAAATAGAGTTGTTAGATTCGGCAACATAAGAAACAAATCAGATGGAAGGTAACCCGAAATCTGATTCTTTGCTAAACTCAGAATGATCAGAGAAGAAAGGTTGAAGAGTGAACTGGGAATCTCACCTGAGAAGTAGTTGTCACCTAAGTTTAGCTGAAGAAGACGATTGAGATGGCCTAATTCAGATGGAATTGGTCCCTGTAGTTTATTGGACCGCAAAATGAGGTTTTCAAGGGATGTGAAGTTGCCAAATGAAGAAGGGATTGAACCTGTGAGGTTGTTCTTCCCGAAACTCAAATCTTGAAGCGTCTTTAAGTTACCAAGTTCAGATGGGATTGCTCCTTCAAGCCGGTTTTCTGAAAGATCAAGAAGAACAAGCCTGGTACAGCTGCTAAGAGACGAAGGAATAGTTCCATGGATGTTGTTGGAAGCTAAAATTAGTGTTTCTAAGCGAAAAAGTTGGGCAAAGTTAGTAGGAATGATACCATGAAAACTGTTATTACCCAAATCGAGCACGCGAAGGAATGAAAGATTGGCGATGTAAGGAGAAAGTGTACCAGAGAGAGAAAGGTTACCGAGCATGAGACCGGTAATTCGGTTCTTTTGGGGATTGTAAACAACTCCATGCCAACTGGAGAGAGATGTGTTTGAATTCCAAGCATCTAAAGCTCTATTGGGATCCTCAATTATGTGGGATTTGAATGAGAAGAGAGCATCTTGGTCTGTCCTGTTGTCTAACCTTGCATGAAGTAGAGCTAGAGAATGATGAAGAGAGCTTGATAAAACAAGGAACAAGATAACAACTGCAATGTTCATAGAGTTTGGTATCATTGGATAACAATGTCTGATTTGCTCTGTGGGTTTGAAATCAAATGAGGTAGTATGATTTTATAAGCCGGAGGGTCGAAGCATCACAAAAAGGTTCAAGACTTCGGACTCTGTGAATAAAGTTAGTCAAGGGCCTCAAGGCCCTTTCTTGATAGTTTTGACTCTATCTTAAAACTAGTATGCGGGTTGCTGGTAAAGTAGTGCCAAGTAGGACTAAGCTTAGTTATCCATCAATAGACTTTCTGATGGATTTCACTGAGATTTTCTAACTACTATAACAGGAGTAATGACATGCTTACCAAATTTAAATACCAAAATTTGAATCTCAACCGTTTTTCAAGTCGAAACATAGCAGTGGTATGTACCACCAATCACTGTCTGTTCCCATCTTGGGCGGAACAGATCTACCAATTATTTGATTCCATTTAATAAGAGAGATCTTGAACTAAGAAATAGACTCTAAAAACCACAGCATGTGATACAATTAACTATTCAAGTATTTACAAACCAAAATTGGAAAGCATAGCATTATTCTTATAGCAGTTCAATCTCAAGATTTTCATAATGTAACGAATTTTGTTAATTGCGTTCAATGATTTACATTAATACTCGCCAACTGTTTTCAGTAGTCAAAGATCACGTGGACCCAAATGTGAAAGCATGAAATGTAATTAATGATTCCCATTCCAGGCAGTCCAAAATGCAACACAAAAAAAAAAAAAAAAATCCCAGCACTAGCCACTAGTGGTGCCAAACTACAGGGACAATTAAAAAGTATTTGGCCTTGGTCTTAAGTCATAAAAACACACTTTACATACTAAAGTCAACGGATTGTCCCGTAAGTATTGGTATCCCATCTTTAGCTTGCCTAGTTGCCTGCTACCTGCTATGATCTTTTCACTGCACACGTTGACCTTAACTTCCCAAAGTTCTTTGACTATCCACAGTATGGTCCCAAAAGTTGAGACGAAATTAAGGCATGGGTTGACCTTTAATAATAAATCCAAATAAAGACAAGTACGTACCCTCACGGTAAAAAAAAAAAAAAGAGAAAGAGGGAGAAGTACTATTACGGAAGAAAAAAAAAAGTAGTACAGTAAATTGGAAAGGTTAATTATTGGTGTGTTTTGGAAGTTGGAACTGGAATTGCCTGGAATTAGGAGAAAATCAACTGAAGATCTCATTTCCACACTATTTCATCTCTAAGGCGGCCTTAATTGATTGTCTAACATAGCATAGGTGCTTTTACATGTTCCAATTGATGTCTTGATTTAGTACTTCTCCATTATAATGATTTTCAGTAGAGCTGTAACTATAAATAAATAAGCTCTTCTTGAAACTACCAAAGCTTTACCTCGTAAAAGTTCCTTGTATCATCTCTATTATGATGGGTTGAACTTCTTATGATCTTTTTCCTCAACAATTCTTCATCCACAACTGCACTCAGAATATTAAGGAAAGATAAGTTAGAAACCATTTAATTGCATCACAAACTTCAGAAGAATGCAAACATGTACCTGCAATAATATATAACAAATAAAACAGACTATGAACGTACAAGTAAGCACCTGCAATATATGGTTCCGTTGCAAGTCTAGAGTTTGTTGAACATTGTTCCCTTAAGCATTGAATGGTAGTGAAATTTCATAAATGATCAAAAGTAGCAACCCAGAAAATCAAATAGCAATAGAAACTTCCATCGACATGCACCAGATTTTTAAAATTATTACTGATACAAAGAGTACAAAATAAAAGAATTGGATAAATAACATTAACTTAAATCATCCAATAAAAGATACAAGAAAACGAAGTACAATTTCTGTCTTTGATCAAGATTATCTTCCCCCGCCCCCCCAATCCTAGTCCCTATCCAAAACATCCCTACTAATTATTGAAATGTAATCAATCAAATGGCCCAAACTTGGGAACTACCAAATCATTCTTAACTACCTATAACCATTACACAACAATTAGCGAACGATTCTGCACAGTATCATCATTACTCAACTCATCAGTCCTGCGATGCTCATACATGTATATACAACTCAATCCCACCAAGACCTCTGCAATGGCAGCTTCCGTCTTTTCTATATCCGAAAAATGGAAAGTCTGCAACAACAATGTCGATGGTTTCGAATCAAACTTCATCTTCTCAAAGTTCCTCTCCAAGTGCCACTTCAAAGTGTCCTGCGCAACCGGCACGAGCCACCCCATAATCCCCTTCAGAGCCTCTCTCCACCCTTCTGCAAGCAATTCATCATCCTCTCGAGTCTTTGAATTCTTGACAAGCTTTGATCTCACTAATGTCTTCAGATTCTCCGGCAACATTAAGTACAAGGCTTCACGAGCATCGTCACCGATTGTAACCGCAGTGTCCAAATATTTATCTGCCAATAGGATCACATTCGCGTATCGTAAAGCGAGCCCCGAACCACCCACCGTGGACGAACCCGCCGCGTGGAACACTCTGTTATTGTTAGTGCCCGAATTTGTATCGTCTGATGAGAATAGAATCGATTTTCGGCTGTAAAATCGAACCAGACTCGGTTTTGAAGTCGTTTGAATTGGTCCTGAGTGGGAAGTTAATTGTTCTCTAATGAGTTGAATGGAACAAAATTCAGGTCTCAATACATCTTTTTGCTGGGGTGAAGAACTTGAGTTTGGTAGGGAAACGTGAGGTAGAATCGGAATGTAAGGGCTGAACACCACACACAAACGTGCATATACGATACAGATTATACGGGCCATGAGGCCAACGCTCTTGTCGAACGATTGGCTCCACAAAGAGGATTCTCTGAAATTACGAACCTGCTTTCTCTGAAACGCAATTTTCTGATCAAACAGATCAAAATTCGCTTTCTGCGACTGCAATGCGGCGCTGCTGTTCTTCCACATCTTCAGCTTACGTTCAGAAACCTCCAATTCGGTGAGCCCTTCCAATGCCGCGTGTAGAAACGAAGTCGCTGATACCAAGCTCTCCATCTTATCGATTTTCTTCTCGATCTCTTTCGATCCGTACTCTAGTTTCCCGAAATCGATGATACCGAGCTTGAGATCGGTGTAAACGAGGTCGAATCGATTGAGACCGAAGTCGGAGCATTTGTGACCTAATCGAGCGACGGCGGTGGCGGCTTTGTCGAGATCTTCGAGCCTCTCAGCACACGCGAGGCTCAAGAGAACGCCTTCGTCCTTGGAGTTGAGATACGTGACGCCTTCGGATTTCATGATTATCTTTCGGAGGTTGAGAATTTGGTCGTCGGAGAAAGATCTGTAGAGAGAGACTATTCGTGACATTGTTTTCGCCGTCTCGAAAGAGAGAATTCCGAGAGGGTTGGCTTTTGGGGAATCGTTGGAGAGAGAGCGCTTGAAGGTGTCACCGAAGCGAACCCCCATTTCTGAGAGCCAGCGCATGGTGGTAAAAGCAACCATGGGCGGTGGTTATTGGATTGGGCTCTGGTGGTTGGTGGTGTACGTGATATTGTTAAAAAGGTTTTTGAGATTGGGGATTGAAGGTCGGGGTGGAAAGATTGGGTATATGAGGGGGTGGGTGGAGGAGGGGACGGAAGATATTGGGAAGACGAGGAGGATCTTTCATGGACACGTTTGAGACAGTTGGATTTACAGAGAGACGGAAAATTGACAGGTCGGTGCTGGTCATGTGACTGACACGGAAAAAATGCAAGGGAGACAGACAGAGAGAGAGAGAGAGAGATGGGAGTGTGTGAATGAGGTTTGACTGCCACGTAATGAGAATCTCGTTAAGTCGGTTAATAAAAAATGTAAGAGTGCCGCCATCATTAGATGAGATCAAAGCTTTTGTTTACACGGAACTTCCTGTGCGTCGACATGTGATTGGTCCAACATTTCTGCTATTGGTTTAATTGGTTTCGACTAATCTGGTTCTAGTTTCATAATTGTACGGTTTGGGGTGTGGTTTGGAGTATATACCTAACATTTCTCTTTCTATCAAGCTCCAGCTTTGCCTGTTTTAGTTTTATTTTATTTATTTATGATTCAGCTTGGCTTCATTAAGTTAAATAAATTAAGATCAAGTTAAAATTTGCCTTGTAATCAAGCTTAAACAAAGACTATCAAGCTTCCACTTGGCTAGATTAAATTAAGTTAAACAAATTAAGATCAAGGTAAAATTTGGCTTGAAATCAAGCTTGATAATAAGCTTGGATTGACTCGTAAAAAGTGTGCAATCCTCTAAAATTAGCCGTTCTATTAATATCTATATTAATATTGGGCAATGGTGTAGGACCCAAAAAATGGTGATTAAAGGGCTTAAATTTTCCCATTAAATTAACTTAAGATCGGCACATTTGTTACTCTACATATCTATTTCCCACAATTGGATCAACTTAATCCAAGGGTCGCAAATCTAATATATTTGCACACCTCACACACCATATGAACACTCACCCCAATTCTCTCCCTCTACCCCCACGTCTCTCATTCTCTCTTTCTCTCACACACATGCAATACATAAAACTGGTAATAAATTAAAAAAAAAACTCACCATATCACGTCTCTCTCTCTCTCTCTCTCTCTCTCTCTCTCTTGCTCAGCCATTCTGTCTCTACAACAAACCATACTCATTGCTTCCCACACTCTCTATACCTAATAAAAGAACGACCTACAACCACCATTTACAATGAGAGCAGAAATACAGAAACTTAAAATCTCAAACTGAAACTCAAAAGAGGAGGAAGAGAAGAAAGAGAGTGCATCGCATTCATGGAATTCAGTATTGGTAACTGAGGAGAATGTTAGCAACCTTAAAATGAGGTACATTTTAGATATTGAACGATTTATACATCCTGCACCTTAGTTCTGAGACATTGTAGCGCTTATGCTATTATTTTCCTTCAGTTGGTTGTGGATTTTGCAATTCTGGTTGGGTCTTCTGTTGAGTGGTCTGCATATAGGTGTTTCTATGGTCTTTTGTTTTGTTTGTTAGTAGGGTTTGTATGGTCGGATTGTGTCTTGGTGTTGGCTTGGCATAGTGACCATTGGTCACAGTTAATTAATTAAGCCCAATAGGTGCTTCTTATGCTGAAAATTAGTATAGCCACCAATTGCATATTTTGTGGCAGAGTGAGTTTTTATTAAACCAACAGTAAATGAAGTTTTACGCATTTTAAACTTTTGATAACAAACAAAACAAATTTCACACTCTACCCTAGGGGTGTTCACGGTCGGTTTTTCTCGGTTTTTCCACATAAAAAAACCGACCAATAGCCTCGGTTCGGTCGGTTCGGTCGGGGTTTTGGGGTGTTTCGGTCGGTCGGTTCGGTTTTCTTCTTGAAATATAAGTTTGAAAACCGACCGAATGCCCTCGGTTTGGTCGGTTTGGTCGGCGGTTTCGGTCTCGGTTTTTCTTGTACACCCCTACTCTACCCTGGAGACAACTAATTGAAATAGACAAAATTATGTTATTTTTGTAATCTACGACAATGGGAATTGACAATTCTCTCCCTTTGTTTTTTTTTTTTTTTTACATATTTTTTTTTCAAAAACTATATAAAGCATTTTGGGAACCACATTTGGGATTCAAGTTTGGGATTACTCATATTAAAAATGTTCAACTCCTTTGCTTCATTTCAAGTCACGATCTTTTCTAAATTTATTATTTTTATTTTATTTTTTAATGTTTTTAATAACTGACAAATTATTTCCAAATTTATGGATTCAATTTTGAAGCATAGCATCACTTAAATTAAAATGTTCAACTCATATGTCACGCCCCGACGTAGCATAATACAGGAAAGCATTTAATTTCCTTTATGGACTCGTAGGTCGTGACAAGTGAGTATGACCAATTGTCCCTGCAAACAAATAACTTAACAAACATTTCTAGAGCAAAGGATACTAACAAAACATAAGCTCCGAAATAAAACTTACTAAACTATTACAGCAGTCATAGTCTTAGGCACAAAACGCCTTATTCAAAAGTCTAAACTAGTTTATTACAAAACCCAAATTAAAAGACATAGGAAAAATAAAGCAGCCTCCTGGAAAGTCTCCTGACTCTAAGTAGCATAGTCAAAATACCCTGGCTGCTCCTGACCCTGAAAATCTGGACGTACAGTCTAGGACGCATCAACGCCGTCAGCTTATGAAAGCTGGTGAGCAAAATAAACAAGTGCTCGCAATGTATATATAAGCATATAAACAACGGTGCAATTTAACTTTTAAAAGCAATAAATTCAAGGTTCCAATTCCAACATAAGCCACGGGGGAAAATAAAGAAAGCAATAAATAAGCGACCATGCATGAGCAATGTAATATCTCATCTTTCTGACTCTTTTCTCTCAACAAAACTCAACACAACCAAACCATTATCTCAGATACCAGGAATACTATCCGATCGATATCCAAAATAGCACACCAAACTATCGCTTCAGATACCAGGAATAATATCCGATCAATATCTAAGCCACACTCAATACCATCATTTCGGATACCAGGAATACTATCCGATCAATATCCGAAACAAGCGCCCTAGATACCAGGAATAATATCCGATCGATATCTAAGCCGTACACAACACTACCACCATCGCTTCGGATATCAGGAATACTATCCGATCAATATCCGAAACGCGCGCCTTAGATACCAGGAATACTATCCGATCGATATCTAAGTCGTACACGACACTGTCGCCTCCAATACCAGGAATACTATCCGATCGATATTGAGGTCGCACACCAGACCGCTACTATTTACTCTTTTCACGCTTTCTCACACACATGCATGTTGACACAACCTCAACCCTAATATGTATGTCAATGTTTCATAAATAACACCATTAATAAATCACAAAGCCGGATAATCGTACGAGCATAAATTTCGGCCTAAGTTGTTCTGTTTCGTACAATTCTTAAAACGTAGACCTTTAAAACAATATATTTGCCAAACAGTTCTTTGAAATCTCCCAAAACATTTCCAAACAGTCCCTTACCAAAAAATCACACAAACTGCCAAAACTGCCACCTCGCGCGAGCGGATCGCGCGAGCGAGGGGGGGGCAGATCGCGCGAGCGGATCGCGCGCGCGAGGGGGCTGGACAGGTCGCGCGAGCGGATCGCGCGCGCGAGGGGGGGGGGAAAGGTCCGCGCGAGCGGGTCGCGCGCGCGAGTTCTTGCAGAATGTCATCTTCTTCGTCTTCTCCCCTGTTTCTGGTTTTAAAACTGAAATTTACCCATTTTCAGAATCTGTTCGTACTAAGACATGTGATATATGGTTCTCCTCGGTTTTCCGCGTAGATTAAGAATACGCGATCAATTTTAACTAATACGGATTGTATCGATTAATTTCTGCGATTAAAGTTAGAGTGACAAAACTTAAAATCAACGGTTCGTCGCGATACGGGTAAATTACTGTGTAGGATTCGAACCACAGCTTATCGGGATCAATATCTTCCATTCCCAATTTACAGAATTGATTTTGGTTACGATTTCTAAAGCTTCAATTTTCAAGCTTCAATGGTGTATTGATATATATACACATATACACACATATATACACTGAAATATACACATATAAACATGGCGAGTGAGTTTATAATACTCACCAAGGTGATTACACAGATAAATTTGAGACCGATAATAACCGTCGTCGATTCCGTCGTTAGAAAATACTCCTCCGTTCTCTTCTCTTGATATATATATATATAACTATGTATGTGTGTATGTGTATATGTATATGGTATATAATCTGTATGTGTGTGTATTGTGAAAGTTCTTGAGAGGAAGAGAGAAATGGAGAGTTTGAGGGAGATACAGTGAGTGAGAGAGAGACACACTGTTACATATATAAACTGATATGTTTGGGCTCCAAGTTAGGGGAAGAATTCTCCCGGTGAGGTTGAGCTCACGTGCTCCCTCACCCAAGACGCGGTATAAGGCGCAATTTTAAAACAAAACTGGTATTTTCTGGTTTAAAATAAAATACAGAAAATTATATTAATGTAGGAATTAAATTCCCGGTTTGTACGAAAATATAGATATCGATTTGAAATCATAGAAAATATTTTGGAAATTACAGTTTGACCCCAGATAATATTATTATAAACAGAAATAAAATCAAATGCTCATGGAAATGAAATGCAGTATTTATTTAGTAATGATAAATAAAATACAGGGCGTTACATCATATGTTTCATTTCACTTCATGGTTTGTTTTTAATTTTTAATTTTTATTTCAAAAAACAGACAACATATTTAGGAAGAAAATTTGGGACTCAACTTTGGTAAGCATAGAGTTACTGAAATTAAAATGTTCAACTCATGCTCTTTTTTATTTTTCCTTTTTGTTTGTTTGTTTTCAATTTCCAAATAATCCCTTGGCTTCAATGAGAGACCCAATTGGAACATTCAAAACCAAACCTATTTGTTTATTCAGCTATAGCCTATAAGGAATGTACACTAAGCATTCTCAGGATGACGATACATCGCCTTTGGTTGGGTCTGCATCTTTTTATTATTTTACAAAGGACTCTAAAGATTATTTCCCATAATGTATTGGGTTTTGATTTCTATTGGGATTATTTCCATTTTGGTTAGGTTTGTATCTTTAAATTGCGGTTTAAGATTGTGCTTTTGTGTCAGTTCTGATGTGTTGGGGAAATGTCATTGAACTTGCTTTGATTGGTTTTTGTTGCTTTGATTATTTCCATTGCGTTTGTTTTGGTTCGAGCTATTGAATATTTTATGTTTTATGCTCTTTTCTTTTGAATTTTTGGTGCGTGTTTGAGTTTATTCAAAATATGAAGGTTTGATTTGATTTGATTTATATATATATATATATATATACTTTAAGAAAGTGTTTAAAAAGGTATTGCTAAATGGACTTAACTAATCTTTTTTAAAAACCTCAAATAATGGGTTATCAAGTGAACACTTAAATCGCACCATTGAATTTACATAATCGTGTCATAGGACTAAAATTAGTACATTTCACCTCTTTTGTGGTATCAAATATGTTGAAACCTTATTTGTAACACCTATCTCTAGACGTCGGCAGCAAGGTCTAGTATTTCTTGGAGTTTTTTTTTTCTCTAATTAACAAGTCATTATAGGTGCATTTGACCAAGGTTGGCACAACTATGTTCACGGTCACAAAGTTGGTGTTTGTATTTGCATATTAGATTTGGAACCATCATTATATGCAGAGCTGTTGGTGTTTGCTAAGACCAAAATCGATGTACCAAATTAATGTTGCTAAGTATATTTGTTGTCAAGGTACCGAGTGGATGCTACTAAAGGTGTATTTGTTGTCAAAGCAATTGCCTCAATTGATTGTTAACTGAGCATATAGCTCTTGACCGTACAGTATGGAGAACGATGCGTTGACTCATGCTACTATAGGTGTATTTAGACACAGTTTGAGATTACTCTACTATTGATGTAACTGATGCGTTGGGATCTCTAAAACTATAATTTAAATGGTGTCGTAATTCATGAAATCTAAAATAATTTCTTCATTTATTATTGTTTACCACTTTTTTTTTTTTTTTTTTGCGTCGCGCCCCTGAGGCACGGGTTATTACTAGTAGACTTATATGATTGTGCATCTCAAAGAGTATTAATCTCTCAAATTTACATACTTCCTCTATTCTTTTTTTGGATGTTTCAAAATACACTACAACAAATCTGACCTTTAGTGACGAAGCTTTTACCCGCAAAATTATTTTCGTCACTAATAGTATACAATTAGTGACGAAATCAATGTTCGTCAGCAAAAGGCTTTATCTTTCTCAATGAAACCAATTTTCGCGGGTAAAAGTCGAACAATTACCGACGACAATTCATTTCGTCACTAAAGTTCGTCGCTAATAGGTGGTGGGAAATTTCCCCCGCCAAAAATTTGGTGGGAAAAGTTTAGGCGACGAAACGTTATCAATTCGTGACGAATTTTTTTCGTCGGTAATTGTTTTACTTTTAGTGACAAAATATTTCATCCGGAATTGTTTACCCTTTCGTGACAAAATCTTTTCGTCGGTAATTGTAACAATTAAGGACGAAATACCTTCGTCGGTAATTGCTTTACTTTTAGTGACAAAATATTTCGTCGGGAATTATTTAACCTTTTGTGACAAAAAACTTTCGTCGCGAATTGTTACAATTGGTGACGAAATTATTTTTCGGTAAATGTTTATTTTTTAGTGACGAAATATTTCGTTGGGAATTGTTTAAGCTTTCGTGACGAAAAACTTTCGTCGGGAATTGTTACAATTTGTGACGAAATTGTTTCGTCGGTGATTGTTTTACTTTTAGTGACGAAATATTTCATCGGGAATTGTTTAAGGTTTCGTGACGAAAAACTTTCGTCGAGAATTGTTACAATTTGTGACGAAATTGTGTCGTCGGTAATTGTTTTACTTTTAGTGACGAATTATTTCATCGGGAATTGTATAAACTTTCGTGACGAAACACTTTCGTCGGGAATTGTTACAATTGCTGACGAAATTGTTTCGTCAGTAATTGTTTTACTTTTAGTGACGAAAAATTTCTTCTGGAGTTGTTTAAACTTTTGTGATGAAAAACTTTCGTCGGTAATTGTTACAATTGGTGACGAAATTGTTTCGTCGGTAATTATTTTACTATTAGTGACGAAATATTTTGTCGGAAAATGTTTAAACTTTTGTGATGAAATAATTTCATCGGGAATTATTTAAACTTTCGTGAATCGGACTCCCGGTTATCAAGATACAATACAAAACAACTTTTTTACCTCGTAAACTCTTAAAAACTAAGTTTTTGGGGTTTGGGGGGTCAAAATGCAAACCGTCGATCCGGTAACCACCAAACTTAACTCGTACCTCCCACATGTCCATATAGGGTTTTAGGAAGAAACGGAACAGGAATCAGACTCCTGATTATCAAGATACAATACAAAACAACTTTTTTACCTCGTAAACTATCATAAACTAAGTTTTTATGGTTTGGGGGGTCAAAATTCAAACCGTCGATCCGGTAACCACCAAACTTAACTCGCACCTCCCACATGTCCATATAAAGTTACAGGAAGAAACGGAATAGGAATCAGACTCCCGGTTATCAAGATACAATAAAAAATAACTTTTTTACCTCGTAAAATATTATAAACTAAGTTTTTGGGGTTTGGGGGATCAAAATGCAAACCTTCGATCCGGTAACCACCAAACTTAACTCGCACCTCCCACATGTCCATATAAAGTTGCAGGAAGAAACGGAAAAGGAATCAGACTCCCGGTTATCAAGATACAATACAAAACAACTATTTTACCTCGCAAACTCTTAAAAACTAAGTTTTTGGGGTTTGGGGGGTCAAAATGTAAACCGTCGATCCAGTAACCACCAAACTTAACTCGCACCTCCCAAATGTCCATATAAAGTTACAGGAAGAAACAGAATAGGAATCAGTCTCCCGGTTATCAAGATACAATACAAAACAACTTTTTTACCTCGTAAACTCTCAAAAACTAAGTTTTTGGGGTTTGGGGGGTCAAAATGCAAACCGTCGATCCGGTAAACACCAAACTTAACTCGCACCTCCCACATGTCCATATAAAGTTGCAGGAAGAAACGGAACAGAAATCAGACTCCCGGTTATCAAGATACAATACAAAACAACTTTTTTACCTCGTAAACTCTTAAAAACTAAGTTTTTGGGGTTTGTGGGGGTCAAAATGCAAACCGTCGATCCGGTAACCACCAAACTTAACTCGCACCTCCCACATGTCCATATAAAGTTGCAGGAAGAAACAGAAAAGGAATCTGACTCCCGGTTATCAAGATACAATACAAAACAACTATTTTACCTCGCAAATCTTAAAAACTAAGTTTTTGGGGTTTGGGGGGTCAAAATGCAAACCGTCGATCCGGTAACCACCAAACTTAACTCGCACCTCCCAAATGTCCATATAAAGTTGCAAGAAGAAACAGAACAGGAATCAGTCTCCCGGTTATCAAGATACAATACAAAATAACTTTTTTACCTCGTAAACTCTCAAAAACTAAGTTTTTGGGGTTTGGGGGGTCAAAATGCAAACCGTCGATCCGATAAACACCAAACTTAACTCGCACCTCCTACATGTCCATATAAAGTTGCAGGAAGAAACGGAAAAGGAATCAGACTCTCGGTTATCAAGATACAATACAAAACAACTTTTTTACCTCGTAAACTCTTAAAAACTAAGTTTTTGGGGTTTGGGGGTTCAGAATGCAAACCACCGATCCGGTAACCACCAAACTTAACTTGTACCTCCCACATGTCCATATAAGGTTGTAGGAAGAAACGGAACAGGAATCAGTCTCCCGGTTATCAAGATACAATACAAAACAACGTTTTTACCTCGTAAACTATTATAAACTAAGTTTTTATGGTTTGGGGGGTCAAAATGCAAACCGTCGATCCGAAAATCACCAAACTTAACTCGCACCTCCCACATGTCCATATAAAGTTGCAGGAAGAAACGGAACAGGAATTAGACTCCCGGTTATCAAGATACAATATAAAATAACTTTTTTACCTCGCAAACTATTATAAACTAAGTTTTTGGGGTTTGGGGGGTCAAAATGCAAACCGTCGATCCGGTTGTATTCTCTTAGAGGGACACATAAAATGGGACGGAGGTAGTACAAAAATATAATAGTCAAATTATAAAAGTCAGAGAACTTAATACAATGGGAATATACTATTTTTAATTGTATTAATGACATAAGAAAACCATTTTTTAAGAATCTCACTACAGGAAAAACGGTGTTTACCGGCGTTTAAGCTGCAGCGTTTGCATTAAACGCCGCTTATTGCCAGCATTTTGCATTAAACGCCGGTGTGTAACAACGTTTGGAAATCAAACGCCATGTATTTACGGCGTTTCTGGTAAAGCGATGCTATATAACGACATTTGGGAAAAATGCCAAAAAATAACGGCGTTTAACATCAAACGTTGTTTTAATATAAGTTTTCCCAACATTAATTTATAAACGCTGGTATATCTCCTTTTTTTATTGTTTTTTCAGGAAACCGATTTAATTATTTTTTATTATATAGGAAAATAAAAAGAAGAGAAAATTGTGTGTTTCACAGTTATTATTATTATTATTTTATCGGAATACTAGATTTGGTTGTATACATTTTTGCTTACCCATTTTTTAGTTCACCATCACCTTCTTCTCCTATTGACTAATATAATGAGTCATATGATTAAATGAGAATTAATTAATGGTATAAAATTACCGAACCCACTGTATTAGCCAATAAAAAAAGAGAGTGATCAATAGTGAACCAAAAAATAGGTGAGCAAAACTGCACTCCTTTGATTATTAGAAACGCAATACTTTCTATTAAAAAAAAAAAGAAAGCAATATTTTGGATGACTCCTTGAATACTTGTATTCCCTAATCAACTATATTTTATGCCACCTGTAATCCCCCAAATTAACCCACCCACCCAAATTATAAATGGATCGAGCCAAAGCCCTAGCCCTTCTCTTAATCCCCCAAATTAATTGAACGATTCATTCTCTCTATTCCCTTGATCTCTCCTTCACTCTCTGCAGCAGCCCGACCAAAGCTCACACCGCTGTGGGGTCCATCCCATGTAGTCAAAAGAAATTCAATTTCTTTTGATATGCTAGCTGTGTGAATTGATGAGCATGATAGTATTGGATAGTATTTAATACTAGTTGGAGTTGGATTTGGATAATGCAAAGCCATGTGCTTATCAGTGGCGTGAATGAGAAGTCTTCTCATGCTAGGGAACCTCATCCGTGCATGTGTATGATTTATATACATGCGTGGGATGTATATGAGAATACACTTGGTCGTTTTCTTTTTGGGAGGAAAAAAAAAATATTGTGAGAGTTTTTTTCTTTGGAATATTGAGTGTGGGAGTATAAGGGAGGATTGTGTTATGTGATTTAACACTAGGTTTCTTGTACCAATTTATTCTCAATAAAAGAAAATATCTCTTGGGGTGTGGACGTAGGCAGGGTTTTGCCGAACCACGTAGAATTTTCTTGTGTTATTTTCTTTTCCTTTTCTCTTGTTATTTTATTTTCATTGTGTGCTCGTTTAATTCCGCTGCGTAAATCTCAACAAGTGGTATCAGAGCCAAGGTTCGGTGTGCCAGTCAATTCACCATGAAGGCGATGATCAACTCACAATTTACGGTGGAGCAGTTCAATGGAAAGGGCAGTTTTACTCTCTGGCAGAGAAGAGTAAAAGACATTCTTGTGCAACAAGGCTTGTACAAGGCTTTGAAGGGAAAGGATGGAAAGCCGGAGGCCATGAAAGATGACGAGTGGGAGGAGTTGGAGTTGCGGTGTGTTAGCACAATTCGACTCTGTATTGCTGATAACATTATCAATAATGTTATGGATGAAGATTCTGCGTCAGGCTTGTGGGAAAAGTTGGAAAAACTCTATATGGCCAAGAGTTTGACTAACAAATTGCATCTGAAGCGACAGTTGTATCGGCTGAAGATGGAAGAAGGCGGGGATCTCATGGAACACATGAGTGTGTTCAACGGGTATTTGGATCAACTGCGGAAAGTTGATGTCAAGATTGAGGAGGAAGATAAAGCTCTCCTTCTTCTTATCTCTCTTCCAGATTCGTATGACTACCTCGTGGCTGCGTTGCTGTATGGTAAAGATACAGTGATTTTGGAGCAGGTGGAGGCTTCACTAGTGTCCCACGACACTCAGAGAAAGACAACTAGTGAGGGTGGACATGAAGCTACTTTGGCTGTAGCAAGTGAGAATCGAGGAAAGACGAAAGATAGATCTGAAGGTAGCAGCAGGGTTAGATCTAGTTCTAGACGGAGGGATGTCCAATGCTATTTGTGCAAAGAATTGGGTCACATCAAGAAATTTTGTCCTCAACGTAAAGGGAAGGACAATGGTGGGAAAGATGGTGATGGTGAAAATTCTTTGGTTTTATTGGGAGATGATGGAGATGTCCTCACAGTCTCCGAAGGTATGCACACTATTTCTCGTGATGATTGGATTTTGGATTCTGGTTGTACAAACCATATATGCTTCAGGAGGGAATATTTTAATGAGTTCCAAAAAGGTAATTTGGGGAAGGTGTCATTGGGTGACGGGTCCTCGTGCAAAATTATGGGTATTGGGACAGTTAGAATTAAAATGTTCGATGGAGCGGTTCGAACTTTGGGTGGTGTGAGATATGTCCCAAAAATGCGAAAAAATCTAATCTCGCTTAGCCAGATGGATTCCATGGGGTGCAGGTATTCAGCTGCAGGTGGAGCCATGAAAATCACACATGGCTGCATGGTAATTATGAAGGGAGAGAAGTGTGGTGGGTTGTATCGTCTGATTGGAAGTACAATGAAGAAAAACTCGATTGGTGTTTGGAAACGGAGTGCACAGGAAAAAGGGTACCCTAGACGTGTTTCTTTTGCGGTGGAGGCGAAGACACGGGTGACAGGTTTCCAAGGAGCAGACGATGGTGAGGGAAAAATTACTGCTGGTGGTGGAGGGGGTGGATCGAGACCCTACTCCGGTGTTAATAAGTAAAATTAACGGAAGACGGTTACACATGTTCATTGGCCGTGGTGAATCAAATTGTGACTATATTGATTCGGTATGTGTAACTGGGATTTTTAGGCCAATGGTTTGGGCATCTTGACGGGCTGTTTAAGGTGGGATATTTTTTTTTTCTCTCATGGGAATGGAGGTGGAGATTTGTGGGGTCCATCCCATGTAGTCAAAAGAAATTCAATTTCTTTCGATATGCTAGCTGTGTGAATTGATGAGCATGATAGTATTGGATAGTATTTAATACTAGTTGGAGTTGGATTTGGATAATGCAAAGCCATGTGCTTATCAGTGGCGTGAATGAGAAGTCTTCTCATGCTAGGGAACCTCATCCGTGCATGTGTATGATTTATATACATGCGTGGGATGTATATGAGAATACACTTGGTCGTTTTCTTTTTGGGAGGAAAAAAAAAATATTGTGAGAGTTTTTTTCTTTGGAATATTGAGTGTGAGAGTATAAGGGAGGATTGTGTTATGTGATTTAACACTAGGTTTCTTGTACCAATTTATTCTCAATAAAAGAAAATATCTCTTGGGGTGTGGACGTAGGCAGGGTTTTGCCGAACCACGTAGAATTTTATTGTGTTATTTTCTTTTCCTTTTCTCTTGTTATTTTATTTTCATTGTGTGCTCGTTTAATTCCGCTGCGTAAATCTCAACAACCGCCACCACTGGTGACGCCGACTTGTGCCGCCGACGCGCTGCCTCCACCATCTTCCACACAGTAACATCTTTCCCTACTCTCTCTCTCTCTCTCTCTCTAAGTAAAGCACACAGTGGTCTCATGGCATGGTGCTGCTACATTGGAGTTCGACTATGACTCCAATGTGGTCTCATGCCTTGCCCTTTTCTTTCTGCAGAATTTTATTTCCTTGGGCTATTTTTTTATATGTTCTTTTGGGATGTGCCATGGTTTTCTCATGTTTCTTTTCTTTGAGAATGTTGTATTTGGGAGGTTTTGTTTGGCCAATGGCCTTTTTTTTTTCTTCTTTGGCTGGTTTGTTTTATAAAATCTCTTCCTATTGCTTAGAAAAAAAAAAGAAAAAGAAAAGTACACAATGTATTATTTATTGAAACCACAGTTTTTTTTGTAGACAATGACATGTTTTGACTAAAAAAAATAAGGTAGGGGCATGAACCAACAACAATAAACAAAGGTTAGAAAGGACAAAGCATATATGACCCATTACTGATTCCAACACACTCCAATAGAACTTTTTTTTTTCTTTTAGGAACAAAGAATTGAGAGGCCTGTGACCTTGGAAGTTTATAATAAAATCTTACATTTGAGTTACATAATTTGACTATGACATTATGTGTGTATAAATATCAATATATATCTTAATGTATAAATGCTTCAATTTTAGCCCTTGTAGTGTTTAACCCAGTGGCTACTTTGAATTTATTAGTTAAGGGAATTTACAACCTATTCATCCCTTTTTGGGTTGAATTTTCTTAAGTCTTCTGATTTGTAAAGTTTGGAGGATAGAAAAACTAATTCAGTTAGCCTAAATCAAAAAGTATAAAAGGATGTTGATGGGATAATTATTGCAGATGGGTTCATTTACAAGTGGGGCCAATATACAATACATGTTTTTTTTATGGAAAAAAAAATTGAGGGATTGGACACTCTTATATTTAGATAACCATTTACGATGTTTAAAAAATAGTGAAATTTGCTTGTTATTAAATAAAGACGTTTAGAAATGGCGTTGGTAAATGTATGCTGTAAATACCGGCGTTTATCAAACGCCGTTAAATGGTGTTATTTTGGGCGCCAAAGACGACACCTTTACAACGTTTGAACAAATGCCGCAACACATTTTCAGACACTTGCAACGAGCGCCGGGAGAATTCCCGGCATCATTTTAGACGGCGTTTGGTATAAACGCCAAAAAAACGCCGCTAATTCTTATACCGACGTTTTTGTCTTAATTACCGGCGTTTAAAAAAATGCCGGTAAACCCCGTTTTTCTTGTAGTGTCTAATCGCAATTAATCTTATTTTTAATTGTGTAATGACTTAACTAAACACATTATATCTCCATATTCAATGGACTTTTACCATTTGACAACTGTCATACTTTTCGCAAAATTTTTCCCCCTTTGACTGTCTATTATTATGTCTTAGGTGATACTATGGTTCCCAAATTTTGTATCTCAAATGTGATTCCCAACATATGTGGTAGTGAGACAACCTTTAAGAGTGGTGCAATTATTTCAACATAGTCTAATTAAAATTTAGTAAATCCATTGTCACACATTTGTGAACGAGTTCTGAACTTGGTTGAAAGGAAGGTTGTAACCAAAATAAAAAATTTCTTATGTACATTTTACGTGTTCAATTTAAATTTCTTATAAACATTTTTTTATGAAAAGAAAATAAATGAAAAGGTTCTTATTAGGTTATTTACACCGTAACCCATATTGCCCAGCCCCATCCCATACTATCTTTTTGGAAACAAGAAGAAGAAGGAAAAAAAAAAAAACCAGATTTGT
The DNA here is from genome assembly GCA_033977485.1 of Hydrangea macrophylla. Lineage (NCBI taxonomy): Eukaryota > Viridiplantae > Streptophyta > Magnoliopsida > Cornales > Hydrangeaceae > Hydrangea > Hydrangea macrophylla. Next base: position 114,718,638 of record CM066983.1, read on the forward strand.
TTGCTTTTATCAAGCTTCTTAAATATGTTTTGCTACACAATTGAGGTTTAAGCAACCCTTTTTTGGGTAGTGCTCACCACCAAGTCGCTCTCGCGACCTTAGTAAAGTAAAATTAGACACTTATTTTTATTAAATTAGTCACAAATAATGAAGTAATGGTGAAATTTTTATTTACAAAAGCTTCATTATGGTTTTATTTTCTTCTTGCGCTGTGCCCATGGGCACGGGTCATTACTAGTACTAAAAACACTTAGGGTAAATTTTAATTCTCAAAATCTCAGGGGAGCCTGGCCCTCCCTCGTCCCTTAGTGCCTCCGCCATTGGGAATCAAAGTGTTTAATTGCATCACCAAGGCCCAGAAATTTACATCAAGTGTGTTAGGTCAATCACTGAGTTTGCATGTGACAATTTGGGTAGTAATAATCTTATGAGAGGCGATTCATGAACGATATTTTTTTTTGAATTCATATTGGCTTTGGATTTTGGATGTATGAAGATATATTGTTTTGTTTATTTGACTGAGTCAGTCACATTCTCTTAGTGAATGGACGATTTTGATTGGTTAATACGAATGATTACTATGCATTTTTTCCAATTCATATTGGCTTTGGATTTTGAATTTATAGTTCGTTTGGATTTTGGATGTATGAAGATATATTGTTATGTTTTGTTTGACTGAGTAGGTGACTTTAGTAATAATTGAACATTCTATTGGTTAATACGCATGACTACTATGAATTTTTGGTGAATTCCAGGTTCAACTATGGCACCTGGAACACGACGTCACACTTAATCATTGTCACTATTGAGAGATGATCAGCCTAGAGTTTGTGGAGACGGGCCACTAAGGCAATCAGAGTCATCTTCACACCAAGATTCCCCTGTCCAGCATCACTTGGTAGGCGAGGCGAGCGTACCATCTGAGCCTTCCACTCCGCATACCCCATCATCTGTTGGTAATGTTTATTATGCTATATATATATTATGTTTAGAGATAATATAATGTCTTATACATGCTCAAATGCGTTACAGTGATGCTTATTAATATTAATGATTTATGTTTCTTCTGTTTGTTTATTATAGGTTCTAACGTGAGTGGTCGTGGGTGCACTAGAGGTAAAGGGCTAGATAAGTTGATACGAGCTACTGGCCACAAGCTCATAGTTAATATAGATCCTATCTTGGGTAGACCAACTGACGAAATCCAGTCTGCCAAGCTGTCTAGTGAGATCGGCGTCCTTACTAGGGAAAACATTTCAAAGAAATACAACAAATGGAGTGAAGTGCCTGAAACAGATAAGGAGGAGTTGTTCACCCGTTTGAATGTATATTAAATAGTGTTTATTATTAAAGCTTTACATATACATATTTTAGACAATAATAGGCTTTTGTATTTCATATGTTTGGTTTTCTTAACTTGCAGATGAGGATTGATGTGGATACAACTGCACCTCATGCTAAGCGAACCTGTACTGAGCTTGTAATGGCACGTAGGAGGAGTAGCAATCACGAGCTGCACAAGTTGTTTCAAAAGTACCCCTCAGTGGATGAGGCACGTGCCCATTGCCCCATTATCTTGAGTCAGGAAGAGTGGGATAATAAATGCGACTATTTCTCATCAGAAGCCTTTAAGGTACAATTACAAGTATAGTTTTAAAATTTGAGAACAACATTTAACCTTGTAAACTTACTTCAAATTATTTACTCTCGAAGAAACGGTCTGAGACAAATAAGAAGAACAGAGCCTGTCAGACTATCACCCATTGAAAACCGAGTCCTGGTTAGGGAGAATAATGCAAAAATGCATTTTGAACATCAACTATTTCATTAAAGGGCATACGGGGGTGTTGGGGGTCAAAATTGTCCAATAATGGTTCGAATGGATCGGGACCACTTCGAAAAACTCACTTGTGCTTAAAAAAACTTGTAGGAAGAAACGGAATTGAAAACCGAGTTCCGGTTAGGGAGAGACACAAAAATGCATTTTGAAATCTAAACCCTTTCTTTAACGAATTGTTGCACACTTCTTTTTTTTTTTTTACTTATACTTTATTTAAAATTGATTTGTATATTTTTGTATTGCAGATTTACGGGCATCTGGAGTGCATGAATGAAAACTATGCATGGTTTTGATCTCATTTTCTGAAGCAATTTACATTGATGTTTGGAGATACTATATTGTTTTTGGAATTTGTGTTTTCTATATGGCTTTTGGATGTTTGGAGATACTATTTTGCTTTGTTTTGTTGGATTGAGTAGGTAATTTATTAATGAATGAAACTTTTTTTGGTGAATATGTATGTTGTGGATGTTTTAGATTACTCGTTAGCAGGTGGACCCAAAAAAAAAATAGTGTGAATAAAATATGTATTAAAAAAATAGAAATGCTTTTAGCGACGAAATTGTTCGTCACTAATAGTCAAATTGTATTTTTTAGTTTTACCTTTAGCGACACAAATTTCGTCACTAATTAAACCTTTTTTCCGACGAAACTTATTTCGTCACTAATGATTACTTTTTACTGACGAAATATTTCGTTGGGAATAGAGATCTTTTGCCGATGAAACTTAATTCGTTGCTAATAGTAGGACTCTTTCGTGACGAAATTTAGTTCGTTGAGAAAAATATACTTTTCCCGACGAACAATTTTGTCACCAAAGGGTACTTTTAGCGACGAAATGTCGTCGCTAATAGTAGGACTCTTTCGTGATGAAATTGGTTCGTTGAAAAAAATGCACTTTTTCCGACGAAATATTTTGTCACGAAAGGGTACTTTTAGCGACGAAATTTCATCGCTAATTGTAGGACTCTTTTGTGACGAAAATTGGTTCGTTGGGAAAAATACACTTTTCCTGACGAAATATTCGTCACTAAAGGGTACCTTTAGCGACGAAATTTCGTCGCTAATAGTAGGACTCTTTCGTGATGAAATTTTGTTCGTTGGGAAAAATAAACTATTCGTGACGAAAAATTTCGTCGCTAAATGCTACTCTTTGGTGACGAAATGTGATTTCGTCACGAAAGACCTTTTGCGTCGAGGAATTAGCGACGAACGTGTGACAAAATTTTTTTCGTCACAAAAGAGCTTTAGTGACGAAAATCTGACCTTTAGCGACGAAAATTTTCGTCACTAATAATCAATTTTCTTGTAGTGATAAGTGTTCACTTTTGAAAGTCAACTACAAAATTTAATAAATTTCTTACAATATGCTTACAAAAAAAAATGTAACATCTATGTGTGATTCCAAACAAGTAGGAAAATCAAACACACATCACTTCCAAAGGTAAAAGCGGAAAGTGATTTACAACTGGACCAAAAAAATTAATACAATACATTATTCTTAAACAATGTGCAAACAAGAATCGAAAGACTAGTGAGTATATAGTTTTGTTGTACATCTATATAAACAAGATTGTCCAAAAGTCCTATACAAGTTTGTTCATGAGCTTTTACACAAGCCTTTTTACGAGTCTTATTCAAAAATATTCACGAACTCTATCTAGTCGAGCTCATGCATGCTTGAGCTTGACTTGTTTATTAGACAACTTGAAAATTCAAGCTTGCTTGACTTGTTAATAAACGAACGGATGTGTGTCACACTTTTTCTCACAACTCTCAGCAAAGATTTGTTTAATTAGCAGCTTGGCTCGTGTATGCATAAAGTATTCAGGGCATACTCCTACCATCTATTTATTGTACAAAATGATTAGAGCTCAATACTTTGTCCTCTTTTTTTTTTCTTGATATGCACGGTGATTAGGGGTGTTCAAGAAAACCAAAAAATCGAAAACAACCGAAACCAAACAGACCAAACACCGATTGGTCGGTTTTTTAAAGTAGTGTACAAGCTAAAATCGATCGAAAATCGAACAAAATCGCGTAAAACCGACCTACCGAAACCGAATGATTGGTTTTAGAATCACTACAAAACCAAAATAACCGACTGCAAACACCCCTAACGGTGATGCAGAGATACATGATTAATTGGTCTATATGCGCAAGTGTTGTTGATGTAGATCCTACATGTACTTCTTATATTTTAGAGCAACACATATGTATAGGGGTGAAAATGGGTCGGTTTTGGTCGGTTTTGGCACTAATTTCCTACCGAACCGAACATATCAGTTTCCTTAGAACAAACACCGATTTCGACCAAGCCCATGGTAAGTCGGTGTGACACCGACTACAACGGTGGCGGTTGATTTCGGTTTTCCGACAAGATTTGAGATTTCAAAGAGAAATTAACAAACAATTTCTTAAAAAAAAAATGGAGAATAAATCTGAGAAACCACCTAATCTATAGCAAAAACAAAATAATAGAGATAGTCTGTGATTTAGAGTTAAGCAGCAAAATCCATGATCAAAATAAGAACACGGTTATGTAAATTTGTTAGATCAAGATATATATATATATACATGATTTTAATATACACAAAGACCACATAGTCTGTGATTTTGAGTAAAGAAACAAAATACATGTTAAAATAAGAACATGGATCTAAAAAACAGAGCATACATTGGAATAACAAACCAAAATTTTTCTGTGTTCCACTTCCCAACTTGGTGATGAGCTCAGTTGGGACACCATGGTTGATCACTTTGAAGAATCCAAACACTTTGCAGACCTTGACTAGAAGGCTCTTGAGAGAGAGAGAGGGAGAGAGAGAGAGAGAGAGAGAGGGGCGGCGGCAACGGCGGGCTGGCAATGTAGGAGGCTAGGGTTTTCTTGTCATAGAGAGAGAATGTAGAGAGAGAACATAGAGTGGGGAAATGAGAGAAATGGGACAAATGCTTTGGGCAGCTAGGGTTATTAGAGGGTATATATATATATATATTGTACATAAATTCGTATGTTTATGTATACTACATATATCCAAACGGTCGTTTTTCGGTCGGTTTTCAGGGTATTGAAGTGAAAACCGTCAACCGAACCGAATAATCATTTTTTTTCCTTAATTTTTAAAACCGCAAACCGACTGCTAAGTGTGAAAACTGACCTAAACCACCAAAATCGGTCGATTTCGATCTATCGGGCCGATTTTTTGAAAATTCCTTACAGCCCTACATATGTAGGTACGTACTAAAGAACAACACTGAAATTGTTCTATAAATAGCTCAAGAAAATGGAAAATCCTAGGATACATCCGTATTCACTAGAATTTATCATCCATTCTAGTGATAATGGTGCAAAATAGTTTTAACTTGCTGTCAAAATATTGTACCATATAAAAACTAGTGATTTTCAAGTTACAACTATCTAGCACCAAAGCGATGTTAAAATATTGTAACTTGAAATATGTATGATATATCATAAAAGATCCCTAAGAAAAGGTAAAATATACAAAAATATGTATTTCATGATCCCCTCCTACCAAAAAAGAAATAATTAAAACAATGCCATGCCACGTAACACAGTGAATGGTAGGCCAAAAATATTGGTATAAGAACAAATTAATTGAATAGACTCAAAAGGCTGAATTCTTTTCTAATCAGAAAACAACCCAAATTAGAACTGTGAAAATTAAAATCTAGTATCTCCACCATGGCGTTGTCGTTTCCTCTTCTCCCTATTCTCCATTTGCAATTCTTAGAGTGACAACCCATTGATGGAAATTTGAATCCTCTAATCCCAAACCTGTTATATGGATCGAGTTTGGACTTATGGTGGTGTCACCGACTCCCATGGATTGCATCCTCTTATCCTTACCTGTACGACGCCGTCCCCTCCATCTGGACCATTCATGATCTCACAACACTGTCTACGCGGTGCCTGCACCATTTTTCTTTTTATTATTATTATTATTTATTTATTTATTTATTTATTACTCACGAACGTGTGAGTCACTACATGGGCGTAAAGCCAATATTATAAATGTAATAGATATCTATGTATAATGTATTGATTCCACTGGATGAATAATACTGTTCAGATCTAATAAGTTGAGGTATGTCAATATATGTCAACCAAAATTCATGCCGCTCATAGTTGGAGAAAAGTCCAAATAGACATATACTATTAGATTAGATCTGCATATATATATATATATATAAATTATTTATATCCCCATCATATCCAAATTAATCACGTTATCATACTGATATGATATTACACCACATTAATACCGGTTATATATGTGACCCCTAAAAATAGGGGCACATGATAAGTGATGTGTTGCTTATTTGTCATATATATATATGTGCTCCTAAAAATAGGAGTCATATGAACATGTATCATGGATACGGCACACTATGTCAATGTGATAACGTGATGAGACAGTCTCACTGAATAATTTCTTACTGGTATATGCCCTTATCTTGTAACTTGTTCACATTTCAATTGGAGAAAACATGACCCAATTTCACAAAATTGTGTTCAAAACTTGATATAATATATCCTTTATGATAACCGTCTTTTTGGTTATTTCTCCACAGTTTTTCAAGAAGTTTTTTGTATTTGTCGTGAAAGCAACTACCTCTTCTACCAAGATTGGCCATAGAACCAATTTGAATGATTTCAAGAGATAAATTTGAAAGATTTCAATCAAGAGATAAATGTTTCTTTGAAAAACTTAATTTTTATCACAATTAAAAAAAAAATAATTTTGCTTACACGACATCTTAAGGGGAAGGAAATTATTTCATGTACCCTTTCACTGATTTTTCAATATTGTGGAATTTACGTAGCGCTCACAAACTATGCAAACTGTCAATATAAAAGTGACGATCATACAAAATAATTTTTTATTGGATCGAAAAATGGGTTCTCACCTTTTTCCATATGGTATGCTCAAACTTCGCAGCCGAGACATTAATGTACCGAACAGACAAGGCAGGCCTATACTCCTCCCAAGCACATTCCATTTTCGGCTCCACCAAACTCCTCTTATAGGTGGTTAGGGTCCGGCCCCTCTCCTGCCTCTCCACACCATCCAAGAAATATATAACCGGTCTCTTACACGGGTCGGGGCTAATGGTCCGGGTATTAAACATGAATGGCTCTTGACTCCAAGACTTCCATGTTACAAACGTTAGAAATGCAGTTTCCAGCTCCTTAGCTGTTAGCAATGATGGGTACAGCTGCACAGTATATCCCCAAGACACAGAAATGGACCAGTTCTGCCTCAAGTCGTAACAGAAACTTTGCTGCAGAGTTCGACCCGGATCCGTTTTAGAAACCTGAACCAGCTTTTTGACGGATTGTATCTGGGACAGACCGGTGAATATTGGCCGAACGTAGTCTAGATGGTGCAATGAAACTAGCGGGGCAACCGGGTGAGCGGCTAGTAATCCATAGGGATCACCATGTATGTCAACCTGTCATCATGTACATACACTTTATACAATACCAAACATGCGATAAAAATTAGGAACAATTAGTGAAAAAGACATTATGATAAGATTTTTTACAAATAAAGATAATTAAATTTTTTGTTTAGGGGAAGGTACTCGACCTTTGACAGATTTTTTTTAATAAATTAAGAATTAAATTGTACTTTAAACTCTGAACAATTATTTTTTATGCTACCCTACTTTATCATATATCTAGTTAGTTATACTAAGATATATAATTAACTACACTTTATACAAAACCCATAATTCTATCCGACAAACCCCTTTATCTAATTCGGCAAACAAAACGATGCCGTTATGCAGAAAGTTGGGAAATGAACTGAAGTGTAAAAAAGCATGCATGTGAGAGAACATATAGACTTTCTTATCCCATTTAGATTGAGGACAATACCATCTCACTATCGTCATGTTTTGAGATAACAAGACCCATATATACACTAATGAAATGCAATCAAAAGGTTGTAAGAGAAATTATCTCAAAAAATATTGTCAAATATAATTTCAAGTAACTAATAAATGCTCTCTTCGGTCTATTTTATATGTCCATTTTTTTAGGAATTCAGCTTTTTAAAGAACCATAATGATTGTCATTCACATAGCATAAATTTAATGTAATTGTTTTGCAATTCCCCTTATTACTTGTTTTTTTGTTTTTTTGTTTTTAGTACTTTTTGTTAGATAATCTCAAAATTAATAAATGTAATTCTGGAAAGTAATTAAAAATTTATTATAAAAATTTTTTTGTGGGTAATAATTTTGAGATGGCCAAAAGAGAAAAAGAATAACACATAAAATCGGACGATGTACAAATTAACAAAAAAAAATAAAATATTTGCGCATCAACCGTGCACGTCTATCACTTACTGCACATGTCTCTCTCTCCTACCATGTGGTACCATATTGACAGTGGGGGTGAGTCTTTTAGATAAATATTACCCACCTATATATATGCACGAGGGAGAATGTGATTTCGACCCTATACTCCCTTTGGTTTGATTGTAAAATAAAATAATTGAATTGGATACAATAAAAATGAAAAGAATAGAATTGATTAGTAATTCTAATTCTTTTGTTTAGTTTGAAATATAAATGAAATGAATCATGGTTATTTATTATATTGCCCATATAAAATGAGAGGGGTAATATATATAGGGGTAATTTTGATATATCATTTTGTTTCACTTAAAATAAAATCATTTCTAACCAAATCCTATTAAAAGTGGTGAGTTTGTTTTTGGGCTAAAACAAAATTTGGTGAGAATTGGATAGAATTAAAAATCAATTCTTTTATCAAACCAAATACAAAATTTGCCATAAATAAAAATTATAAATCATTTATTTTCCTGTTCGTGGCAAACCAAACAGACTCTAAAGACCAAGTTCTAGCTATTACCTACAAAATACCACGAAAATCCTCTGTGGTACCAGGTACCCTCATCAGGCCACGTTTGGATGCCTTGTCATGAATTGGACAATTAACCCATCTTAACTAAATTGTCCGTGGCTATTAATGCTACACCCACCTGGGAAAAAACAATCCCCGAGTACTATTCGGGATTAATAATTATGTGTGGGATAAAAGACCTAAATACCAAAGTATTTTATAAAATAGACTAATAGTACAATCTCCCCTAATCACTCTCTTTACTCTGGAAAACAAACTTGGCCGCAAAACATAAAAAAAAAAAAAAAAAAAAAAAAAAAAAAAAAAAAAAAATATTCTGGGTCGCACAGTTTGACTAAAACTAGTCTCTTTTACTAAGACCCACGTCACCCACACACACTGTACGTAGATATATACCCCAATAAATATGTGAAATATTGTACCTGATGGAAACCAAGTTCCCTGGTTACTTGTACCCCAATCTCACTCATGCAACCCTGTATCTTCTGATCAGAGCCGTAGAACGATGCGTATCTATCAATGCACCCATCCAAAACCCTAACAAGCTCCGCCGCCAATGCATAACTAATAGCAAACCCACCACCACCATACGCCATTGTGTACGAGTGTATCACATCTTGTTCCACACTCTCCGAATACCCACCAATATAGTACATCTGATTATAATCGTATTTCGCTAACACCGTAACTAAGTTATCAGTGAAGAACACCGTATCATCGTCACCCATAACGAACCACCTCACGTTTTCCAACCCCAATTCAAAGCTCTCTTTCACAATCCGTGCAATCCGAACGGCAGATCGAGAACCGTACCCGCACGTGTACTTGAACCTTGATGTGTCCTCGGAGACTTTGTACCGCGGTGATGTGTCCGGCCACCTTGTGTTGTTGGCAGGTTTTTCGTCGAGCCATACGTACCCGCGGGTGATGTTAGTGTTCCACCATAGCTCAGAGTAATGCCTTCGGTTATGCCACGTCTTCACTGACCCTCCAATGCCGAAAAGTATGTGTGATATGTTAGTTTCTTCATTGTGATCAGCAGCCAAAACGACGTCGTTTCTCCGGAATTCGAAGTGCATTGGAGGGGGGTCGCATTCTGAGCAGCCGAGCCATTGGGAGTGGTTAGAGAAGGCAGAGAAAGAGATGATAGAGACTGAAGTGACTATACAGATTGCTAGAAAAGCTTTCATGAACAATGATAATATATCAGTAGTGGTTTTGATGGTTGGAGAGAGAATGAATTTCCAGGGCTTTAGAGGGTCATGAATTGTTGTTAATGGTATATGAGACATTTTTTTTCTTCTTCCAGGATTTAAAGCAGAGGCGTGTTATAGTTGAACTCAAACTTTCTAAAAAACAACTTTTTGAAATTTGAATTTTGATGATCACTCCATTGGTCCCTAGACCCTAACCATATAAAACGACTTTGTAAATGTGGTACTTATTTATATAAACCTGTGCTAGCCCTTATTAGAGACACTAGACACAATGACGTGCCCCCACCTCTCTCTCTCTCTCTCTGGACCAATTAATTATAGTGAACTAATGGAATATACATTATTGTCCATTATTGGTTATAGGTTATTAATTGATTTTGTGGACTATGGGGAATTTGTACAAGACGTGAGAGCGTGTGAAGGTGTGAAGGGGGGATGTAAGAAATGAAGCAGATATACACACAGCTTGGATGCAAACAACTGTTCCATTAATTTACTACAAACTATGACTTTGACTTTTGATAACGATTGTACCTAAAAAAAAATACATTTTTAAGTTAAAATTTTATATCAGATCGATTGAGATTTTTTTATCAGACTGAGAGACCGATTATATAAATTAGTGGAGACAGATGAATTTTGAACCACTTTGGAATCAGTTCTGGCTAACTTCATATTTTTGTTCTAGTTGGCTTCACATTTGAATCGGACTGGCTGTCAATATTTCCGAGTGACTAAAATTATTTCATTTGGTGTAAGCTTAATGGCCATTCACATGACATGGCCTTTATTTGTTTTAACCAATTCATAATTTTATCACCTTTATTTGATTTGTTAATAATTTAGGCCGCATTTTAGTGTTTGGGTCCACGTGGAAAAAGGAAAGTCTCCGAATGCTTTTTCACATCAGACTACCACTCCTTAAAAATTCTGGCAACATGATGATGGAGTACGACACCTAGTGGGCCACACTTGGCTTTGGCCTTAGCATATTTGACAAAGGCATTGAAATGGAAGTCAGCCTATCGGGCTACATATTCAAGCAAAGGCACTGAGTAGGGTATTTAGCCGGCTCAGTAATTGAGTTTACATAAAATTTGGCCAGTAAGGGGTTATGTTTTAATGATGGCTACTCATTTGGTAATTTTAAAATGCTGTCAATCATTCAATTGGACATTTAATTTGACAATCTGATCAATTTGATTAAGGAGTATTTGGCATATTCAAGAACTTTGGAAAGTTTTATAAGTTTATCACTTTTGAGAAGATATCATTCCTAATATCTCTCTATGTGATGATAATTTTATAGTATGATATGAGAAGATATTATAGGGAGATCATATCAAAATAAAAATCTAATATGGGAATATATATATATATATATATATCATTTGCTTGCATGGGAGGGAAGTCGAACCAAGATCAAATACTGTCTAAATTCATGATCAAACTGGTGGGGATAAAATCTGGTATTTTTTACCAGATAAGTTAATTTTGTCAGTTACTAGCCTTAACTCTACTGTCCATGGCCACTATAAATTAATAGGCCGGCCAATATCGAAGAGCACTCCGCGTCATTTTGAAAACAACATTCAAACCGCATCCAAAAATACATTCGTCAAAGCATACATAGTTTAGGCAAATAAAAACATTGTTTTTTTTTTTATTATTTTTTATTTTTTATTTTCTTAGGCTTTCTTAGCTTTCAATTACATTCTCGTAATTTCTTTTCTATTAATTAAATAAAAGTCTATTTTATTTAATTCTCTCTTTCTTTTTCTTTCTCACTTGTACGGTTTGTATGCTTTAATACTGCCATAGGACTTTAGGCTAAGGGTACTTTCCTACTTGGCCATCACAATCGCACTGTTAGAAGTTAGATTTCAAGGCCTTGAGTATCACTCACTCAAACATTTTAAGAAATTAGTTTGAATACACCGAACTACTTTTGATTTTGACACACCCGCACACAAACTATAAGCAAACATTTTGGCACGTCCGATGGGACCGCAACATACCGTGAAGCATGGATGCAGTTCTATAACGATCAAATTTGTTGCCAGAACAAAAAATAAGTCATTTTCATAGTTTAATTTATCGGTTTAAGGACCGATACGATGATGAGATAGGTCATCTTTACAAAGGCATTGGCCGTTTTAAGGCCGATATATAGTTTTTCAACAACGAAATCGGTCTCATTCTTGCTTTAAGTGAAGCGGAAGAGCCACCACCCGATGAAAAATCTTTCATATCCACGGAAAAAATCAATCGGCTTATCAGATTTACCGATCGGGGGGCAAATCTGCGAAACTGCGGTGATGGAACATCCCTTCAATCTCACTGTTGGAGAATTGAATAACATTCGGGATAGTCTTAGTAAAATTACAGAGACTCTCACCATGATTTGAAATTACAACGACTCAAGAAGGCCGAGGTTTGTCTCTTTAAATTAAGAGACCGATGTCCATGATCCCATGCCATTCAACCTGCTTGGGGGGCAAAACGGCAAAAAATTACTCCCTTCGTCTCATTTTAAGAGTCCATCTTTTCTTTTTGGGATGTCCCGAAATTGTTGTCCACTTTCCTAAATTAGTATGTAAATATTTTTACTTAGTTTCCCTAACTACCTTCCTTACAATCAACATCAAAACAAAACAAAAAATTAAAGTGCAATTATTATGGGCAATTGTGGAAAGTAGGTGTAGATTCTTTTTGTCCCCTTAAATAGTTGGATTCCCCAAGATGGACATATAAAATGGGACGGAGGGAGTAGTTAATAATGAAAGGCCGAAAATTTTTATTTTTGTAATACCCTGTATTTTCAATAATTATTTAATACACAGAGTTTCTATATATTCCCTTATTCATACTTAAAATTTTATCTTCAACCGATCGAAGTACTCTTGAGCGATCGAACATTCTAAAGTTCAAGCGATCGAACATTCTTCAATCGATCGAAACCCTACCGACATAAATTTAATACGTGGTTCCCACTTCGATCGACCAAAACCTTTTCAATCGATCAAACCTGACCGGTCTTCTCTCTAGCGATCGAACTACTCTCGATCGATCGAACCTGCAATCATCAGGATTCTAGGTTTCATGCAAAGATAGACACTTGCTCCCCTCTATATATATGTTTAGTATTCGTGTGTGTGAGGTTTTGTTGGTGCCCAAGCTTTGTGATAGAGAGAGAAATAGAGAGGTGGGTATATATACAGACACATCAATATATATATACACACACATATAGATATACACACAGTCAGAGAGAGAGAGAGAGAGAGAGAGAGAGAGAGAGAAGAGAACTAGAAGGAAGAAGAAATAAGAAGAAGGAGACAGAAAGAGAAGGCAGAGGGAAATAGAGATTGAGGAGAGAGATGATGAGCCACCATTAATGGAAGAGCTCAAGCTTGAAGCTCAAGCCAAGCACACCCTAAGTGAGTTTTTACTCACTTGGTTTTTTTTTAATATAATGTTTACAAGCTTTTAGTGATGTTTAGTTGTAATAAACAAGTTCGTAAGATGTTTATATTTGCTGTTTTACGAATCTGCTGGAGAAGACGACTCTCAAGCGATTGAGCTGAGTTCAAGCGATCGAAGAGACTTCAAGAAAATGAGTTTTCAGAAAACTAAGCCAAACAAGTCCTAATGGATATCAAAACGACGGCCTTACCTTGAGGAGTTCAAATATCTGATAAAATATTTTGATCAACGGACGGATCACCGAAAATGAGCGTCGCAAGCTCGAAGATTGAAATCCCCATTTTCTCTCTCCTCTTGTAGAAGTCAAATTAGGTTTTGATTACTAAAATATCTCACCTCTTACTATATATAGGCATAACTCTCGGGAATTGTGTTTACCTCCCCACGAGTTCTCAAAACTCCTAATTATCCTCCGAAACTTCTTACACGCCTAATTCATTTCTTCACGAGTGAAAACTAAAACTTATGAAAGTTTTCGCCTAAGTTCTGTCTGGTTGCTAAAACGCGATTTCACGTAATTTTACGAAATTATTAATTAGCCTACCAATTATGTAGCGTGTTAATTCGTCCTTATCAGGATACTAAAATTAATAGCAAAAACATATTCTAAACCAGATAACAATATAGCTAGCGAATTACACAAGTAAACATTTATTTCCAGATAAATATTTAGGGTATCACACAATGACCGTCTCAAAATCGGAGAGACGTCACAACATCAAAACTTTCATTTCACACAGTCTCAAAGGGTTCTCTTATATAGACACCCAAATCAACTCGTGAGTCACAACTCACACACACATATGCAACAAATGCGCATCACATCACATTATCATGCATTACAATGTAATAAAATACAACAATGCGTATACGGGTGTTACAGACTGCATCATCATTGACTTTTTACTAAAGCTTTTTGATGTGCAGTGAAGGCTTTGGTCCGATGACATTGATCAAATTGGTATTAAAGGTTTACATGACCACACTATGGTATATCTTCGGTCTACATGATAAGGTCGATGTCAGTCTAAAGGTAATCGATCTGGAAAATTTGGCTCTTCAAAATTCTCCTTTATCATTTTTAAACAGCTAGGGGGCATTGTTCGCACCCAAAAAAAAAATACACATTTTAAGTTAATATTTTTTATAAGGCCGATTGAGATTTTTTAATTGGACTGAGAGGCCGATTATATTAATTAGTGGGGGCCGAATGAATTTTGAACCACTTTGGATTCAGTTCTGGCTAACTTTATATTTTTATTCGGGTTGGCTTCACGTTTGAATTGGACTGGCTATCAGTATTTCAGAGTGACTAAAATTATTTCATTCGGTGTAAGCCTAATGGCCATTCACATGATGTGGCCTTTATTTGTTTTGACCAATTCATAATTTTATCATCTTTATTTGGTTTGTTAATAATTTAGGCCATATTTTAGTGTTTGAGTCCACGTGGGAAAAAGAATGTCTCCAAATGCTTTTCAAATCGGGCTGCAACTCCTTGACAGTTCTGACAACATGATAATGTACCACACCTGGTAGGCCGCACATGGCTTTGGCCTTAGCATATTAAGCAAAGTAAGCAAAGGCATTGAAAAGGGAAGTCAGCCTATCGGCCTTGGCCTTATTTTAAGTCATTTTATCGAGTTACATATTCAGCAAAGGCATTGAGTAGGGCCAGCCGACTCAGAATTTGAGTTTACATAAAATTTGGCCACTAAGTGGGCCAAGCTTTAATAATGGCCACTCATTTGGTAATTTAAAATTCTGTCAATCATTCAATTGGTCACTCGATTTGGTAATGATCAATTTGGCTGAGGAGTATTTAGCAGTCTCAAGAACTTTGGAAAGTTGATAAGTTTATCACTTTTGAGAAGATATCACTCCTAATATCTCTCTATGAGATGATATTTTTATAGTCTGATATGGAAAGATATTATTGGGAGATAATATCGAAATAAAATCTGATATGAGAATATATATATATATATATCATTTGCTTGCATGGGAAGGAAGTCGAACCAAGATTGAATGCAGTCCAGATTCATGATTAGATTGGTGGAGATAAAATTTGGTATTTTTTACCTGATAAGTTTTGTCAGTTTACTTGTCTTATCTCTACCGTCCATGGTCGCTATAAATTGACAGACCAGCCAACATTGAAGAGCACTTCGCGTCACCTCGAAAACAACATTCAAATCGCATCCAAAAAAATGCACTCTTCATAGCATTCATAGTTTTAGGCAAATAAAAGCATTCTTTTTATTTTCTTAGCTTCTTAGCTTTCAATTACATTCTTGTAATATCTTTTTCATTAATTAAATAAAAGTCTATTTTATTTAATTCTCTCTTTCTTTCTTTTTCATCACTTGTATGGTTTGCATGCTTTAATACTGCCATATGACTTTAGGCCAAGGGTACTTTCCTACTTGACCATCACAATCGCACTGTTAGAAGTTTGATTTCAAAGCCTTGAGTATCACTTACTCAAGCACTTTAAGAAATTAGTTTGCACACACCGAACCACTTTTGGTTCTGACACGCCCGCACACAAACTACAAGCAAACGATACAATAATAACAATGATTGAGGGCATCATTAAGTATCTATACTAATATAAAAAGTGAAAGAGAGGGGTCTCAAAAAAAGTTTCTCTTAAACCAATAATTATAATAAATCCTATACAATTTTCTAAAAAAAAAATTTCACAAAGTACTAAAATGTCATTTCAATTTTTTTTTTAAATGACTTTCCTCAACTACCCAAACCAACTTTCTTTCTCTTGCACTCACATAGTGAGTAACACTTCTCTAGTAATAATAAAAATAAAAACAGAGTGACCTTTGAGTAATTGGCTGATACAAACTCTTCTCCACCTTAGTCACATGTTTAAATCCCCTTCCATTTTAATTATAAAATATAAAATAAAAGAGAAAAGAGAAAGAGCCAATAATAACAAATAAATTTAAATAACTAAATACGATACAGTTAAGATTTACTTTCGTTAACAAACACACACAAATTTAAATAAAAATAAAAATAAATAAATAAAACCATTCGGAGATCTCCTAAAAAGCTCTTTCGCTATCAAAATATATGAACATATGTTGTAGTTTAGGAGATCCACATCAACTTGTATTGTTTGTAGGTGTATGTTCTAGGTGTACCTAGCATTACTCATTGCAATTATACTCAAAATAAAAATAGAAAGCTATTTACTTCTTGGGCTTGGTTGATAGGCCCAAAGCCGTTAGCCTAGTGGCCCAGATAAGTATTAGCCGAAGCTGGCTGGCATTAAATTGGACCATGAATACCTATTTGGGCTGGCAAATTTTGATATGAAGTGGACAATACGTCTGTGGTCTTCTTAACTAAACTTTGTTGTTTCCCACTCTCATGCATGATCCATGGATTGGGTGACGTGGTATCACAGTACAAAAAACTCATCAACTTATGAGTTTTTCCTTCTTATTTTTAGGAAAAATCGGTTTAATATAACTTAAACACTAAGCCAAAGTGTATTACTAATATGTTACAACAATCTATATATGTGCTATTCCTGTTGCATCCAATCTCTTCTCCTGAATCGTGATAATATATATCTATATATATATATATATCTTCTCCTGAATCAGATAGTAGGATATACAATGGTGGTTTGTCAATGGGCTGGGTTGATCCATTAACTTTAACCAAATAAAGGCAACCCATCCACTAAAGCCCATTTTAATATTAAACAAATACAAAGCAACTTTAGGTTAGCCCGGCCCATTTTACCATCCACGCGCATTTTGTTATCTATATTATTATATAAAGAGGGAAGTAGGGTACCAACAAAATGTATATTTACATAAAAACTATTATGTTTTACTCCCAAAAAAATAAATAACCATTGAGACTAAATTGTCAAAAAAAAACTATACACTGACATTTCAAAAACTACCCACCCAATAACCACCCCTCACGTCTCTCTCTCTCTCTCTCTCTCTCTCTCTCTCTCAAATTGAACTACCCATATCATTACTCACTGATAGAATACATAACCTGTAATACTATAACCACCATTTACTTTTAACCTCTCCAAATTTTCTCCACTCACTTTTGTGAGTGGGCCCATACTAGTTTACATAAAATAATTAAATCTCTGAATATAATTGGGTATCTCACACAACATTTTACGAAAGGAAAATATGATTGGGACCATATGGCCTGCTATGTGAAATTATTCTTAGTGATCTAACGCAATTGATATAGTTGTCTATGAAGTCTCAACTATCTAAAATAGCAAAAGATGCATAGCCCTTTTTTTGTTTTAGCTAACAAAGTTACCCCTCTACTAAGATACCATGGCAATAAAATTCCGCGGGCTAGCCTGCTTCGCTTTTGTTGGAACGGGTTTTGAGGAAGTATAGTAAGAGTAAGAGTATGTTTAGTAGTTGAAAATCAAAATTCTATAACAGTCGGTACGAATTGTATTTTTTATAAGCACTCGGTCAAATCCTGCCCACCCCATCACACAACAAATTAATTAGTATACCCTTAAACTTGAATCTAAATTATTGCTAGCCATCTCCTCAAGTTTTTGTTGGGATTATATCACATGTGGGACAATTCCATTAATTTAGGAATTGTGATTTGACTAGATTCCTATTGTGATTTGGTTTCCTTTGTGATAGAGTTGTATTACTTGTCCAATAAGTAATGGGTTGCAAACTCTATATATAGGGATGTTGTATAGGAATTTAGGAAGTCGTTGGTGGACCAAGTTGGGGATCGCCCCTCATGGGAGTGCATGGTCTAGGGTGAGAGAGATATTAATCATTGGGGTTTTCTATGAGGGTTGTTCACAATTATAGGGATGTGAGGTAGGAATGGGTATTTCTTTATTTTTTGCGATTTCTCTATGTTACAGTGATTAATTGTGTCACGTTCTTTAGGGTATTGAGTGGGGAGTGTACAAGGTTCTTGTATTTTGGGTTATGGGATTTAATCTATGTAACTTGTACCTGTTTTACTCAATAGTGAAAGAATGGATCTCTCGGGTGTGGACGTAGGTAGGTGTTTGGCCAAACCACGCAGAAAATCTGTATGTCTTTTCTTTGGTGTGCATGTTTTATTAATGCTCATGTGTGTGTATGTGTGTGTTTATTTGGGGGAATTTGGTTCCGCGTGTTAAATTCCCAACAAGTGGTATCAGAGTCAGGTTGGTGAGATCATGCTAGACAGAGCTATGGTGGTTAGATCATGGTGACAATGGCGCACGATGGCAGTGGAGATTAGCAGCACAGTAGTTAAAAGATAACACAGGATGAAGAAAAAAAAAAAGAAAGAAAGAAAGAAAAGAACAGGTGAACATGTTAGTAGCGTGGTGACGGTGGTCATGGTCGTGGTCCCGTGAATGATAGGCTTCATATTAATTTTTGAAGTTTGTCATGGTAAATTGTTCCATGTGGCATAATGTAGCGAAACTTGAATTTCAAGGAGCTTGTGGGGATAAGTTATGTTGCTTAGAATTTGGGTCAGAGATGATTCTTAAGGTTTTTGGGTGCTGCATATTCATCTGTTGGTGCGGATTATTTTATGAAATCTTGCACGAATTAGAATTTATTTTTCTTGGTGATAGATCCCATATATATATATATATATATATAGCAGCAAGTTGAGATCTAGGGTCGAAAAATAATTTTGATACTACTGTGATTGTAGCAGGTTGTGCATGATGGAAAGGTTCTCACATTCCACTCATATGGACATTTCTCTTGGGCTGGTAGATTCCGGGTACGATAAGTATATGCTTCTGGAGAAAATAATTTGATGGGTTCCAAGAAGACGGGGGCAGACACATGCGCAATTATTCGACAGAGATAATTGTTAGGATATACTGCACGCAGGAACGTTGATCAAATATTTTGGAGCAGGTTCACTATTTGGGTGGTGTGATATAGATCCCAAATTTGCGAAGGAATCTAAAAAATTGTTGCTGAAATCACACACGGCAACTGAGAGAAGTGTGGATAGTTTGTGTCAGCTGGTTGGTAGAGTTGTACTCCTAAGTACTCGATGAAAAATTCATATATAAGTGAGTGCGTGGATGGCATGTTCACGGATCAGACGATGGTGAGAGGAAATCCTGCTTTGGGAGAAGGAGAGGTCGACGCTCTTCTCTGGTGGAGTTAATGGTTATAATTAACTCGGCGCAGTTGCACATGTGTTGGCTGCGGTTTGATGAATCAGAGGTGTTGAAACCATATTAATTCGGGGTATGCACGCTAGTACGGAAGACGGTCATTGGCAAACGGTTACAAAGTTGTCAGCTTTGTCGGTGCTCCGGTTGAGGGGGTGCTGGTTATGTGTGATAGATTGATTGGCAGTTTCCCCACAAGTGATAGAGGGGATGATTGTTAAAATTATATCACATGTGGGAAAATCCCATTAATTTAGGGATTGTGATTTGGCTAGATTCCTATTATGATTTAGTTTCCTTTGTGATAGAGTTGTATTAATTGTCCAATAAGTAATGGATTGCAAACTCTATATATAGGGATGTTGTATAGGAGTTTAGGAAGTCGTTGGTGTACCAAGTTGGGGGTCACCCCTCATGGGAGTGCATGGTCTAGGGTGAGAGAGATATTAATCATTGGGGTATTCTGTGAGGGTTGTTCACAATGATAGGGTGTGAGGTATGATGTGTATTTCTTTATCTCTGTGACTTCTCTATGTTACAATGATTAATTGTGTCGGGTTCTTTGGGGTATTGAGTGGGGAGTGTACAAGGGTTTTGTATTTTGGGTTATGGGATTTAATCCATGTAACTTGTACTTGTTTTACTCAATAGTGAAAGAATGGAACTCTCAGGTGTGGACGTAGGCAGGTGTTTGGCCAGACCACGTAGAAATCTGTATGTCTTTTCTTTGGTGTGCATGTTTAATTACTGCTCATGTGTGTGTATGTGTTTATTTGGGGAAATTTGATTCCGCATGTTAAATTCCCAACAGTTTTAGATGGTGATTCAATTCCGTTGAAGGTGATTCAAAACGTGACCATCAAATTTTGGAGAAGTTATCAGGGTAATTGTCATTAATGTCCCTCTAATCCAATTTAATAAATTTTGTATTTTTTTTTTATAAATAATTGTGTGCATTACATTTGTCCAAAATAAAATAAAATAAATGTTTTTATCAACTACAAATTTCTGCGAATAACTCATAATTTTCAGCGATGGAATTGTAAAATCTGGTTTGTCAAATAGCTAGTTAGTTCCATTTTAGCTTTTAAAATTTGTTAATCACTTGTGAGCTCCAAAATTCTCACACACACAATGCACATGAAGAGAAAAGAAAATTAAACAAACAAAAAAAACGTATCGTAATTCATGCATGATGACTATCAAATAATGCATGAGTTAAAGGACACTACCACAAGAGCTGTACATTCTCGTGGCTCTATGAGAAAGCCAGAATTAATTACAAAGAATCACAATTTTCTTAAAACCAACATATACATAAGTAAGTCCAATCCATCTTCTTTATGCCAAAAAGGGGATGAAGAAGCCACAAATTGGTAGATGATTGAAGGGTACTGTTACTGACAGTCATTAAAGTCCCGCTTCCTTCAGAAGTAAGAGCATCTTCTTGCTATGAATCTATGATGTGTACCTTACTATCGTCGCAGTGATGGTGAAAGAAATCCACTAACCGAAGCAGAAAATAGGCAATTTCAACGATTTTTTTTATTTTTTTTATTTTTTATAGCACAATACATTAATTGTACGTCTATTTAGATCAACTATCAATACATCAGTGCTTACACAGTACTTGATCCACATGAACTTCTTGAGATTGTTATGGCTTTTTATTGAGTTTTTATTCCTTCATATACATTAATTCTCTCAGAAAATGTTAAAAAATGAGAGGATATGTATGTAGTACATATCGTCATTTCAATTTTATTTCTATTTCAGGATAATTTGCAAGGTGTATTTTGTTTTCAATTTTTTTTTTGGTAATTGTGGGTGTCTGAGCCAGCTTGCGCGCATCTCGACTAATCCCACGAGGCCAGGGCGTCCAGGTGAATCACCTACGGCCACTCCCTTGAGATTCGAACTTGAGACCTCTGGGTATAAAACCCAGAGATCTTGCCATCTAACCACAAAATAAGTGATTTTGTTTTCAATTTCATTATTATCATCGAACTTAATCATCATCCTGAAGTTATTTTACCACTTCCCTCATGAATGATTGCGATGTTTTTCCTGTTCTTATTTCTATGCACTGAGTGCAAAATATATTTGAACCAATTTATTGATTAGATTAGACCCTGAATTTCTCCAAATTTTAAATCTAGAAATTGTAGACATGCATGTAGAATTCCAGACATTTGGATACACATACCAAAAAAAAAAAAAATAATCATATAAAAATCCCATTTCCTATGGCAAAAACAATATCAAAACACACAGGACCAAACATTGGATACTAATTGCTTAGGAAAACTTAAATCAAGAAATCTATATGCAATGCAAAAGCAATTTTAAAAATGACTTAAACATATATTGGATTTAATTGGTCTAAGATATATGTTGAATCATGAAAGCACAAGGAGGGGGATGGAAAGCAGTTTCACAAGAAGTTTATTAATTAGACAAACATATAAATCATCTTCCTATTTGTGTTACTTATCTTTTCCTTTTAATAAAAGGCAGAAAGTTACAAATTATTACCTATAAACATGAGAAGAAAAAGGTCACCAACCATCATGTTGTCTAAGAGAACTCTTTGTTTCCCTTTGATGATCATGTTTGGCGAGGTTCGAACCCTAACCGAAGCTCGAGGTCCAATTCTGTCTTTGTTGAACCAACACTCGACTTCGCGACCTTATTTACACGCACATCATCGCTAGTCAATGGATTCTCAACAAGCAGCTGTGGAAGTTTCTGTTGTTCTTTAACACCATATATGCCCCTAGAAGCACCATCATGTTCTTCTGTTGAGAATGTCCCTGGACTATTAGGGTTGTAACTCTTGTCTTCACTAGGTTTGTCTTCAGAAGCCTTGAGATTATCCGAAAGTAGGGTTTCGTCGAAAGACTCTCTAAGCTTGGCTCTATCTTTTCTATGGATGTTCATGTGGCCTCCTAGTGCTTGTGCATTTGAGAAACCTTTTTTGCAAAAAGTGCAAGCAAAGGACTTAACATGGCTTAAACCTTGCTCATCTGAGCTCCATACTACTTGGCTGCTATCCAGCTTTTCTGTGCTTGATGAATTAGTATCCATTTCTCTCACAAGCTAGAGAGAGAGAGAGAGAGAGAGAGAGAGAGAGAGAGAGAGAGAGAGAGAGAGAGAGAGAGAGAGAGAGATGGTCAAATGGTCGGTGGCAGGGATGTTTCGTGCATTGAGAGACAGAACCCTTAATTAATCCATGTATATATATATATAACTTCCATGGATGATAGAATATATGATATACAATTAAGTTAGCCTAACTCATGGAGAAATTATTCGGTGAGATGACGTCAGACCATGTCATTATACTAATGTGGTGTGACACTCAAATAATATGAGACCATGTGGCTCCTATATATGTCGAATAGTTGCTGACTTAATTTAAATAGTTGTCAACTCAACATGTCATGATACCTTGTCATGTGCCCCTACTTTTAGATGTCACATGGGTTCATATTAGTAATGTCAAGTACACTTAAATGAGATACCTAAATAATGCATTTGTTGATGAGGATTTTCAAACTTATTCATCATTTTCATTTACCAAATAATGTACGTTCGAATTAATTTCAAAGTTGTCACGACACATTAGCAGTTGGATAGTTTAGGTGCATAAAACCGTTGTCCTTACTATTTTCTGGGTGGATATTGTTTAGACATTTTAAGTTAACATGATGACGTGGAGTGACGGTTTCATTGCATATGAGTCTATGACCAAAATGTCCTTCCAGAGGTTGTAATCAAAATACACGAACCGTCCCGGCTAGGTTGATATATCTAAAGATAAAAGTGCCAGTATTGTCCAACCAACAATACTACAATAGCATGGTTCAGTACAATAAATTAACCAAGAATATTCATCAACAAATGTGAAGTATATATTTTATAGGAAACTCATTCACAACAAATTTATTATCTTAAATCATTTTTTTTTCTTTTATCTTTTTTTGAGCTTGTTTTAGTTAATTGGCTTCTCATCCGCATGAAGAATATATATGTCATGCGCGCCAACAGTCTCTTTAATTTATGACAAGAAAGGCATAAATTAATTAGTAAAATTGAAGCTCTCAATATGTTAGCTTAAGCTAGTTAGGTGAACTGCCTATGTCCTTTGAAATCTAACTGCACTGTTGGCCAATTCCTTCAGGCTCTATGCGATTCATGGATATAGTCAGAGAAAAGTGAGGAAAATGTTTTTTCTTAGATTGGTTTCTAAGGAAAATATAGTGAGACAAATAGAAATTAAAAAGAAAATATAATAAGAAATAAATTAAAACTTCCGAACTTTGTGAGTCATGTTACTCAATTTTTTCTTAATCACAATTAATTACACTTACAAAACTATTAACTTTTAATGTTAATTAAGCATGAATGAAAATACAAGTGAACTAGCTAGAATTCCTTCTTGTTTTCATTTCCTTTTTTTCTTTTCCGTCACTAAGAGTGCTTTTGATAAAACTGAAAATTAAGTGCTGAATTTTAAGTACTGAAATTTTTAAGCGATTGAATTTGTAATACTGAAAACAGTGTTTCAAGTACTGAAATGGAATGCATTCAATGATTATTTTTAGTAGAAAATTTTTCACTTAAAGTTTTCAGCAGATTCTGTGTTGGTTTTTCAATTAAGTGGTATGTTATCAAACACACTGAAAATGAACAAGTGGTGAAAATTTTCATTTTTACCACTTAATTGAGTTATCAAACACACCCTAAATCTACAAATCAAACAAAGCATTAAGTTTTGGTTGGTTTGCGGGATTCATTAAATGAAAAGAAAATGAAAAATGAGACATGAAAAACTATTTAATTGCATAGTATTTCTCCAAGGATTTTTCTCCATGCTCACAAAATTCAATATTTATTTATTTATTTATTTATTTTTACTTTATTTATTCTCTTTCCTGTTTTCCTCATTGCCTTCTAAGACTACAACTTGAGCGGACTGGACTTAATTCTACACCTGTCCAAGTTCGGCCTACATTTTAGTTGAGTGTGTTTGAGCCTGGCTTGAGACCGACCAACCTAGCGCAAGCCCTTCTGGAGTTTTAGTACCAAGGCCAGAGCCCGACCTACTAAAGAAACAAATTTCTATAGAGTTTCAAGCTTAGTTTTCATTTTGAGTAGTTGGAACAATGTATATGTTTTGCTATTAGGACACTATGATCCCACAATGTAACATATATGATACATAGGTAAGACACATGTAATTATGACATACATGTATGTATGCATGCACAGGTTCGAGTTCTGGTTATTAGAGATTACTAATCTTTTTGTCAACTCGCAACCCAAATTCAATTTGGGCTTGAACTCGTAACCCAGGCCCATTCGAGTACATAAAAAGAATGCCCAAGCCTAAGCCTGATGAAAATCTGAGTTGGATTAGAGTCGGGCTCGGGACGGCCTATCCAAGTTACTGAAAATCTGAGTTGGATTAGAGTCGGGCTCGGGACGGCCTATCCAATTAGTTACTGCCCTACTGCTTAATTTCTCACTAACCAAACAAAAAAAATATGATCTCTTTCATGATTTTTTTTTCACAAAATCTATGTGCCAAGAGGGTCTTAAATTCTCTAATTAGTCGGCATTGTAGTTCTTGCAATGCATGTTTGTGTAGCTAAATAGACAAGTACCATCTTGATTGCGGTAGTTTAGCAACAACAATGATCCATCACGATAGTGACATTTTGAGGGAAAAATATCCAATGTCACAATTATTTGGGTGATATGCATGGTATCCCAATTCAATAAGAGTATTACTAAGTTGGTACATCTTAGCCTCCTACTTTTAAGAAAAATTAAGTTAATTTGCAAAAACCAAATCTGCATTAAATCAAGAAATCTATATCCAATGGCAAAAGCAATTTTTAAAATGACTTTAACATATATTGGACTTAATTGGTCTAAGATATATGTTGAATCATAAAAACACAAGGAGGGGGATGGAAAGCAGTTTCACAAGAAGTTTATTAATTAGACAAACATATAAATCATCTTCCTATTTGTGTTGCTTATCTTTTCCTATTAATAAAAGGCAGAAAGTTACAAATTATTACCTATAAACATGAGAAGAAAAAGGTCATCAACCATCATGTTGTCTAAGAGAACTCTTTGTTTCCTTTTGATGATCATGTTTGGCGAGGTTCGAACCCTAACCGAAGCTCGAGGTCCAATTCTGTCTTTGTTGAACCAACACTCGACTTCGTGGCCTTATCTGCACGCACATCATCGCTATTCAATGGATTCTCAACAAGCAGCTGTGGAAGTTTCTGTTGTTCTTTAATACCATATATGCCCCTAGAAGCACCATCATGTTCTTCTGTTGAGAAAATCCCTCGCCTATTAGGGTTGTAACTCTTGTCTTCACTAGGTTTGTCTTCAGAAGCCTTGAGATTATCCGAAAGTAGGGTTTCGTCGAAAGACTCTCTAAGCTTGGCTCTATCTTTTCTATGGATGTTCATGTGGCCTCCTAGTGCTTGTGCATTTGAGAAGCCTTTTTTGCAAAAAGTGCAAGCAAAGGACTTAACATGGCTTAAACCTTGCTCATCTGAGCTCCATACTACTTGGCTGCTATCCAGCTTTTCTGTGCTTGATGAATTAGTATCCATTTCTCTCACAAGCTGGAGAGAGAGAGAGAGAGAGAGAGAGAGAGAGAGAGAGAGAGAGAGAGAGAGAGAGAGAGAGAGAGAGATGGTCAAATGGTCGGTGGCAGGGATGTTTCGTGCATTAAGAGACATAACCCTTAATTAATCCATGTATATAACTTCCATGGATGATAGAATATATGATATACAATTAAGTTAGCCTAACTCATGGAGAAATTATTCGGTGAGCCGTCAGACCATGTCATTATACTAATGTGGTGTGATGCTCTAATAATATAAGACCATGTGGCTCCTATATATGTCGAATAGTTGCTGACTTAATTTAAATAGTTGTCAACTCAACATGTCATGATACCTTGTCATGTGCCCCTATTTTTAGATGTCACATGGATTCATATTAGTAATGTCAAGTACACTTAAACGAGATACCTAAATAGTGCATCTGTTGATGAGGATTTTCAAACTTATTCATCATTTTCATTTACCAAATAATATCCGTTCAAATTAATTTCAAAGTTGTCACGACACATTAGTAGTTGGATAGTTCAGGTGCATAAAACCGCTGTCTTTAGTATTTTCTGGGTGGATATTGTTTAGACATTTTAAGTTAACATGATGATGTGAAGTGACGGTGTCATTGTATATGAGTCTATGACCAAAATGTCCTTCCTGAAGTTGTTATCAAAATACACGAACCGTCCCAGGTATAGGTTGATATATCTAAAGATAATAGTGCCACTATTGTCCAACGAACAAACTACAATATCATGGTTCAGTACGATAAATTAACCAAGAATATTCATCAACAAGTGTGAAGTATTTTATAGGAAACTCATTAACAACAAATTTATTATCTTAAATCATTTTTTTTTTTCTTTTATCTTTTTTTGAGCTTGTTTTTGTTAATTGGCTTCTCATCCGCATGAAGAATATATATGTCATGCGCGCCAACAGTCTCTTTAAGGGTGATTTCAGCAGCTGCACAGTTTCTCAATTTCATTTGTTTTCCCAGTGTCGGCCATTAGCATCCCATTTATGGGACAAGAAAGGCATAAATTAATTAGTAAATTTGAAGCTCTCAATATCTAGTTAGGTGAACTGCCTATGTCCTTTGAAATCTAACTGCACTGTTGGCCAATTCCTTCAGGCTCTATGCGATTCATGGATATGGTCAGAGAAAAGTGAGGAAAATGTTTTTTCTTAGATTGGTTTCTTAAGGAAAATATAGTGAGACAAATAGAAATTAAAAAGAAAATATAATGAGAAATCAATTAAAACTTCCAAACTTTTTGAGTTATGTTACTCAATTTTTTCTTAATCACAATTAATTACACTTACAAAACTATTAACTTTTAATGTTAATTAAGCATGAATGAAAATACAAGTGAACTAGCTAGAATTCCTTCTTGTTTTCATTTCCTTTTTTTCTTTTTCGTCACTAAGGGTGCTTTTGATAAAACTGAAAATTAAGGGCTGAATTTTAAGTACTGAAATTTTTAAGCGATTGAATTTGTAATACTGAAAACAGTGTTTCAAGAACTGAAATGGAATGCATTCAATGATTATTTTTAGTAGAAAATTTTTCACTTAAAGTTTTCAGCAGATTCTGTGTTGGTTTTTCAATTAAGTGGTGAAAATTTTCATTTTTATCACTTAATTGGGTTATCAA
Source organism: Hydrangea macrophylla (assembly GCA_033977485.1). Classification (NCBI taxonomy): domain Eukaryota; kingdom Viridiplantae; phylum Streptophyta; class Magnoliopsida; order Cornales; family Hydrangeaceae; genus Hydrangea; species Hydrangea macrophylla. The sequence continues at coordinate 114,746,588 of CM066983.1, forward strand.
ACACACCCTAAATCTACAAATCAAACAAAGCCTTAAGTTTTTGTTGGTTTGCGGGATTCATTAAATTAAAAGAAAATGAAAAATGAGACATGAAAAACTATTTGCATAGTATTTCTCCAAGGATTTTTCTCCATGCTCACAAAATTCAATATTTAATTATTTAATTATTTATTTTTACTTTATATATTCTCTTTCCTGTTTTCCTCATTGCCTTCTAAGACTACAACTTGAGCGGACTGGACTTAATTCTACGCCTGTCCAAGTTCGGCCTACATTTTAGTTGAGTGTGTTTGAGCCCGGCTTGAGACCGACCAACCTAGGGCAAGCCCTTCTGGAGTTTTAGTACCAAGGCCAGAGCCCGACCTACTAAAGAAACAAATTTCTACAGAGTTTCAAGCTTAGTTTTCATTTTGAGTAGTTGGAACAATGTATATGTTTTGCTATAAGGACACTATGATCCCACAATGTAACATATATGATACATAGGTAAGACACATGTAATTATGACATATATGTATGTATGCATGCACAGGTTCGAGTTCTGGTTAGGGTAATTCTTTGGTGACAATTTTCATACAACCTATTAAAAGATGTGTCTATCTCTCTCCTGTGTCACTGTGGGATCCAGTGACACCACAGGAGAGAGATAGACACATCTTTTTAGAAAATTGTATCAAAGTTGTACGAAAGTTGTCACTAAAGAATTACTCTTCTGGTTATTAGAGATTACTAATCTTTCTGTCAACTCGCAACCCAAATTCAATTTGGGCTTGAACTCGTAACCCAGGCCCATTCGAGTACATAAAAAGAATGCCCAAATCTAAGCCTGATGAAAATCTGAGTTGGATTAGAGTCGGGCTCGGGACGGCCTATCCAATTAGTTACTGCCTTACTGCTTAATTTCTCACTAACCAAACAAAAAAAATATGATCTCGATCTTTCATGTTTTTTTTTTTTTTTTCCACAAAATCTATGAGCCAAAAGGGTCTTAAATTCTCTAATTAGTCGGCATTGTAGTTCTTGCAATGCATGTTTGTGTAGCTAAATAGACAAGTACCATCTTGATTGCGGTAATTTAGCAACAACAATGATCCATCACATTACTTCCTAAATGATCCATCACGATAGTGGCATTTTGAGGGAAAAATATCCAATGTCAAAATTATTTGGGTGACATGGTATCCCAATTCAATAAGAGTATTACTAAGTTGGTACATCTTAGCCTCCTAATTTTAGAAAAAAATTAAGTTTACTTTGCAAAAATCAAATCTGCATTAATACAATACAGAAAATGACGTGGTATTTCCATTATAGTCAATATTCACTTTATTTTGAGAGATGAATTATTTAGTGAGATGGTCATATATACCACTCAAGCTAACATTCACACTATTTTGGCCATTAACAATTTAACTGGGAATTTTAACTCCCAACAATTGACATGCCTGAGTTGCCGGGCCGGGTTTTTGCCCAGTTCAGTCTCACCCAGTCAAAGTTTGACCACTTATTTTTTAAAAAGTTTTGACCAATTAAGATCAAATTAAGTTCTGTTTGATGAATCCAGGAGCCATTTTGAAGTTGTGGAGCTGAAAATACTCTCCAAAGGGTGTCTAAAAATTAAGTCGGACCTTCAATTAGAATGCTCCTTTCCAATGGCTTGAGGGTATTCTAAAAGTCTAATCTATTTATAACTAGTGTATAATTAATTGCATTTCAGTTAAATTTTTTTTATGTAAAATGTTGAAGTCAATTTTTTTACTTTTTAAAAAAAATGTCAACTTTTTGTGTAAAATTAAAAATTGTCAAGTTTCACCTAATATTGGGAGCAACTCTTCACAACGTTGGGGGTAACTCTTTATAATGTCGGGGAGCAACCCTGAACAAATTTAGTCAGGAGCAACTCCACACAGCGAATATCTATACAACGTTTGGTGCAAGTTTATAACATGTAAACATAAAGTAGACTAAAATATTGACCAACTCTTCAAAATTTGATATTTTTTTTATAAAAAATTTTAACTTATTATTGATAGTTTTTTTTTCAATTTTAATAAAATAACATATTCACTTTTAAATTTGTCACATAATGTTCACTGAAATCTAGTTGTCCCTTTAACTAGTGTGGGACAATTAATGTGCACTGAAACCTAGTTATATATCCCTCGAAATTTTTGCATTTGTTTTTCCGTCTAAGTAATCTTCGTAGTTTCTGTGGAAAAGACTTCTATACCTCCTTGGTGTATATACATCAAAATAGTTTTGGGTAGAAATTATTTGTTATTGCGTAGAGAATATTTATTCCTTGATTGAAAATGTTTGTTTCATCAAAACCGCTCAGATCACTATGGAGCAAATATTTCCTATCACAAAACAAATACTGCCTATACGGGAACAATAGTACTGTAGGTATATTAAAACCATTTTAGTGTACAGTTGTAATATTTTACACTTAATTTCAAGGCGGATGCTATTTAAAAAAAAAAAAAAAAAGAAAAAAATTTCGAGACAGATTGTGTTATGTGTAATTTACGCTCTCGGCCTTTAACTCTAGAATAATGCTTGGGGCACCAAAGGATACAAAGAACTTCCACAAAATGAGTGAAAAGTCTATGTGGCACACTAGGACTCGTCAGTAATTAACCATTTTTTTCATTAATTGCTGGCAGGTCCCAGTGTGCCACATAGACTTTCCACTCATTTTGTGTAAGTTCTTTGTGTCCCTTGATACCCCCAAACATTATTGTTAACTCTATTTTGATGTTTTATATACGAAGGTCATTACTTATATTGTTGTTTTTATACATGAAAAGTCATTGTTTTGTTCGTAGAAAAGGTGACTATTGCTGTACTTTGAAATTTTTGTCTTACAGCTTTGAGTATCGTCAAATCTTTGAAACTTCCACCCTGTTTTGGGCAATACAGACCCAGAAAATTTTTACAAGTGTGAATTGGGAATTTGGGATACACACAGTATTAATAACTAGCTTCTGACTCGTGCGGTGCACGGAAGAATGTTATTGAGATTCAAAGTACAAATGTTTGTGAAAATTATTGGTCTTTTAAAATTCAATGTAAAAACATTAATTAGTTGAGCAATGGTGCTTAAATAAGACATCCATTGTGGTGCATAACTAAGCTCTTTTTTAATTACAATACAAAATAAAACAACTTAAAATTAGATTTTATATCAAAATTGCCATTGACAAATCCAAGGCGCGGACCTATGTTAAAGCCAAGGCCCCTGTAAAATTTTTGAAAACGTGATTATGTATATATAGCTTATAAAATTCCAAAATTAACATACATGTTGGCCCCTCCAAATTTATAGTTTTTACAACATGGTTCACGGGATTGCCCTGTATAATTGCAACACTCATTATCATAAACTAAAAGCTAAATGAATAAAATGCTTAGTGACTGTGTGTTTCGTGGGATTAAGGGGGTGATTGGACAAGTACTCCATTTTCATTAATTGAAGTAGAATATATGTTAGGCTCGTCCATCGTGCAGGATTACTATTAGTCTATTTTAACAAAATAGTTCAGAATATGGACCACTACTTATCACGATGTTGGATTTAATATATAGTCCCAAAAATAGTCCATCAAGTGGACTAATTGTCCAATCTCACACAACGCATTCAACCTTGGCCAGTAGGATTACAAACAGCAAATCTCATTGTCACATCCGTCTCGGAAAATCAAATATTTTTAACATATATTTGAACTTTTGAGAATTATTAATGTCGATTAATAATTGTAAAAGTGGTTGACGTGAGTCAACGGGAAGTGTTAGTTGAGGACACGGCAGTTGGAAAATCATGAGGCATTGATATGATTTAAATGACATTTATTTGACTTAAATGTTATTTGAATTATCTGGTATATGTGAATACTGAAATTACCTGTGTAATGTAATTTCTGACAGTTTTAATCCTATATAGGATCTTTTTAATGGCCTTAGCGATAACCAATAGGTTGTGTTGCATAAAAGGTATGTTATCTAGAGATTCCACGGAAATTAGTTTTCGGACGTAATTACGATGACAAACGGAACTTAGACGAAAACTTTCATAACTTATAGTTTTCACTCGTGTAGTAATATATTGGACGTGTACGACGTTTCGGAAGATAATTAAAAGTTTTGAGAACTCGTGGGGAGGTAAACGTAATTCCCGAGAGTTATGCCTATATATAAGAAACTCAAGATATTTTTATTTTAAAGTTTTCTCAAAACCTAAAATCAAGAGGGGGATTATTGTTTAGAGCTTCAAGGCGCGAATCGGCAGACTTCTACCCAGTTGTTTTTCACAAAATCATATTTGAACTCCCCGATGTAAGAGCTTCGATTTGATAGTTGTTATGTTTGGCTAAGTTTTTATAAATTCTTAATCCTAGAATTTTGGGAAAAACTATGTAATACTTATAGGTTTAACTTGTAATCGGAGATTCGACGTTTAATCGGCCTCTAGTTAATCCTTCAAATTTGTAGGATGTTTGTACGAGGTATAAATTCTAAGCCTATAAATTATAGGAAATTACATGTTTTAGACATCCAACTGGATATTTTGGATCTGGGTGAAATTCATGTATTAAGTAGGCCCATTACTTATGCATGTGCAACTGTGATAAAAGCACATATAAGTGATTATGTGAGCATGTTATGTGTCTATGTAGGTCAAAGGGGGGTTTGGTGAAAAATTCCATCCGGGGGTAAGCTCCTCAATGTTTGAGGATTATGGCATTGATAGTTGTTGTGCCTGGTTTGGAGGAAGGCCCAGCTAGGGCATGGTGCATGGTTTGGGAGAAGGCCCAACCAGGACACTGGGTACGTGGTAAGAGGAAGGCCTTCCTCGGCATCAATCTCATTTATCGGATGGAAACTTACCACTCTCCCTAGAGACTAATTTAATGTGTTTTGATGTCTTAAAGCATGAATTATCATATAAGCATATGTTTAGAATTGTGCATTCAGCGTATATCATTCAACATATAGCTGAGCAGTGGAGCTTTACTCTATTGTAGCTAATAAGAAAAAGGGAAAGAAGAAGCGTGAGGAGTGAGGCCATGGGGACGATGGGATTGCTTTTGTATATGTTTTTGCATTTCCATTTCATGTCGTAATAAGAACTTTGAGAAATTAAAATCATGTGTTTATCTTAGAATCTTGGAATGGATTTGTGTTATTGTAATCTGTAGTAAAACTCATGTATTATATTCTGGCAAGTTGTAATACCGTTAGAACCTTTTGGGAATGATTTTGATGTGTGCATTTTAATCCTCAGTTGAGTGCGGATAAGTCTCGGACTTGAGATTCTGTAGAATGTGCTGCAGTGGAGGAAAATAGTTGACTGATTCAAAGTCCAGTCGACTGCAGGCCTGTTTAACAAAAAATATTCTTCCATTTTCAAAGGACCCAAGTCGACTTGGTGGTGAAAACAGTCGACTGATTCGTGTTACGTACCAAAACATGGCATTCTGCGGGAGCTAGTCCAGTCAACCGTACAGGTACCAGCGATTGAGAGATTGTGACCCCAGTCAATTGGGTTCTCGACACAGTCGACTGGTTTGGGCTGTTGATTCTATAGGCTCTCTGTAATTGACCACAAAGTCGACTGGGTCCCCAACACAGTCAACTAGATTGCTGTTTTCAAAACTGTTTTTCTTCCTTAAGTGTTTTCAAATGAGAGAAACTTTTTATAACTCTGATGTTCATAATCCATGGAATCTTTCGGAGTCGTTTTATCACTGCTATATTAATATTTATTCTGCTGCTATGTTGTATTGAATTGGATGAGCCTCGGTGGCGTGCCATGTGTCCTATTTCCACGCGTAGTAAGATGGGTTGTGACATTTATTGGTATCAAAGCTATAGGTGACAAAACTTTGAGAACATGCGACGACGAGTGGAGTGTTGAGTGATTTTTGATACATATGGTATGTTGTTATACATACATGTTTATATTTATTGTCATACATGCATAGTGTTTATGCATTGAGATTGAAAGGATTGTACAATCATGAGTGATGGTGACCAAGATCTATCAGCATGAACTCGACGAATGGAGCACATGACCGAAATGATCGGAAGCATCGGAGAGTTGGTTCAGAATTTAACAGAGCGGTTACCTCCGAGACCCTCATTGGAGCCATCACTGATAAACGTGGTACATGCACTTGAGAATCAAGGTGAGAGATCTGTGTCAGAGCAAATTACAAGAAAGAAACCGATAAAATTTTACGAGACCTCTAACATGACGTTAGCGGAGCACTAGGTTATGGACAGGGAGAGGATTTTCAGATCTATTCCGATGTCCGATGCACTGAAGATTGAGAACGCCAGTGATGTACTCTGGGCCGAAGCCCAAAATTGGTGGGTAAAATATGTTGGATCAAGGGACACCGATAACGTGGGAAGGGTTCAAGACAGAGTTTAATCGCCGATTCTTTCTGCGAGCCGCTCACAACGTGAAAAGAGAGAGTTCGACAACCTCCGACCGGGAGACATGATCGTAACCGAATATACTTCCAAGTACTATGTATTCCTGAGATTCAGAAAGGGTTCAGTGCTAGAGGAAGAGGATAGAGCAAGGAAGTTTGAGGAAGGACTGAGGGGGAACATCCATTTGAGGGTAGAGACATGAACATTCAACTGTTGCAGCGGTGCAACAAGCGGCGCGAATGGAGAGATCGAGACAAAATCAGTAAGGCAGACAAGGTAATGAGGGTAGTGACTGGAGCCAGGGTGGATCATTCAAGTGGCCTTTCGCAAGAGGATCTGATTCTAGTCCTGGTTTCAGGGGACAAGGGAGATCAATGAGTACTATACCAATGTGTCCACTCTGCAACCGACCACACACAGGCCGATGTTTTATAACACTACAAGAAAATGGGCCTTTTGTGACGAAAGTTTTTGTGACAGATACAAATCCGTCACAAATAATGTTTCTGTGACGGATTTTGTGATGAAAATATATCAATCACAAAAAATTTTTTTGTGACAAAAACGTACCTATCCGTCACAAATAAATTTTATTCGTGACGGACACGTACCCATCCGACACAAATAAATTTTTATTCGTGACGGAAAGGTACCTATCCGATACAAATAATATTTATTTGTCTCGAATTCAATTAATCCGTCACAAGTACTTTTTTTGTCATGTTGTGACTTTTGTTAGGCTGGAAAAATTGGGGGCAAAGAGAAAAACGAAAAAAGAAAAGAAAAAAGAGAACTTATATGTGTATCACTCTGCCTCTACTTTTTCCCCTCCCTCTCTCCTAGCATCTTCACTTTCATTTGAGACCTTAATATGTGTATCACTTTCACAGAACTCTTATATCAAACGAAAATCACACCTAGGGCTCACTCAAATTGTAATTCAATTGAAGCTCTTCACCCAAATCGCAACCCACCACACCTAGGGCTCACTCCTCTGACCGAACCCCCCGCTCCTTCTCACCACGTCATCACACACACACACTCTCTCTCTCTCTCTCTCTCTCTCTCTCTCTCTCTCATCTCCGGCCATCAGAAGGTGCACAAGCTCATTAAATAATTTCGAATTCAATTCGTCAACTCAGACCAGGTCCTCGTAAGAACATCTCCCTCCCTCTCTCCCTATATATACATATATTTATATATATCTACTATACATACTATAGTATAAGAATGATGCAGCTTTCTCTTTCTCCACTTGTCAATTTCTCTCTCTCATATGAAGACAACTGATGGGTCTTCTCTCTTGGCTTGCAGTGTCATCTTTTCACGCATGGCTCTTCTTCAGTGGAGGTAGGGGCATTGCCTAAGGAGGGGAAGGACGAATTCGTAGACTCACAAATCAGGTAATACATGTTTGAATTTAATTTTGAAATTAGGTTTATAGGGATTAATCAATCTGGGTTTCAATTTGGGGTAATACATATTTGAATTTGCATGTCCATAATTTGATTTAATTCTAGAATTTAGGCTATGTAGGCTTCAATGAATTTCAGCTTCGGTTTGGGGTTCATAGATTTGCATTTTATTTCAAAATCGGGTTTCTAGGATTTAATCAATTTAGGTTTCAATTTTGGGTAATACCTATTTCGATTCATATGTTCATATCTCAATTTAATTCCTGAATTTAGGCTTTGTAGGTTTCAATGAATTCGGGTTTCAGTTTGGGGCTCATACCAAGTTTTCACAGAATTCACAAATCAGGTAATACATGTTTTCATTAATCCTGGCTTGGTTGCCATCTTGACTTTTGAGTTTTTCCCTATAAGGAGATGATAAGAACATACAGGCGTCAAAGGTACTTACCTTCAGTATTCCTAAAATAAATGCATTATGAATTACTGATACACATAAGTAAATCAAAGATTTTACTTACCATGTTCAAAGCTTTTTTAAGTATTGATTTTCCCCATCTAGATTAACGTTATGTGATATGCAAAGAGTAGTTCTGTGAGAAATAGGTATGGACCTTGAAGAGGAAACCCCTTTACTTAGAGGAAGAGAAAAAGAATATTAGAAGCATGGTTAAAAAAGAACGACATATGAAACATTCGCATGGTTTTGCAAGTGCAGACAGAGGGAGAGAACGAAAATGAACATTTCATGTTTGAAAGGGTGTCCACATGGTGCCTCCCTTGTAATTCCAATCTTTGACCTGGAGATACCTTGAATACATTTTTTTTGTTCTACAATAAGGAATAAAAATCTGTGTTTCAGAATTATATGTTCGCTATTTTAAAATAAACTTTACTACAAAACTATATGTTCTCTCGGTCTATTTATTTTGGTGTAATGATTTCCAAAATTACATTCCTCTTCTTCCAAATATTTTTTCACAAGCATGGAGAGAACTCAGAGAAGTTACATTATAGCTGGCTAGATTTTCTTGAACTATTGAGGTTGGACTTCTACTTAAAGGTTTGTAGGTGAGGTATCTGAGAAGCACTTTGTCAGTCGAACGTTTCGAAGTAGGAAAGAAACATGTAATTTATGGGAATGCAATATTATGGTAATATGGTGCTATGGTACTATGATGTCACGCCCCGACGTAGCATAATTCAGGAAAGCATTTAATTTCCTTTATGGACTCGTAGGTCGTGACAAGTGAGTATGACCAATTGTCCCTGCAACCAATAACTTAACAAACAATTCTAGAGCAAAGGATACTAACAAAAACATAAGCTCTGAAAAAAAAAAAACTTACTAAACTATTACAACAGTCATAGTCTTAGGCACAAAACGCCCTATTCAAAAGTCCAAACTAGTTTATTACAAAACCCAAATTAAAAGACTTAGGAAATATAAAGCAGCCTCCTGGAAAGTCTCCTGACTCTAAGTAGCATAGTCAAAATACCCTGGCTTCTCCTGACCCTGAAAATCTGGACATACAGTCCAGGACGCATCAACGCCGTCAGCTTATGAAAGCTGGTGAGCAAAATAAACAAGTGCTCGCAATGTATATATAAGCATATAAACAACGGTGCAATTTAACTTTTAAAAGCAATAACTTCAAGGTTCCAATTCCAACATAAGCTACGGGGGAATAAAGAAAGCAATAAATATGTGACCATGCGTGAATAATGTAACACCTCATCTTTCTGACTCTTTTCTCTCAACAAAACTCAACACAACCAAACCATTATCTTAGATACCAGGAATACTATCCGATCGATATCCAAAAGAGCACACCAAACCATCGCTTCAGATACCAGGAATAATATCCGATCAATATCCGAAACAAGCGCCTTAGATACCAGGAATAATATCCGATCGATATCTAAGCCGTACACAACACTACCACCATCGCTTCGGATATCAGGAATACTATCCGATCAATATCCGAAACGCGCGCCTTAGATACCAGGAATACTATCCGATCGATATCTAAGTCGTACACAACACTGTCGCCTCCAATACCAGGAATAATATCCGATCGATATTGAGGTCGCACAACTAGAACGCCACTCTTTACTCTTTTCACACTTTCTCACACACATGCATGTTGACACAACCTCAACCCTAATATGTATGTCAATGTTTCATAAATAACACCATTAATAAATCACATGAATGTCATCAAACTTTAAACATAAAGGAATTCACAGAATTAAAGAAATAATACGCGTATGGGGATTGAAAATTCGTAATTCATTGCCTTAATCATTTTAAACATAACTAATAGCATTCTAAAAAAAAACTGCTACTGAAATCCTCGTTTTCTGTCCAAACGGTGCAGAATCTGAGAAAATTGCATTAGACGAAAAGTGTGCAGAATCGAGTTTTACTTGGGACAACGCGGGCAGAACCTTAAATTTCATTCGTTTTCCTAACAAAAGTCTGAAAACAAAATTCTGCTACTGTTAAAATTAAAAGAGAAAATATTAGATTGAATTTCTAATATACTTTGAAGTAATGCCATTAAAAATGAGTTATAATTTGTATACATGAATTACATATCAACAGAAAGCTCTTTGAGTCTAGTTTCCAACGCTTCAAACCGTGCGCGTTTTCGAGTTTCCTAGAGGAAGTTATGGCCGTTTTACTAAAAGTCATCAGTGCTGAAAAAGTGCAACCGGTTGGAACAAAAATGCAACCGGTTGGAACAAAAAAAGGTGCAACCGGTTGTAAAAATGCAACCGGTTGGAACAAAAAAAGGTGCAACCGGTTGTAAAAAAATGCAACCGGTTGGAACCAGCTGTTTCTTCCCTGTTACGAATTTAGAACCTGTTTTTGACCCATTTCTGAAATCTACTTCAACCAAGACATGTAATATATGGATTTCTTCGTTTTTTCGCAAGGATTACGAATACGCGATCGGTTTTAACTAATTTCAATCGTAGCTCTCGGATTTCACGTAAAACCGAGAGGTGACAAAACTTTAAATCAACGGTACGTCGCGATACGGATGAATTAAGCCGTAGGATTCGAACCGTAGCCTATTGGGATCAATATCTTCCATCCCCAATTTACAGAATCGATTTTGGTTACGATTTCTAAAACTTCAATTTCCAAGCTTTAATGGTGTTTTCATATATATACATATATACACACTTATATATCCTGAAAAACACATATATAGACATTGAGAGTGAGTTTAAATTACTCACGGAGGTGATTACTATAGAGAATTTGAGATAGATAATTTCCCCCGAGAATTCCGTTGTTGAGAAAGCTCCTCCGTTTGTGATCTTGAGATATATATATATATATATATATCTATGTATGTGTATATACTGAATATATATATATATATAAACTGTATGTGTGTGTTGTGTGTTATCTGCCGAGAGAGAGAGAGAAATCAACAGAGAGTTGAGAGTGAGAGAATAGAGATGCTGGAGAGTGTTTAAATAAAAAAATTCACAAGCCTCTCCACTAACAAACCACTCACAACAAAATGCTCTCACAATACACTAACACACACTCCACTCACACTACATTCCAGCACAATCCACTTACAGCACACACTGCACTGAAATCTTGAGTGGTTTCAATGATGACCAAGAGCTACACTTGTGTGTGTTGAGCTCACGCAATGATACACACACACAGGTAAATTTATACTGCCCATTCCCAAAACTGGTATTTTACGGTTGAAATAAAAATACAGAAAATTATATTAATGTAGGAATTCAATTCCCGGTTATACAAAAATATAGATATCGATTTTGAAACCATAGAAAATGTTTTGAAAATTACATTTTGACCCCAGATAATTATTACAAAGAGAAATTAAATTAAAATACTCATGGAAATAAAATGCAATATTTATTTATTAATGATAATAAAATACAGGGCGTTACATATGATAATTTGGAATTTCGTATTAATTTTTACAAATATTTACTTCCTCAGTATTAGGGCAACTCCAAGGGTAAAAGCCAAAATGGCTAGCCAAAACTTAATTTTGGCTTGTTGAATAGTAAAATGGCTAGCCATTTTATCAAACCTACTCCAACCATACAAGGCATAATGACTAGGCATTTCTTATCTTTTTGTATTTTCTATGTTTTTCATTCAAATAATTATCTAGAAATGAAATGAAAATTCAAATTTTAAAATTAATCCGGTAAATTGAAATTCAAAAGTTGTCCCGCCTAAATTTGAAATTTGAAATTTCCGGCCAAAATTTGTTAATTCAAAATTTTAAAAACTGCCAAAATGTGATTCAATATTGAAAAAACCGCCAAATATTTTAAAATTCAAATTTTGCCGCTCAAATATAAATTAAAAATTGAACCGCCAATTTTGAAAATTCAAAATTCACCCAAACATGTCTACAAATATGAGTCCTATCACCTATGTTTTAATCCATCCCTTCTACACTTTTCATCAGTATCAATTCAATTTCTCTCTTTCATATACTATGCTTCCTTTTCCTAACATTTTGGAAGACATCCATGATGTCTCGGATGACGAGTTTGAGTCATTAGCAAATGTGGTGATAGAAGATGAGCTAGTAGAAAGTCGAAGGCGAAATACACGCCGTCGTGGTTCTATTCCAGGCATGTTGTCATTGATCGTGGTAGAGTTGAAGGTCATGAAAGATTATATCAAGACTATTTCTCAGAAAATCCGGTGTTCCCTAACAATCTATTCCGGCGAAGGTTTCGAATGAATCGTTCTTTGTTTTGTCGAATTGTCAATGAGGTGGAACAAGGTGATCCATATTTTGTCAAAAGAAGAGATGCTGTCGGTGTTCACGGCTTGTCTTCTCTTCAGAAAATAACAGCCGCGTTGAGAATGCTTGCCTATGGCTCTCCAGCAGATTCTGTGGACGAATATGTGCGAATTGGAGAAAGTACGGCAATTGAAAGTCTGAGAAGGTTTGTGAGAACAATTGTCACAGTTTTTGGTGATGTGTATCTAAGAGCACCAAACACCAGCGACATTACTAGATTACTTGCAGTCGGGGAACAACGCGGCTTCCCTGGAATGTTGGGAAGCATTGATTGCATGCATTGGAAGTGGAAGAATTGTCCTAGTGCATGGAAATGAATGTATACTGGTCATTGTCATGACTCAACGATTATCTTGGAACTGTGGCTTCTCAAGATTTGTGGATATGGCATGCCTTTTTTGGGATGCCAGGATCACTTAATGATATCAACGTTTTAGAGCGATCTCCTGTTTTTGCTGCACTAGCCGAAGGACGTGCTCCTCCAGTCAACTACACAATTAATGGGAACGAGTACACAATGGGCTATTATCTAGCAGATGGAATATACCCGAACTGGTCAACACTTGTGAAAACAATTTCATGTCCACAAGGCCGAAAAAACCAACACTTTGCTGCTGAGCAAGAGTCGGCAAGGAAGGACGTAGAACGAGCATTTGGGGTGCTTCAAGCACGTTTTGCTATCGTCCGTGGAGCAGCACGTTTATGGGATGAAGAAACTCTTGCAAACATAATGAAGGCGTGCATAATAATGCACAACATGATCATTGAGGATGAAGGAAGTGCTGGGGATGTTGACTTCGATGGAAGTGAGGCAAATACACCTGTATCAATTTTGCGCAACACTAGGCAGGAACTAGCAGAATTTATTCGAAAACATCACCAGATCAAAGATAAAAGAACCCATTCTCAACTTCAAGCGGATCTTGTTGAGCACTTATGGCAGCGACATGGCCAAGAGTAGGAAGATGTTGGTGTGCTTTTTTTTTTTTTTTTTTTATTATTTTTTTTAATGTTGGTGTGTTTATTTGTTTTTTGTGTGCTTATGTGTATAAGTTGCTGGGGTATACCCCTTGTAATTTGTACACCCTTGTTTCTGTTTTTAATTTAATTTTATGTTTGTTGAACCAAAAAAAAACAATTTTACCCATTATAAAACATGATAGGATAATGCATTCATTAAAAAGTACTACAATTTTCTTACATTCCACAAAAGTAAATTAATCTTGATTACATTCAACAAGTACTAGAAATTAAATCCCTTCTTTGCATAAATCTCCATCTTCAATTGGTTATAATACTCAGCTAATGCCGGATTCAGTCCGCTTGTGTCTGTTTGCATTATGCGCTCTTCATATAGTCGTTCCTCAAGCTGTAATTGTCTGTCATGTTGAGCTAATGCCCTTTCTTGTCTTTCTGCTTTTGCACGTTCAAACTCATCTTTTTCTTGTCTATATTTTTCTAAAACCCGAGATGATGGCGTCTCTTCAACATTTGTGTCACAATTTTTCTTCTTTAGCTTTTCTTTCGAAGCCTTTCTACCCATTGGCCTAACATTGTAGGAGGGGTTTTCATTGTCGTCCCCCATGTTAACTGAATGGGGAGTTGCGGGAGAAGACGCAGTAGGACTCGCGTCGCTATTACTTTTTTGCCGTTTTTGAGACAGGTTATCAGACCATTTGCGCTCATTCTTTAATATTTCCCAACAATGTTCATATGGAAATGGTTTTTCATGAAATGACTTGTACAATGCTCGTGCTTCATCCAACTGAAAACACATATGTAACCATTATTGGATTATATTAAATTATTTATAATAGGAATGTAATGATTCAATATTAAGAATATGATCATTACCTTTCCTTCATGAGTTTTTCCACTAGGATTCCTTGTTTCAACCTGACTAAAAAATCCAACAAATTTGACACATTTTGAATTAATATCAGACCAACGATTCATGAGTGATGTTTGGGTACGTTCGTATTGACCATTTCCATGATCAGTAAAAAAATCATGTATTCTCTTCCAAAAGGAGCCGAGTTGTTGGTCGTTGCTTGTGACTGCATCTTTGCTTGTGTTAAGCCATCTAGACACTAGCAAAATGTCCTCTTCTCGACAGAAATTTTTCGCTCGTTGTGCTTTTTTTGATGTAGTACCGACTTGACTAGCCTTTTCAGATTGAACGACATCATTGTTTTTATCGATTTGCTCACACACTTCTGGGAAGTCACTGGTTAACAAGTTAGAATAGTAATTGAATTCTGAATCCATCTGCAAAATGATCAATTATTAGTTAAAACTGTGACTCAAAGTAAATAATATGATTTTAAATTAACTAAAATAATAGCAAATTAAAATAAATAGTAAAAAAATGCTTATTAATTAAAAACCCAAACCCAAATTAATTTATTAAATCTAAAAAAAAAAACCAAATCACTAAAAAATTAAATAACACTAAAGCATAAAATGTAAATAATTATTAACTACACTAGTATATATATATACTAGTATATAATCTAATCTATATACAATTAATTAACCTAAAGCACTTCACTAATTAAAAGTCCAGCCCAGCCCAACTCAGCCCACAACCTAATTAACCTAATTAACCTATCCCTTATATCCTTCACCTTCAGCCACACAATACAACCCTAGCCACCACTCTTCTTCTTCATCACATTGGTTTACAGAGAGAGAGAGAGAGAGAGAGAGAAAGAGAGAGAGAGAGAGAGAAAGAAAGAAGGCAGAGCTTCAATTTTTACAGAGAGAGAGAGAAGCAGAGAAGAGAAGGTGAAGCAGAGAAGAGAGAAAGAGATAGACAGAGGCGCAAAGACTGATGAAGAGAGATAGAAGTGGAAGATTTGTGTACAAGGTAAGTTTAATCTGTCAATTTATAGCCTGATTTTGTGTTTTGATTTCAAAATCATCACTGTTCATAGCCGTTGGAATCCATCCGTTGGAGACCAACGGTCATGAACAGTGTCGCGCCCAATTTTCCCTCGTCTCTTCCACGCTCTGAATATTGGCTCGTGATTTTGGGTCTCTCCATTTTACAGAGCTTAATAGCTCGTCCGTTGGAGTGTTCATTTTGGGGATGAACGAGCCATTTTAGCGGTTAAATGATTTTGCTAGTGGGATGGCTATCCCTTTGGAGATGGCCTTACTGAACATTAATATAAAGGCACATTTTTCTTTATCTCTTCATTTACATGTTCTAATTTTCAAATGAATTCTGCTCATCAGAGTGCAACTTTGATTACACTAATAGGAAAAGAGATATGATACAATATGTTGGTTCATATTGAGTTCGCTTGAAATGGGTATCATCGGATGAGACTAGGGACATACCTAGCAAAATTGTGGGGAGGTTAGAGTCATGACTCACATTTCGGAGTCATTGCCCCAATTTAGTCCATGTTGGTTGAGAGTCTGGAAAGATTTGTTATGAAACTTGTCTCTCGAACAGTAAATATGATGTCAAGCAATATTTTGTTTCCTCATCTATAATTGAATCACCAGATATGGAATGTACAAAGGTTGACTATGATCAACCAAGACCACCACTAAAAAAAAGGCCCAATTGTAAGACTTTGATCATTGTTGGTATATGGCTTGTGTAGGGTAATTAGAGAATCTGAAAAAGCCATAGAAATTGGTGGACTTGACTAATTCCTGCGTCAAGACCAAAAGTTTTCTCTAATTTCTATGTTTCCCTGCTTGTAATCCTATAGGCTACACCCAACTGTTGTCAATGTTTCCCCCTTCGTAATCCTTTACAATACTCCAAACTTTTTGTATATTATATATCTAACAATGACTTGCATATTCATATATTCTTCACTTAACAAAAACTCTTTGACAACTTCTCACCCTTAATAATATTGCAACAGTGCAATTTACAAAATATTCCACAAACACACACACACGGGCATGTGCGTGCTTCCCACTAGTATGTATATCTGTACATATATAGATAGTAATGTATTATGCCTGACATGAAAGAATTATGATCCAAACCAGTTGTGCAGTGGATACAGTGACACATACTCATATATGTATGTTTTGTTATTTGCTTTTGGATTTTTGACGTTCATTATAAGGTAGCGATAAGGAATTGAGATGCATTTTTGCCACTGATATACTAATTTATTGTGTATTTCCCAAACAGACCCTAATTTTTTTTTTTTTTTTTATCACAAGTTCACTAGAATACTACAATGTTACACACTTACACTATTTCAATATAAACAGATCTGGTTTTTTTTGGGATGACTAATTACATTTTAAACTTTTTGGAAGAAACCCATGCATAGCACGGGTCAACGCTAGTATATATATATATATGTGAATGTGACGAAAGTTTGAAAGCTTCTGATACTTGATATTTTCTTTTGTTTATGTACATAAAAATTGTTAGAAATCTGCCCATACTTATTGATTGAATTTCATTTTTCTAATTCAGATGGCATGCCTATACATACACCTATAATGTATACCTTTAAGAGGGTTTGATGAAGAGGTGAGGAGGAACAAAACAACACTAATATAGTTTAGTTTGCATATTTGGAATAATGTTTTTCTTCGTGCATTCAAAACGTACATTCCTTTATTCTGTAGATCAGGGATTTTGTTGCAGAATAGATTTCTTTAAGAGGGATTGAGTTCCATACAGAGGAAGCCCCTTAAGCTATCCTCAAATCGACGGACGGTTCATTGTCTTTAAGGACTAACAAAGGGACAGTTGAAGGTTTCTTACATGTTATGTTTGCAACAGGGTACATGCCTAATACAAAGGTCTATTTTTCTATTTCTGTGGGTTTTTCCTTCCTTTTTGTGCTTTGGGCATTATACGCAAAATTAGAACTTTGTGCGGCAAATTCTAAAAGATCTTGAGAGTGTCCCAAGTCACTTTGACAACTACCCCAAAACTGATTTAAAACCATGGAGCGTGTCGTAATTACCTTCTGTATCCCCATATTTTTTGTTATTCCATCCTTATCTAATAGAATATTACATAAATGCCCCAAACCTTTTAGATGCTAGGTTAACCAATGGAAAAACACTCTTATCACTTGATTTGGTACTCCAGAATTGGTAATATATTGACCTGGAAGGTGATCATATCATGGAGGTGTCAGACTATTTGTTTGTCGACCACACAAGGTCTTCACTCATACTATTGATAACTAATTTTGATTCATGGACTCCCAATTCATTGCAGAATCTAGGATTGGAGAATGTAGGGATAAAGATGACAAAGAATGGAGCAATAGAGGTACACTGTTTGATATTGTAGTTATATATAGTTTTAGAGTGGTATTTTGCTTGAAGCAGAATTGATTCTCGTTTTTTTCATCCTTTTTCTTTCAAACTGATACTTCTTTTTTCCGTGTTAATTGTTTCTTTAGGTTGATGAATACTCCTTATATTTTAATTAATCTTTCATTTTCTGTTTCATATTTTGGCAAGAGATTAGAGGATTTAGATCATGATAAGAATCAATTATGAGTAAAGACTTTATTTAGATTTTTTTTTATTTCTACTATAAAAACAATTATGTATGAACATAGATTTTATTGCATTTTGTTGTTTTATCTTTAATTGATATGCTTTAAATTTATTGTGGTCTTGTCGTTAAAAATTAGCATGCCATAATTTTTTGTGATGGAGAAATAATGAATTTTGGTACAATGAATAAATTTCAGTCACAAATATTATTTGTGATAGTTTTTGTAATATTGTGGTCATAATTTATTAAATTCTATCACAAATAAGTATTTGTGACGGTTTTGGTAATATTTGTGGTCACTATATGTAAATTCTGTCACAAATAGTATTTGTGACATTTTTGAAAATATTTGCGGTTATAATATATAAAATTCCATCACAAATACTTATTTGTGACGGTTTTACTAATATTTGTTGTCACAATATATAAAATTCCGTCACAAAAAGTATTTTGGGACAGTTTTTGGTTGACACAAATAAAGTGCTTCAAATCAAATATGACACTACTATTTGTGTCACACAAATCCATCATAAATACTATTTGTGACAGTTTCGAGTCGACACAAATAAACTGTCACAGACAATAAGTATATGTGACACTATTTTTTGTGTCACACACATATCCGACACAAAGTCCGACACAAAATATTTTTTGTGACGGAATTTGACCCGACACAGATTTTTGTGACACCCCTAACTTGTGTCGGGCACAAATCCATCACAAAAGGTGCAATTACGCCACAAAAGTATTTGTGACGGAATTGCACCTTTTTGTGACAGATTTTTTCCGTCACAAAAGACACGTTTTTTTGTAGTGTAACCAATACTCGAAATTAATTTCAAGGGACAAGCAGAACAAATTATATGCCCTATTCGCAAATCAAGTATTTTGATTGTGGTATCTTAGGACATTGTCACGACCCATCCCACTACACGTGGAAATAGGACACGTAACACGCCATCAAGGCTTATCCAGTTCCTTTAAAGTAATTTAGCAGCGGAAAATAATAAGTGAAATCGATTAAAAAAAATCAGAGTTTTAAAAAGTTTTGTCCAATTGAAACAGTCCAAAAGAATTTAGTTTTTGAAAATAAGGGTCCAGTCGACTGATCGAGGGCCCAGTCGACTGGGGACCTAAAGCGGAAAGGTTTCAAAAGAGTAATAGCCCATCTAGTCGACTGTATCGGTGACTCAATCGACTGGTGCCTAAAATTATCAGTCGACTGAAGTCGTCCAGTCGACTGGTACTCTATTCAAGCAGAAAGATATGTTCTGGAATCCCATCCAGTCGACTGTTTTATCAACCCAGTCGACTGATCCCCAAACATCTCAAAACAGTGTTTAAAAAGGTACTGTGGTCCAGTCGACTGAAAAGAAATCCGGTCGACTAATGTTGCCACTATTCACTTTCAGTGTTTAAAACAACACATGATCTAGTCGACTGATCCTCTACTGGGCAGCCCTATTGTGTGCTATCACAACCCATGCCTCTCTAAACCAAAACAACCACAACCAAAACTGAATTGCAACATTTTAAAACATAGAGACAGGTGTTCGAATTCAAAGATACAGTACTACTAACTAACTCCCAAGGTTCTATTACAACATATTACAATTTCCCAAATCCTTATACAAGTTTAGGAAAAGGAACAAAAATATAAACAAGGTGTTTCCCCGGCGTTCCTCAGCGGCCTTACTCCTCACGCTTCTTCTTATCTTTCTTCTTACCTGCAATGGTGTAAATCTCCACTGCTCAACTATATGCTAAGTGCACAAGTTATAACATATGCAATATATGATAAAACATACCTTAATCTCACAATTCATAACAAATAGTCTATAGGGAGAAAGATACGCATTCATCCGGTAGCGGCAAGTCCAAGTCTTAAACCGCGATACCAATAGCAAGTCCAAGTCTATCAACCATTGCATTCCCAAGTTCCATGGCAAGTCCAAGTCTATCAACCATGCACAGTAGCCGTCGCTACTAAATTCTCAAACATCGAGAAGCTTATTCCGGCATGAATTTGTATAAGACTCCCCTTTGACCCACATAGACAACTCAACGTGCTCGCGTAAAAGTAGACATGCTTTTCACATTTAATCATGTGCATAATTAACGAGCCTAAGATGAATACATGGATTTTGCCCGGATCACAATTTCGTAGTTGAAATTTAAAACATGTAAATTCCTATATTTCGTAGGTTAGAACTTCATACCTCGTGCGATTCTCTTCAAACTTTGAAGGATCGACTAGGGGGCCGATCAATCGTCGGATCTCGAATTTGAGGTGATTCTTATAAGTTTTACTGGGCTTTTTCCAAAAGTCTAGAAATTAGATTTTTACAAAAGTTTGCCAAACATGGCCTAAGTGGTATCAAAATGTAGATCTTACCTCTACGAGTTCAAATATCAAATCTGATGAAAATCTGACAGATGAAAGGTCGCCGATCGTCATCGCAAAGCCCGTAGGATCAAATCCCCTTTTCTCTCTCCTCTCTCAAGATATTTTATAAGGTTTGTGAGAAATGAAATCTCATCCTCACCGATTTATAGACACACTCCTTGGAAATCGCGTTTACCTCCTCGCGAGTTTCTCAAACTTCTAATTAATCCATGAAACGTCGCACACGTTCATTTTATGTCTTTACAAGTGAAAATTATAAATTACAAAAGTTTTCGACTAAGTTCCGTTTGGGTCCAAAATTACGTCCAAAAACTTAATTCTATGGAATCTCTATACAACCTACCTTTTATTTAACGTGACACTCACGTTCTCACCACAGTTCTTAAAATGATATACAACAATATCAAAATTACCTGAAATTATACTATACAGGTATAATTCACTATTCACAAAATACTAGAAATTACAAATAACATTTAAATCATATAAATGTCATTTAACCATGCTAATGCAAAATGAACTTTCAAGTTCCCGTGTCTTCTCTGACACCTCATCGTTGACTCACAGTCAACTTCATGTCAATCCAAATATCAATTAACATTGATATACTCACAACTTTTCATTTATGTATGATAAAACTTTGAAATTTTGGAACGGGTGTGACAATTCTCCCTTCCAAAAAGGAAGTTTGTCCCTAAACTTATACCTCATACGTCGAACAGGTACGGATACTCATTCTTCATGTCTTCCTCATTTTCCCATGTAGCCTCTTCAACCGTGTGACTACGCCACAATATTTTCACCATTGGAATTGTCTTAGTCCTCAAGACTTGCTCTTTTCGATCTAAAATCTCCATAGGTTGTTCTACATAAGTCAAGTCTTCTTGAATCTGTAATGGCTTAGGTACAATGATCTTACTCGTATCTCTCATACAATGTCTCAACATCGATACATGAAATACATTATGCACATGCTCCAATTCAGATGAAAGAGCCAATCAATAAGCCACCAGTCCTACTCTCTCAAGGATCTCAAAAGGTCCTATAAATCTCGGTTAAGCTTTCCTCTCTTTTTGAATCGTACAATGCCCTTCGAAGGCGATACTCGCAAGTATACAAAGTCTCCCACTTTAAAGGTCATCGGTCGTCACTTTGAGTCTGCATAACTCTTATAATGACTCTGAGCTACCTTAAGTCGCTTCTGAATCACCTTTACCTTCTCAGTAGTCACCTGTATTAGCTCAGGTCCTATTAACTTTCTTTCTCCAACCTCGGTCCAACAAACAGGTGATCGACATTTACGGCCATACAAAGCTTCATACGGTGCCATTCCAATACTTGACTGAAATCCATTATTATACGTAAATTCAATCAACGGTAAGTGCTTCTCCCAGTCATTCCCAAAGTCTAATACACAAAGTCTAAGCATATCCTCTAACGTATGAATCATACACTCTGACTGTCCGTCGGTCTTAGGATGAAATGCAGTACTGAAACTCAACTTTGTACCCATAGCATTTTGAAAACTTCTCCAAAACCTTGATGTAAATCTACTATCACGATCCGATATAATCACTGCTGGAACTCCATGTAGTCTAACAATCTCTTTCACATACAACTCCGCTAACCTGGCAGGCTTAGTCATCTTAATCGGTTAAAAATGCGCTGACTTTGTTAATCAGTTAACTATCACCCAAATCTTATCATTCTTGTTGAACGATTGTGGAAATCCAGAAACAAAGTCCATTGTAATCTCATCCCATTTCCATTCTGACACAGATGGCTGTAGTAATCCTGCAGGTACTTGTCTTTTGGCTTTAACCCATTGACATGTCGAACACTCAAAAACGTACTTTGCCACTTCACGCTTCATACCTTTCCACCAAAAATTCTCTCGTAAATTCCAGTACATCTTGTTACTTCCCGGGTGTACTGAATATCTAGTACTGTGAGCTTCACCCAGAAGTCGCTCTTTCAAGTCCCTCACATTCGGTACACATAAACAATTTTCAAGCATCAATATCCCTTATTCCAACACAAAACCGGGTTATTTTCCCAAAGGTATCTCGTCTCTCATTTTGTACAGGTAAACATCGTAAAACTTGAAGGAAGAACTGGTTTAAGTTAAAAGTTTAAACGCGCAGCGGAAAAGTCAAGTTATAAAAACTTAATGGTAGTCCAGGATCTATTACTCGTTAATTCCATAGATGCGCACAAGAGGGGACAAGAGTTATACCTTAGTGTCTTGAACCTAATTCTGATTTTCTTCTTCTTCCTTGATGATGCTGCAGCCTCCACTAGGTTGTCTTCACCCTTATGTCTCCTACGGATGCTTCCCGGAGAGACTAGAGATGTTGGGATCTCTATTAGAGAGGAAGAAGAAGGTTTGGGGCTCTAAAACAGTTTTTTCAGCTTCTGACGTTCTAAAACCACGAACCTCTATTCCAGAACGCAGCTGCCCAATTTATAGATTCCCAGAACCGACCTAACCTTCAATCGATCGAAGGACTTCGATCGATCGAACCATTCTCGATCGATCAAACATGCCATGACTTCGATCGATCGAACTATCTTCAATCAATCGAACCTGTCTTGACAGCTTCCTTAAGCGTCTTTCCAAGTATCCTGGCAGAGTTAAGAGTGGGACCTCCTAGGCTCTTTATTGTTAGCTCAGATCAGTTGATTAATTCCCATGACCAAACTCTTTGATCAGCAAATTAATCGACTGATCAGTTAACGTTTACTCCACTATAAAACGATAACTGAACTCCACCGCAAAAGAACATATCCGAAGCGATAACTAGACATGTATGTTGTACTAATGCCCCTCTACCTTCAGCATTCGTAATCATATTCAGGTAGTCGGATAACTGTTACTGTCAACCTGAATCATGATTACTTCTTGTATTCCTTGAGTCCCATTCACCTCTCATGATTACCAAACATGTTGATAACTCTTATCAACAAGACTGCAGTACTCAGTAACCAACTTGGTGACATTCTCAAGGGAATGCTTACTCTAAAACAGAGGGTAGATTCTATCTTGACAATATATGTTCACAACCCTATGAACATGCATACCCAAGATACCCAAGTGTTGATCTTCTATAGACCTCACTGATTGGTAAGTCAAAGCAGTCATATCCACAGTCTGTGTTCATAATCGTCTCAAGATTGAGAACACGTACCTTATACAAGTTATGAGTTCCTATTGACTGTTGACAGCCTTAAGCGTCAATAGGAAACTTAGGTCCGTCAATGCACTATAAGCACTAGCATATCAACTAAGAGCTACACTCTAGTGATTGAGATTAATCACTCCATCCAATGGTAGTTAATTATGCTACAGTGTAAACCTGATGAGGTATCCAGTCTCATCATCCACTGTGACATATTCTAAGTATCAAAGAATAGTAATTCGTATCTCACTTGTGTGTATCTCAAAAACACACGAATTGCTTACTATGATACTTAAGGATAAACAATCATCTCATGAAAGAAACATACACAATGAAATGTAAAGTTGATATCCATATATTATAATGCTAATGTCTCATACATAAATAATGGTTTGAGGGCACAAACCCAACAAACTCCCACTTGCACTCACAACCATACAGGATTACATCTGAGACCTAGACTATCTAGATGATGATCAAAGACCTTCTGTGGCAAGGCTTTTGTAAACGGATCAGCAAGATTGTCAGCGGTGGCAATCTTGGTGACAGTCACATCTCCACGTTGAATAATATCTTGGATAAGATGATATTTCTGCTCTAGGTGCTTTCCCTTTCTGTGGTTCCTTGGCTCCTTGGATTGAGCCACTGCCCCACTATTATCACAATAAAGCGTAATAGGCGACAGCGACAGCGACGCTGGTACCACTTCGAGTTCCATAAGGAACTTCTTGAGCCAAACAGCTTCATTTGCGGCTTCACAAGCAGCCACATACTCAGCTTCTGTAGTTGAGTCTGAAATGCATTTCTGCTTATTGCTCCTCCAACTAACAGCACCACCTCCTAAGGTAAAGAGATGTCCGGATGTTGACTTCCTCGAATCTTTATCTGACATAAAGTCTGAGTCAGTGTATCCTACTGGAATTAACTCACTACCACCATACATAAGCATGTAATTTTTAGTCCTTCTCAAGTACTTAAGAATGTGCTTAACAGTTGTCCAGTGCTCTGGACCCGGATTTGACTGATATCTGCTAACCATGCCGATGGCAAAGCAGATATCTGGTCTAGTGCATAATATCGCATACATGAGACTTCCCACTGCTGAAGCATAGGGAACTCCTATCATGCGATTCCTCTCCTCCTGTGTCTTTGGACACTGGTCCTTGAAGAACGCTAGACCATGCCTGAAAGGTAACAAACCTTTCTTCGAATTATCCATAGAAAACCTAGTTAGCACCTTATCGATATAACCAGTTTGAGACAATCCCATTATCTTTCGGTTGCGATCCCGAAAGAGCTTTATCCCAAGAATATAGCTCGCCTCTCCTAGATCCTTCATATCGAAAGTACTAGCTAGCCAAACCTTGACCGTTGACAATACCTCTATATCATTTCCAATGAGTAGAATGTCGTCAACGTAAAGCACAAGAAAAGCCACCGCTTTTCCTTCACACTTCTAGTATACATAAGGTTCATCCAGATTTTGTATGAAACCAAACGACTTGACCGCTTGGTCAAATCGGATGTTCCAACTCTTAGATGCCTGCTTAAGCCCATAAATGGACTTTTGCAACTTGCATACCAAGTTACCTTTTCGACCAACTATGAACCCTTCTGGTTGTTGCATATAGATGTCCTCCTCAAGATTGCCATTCAAGAATGCAGTCTTGACGTCCATCTGTCAGATCTCATAATCTAGGCATGCAGCAATGGATAAGAGTATCCTGATGGACTTGAGCATGCCCACCGGCGAGAAGGTTTCCTCATAGTCAATGCCCTCCCTTTGAGTATAACCTTTTGCTACAAGCATTGCCTTAAAGGTCTCAACCTTTCCATCAGATCCTCTTTTCCTCTTATAGACCCACTTACAGCCAATGGGTTTAATGTTGGCTGGAAGCTCTACAAGATCCCAGACCTGATTAGAATCCATAGATTCCAATTCAGCCTTCAGAGTTATAACCCAATGAGCTAAATCAATATCATCCATTGCCTCTTCGTATGTGTCAAGATCAGATTCAGATTCTATGGAGACAGCTTCAAAAACTTCTCCTAAGAACATGTATCTATCAGGCTGGCTGATAATCCTCCCGCTACGACGAGGTACCGGTGCAGAAATGGGTGAAGAAGTGGTATTTTCTTGATTTACATCGTTATCAACTACGGGTTGGACTGAGGGCTCTCCTTCTATCTCTCTAAGATCTATCCTTCCCTTAGGTTTATGGTTCATGATATAATCATCCTCCAAGAAAACAGCATTTGTACTAACAAACACTTTCTGTTCTCTTGGATCATAAAAATACCATCCATAAGTACCCTTTGGGTACCCTACAAAATAACATACTTCTGATCTAAAATCCAACTTGCTCATCTTTCCTTTCAGCACATGTGCCGGACACCCCCATATCCGGAGATGTTGCAAAGAGGGCTTGCGCCGAATCCACATCTCCCGTGGTGTCCTGGGAACAGATTTGCTTGGTACTAGATTTAGTATGTATGTAGCGGTTTTCAAAGCATAACCCCAAAGGAATAATGGCAACTCAGAATAACTCATCATCGACCTAGTCATGTCTAAAAGAGTCCGATTCCTTCTCTCCGCTACACCGTTCTGCTGAGGCGTACCAGGTACAGTCAACTGTGACAGAATCCCATTCTGTACGAGGTGATCAATAAACTCATTAGAGAGGTACTCGCCACCTCGATCAGATCGAATGGCCTTGATATGTGTGCCCAATTGCTTCTCCACTTCAGCCCTAAACTCTTTGAACTTTTCAAAGGCTTCAAACTTGTGCTGCATTAGGTACACATATCCATACCTAGAGTGGTCATCAGTAAACGTTATGAAATACTCATAACCACCCCTTGCTCTAATATTTATTGGTCCACACACATCAGTATGAACTAATTCCAACAATGCATTGGTTCTATTGCCCTTTGCAGGAAAGGGCCTTTTGGTCATCTTACCCTCTAAACAAGACTCGCAGACTTCCATTGGTTTGAGAACCAAATCGCCTAAGACCCCTTCTTTGACTAGTCTGCCAATCCTATTTAGATTGATATGGCCAAGCCTCATATGCCAAAGCCTTGTTGGATTAGTAGAAGGTCTCTTTCTTTTAGATGGTACAGTTACCACTGAGTTATTAAGTTTCATGCAAGAATCTTTAGAAATATTGGGAGTAATCACATACAAACCATTTGATTTAACACCAGAACATATAAAAGAACTATTTCTTTTAATCACAACTTCAGTTCCAAAATGAAAAGAATAACCATTATTCGATAAAATAGAAACTGAAATTAAATTACATCTCATTGAAGGGACTTAAAGTACATCTGATAAAATCGAAACTTTATTGTCTAGAAATTCTAAAACTACGACTCCTATAGCAACCGCAGATACGGTTGCGCTAGACCCTAGAGTAAGTACGATTTCCCCATCACTGCACCTCCTGGTTGATCTGAACCCCTGCAATGAATTACAGATATGGTTAGTCGCCCCAGAATCAATGCACCAAGTGTTTGAAGTATCCGTAATAAAACTTACTTCAATCACATGTGATTCAATCATACCTTGAACTCTTGTAGCTAAGAATTCTGGACAGTCCCTCTTCTAGTGGCCTTTCTCACCGCATTGGAAACACTTTCCTATGCCTTGACCACCCACCTTCCTTTTGCCCTTACCTTTTCCCTTAGATTTTGCAATCTTAGGGACCGATCCAACACTTGGACCACCAGTGCCAGCCTTCTTCTTCCCTTTCTTTCCTTTCGGCGTAGATCGGGAAGAGGAAGCACTTTTCTCAACGTTTAAAACGCTGCCCCCAGGCTTGATCACCCCTTCCGCTGCCAGTAAAGAGCTCATCAATTCGCTCATTGAAAAATCCATTTTATTCATATTATAATTCAATTTAAATTGAGCGAATGATGGCGACAGCGTATTGAGGATCATATCAACTTTGGTTTGTGCATCGATGTTGGCACCTAGGGTCTCCAGCTCGTTTAAATAACCAATCATTTTTAAAACATATTCTTTGACTAGAGTCCCTTCCGACATCTTAGCACTCATTATCTTCTGCATAGCTACCTGCCTGGCAGGCTTGCCATGCTCCCCAAACATCTTTCTCAGGGATTCGATAATGTCACTGGCGGAATTGTTCGACTGGTATTTGTGTTGTAACACATTAGCCATAGAAGCCAATATGTAACAACGAGCCATCCCATTCGACTTTTTCCATTTATCGAACTCACGTCTAGCAGCAGTTGAAGCATTTGCAGCGGGTTCTTCGTGGCATGGGGTGGTGAGGACATATATGTGATCCTCCGTAGTTAATACAATGTCAAGGTTACGTTTCCATTCAGTGTAGTTATTTCCAGTTAACTTGTTTTGAGTGAGTATGGTGGCAAGTGGACAAAATGTAGATCCAGACATTATGATTACTGAAAATCAAACAAAATAAATATGGATATCAGAATTTGACAGTTTGAAATAAAATAATCCTTTAAAAACTCTTATTTTAAAACAAAGTCGCCAGAATATCGAAACGAAAGAATAAAGCCTCCATGTGGTGGTCAATGTTCGATCTTTCGATTAATCATGACTTGTCCGCTATGCAACTCTTGCAAAACAAGTTATGACTCCCGATCCCTTTTGATCTCTAAGTTTCTGAATAATGCCCCGTGTGGGATCCCTTATCCATAGCTTAGCTAGTGTGTACCATTAACTAGGATCCAATCACAACCGTCTCAAGTAGCGCCTCCGTGTGGTGGACACCCTCTAACACGTCTGATTGATCCTATCAAAGGAAGTTCACATCTAGTAACCAATGAGTAATGCACCCTCCGTATGGAATGATCACCCCTGGCGAGGTGACACAAAATGCACCACTCACCTTACAGTGAACCGTTAATGGAAGATCGTGGGTGTTTATTAATAAGACCCTCCCCCACTAGATTTAGTAAATAAGGATTTTGCTTTTGAAAAAAAAAATTTTCCACACATTACCCATAAACATCCAATGTTTACTAATGCGTTGAAATGATTTTTGAATTTTATTTTAGAAAACTTGTTTTACGTGCATGTAAGTAGTAACAATTTAATTAAATGCCAATCACAAACCAAGCACATAAAACAAAAACTAAAATTGAAAATTAAGACATCCAAATGAATCCTCTATCTCCCATGGCTCTATCTCCATAGAACCTCCTTTTGGTTTGATCACCTCCAGCTCCATCTTCATGGATTTTCTAATTCTATTATAGTTGTCCTATGCTTCTTTCGAAGCTTACAATTTATCTAGAAATAGAAATAGCAATAACAAAATAAAAGGCTAGGGAAACCGGTGCGACTTTCCTTTTCGTAGGATTGAAGTCGCAGCGCCCTTTACATATGCCTTAAAACCAAACCAAACTTAAATTACAACATGCACCAATATCAAACAATACAAAATATTCAAATGACTTGGTGCCATGGGAGATAGCGACTAATCTTGCTGCAAAAGGGTTAGTCGAACGTACAACCACGCATATATAAAAAATATATGTAACTATTGGAACACTTATTTGATTCACACAGTATATAAACACTTTACATACTGAATTAGAACTTAAAACAGCATCTTACTTCTTTGTCACAGTTCGATCGATCGAAGACCGTTCGATCGCTCGAACCTTCGATCGATTGAACACTGTTCAATCGCTTGAACATTCTGTTTCACATAATGATTTGAAAATTTTGCAGAATATTTTAAAATTAAAGTTTTTAATTTCAAAACTCTTAAAAACTGTGAAATAGAGAACCTGACAAAGAGTCTGTCTCGATCGATCTAACTACATTCGATCAATCGAACACCAGAAGGTTTTGATCGATCGAAAATTGTTCGATCGATTGAGTACAGAGAATGTTCGATCGATCGAAACATGATCGATCGATCAAACCCGCCTTGCATCTTATGCAATCACAGATTTGTACTCTGTTGCGATAACACTGCAGAAATAGATCTGTGATGATGCAGTTTCGAAAACAGTTCTAAAATTAACATGCAAGTCAAAATAGTGTTCCAAAAACACATCTATAGATCCAAATGAGCGTGGCTCTGATACCAATTGATGGAAGAACCGGTTTAAGTTAAAAGTTTAAACGCGCAACGGAAAAGTCAAGTTATAAAAACTTAATGGTAGCCCAGGATCTACTGCTCGTTAATTCCATAGATGCGTACAAGAGGGGACAAGAGTTATACCTTAGTATCTTGAACCCAATTCTGATTTTCTTCTTCTTCCTTGATGATGCAGCAGCCTCCACTAGGTTGTCTTCACCATTATGTATCCTGCGGATGCTTCCCGGAAAGACTAGAGATGGTGGGATCTCTATTAGAGAGGAAGAAGAAGGTTTGGGGCTCTAAAACAGTTTTTTCAGCTTCTGACGTTCTAAAACCACGAACCTCTATTCCAGAATGCAGCTGCCCTATTTATAGATTCCCAGAACGTACCTAACCTTCAATCGATCGAAGGACTTCGATCGATCGAACATTCGATCGATCGAACCATTCTCGATCGATCAAACATGCCATGACTTCGATCGATCGAACTATCTTCAATCGATCGAACCTGTCTTGACAGCTTCCTCAAGCGTCTTTCCAAGTATCCTGACAGAGTTAAGAGTGGGACCTCCTAGGCTCTTTATTGTTAGCTCAGATCAGTTGATTAATTCCCATGACCAAACTCTTTGATCAGCAAATTAATCGACTGATCAGTTAACGTTTACTCCACTATAAAATGATAACTGAACTCCACCGCAAAAGAACATATCCGAAGCGATAACTAGACTTGTATGTTGTACTAATGCCCCTCTACCTTCAGCATTCGTAATCATATTCAGGTAGTCGGATAACTGTTACTGTCAACCTGAATCATGATTACTTCTTGTATTCCTTGAGTCCCATTCACCTCTCATGATTACCAAACATGTTGATAACTCTTATCAACAAGACTGCAGTACTCAGTAACCAACTTGGTGACATTCTCAAGGGAATTCTTACTCTAAAACAGAGGGTAGATTCTATCTTGACAATATATGTTCACAACCCTATGAACATGCATACCCAAGATACCCAGGTGTTGATCTTCTGTAGACCTCACTGATTGGTAAGTCAAAGCAGTCATATCCACAGTCTGTGTTCATAATCGTCTCAAGATTGAGAACACGTACCTTATACAAGTTATGAGTTCCTATTGACTATTGACAGCCTTAAGCGTCAATAGGAAACTCAGGTCCGTCAATGCACTATAAGCACTAGCATATCAACTAAGAGCTACACTCTAGTGATTGAGATTAATCACTCCATCCAATGGTAGTTAATTATGCTACAGTGTAAACCTGATGAGGTATCCAGTCTCATCATCCATTGTGACATATTCTAAGTATCAAAGAATAGTAATTCATATCTCACTTGTGTGTATCTCATACACACACAAATTGCTTACTATGATACTTACGGATAAACAATCATCTCATGAAAGAAACATACACAATGAAATGTAAAGCTGATATTCATATATTATAATGCTAATGTCTCATACATAAAGTATTGGTTTGAGGGCACAAACCCAACAAAACTGTTCCCTCTTGATCTCATCAATAATTTCTGGGTGTGCTATGATCACCATCATTAAGTCACCATGTGTCTCTGGAATCACATTCAACTCTAAATATTCCATTTCCTTGACCAATTCCTTTTGACCAATTAGCTCGTTGGCTAAGTTTGGCGTCTTCCGGCTTAATGCATCGGCTACTGCATTAGCCTTTCCCGTGTGATACTCTATCGAAATATCATAATCTTTCATCAACTCTAACCATCTTCTCTGTCTCATATTCAAATCCCGTTAGGTGAATAAGTATTTCAAGCTCTTGG
The DNA here is from genome assembly GCA_033977485.1 of Hydrangea macrophylla. Taxonomy (NCBI): domain Eukaryota; kingdom Viridiplantae; phylum Streptophyta; class Magnoliopsida; order Cornales; family Hydrangeaceae; genus Hydrangea; species Hydrangea macrophylla. The sequence continues at coordinate 114,778,260 of CM066983.1, forward strand.
GGTCTGTAAATATCTCACACTTTTTCCCGTACAAATAGTGTCTCCAAATCTTTAGGGCATGAATTACAGCGGCCAATTCTAAATCGTGAGTCAAATAATTAACCTCATGTGTTTTTAACTATCTAGACGCATAAGCAATCACCTTACCGTCTTGCATAAGCACACATCCCAATCTTTGATTCGAAGCGTCGCTAGAAATTACAAATCCCTCGGTTCTGGATTGTAACAACCTGAAAATTCATAAACATTTAATTGCAATGTCATATTTAAATTCAATTTGTATTATTGCTTTCATTTTAATTTCAATTCTCACATGTTGATTCTTAATTCTTGACTTAATTACTATTGAAATTATTATTGGGGCCAAACTGTAATTTCTGTAAATATTAATAACACCTGTGTTGGATTTGCAAAATCTGTATTTCAAACGGTGAAAATAATTTCTTTTGACTCAAACAGTATTTTTATAAAACCAGAAAATCATTTCCTGAGTTAAAATGAATTTCCTGTATTTTATGAAATTAAATATCACTACTCTATCAAGAACCATATAAAGAAGTCATAATACCAAAATAAAAAGCACATAATAGAAAGCTAACCTTCAATCTCCTTAAAGTGCTCTTATTATTTCCTTAGTTTGAAGTCAAAAAACTATCAAACACAAAACAATCAAGCCAGTAATTATATAGTGAAGATTCTAATCAGGAAAAGAAAAGTCTGTGTAGATGAAAAATGGTCAATAACTGTAATTCTAACACCCGTACCCGGAAAAAAGATTAGTGTGATATTAGTATATATTAATTAATGATAATTAATACATAAATTGATTTAAGGTGGGGTTATGAACCCACGGGTAAAAAGGTGTTCAAATGTGGACACGGATGAAAGTCCTGTGATAAGTAGGACTGGTATAAATATGGGGCCAATGACGGTCTAATTAAAATAATTTTTATTTTGATGTCATTATATGTTTATATGAGTACTTGTTTAAATATTTAAAGATTTTATTATGTCTTATAATAGGTTAAAGGGATCAGTTTGGGTACCCATGTGAGGGCGTATTTGAATACAATTCGTAATTGGTAGGTTTAATAGCAACCTCATAATTTATGTGGGACCACGTTTGGTACCCACGCGGGACATAGACTAAATCCATTTAGAAAATATGGGTAGTTAGTGTTTAACTTAAAGTTTAAAGAAAGTTGGGGGAGGTAAATAGGAATAGAGGAAAGTTGTGCCAACACATATGCATGCATGGATAGCATATGTGTCTCAAGCACACAAACACAACTGGGAATATACATAAATTAATGAACCAAGAGCTCTCGATGAAGGCGACGAAGCTTCGACGCTGTTTTCTTGCCGTTCCTTCGCCTTTCGACTTCAGAATCACGATCCGAGACCATTTTGGACTCTTGGAGGATTATCACCGGTACGTTAGAAATTGAGCCGAAATTTGGAAAGAATCGGGTTGCTAGGCTTAAATTGCTAGTAAATCAAAGATGTAAGTTTTCTAATCCCAAAATTGGGTGTTTAGATATGTGAATGTGATAATTGTTATCAATAGTTGCTTAATTCATACTTATGTGGCTATTTGTTGATGAATTTAGAATAAAGCATGTCAATCATATGTAAATTGTTTTGTTATATGCTTAGTTGCTTATATGCTTATATGGATCAAAGGGAAGTCAAGTAGAGGTCACCATTTATAGGTCTCATATGTAATGGATAGGAAGCCCTCAATGAGTGGGGCGTAGTGACGACCACAATGAAACGTCGGTGACGCCTTCAGGGTCATAATGAGAGATACGATATATGCGACAAAAGAGTGGGAAGTTCCCGGGTGAGAAGGACCCGGGGGTGGTGGCTGGAGTTACTTGACTTTCTGGAGATCATTATGTTGTTGATTATTGCATTTGCATGTTAAACATTTCAATAGTATGATTAGTTCTTTCACTAAGCGAAAGCTTAAATGAAGATTTGTTTTTTTGTTGTGGTTATTGAATAACCATCGCAGATACTGAACGAGAAAATCAAAGGAAATGATCTACACGACGGGTTGGGAGTGTTAGTTGTGTATATGTGGGTATGATCATATGACTAGTTGCTTTTAGTTTTAAATGTAGCATTTGTAATAGATATGTTGAACAACTCATGTTTTGAAAAAAACCTGTAATATGTCTAGTTGGGTTTTGATGTTGGTTATGTCCTATGTTATGAGTTGTTTTGTTTACAAGGCAGAAGTTGTATGAAGTTAGGGAAGAAACTTAGGCAAGTTGGGGTTGTTTTTGGATTATGAATTTAACTTAACTTCTCCTTATGGTGAATGGTTGTGCTTATTGGCAGAGGATAGACTTTTAATGCCAATTCATGTTCCATGAGAAGAATTTGTATGTTTTTATTGTCATTTCATACTTGAATATCTTGTGTTAATGTTTGAAAGCACTTGGAAATGATTTGAGAATAGTTGTTGATATTTCCACAAAGTTTGATTAAGTTTGGAATGGTTTGAACTTGTAAATATGCATTTTTTAGCAGAATGAAACTATTCTGCAGAAGCCGGATCGATCTGGCCTTTCCCACGGATCAATCCGCCCCTTTTCGGGGATATTTTGCTAGAAAATGGCAATCTGAATCGATCCAGCCGGAAGGACGAATCGACCAACCCCTGTTTTTAGTAGTTGTCCACTTTTACGGAACTAAGCATATCTACTTCTAGAAAACTCGGATTCGCGCGTATTTTTTGCATTGGAATCGGGACTCAAAGACCTATCTTTTGGTACAAAAATTGGCTATACTTCATTAATGATCATTTTGCCCTCGGGGATGTTTTGTGTAAAGAAAGTTCTCTTATGGAGAGTCTAAGTCATGTTTTTCTTAATGATTAGTGTAAGTTTTGGTGTGTGGACTTTGTTACAGGTGTCCTAACTCGTCCGAGGTGGGTTGAGGTGTGACAGTAATGCTAGGATATTGGTCCATAGTTGTTTAATTCAAATTCAAAAGTATGTGATAAATAATATATCAAATTTAATCGACATTAAATTGGTCAATCAATTTTTTGATAGGTCAATTTAATTTACATGTCAATCCTTAATTGTGAATATTAACATAAATATGTAAAAAAAAAATTTTAATTAAATAAGAAAAATTCTCATAAATTACCAAAATCAAAGTCTTTGGCTTTCATAAATACTATAATAGAGCCACACACTCCGTGTATGTGCTAGTTTGTTTGTTTTTTAGACAGTTTTTTTTTTTGCCAACTGTTTTAGGCAATTTTTTCTCATTTGTTAAAGTAGTTTTTTTTTAATTGATTGGACATTTTAATACCCTTCTAATATTTTTTCAGAAGATAAAGTGTAATGGTTTAATTGTAATTATAGAAAATTTAAAAAATAATATTATACCCCTCCCTTTTCTTTTATATTAATATATATATATATATATATTACATTTTCTCTATGCTAGGTGGCATATTTATAGTCAATTACAGTTAATGGACGGTTTAAAAAAGATTTGAAGCTTAACTTATCTCGGAATTGAATACAGTAACGTACAACGGTACAAGTAAAGATGAGATTGTAGAGCTGTCACACTTTAACTAATTTACAACTTGCTCTTTTTTTTCTTTTTTTTTTTTGGATATGGGCTACTAATTTACAACTTATTATACTTGTAATTAGTATTTAAAAAAAAAAAAAACAAAAAACAATACTTGTAATTAGTATTAAGCTCTAAACGAACACGACATCTTGTGATCCTTGACGTCCAAACCGTCTGTAGAAGAGCTTTAACATCTCCGTGACGTGGTGGCGTGTGATATGACTAAGCATGTCGCATGATGTTGTGATTACCTATCTCGAAAATGATACTTCTTTTATTGCTTATCTTCGAAAAATTCTAAACTACACTTATATATATCCCCCAGTTCCCTGTGTGTACCATTATCCAATTTATCCTGTAAAAAAAAAGTTATGCCCATTACATGAACTAAGGACACATGTTAACAAATTTTATTAAGTTTATACATGAACTTTCTTTTCAAAATTCTCATATGTGTACAAGTTTTTTAAAATTTGTTAACATGTGCTCTAACGACTGTGGATCCTCGACCTCTGCTACTCGGGCAGCACACACCTACGTGATGCTTCCATGCACAATACTATTTTTAAAAAAATATAAATAGGGGTTTTGTTAACATGGACCCTTTGGGTACATGATAAAGTTCTAAAAGAGGAAATAAATAAGGGGTATAGTGGAGGTTGTTTCAATGTCTAATGTGCGGTTCAATATTTGTTTTCCTTATTTATTTCCACTATTAAAACCGTAGCATATGCCCTAATGATACATGTTAACAAAATCATATATATATATATATATGTGTGTGTGTGTAGCGTGGTACTGCTAAGCACCATAGTAGGTGCTGCTGAGGATCTGTGCCGATCCTAAAGGGCACATGTTACGATTTTACTATATTTAATATCTCAGTTGTATCTTTTCTAAAAGAAAAATACCTCTGTTGTATCAACGAAGTTATATCACTAACCAATTAATAGGACACCTTTATGAGAGGATCTTGCTTACATATTTTTACTCACCTAGACCTTTAGTGAGTGACATGTATTACGTTCAATTCTTATATTTGTCCCTATATCATTGACATTAATATTATTGAAATAAGGCATATGTCACCCAGTAGAAGTTTGAGTGAGCAAAAATACTCTCTACCCTTATTTATCCATCTGACCGTCTGTTTCTAGAAAAATTATCCCTCAACATAGGCACAATTTTAAATATTTGACAGCAGATAGAAAATGGGGTGGTATCCCCGTTTTCTTCAATATTTACTCCTTAATAAAGGCCTTGCTTGTAGTTTCAAAAACTATTTTGACATTTCTTACAGTTCATAGTTGTACAACACTTGCCTCTCTAATCTCTCTTCCATTGGACAATGATTATAAGTTGATTGTCAAATTTTTAAAAATGATTTTTTACCCTTATTGAAGCTAAAAATAAAATGGAATATTCATAAATAATAAAATGACTTATCGAACAGACTATAATTTATACGAGTAAAGCTCAAACTTGAATTTCAAGCTCATTTTTTAAACAATTAAGCTCAACTGTACATGAGGTCATGATTTGAGCTCCAATTTTTTTTATAAGAGTAATGCTACAACCACAACCTTTTTTACAATTTTTTTCACAACCATATATCCTGGGCCCTGGGCCCTTGATTTTGGTGGATCCCATGAGGGTCTCACATGGATCCCACACTGGACTCACTGAAATCAAAGGCCAGAATGTGTTGGTTGTGAAAAAGATTATGAAAAAAAGATTATGGGTGTAGCATTTTAATTTGTTTTGATAAACAAACCAAATTCAAATATGAATTTCAAACTCGTTTACATGAACTCGACTTGACTACCACACACCACTAGCTACAAGTAGGCTGGTCGGTAAGTGCATCATTCACCATCCAAAGTTGTAAGGTTTAGTTTGGCCCCCACGTGGCTTTTTAAAAGTAGCTTATGAAATTTATTATTACATTGTTTGATAATTTTGTACAAGTGACATATTACTCTTCAAAAAAACATCATGAAACCAAAAATTAATCTTGAGATTTTAAAAGCTTCATTCTAGAGCTTCTAAAAGCTCTCCCAAAAAAGCCCTAAGTTTAATTTTTACAAAGCTCATAAACTAATTATCAAATGAATTAATATAAAATTGTGCTTTAAAAAAGGAGAAGCACCAAAATAAGAGTCAAACTAAGCCTAAGTATGTTGGTCATGTGAGTGTGATCATTCACCGCCCAAACTCCAAATTAATGATGTTACATAGGCTAGAAAATGAAGGTTTTGATGTAATCACCTTTGAGGATTGTGAGCCTAAAAATGACTAAATTGAGGTCAATCGGACGTCCATTCATTGTCACATTAACCAAACTTTTTTTGGACATAGTCTATATCTAAGAAAAATTTTAAAATGCTTCCCCCCAAAAAAAAATAAATAAATAAAACCACACACACTTGGGGCTTTAAGAGGCCGACCATCCAACATCAACTATTGTTTAATTAGTTTTTAATTAAGTTCTTTGGTCTGCTCTATGACGCTGAACTTGCCGGATACTCTTGCAACAAGTGTACCTATAAGACTAAAACATGTATTTTCTTAAATACCAAAGTATATTTAGTTTTATTTATTTTATTCCGAGTCTCTTTAGTTAACAAATAAAGAACACAGTTTATAAGTTGACATGGACACATTGGCACGCAAACCAATTTGGTAATCAACAAAGTCTAATGCGCTTAATTACAATTTTTCTTTTGTTTTGCTGCTAGTCAATAATTATATTTGAATTGTAACTTCTTCATTAATCTAGCAATTGTTTTAAGTGAGCTATGTATTGAAACAGTACTTTATCCAAAAAAAAAAAAAAAAGTATTGAAACAGTAATAAGTTGAGGTTTGAATACCATATAAACTTTAGGTACTTTTAATTTGTCGATGACCTAATTCACTCTCTTAGGGAAAATTACATTAATAACACTCCCTCTGACTCATTTTATGTGTCAATCTTTCTTTTTTTGGATATCCCAAAATTAATGTCTATTATGATAATTTTGTAGCTACTTTCCAAACTTATTCGTACTGATTTTAAATATTCCCAACAATAAATAAAGGGGACAAAAAACAAGTAGAGGTAATTTAAGAATAATTGCATTTATTTCAAGCAAGGATTATATTTCCTTAAAAAGTTGGTATCCTAAAGATGGACATATAAAATCGGATAAAATCGGACGGAGGGAGTAATTGATATTTGGGGAGGGGGGGAGCAAAACCATGAAATTTTCATAATTACATTTTTACCTTGAGATTTTCGTATTTTACATTTAGACCTCCCCAAGGCCCAATTTAGTGTCATCAACTACATATATATTGATATACATGTTTATAAAACTCAAAAGCAAAGGTCCTAGAATTTTTAAAATTATACTTTTAGTATAAAATTTTTTTAAGTTTTAGAAATATGCCCTCTAGAATTTTAAAAGATACTATACAATGTTTAAAGTGGCATCGGGCCAAACCACAGGGGGGTAAAGTGTAATTAACCCTTTTATTTTCATAGCTCAAGTCTAGATTTTCAAAAATGGGTCATGATACTCTTAGATCATATTTGGCAAGCCGGATAAGAGATTCAGATAGGATAAAAGTTATCCAATTCGGTGCTTGGCACGGGCAATCCGATGAACAAAAATGTCCCAAAATCATCTTTATCCCAAGCTCTATGAGATAACTCTAAATCATAAAAGGGAAGGGAAGGGGGGGGGGGGGGGGGGCTGTAGTTTGGGATAAACCAAAAAGAAAAAGCAGGCAAGAAAATAGGGATGTCAAAATAGTTCGTCGAGCCCAGCCCGGCCTGACGTTCATCGGGCTTGGACTTTGGACCACAGGTTCCTTCTCTCTTTTGGCCCTAGAGGTTCATGCTCTATGCCCTACCCTCGAGTCTAGTGCTGGGGCCTAGGGCCGGGCTTAGGACCTAGGGCTTTAGGCTGGGCTTAAGGCCTCGGGCCTCAGGCCGAGCCTAAATTGTCTTTTTTTAATTTATTATAAGATAAATAAAGACATTACAATTATGTAGATAAGTGAAAAAGTAACGGAAGATATAAAGGGTTAAAACCGAATTAAATAAATAAAAAAATGCTATCTTTTATTAAAAGAAGTTAGAAATAAAAATTATTACACCCCAAATTTGGCATTAGTCCTATGTACAATTGAATTATATTCTTAAATTATTCGAGTAACACTATGCTTCTTTCCTAAATGCTTCCCAAACATATGTGGCAGTCGGCCCATTTTCAATAATGGTAGGACCACTTCAATATCGTCCAATCAAAGTAGGCTCATTGTCACATATTTTTGGGAATCATTTGAGATACAAAATTTTGGAAGCATAGCATTAGTCAATTTACTCGCAATTAAGTTGGCAATACTATAAATTTTGTCACTTACAATTTTGATTATTATAAACTCTTGAAAATGGCAAAAAAATTAATTATTACAAAGCTTCTAGGCTTGAACAAGCTTAGCTCGGGTTCAAGAGATAGGTCCAGGCCCTACCTGGGAATGTAAGGGCCTAGCACTGGCCCTAACTTGGGCTTCGGCCGGGATTAAGTCCCTTTTTTCGGGCTGGGCTTCGGAGTACCCGTCGAGTTGGGCTTTTTTTACAACCCTACATGCAAATAACATCACGATTAGGGGTGTAAGCCAAAACCGAAAAACCGAACCGACTGACCAAATCGAACCGAACGGTTGGTTTTAAAAAGTATAGCCTAAGCTAAAAAACCGAACCGACTGCCCAAAACCGACCAAAAACCAAAAAAACTGACCGAACCGACCGCTTCGGTCGGTTTTCAAAACACGAAAAAACGACAAAAACCGACCGATTTACACTGTAATCAAGACTCTTCTTCATCTCCACCAACAACAAAATAAACATGGGAGAAAGTGTTTGATCTCTCTCTCTCTCTCTCTCTCTCTCTCTCTCTCTCTCTATTCCCTTTCTTCTTGATTCTGTTCATCTTCGTCTTTATCAGTTGTGTATCATTGCTCTAAATTTTTTTTATTTTGTGTCATTGCATTGAATGAAAGTAATATTTTTGTAAAATTAATCCTGTGGGGAAAGTGTTTTTGTGTTTCTTGTTTTGATAGGTTCATGGATTTGAGATTAGTTTTTCTTGGAAATTTTTTTGTTTGTTTTTGTTTTTTGTTTTTTGTTTTTTGTTTTGTTTTGTTTTTATTTTTTTTATTTATTTTTTATTTTTAATTTTTTGTTTGTTTGTGATCTTCAAGTTTGCTTTGGATCTGTAAATAAATGTTGGGTTGGGATTTTTTTTTTCTCGTAAAAATAAAAAATGTTGATTTTCAAAAAATATGTTCGGAATTTTAGTTTGACCGTACCAAACAGAGGATAAGGATACAAGCTGGTTATTCGATAGTCTTATCCAACATGTGTCAAACACATGACATCATAACAGTCCGGCCCGACATACCCAAGAAACAACCGCCGCTCTGAACCAAGGAAATTCACAACCCTTAGCCTGCCATTATCCTCCATACTGACTCGCCATTAACAACTTATCCGACAAGATTGTTATTCTATCCGATCCTGCCTTGTTCAGTCCAGTCTGACACTTTTATTCGACCTGCCAAGCGAGACTATCTTAGTGATATGATCCATTCATTTATTTGGTAGCACTACAAGAAAATTTGCTTTTTATGTCACTTTTTAAACTGCATTTATGTCACTTTTATTTTGAGTGACATAATTATTTATCACCCTAGCTTTTTATGTCACTTTTTAGGTTTTTATGTCACTTTTTAAAAAAAGTGACATAAATGATACTACATTTATATCACTTTTTTAAAACTGAAATAAATAAAAATGCGGTGGTATTTTTGTAAATAAAATATTTCATTTTTATGTCACTTTTTGTAAAAAGTGACATAAATATCTAAATTTTTCAAAAAAGTGACAAAAAAATTCAATGCGCGTGGGAAACGGCGCAGAGCCTTTTTAGGTCTCTCTTCTGAAATATTCCCTTTCATCTCCTCTCATCTTCCTCCCACCTCCTCTCATCTTTCTCTCAGGTTTACACTCATCATCTCAAACCCTAAACCTAATGTCGCAGTGAACCCAATCGGAGTGTACCTGCACTTTCTCTCCCTCTTTAAATTTCCCACCTCTCTCTCTGTCTCTCTCTGTGATTCATATCACAGTTTGTATCTAACATAAACCAAATCTCAACAGCAACAATGAGATAGATCTTGCACGTTCAAGGAGGCCAATGCGGGAACCAAATCGGTTCCAAGTTTTGGGAAGTGATCTGCGACGAGCATGACATTGATTCAACCGGAAGGTACAAGGGCGACGGATCGTCCGATCTTCAACTCTAGAGGATCAATGTCCACTTCAATGAAGCCTCTAGTGGACGCTATGTTCCGAGGGCTGTCCTCATGGATCTCGAGCCAGGGACCATGGATAGCATCAGATCGGGACCGTACGGTCAGATTTTTCAGGCCTGACAACTTCGTGTTTGGACAGTCCGGTGTCGGAAATAATTGGGCGAAAGGTCACTACACCGAAGGAGCCGAGCTGATCGATGTTGTTCTTGATGTGGTTCACAAAGAGGCTGAGAATTGTGATTGCTTGCAAGGTAATTTGCTTTTATTCTCAATTCTACACATACATCCATATCTGTATATGTTTTTGCGCACTTATGCACAAGTTTATTCATGAATCCATGTGATTAGGTTTGTTTATGTGGCCTTAAGTTTTTCCTCTAATTTTCTCTCATTTTCTCGTTAAAATCACTGTTTGATTTTTGTTTTTTTTTTTTTTTTTCACGTTTTCTGCAGTCTTCTTGATCATTTTCGACTGCCCTAAACTACGTAAGTACAAACAATATCGCTTCAATTATACTTTGTTCATAGTTGTTTTTTATAATCGAAAATAGAATGGGTTTCGTTTCTTTTGGTGAATTTGGGTTTCTTCACTTACAGCACCTTGATTCTCCCAATAACAATCCTGGCCTTCCATGGGAGTTCACCGATTCAAACAAAGAAAAGGTAATAAGCACTGCCCACAACTCGAAACTTTTAAAGCTTCGATCAGGTAGGTAGATGAGATAAATACATATCTATATACATATGCATTTTTTTTTGCTGAGGTGATCTTGGACATTTTTCGCAGCAACAAGCAACTGTTCTTCGTGTGTGTTTTTTAACACCTTTTGTTTTGGGGGTTTACAAAAAATGCGAAAAAATGACTCTTTAGTCACTTAGGCTTAAAAAAACGTAGTTTTGGGGGTTTTGAGTAGTGAATCGGTAAACCGCTCGATCAAATGCCACGAAACCTTACACGCACCTCATACATGCCTAAATAAACTTGCGGGAACTAACGCAATGCATAACGCATTCACATTTCACAAAAAATGAGAAAAAATGACTCTTTACGCAGTTTTGGGGGTTTTGAGTAGTGAATCGGTAAACCGCTCTACCAAATGCCACGAAACCTTACACGCACCTCAAACATGCCTAAATAAACTTTCGGGAACTAACGCAATGCATAACGCATTCACAGTTCACAAAATATGCGAAAAAATGACTCTTTAGTCACTTAGGCTTGAAAAAACGTAGTTTTGGGGGTTTTGAGTAGTGAATCGGTAAACCGCTCTACCAAATGCCACGAAACCTTACACGCACCTCAAACATGCCTAAATAAACTTGCAGGAACTAATAGAATGAATAACGGATTCACGGTTCACAAAATATGCGAAAAAATGACTCTTTAGTCATTTAGGCTGGAAAAAACGTAGTTTTGGGGGGACCGCTCGACCAAACGCCACGAAACCTTACACACACCTCAAACATGCCTAAATAAGCTTTCGGCAACTAACGGAATGAGTAAAGGATTCACGGATCACAAAAAATGCGAAAAAATGACTCTTTAGTCACTTAGGCTTGAAAAAACGTAGTTTTGGGGGATTTTGAGTAGTGAATCGGTAAACCGCTCGACCAAATGCCACGAAACCTTACATGCACCTCAAACATGCCTAAATAAACTTTCGAAAACTAACGGAATGCATTACAGATTCACGGTTCTCAAAAAATGCGAAAAAAATGACTCTTTAGTCACTTAGGCTTGAAAAAACGTAGTTTTGGGCAGTGAATCGGTAAACCGCTAGACCAAACGCCACGAAACCTTACACGCACCTAAAACATGCCTAAATAAACTTGTGGGAACTAACAGAATAAATAAAGGATTCACGGTTCACAAAAAATACGAAAAAATGACTCTTTAGTCATGTAGGCTTGAAAGAACGTAGTTTTGGGAGGTTTTGAGTAGTGAATCGGTAAATCGCTTGACCAAATGCCACGAAACCTCATACACACCTCGAACATGCCTAAATAAACTTGCAGGAACTAACGGAATGAATAACGGATTCACGGTTCACAAAAAATGCGAAAAAATGACTCTTTAGTCACTTAGGCTTGAAAAAGCTTAGTTTTGAGGTTTCGAGTAGTGAATCGGTAAACCGCTTAACCAAATGCCACAAAATCTTACTCGCACCTCAAACATGCCTAAATAAACTTATGGGGACGAAAGGAATGCATAACGGATTCGCGGTTCACAAAAAATGCGAAAAAATGACTCTTTAGTCACTTAGGCTTTAAAAAAACGTAGTTTTGGGGGTTTTGAGTAGTGAATCGGTAAACCGCTTGAACAAATGCCACGAAACCTTACATGCACCTCAAACATGCCTAAATAAACTTGCAAGAACTAACAGAATGAATAACGGATTCACGGTTCACAAAAAATGCGAAAAAATGACTCTTAAGTCATTTAGGCTTGAAAAAACGTAGTTTTGGGGGGATCGCTCGACCAAATGCCACGAAACCTTATACGCACCTCAAACATGCCTAAATAAACTTTTGTCAACTAACGGAATGAATAACGGATTCACGGTTCACAAAAAATGCGAAAAAATGACTCTTTAGTCACTTAGGCTTGAAAAAGCTTAGTTATTGAGGTTTCGAATAGTGAATCGGTAAACCGCTTAACCAAACGCTAAGAAGTCTTATTCGCACCTCAAACATGCCTAAATAAACTTGCGGGAACTAACGGAATGCATAACGCATTCACGGTTCACAAAAAATGCAAAAAAAATGACTCTTTAGTCACTTAAGCTTGAAAAAGCTTAGTTATTGAGGTTTCGAGTAGTGAATCGGTAAATCGCTTAACCAAACACCACGAAATCTTACTCACACCTCAAACATACCTAAATAAATTTGTGGAAACTAACAGAATGCATAACGGATTCACGGTTCACAAAAAATGCGAAAAAATGACTCTTTAATCACTTAGGCTTGAAAAAGCTTAGTTATTGAGGTTTCGAGTAGTATCGGTAAACCGCTTAACCAAACGCCACGAAATCTTACTCGCACCTCAAACATGCCTAAATAAACTTGCGGGAACTAACGGAATGCATAACGGATGACTCTTTAGTCACTTAGGCTTGAAAAAGCTTAGTTATTGAGGTTTCGAGTAGTGAATCAGTAAACCGCTTAACCAAACGCCACGAAAGTTTACTCGCACCTCAAACATGCCTAAATAAACTTGCGGGAACTAACGGAATGCATAACGGATTCACGGTTCACAAAAAATGCGAAAAAATGACTCTTTAGTCACTTAGGCTTGAAAAAGCTTAGTTATTGAGGTTTCGAGTAGTGAATCGGTAAACCGCTTAACCAAACGCCACGAAACCTTACTCGCAAGTCAAACATGCCTAAATAAACTCGCGGGAACTAACGGAATGCATAACGGATTCACGGTTCACAAAAAATACGAAAAAATGACTTTTTCATCATTCCGAGTCCCCGAACACATTGTGATCTCTCAAAACCCCCAAACATAATTTTACTCTTTTATTATTTTATATACAACTAATTAATGAAAACTTTATATTTTTTGTAGGTACAAAGTTTCACATTTTGATGGAAGGTTTTGACAAACAAATCACTTTTTTTGTTGGGCTAATTCTTTTTTGTTGCTTTCATAATTTTGTTTGTACTTTTTGATGAATATGTAATATGTATATGTTATTAGTTTTGCACTTGACTCGGATCGATTATATACTTTTTGGATCGATTATATACTTTTTGTTCAAACCAATTAATTGGTTGATATTGAGATGAATCGATGAAATTTAGTAGTTGAAATAGATTATATATTAAGTTGGATTTAATTTTGTACAGGGTGCGTGGTATTGTATATATGTACAGGGTGCTATATATTATTTTTACAGGGTGGTATTTATGTCACTTTTACTGTATTTATGTCACTTTTAAGGATTTTATGTACTAATTATGTTTGGTATTTATGTCACTTTTATACTTTTATGTCACTTTAGGTTAAAAGTGACATAAATAAAATGGTATTTATGTCACTTTTAAGTATTTATGTCACTTTTAAGACTTTGATGTTATAATTTTGTTTGATATTTATGTCACTTTTCTACTTTTATATCACTTTAGGTTAAAAGTGACATAAATAAAATGGTATTTATGTCACTTTTAAGTATTTATGTCACTTTTCATTAACAAATGTGTTGCTTTTATGAAACATTTATGTCACTTTTTCGAAAATATTTATGTCACTTTTAAAACATTTATGTCGCCTCCATTTATGTCACTTTTACTGAAAAAAAAAGTGACATAAATACCTATTTATGTCACTTTTTAAGTGACATAAAAAGCATTTTTTCTTGTAGTGTAGTCTCAGGCTTTTAGTTTATGATAGGTGACTTTGATTGAATTAAAGTTAGTGTTGGGTGGTATATCTATTTATACTTTTTAAATTATATATTTTGATCGTTTGCTAAATTTGTTTGGTCTCTTGAAACGATTAAGAAGATCTATGTTAACTCAATTAATTTACTATATAACAATTGATTCAATTAGTGTATATAGCACAAGTTATTAACTAGTCTACGTATATTATCTGTTGACACAGATATACCACTATTTCAATGAATATTTTCTCCAACTGCAAACGGAGAATGAACTCACTGGAGGTTTAAAAGTGTGGGGTCCAATGTTTTATATTGCCATCTCCAAATTACGAAGGTATTCGAGACAACGACAACAGTTAGGGGTAGACACGAGTCAATTTGAGTCGAGATTTTATGAGTTTGTGAGCTTGCTCACAGGTTTAAATGAGTTGAATTTTTAAGTAATTGTGAGTTTTCTCATAAACTTTTTAATGAGTTTTTTCGCGCGTTCTTTAAATTATATAGTTTAATAATAAATCAGTCATTTATCTATCATATTTATGAGGTTTGTCATAATTTCTCTAAAATTATATAGTTTTATAATAAATATACATATAAAAGTTACTGTACAAGCTCTTTATCAAACCTATTAATAAGATTTTTTATGAGCTTGCCTGCGAGCCTTAATTGATCGTATTCACGAGCTCAAATGAGCGAGCTAAGCCTAGCGTTTATTGAGCCGAGCTTCTAGTCCTTATTGAGCGATTCTGTTCGTGTCCACCCCTAAGAACAATATACACAAAGAGTAATATTTGGGTGAAACACTTTTTACAAACACCTACACACACACTCTATCTCTCTCTTAGGTGGTACTGTGGGATCCATTGAAATTATTCGAACCCCACAGAACCACCTAAGAGAGAGATAGAATGTGTTTGTAAGTGTTTGTCACCCTAGCATTTTTTTTTTAGTAACCGTGGGTGTTCGGGCCAGCTTGCGCTCACCTCGACTAATCCCACAAGACTAGTGCGTCCGAGTGAATCACCTATGTTCACCCTTTGAGATCCAAATTTGAGACCTCTGAATACGACACTCAGAGACCTTACCCTCCGACCAGAAGTAAAGTGGTTACCGTAGCGTTGTTGATACACAAAACAGATGTTAACGAGTGAGATGTGCTTTCAAAAAAAAAAAGAGTGAGAAGAGTGGGGTCCAATGTTTTACTACGTCAATGGGCTTTTTTGTATCATACATACGTGCACACTTGTAACTGATAAGATCTCAAGCCTGTTTCTAAGCAAAAACAAAACAGATTTAAAGCCTGTTGGCCCGCTAATCTGAACTCTGAAGGCCCAAGAATTTAAGCCCATTTGAATTATAATAACGTACTAGTGCCGTTAGGCTTAAGCTCTTTTAACCATTTTGGTAGCTCAGGTTACTGGATCAACAAATTTAGGGCGTTACATTACCTATGCAAAGTGACTTTTTATAGAAATAATTTCAATGAAATACAATGACCTTTTGTGGTACTAATTTTAGATGCGAGGTACACGTTGACCTTGTGAATTTAACTTTCAAGTACTGTTTTGAGTGGCATAGATAATTTCATTTGTCAAATCTATGAAATCTTATCGGCAAGACAATTCTTTGTCCATATCTATATCCGTACTATTGAAACAAGACATGATTTTAAATTTCTTTGAATTTTGTTTTGAATTTAAGTTATCCATTTTCCAGATCTGACTGTTATTTAATTGACCTGAAAATTTTCATCCGAATTCGAAGTTGTAGCTCAGCTGGTAAAGGTCTCCTAGTTGCCACTAGGAGGTCAATTGCTTACCCAAGTCCAGTAATTGGTGTACTAAGACGGTGAAATTTACATCACCACGGCCGCGCTATGAGGTGCAGTATTGTACCGGCCATAGAATTTACAGACACGATCCAATTGTCAGATCTTTATTTTGAACTAAGTAAATATAACTCTTTATTTTGAACTAAGCAAATATAACTCATACGAATGGCAGAATGGGTGCATCAAAGCCTACAAATTCGCCAACGGTACGTTTGGACCTTAGAAGGCAATCAAAATTCTCTCTCACTTCCAATACATAGGCTTTTCATTCTAATTTACTACTAGTGTAACAGACATATCAGTGCTTGATTAATTTGATTCAGACTAATGAAAATTTTGGTTTTTGTATTTCCTGAAAGCTACCTCATACAATTATACAAACACGGGGTACAGCGCAAGCCACGTTGTATTTTCAATCAGGCTTGCTGCTAATCCGGAAGCGTACATGTTGGGGTAAATACTAAATTTAAGGAAGCGATATATTAGGCTAAAAAAAGTTGTCTTATTTACACGTTTACAAGGTAATTGAAAATTCTGCAATGAATGATCCAACCATATATATGAAAGACCAACTTCCAAAAAATGCCACAGTTTGTGTTTTCATATATATATATATATATACATCACGTGTATATATATATGTATATATGGACATAGAGACAGAGACGGATGTAGAAATTTGGAATTGGGGTGGGCTTTGTAGAGTGAAAGGGGTAGTGAGTTTAGGAGAATTCAGGCAGCGCCCCCGAGGCTATTTTTTTGGATTTATTCATACCTTTTATTTTATTTTTTTTTGACGAAGGAAGAAATTAGAAAAGTTAATACTGATTGGTACCAAAGGTACAATAAAATAACACCTATTACTACAAATTGTGACCAAAAAATTGAATGTTTCATAGGTGAGGGGCTTAAGTATAAAATAGAGAATTTTGTAGTTTGGGAGGGGGGCTTAAATGTATAATTATACATGTTTTGAGTATATATGGTATTTTTCAAAAATCAAGGGTGGACTTGAATCTCCCTTCTATGTCCGGCCCATTACGTGTATAGATTATATATATATATATACATACACATATTTGTGTAGAAATAGGTGCTATTGTGCCAGTGAGACGAAGAGAACTCTCTCCCATGCATATATACCCTTAGTTGTCAAAAGAATATTAGACAAATAGTACCTTAGAGCATCAACCAAATTATACAAGAATATTTCCTTGGACACCTTCATTATTTTATCTATCCTATGGAATTACAAAATACCCTAGTCAGCGAAATTCACGCTAGCTGGGAATAACTCCCAATTCCCTTCACACATAATATATACACTTGTGTTTGTGTGTGTGTGTGTGTGTGTATGTGAACTGCTCACAAGATCGAACACAGAAACGACCTCTGACTCCATGTGCACTCTCTGTCACTCCCATCTGAAACTTCACTCTGCAACTCATCAGACTTCACTGTCTAGCTGTTACTAATTAAACCCAATCCAACTCAACAACCCTAAACAAGACAAACCCTAATAAATCAACTTGAAATCCCTCTTACACAGATGTAGAAGTTTGTCAAAACCAAAGCAAACAATCTCTCTTTCTATTAATGACATAACACCCATTTTATACTGCTACTACTACTTCTCTCTCTCTCTCTCTCTCTCTCTCTCTCTCTCTCTCTCTCTCTCCATTTTCACTAGTATCGTAGAAAACAAATACCCCACATGGAAGAAACCCTAGAATCATTTAAGACAATCTTCAATTCATAGCTTTTCTTGGAATACATTTATTAGCTATGATTCAAATTCTCTTCACATGACATCACATTTTCAGTTTCTCTGCAACCTCATTTAAGTCAAAAGCAATGTTCAATCAACTTTCCTTGGAGAGAGAAGTTTAAATCATCAACCCAGAAATGATTGCCTTGTATTTTGCACGATTCCAAGGAATGCACCTATATATATATAGTTGGTAAATTATATATCCTATAGCTAGGGTTAGGGTTTTTTTGTGTTTTTTAATTCCTTAATCTTCATTCTTTATTATAAGAGGTGGATTAACTAGTAATACCTATAGAAGAAGAAACAAAATTCACGTAGTTAGCGCCATGACGCAATAATATTCTCTGTGATTAAAAAAGAGTACTATGTGTAATAATTTAATGATTTGATTCCATAGAGTTGGTGGAAATTTTGGAGGGATTGAGAATTAGAGAGAAAAGGATGAAAAGAAAATAATGTGCGAGGAAGATATAGTTTAATTATTCTGCAACAGGTCCGATCAATATATGATGATGATGACAATAATACAAGAGAAAAAGGGAATCAATGTTGTGATGTATCTGACTTATGTGTTTCTTGAAAATCCAACTGCGTGAGTACTGTGTGTGCATGTTAGTAAATTACTTTTGTTGTGTTCTGATAGAATGTCAGTAATGGGAGAACAAAGAGTTCACTACTCTCCATATATATATATATTTGCAGTTTTCAGTCAGTTTCTCCACCTCTTAAATCCCACAAATAAACTAATTTAATTACCTAATGACTGAATTTCAAAATCTCTCTCTCTCTCTCTCTCTCTCTCTCTCTCTCTCTCACAGAGACATTCCTTAACCTAAATTCCATACATTTACTCAGCTGCATGTCAATCTTTAAAAAAAAAAAAAAAAAAAACTAGCTAGCTTCTCTCTCTCTCTCTGGAAAGAATATTCCCCTATCTTCAGTTCACAATTTGGGGTAAACCGATTTTTTTTTCCGAGGAAATTAGTGGAGTGCAACATTTCTTTTTGTTTTGTTTTTTTGTTTTTTTTTTTTAACATCAAGAAGCAATATTTCATTAAAATATAAGTGAAAGCCAAAAAATAGATGGCTTTTGTATCATATGATCTGTTAACTTAACCAGTGAAACCTTAATTGTATATAAATGCAAAATTACATTAGGTTTGTACTTCTGGCCACTTGACAACAAGATCAAAGAGGACAAGGAGTTTATCATGTGGTGCATAGAGATTATCAATCTGAAACTTCAAAGTTTTTACACTGAAAGTACCTAGTGATTACCGATGAATTCAGAATTATGATCAAACACCTAGTGAATACCAATCTATACGAAAGAGAATAAACAAGCATTTCAAGATTTTTGTTTGATTTCCATATGTTATCCTTACACCGTGCAAATTTGTACTTACTAAACCAGTGATCACTCGCAAACCAAAGAGGCCTTGCCCTTTAAACCAAAAGGGATATTAGGAAGAAGGAAAAAAAAAAAACAGAAATGAGAAGAAAAACCCTTATTATGTCGACAATAATCACATGCCTATAATTCAAACTTCAGACTAAAGCCTTAGCTCAAGATCTAAATCCTCACTTGAGCAAGAGCTATGTTCAAGTACCTCTGATTTGAGATCATGATCTCTATCAACTGAACTTCCAGCTTTGAGGAAGAAAGGTAAGAGTGTCGTCTCAGTTCTCCTTCTCTTGCAACTCTCGAACTCTTCTTTATCCCCAGATGTGGTTGGGCAAGTATGACACACAACCAAATTTAAGCTCACAGACAAATCGGCTTTCACATAGTCCCCTTTGGCCCTACATATCGATACTTGTTTTGAATTCTGGTCGCCTCCTTTTTTTGGATCGGATATTGGAAAATATTTGTCGGCAACCAAATTTGACCATGATTGAGGGGATGATAATGAAGTCTTTTTGTGGTTTTCATGTAAGATAGGAGAAGAGAAAGGAGGGACCATAGTGATTTTTTCACCATGTATAGGTGGAGCTGAAACCCTAGAGGGTGAGGAAGAAGATTCAAGAACACCATGATCCGAATTAGAGTTAGGGTTATACACCAAGGTACAAATCTGAGATGGGTATTGAATATCCAAAGATGAACATGGATTTTGAAGATGATTTTGATGGTGGAGATCATGGAGAGTTTCATTTTGTGGACTTGGAGATTGCTTTAGTCTAGCTCTATCACGCCTGTGGACATTCATGTGACCCCCTAGAGCTTGAGCTGACCTGAATTCTCTTCTACAAAAGCTGCAAGAATAAGATCTTGGAGGCCATATACACCCTCCAAGAGGTCCAGCTGCATCTTCCGCGAAAGCTTGCTCTTCCCACGAATCACCATACGGATTAGAATTGTTCGAGCTGGTTTGAACATGAGAACTCAAACCATGCTTTCTCTTTGTCCACATCCATTGTCTTGCTTGCTCCATTTGCACTGCAAGCTTTGGAGTAGAAAAGTGAACTGAATGTATATGATTGATGGCCAGTCTGTATCCAAGGTGGAATTGTATGAATCTACAAGAGAAGATGTGAAGGAAAAGAGGGTTTAGATGAGAAATGCTTCTAAGATTAGTAATTTAGAGGGTTGTGGAAGGTGAAGTGGTGGGTACTCTAGTTTGGCCATTTCAGTGTAGCTACCTTTTTTGGTTTTTAGTTTGGCTTCAACACAATCACTGTACGTTGTGGCTACCCCCTTTTTTTTTTTTTTTTTAATTTATTTTTTGATTTTTATATTTTATGATCTCCTGCAATTTCTTTGAGAGGAAGAAAATAAATTAAAATGGTTTAGAAAATCACAAAGGTGGGTCCTAATATGTCTGTCTTGTACGGTGAGAGTTCTTGTATACAAACTGGAATCACTGATTGAAAGGTTGTATAAGGATTCTAGGGAAAGAAGAAAAAAGTGGATTGGATATGAACGAAACTGCTCTTATGTTTTCATATGGACATTTGTTTGTTTTCTAGCTCACATATAGGTATACTCCAAAGTCCAAGTATTCCGTAAATTTGTAAGAATAATTTAACTCTTATGGAACCTATGTGCTAGAGCTACCACTTTTATCTTTTATCTTTATTAACTTCTTTAACTAGCCTGTATAATGCCACAGCAGCCTGAAGATAATGGTTCTCTTCCATTATCGTTAAAGATTTTACATCCCAATGTTTGTTATGCCAAGTGTACTGCTGGGTGACAGCTGAGTCACACCACGATTTCATACACTGAATTTTTTTTTTGGTACTTTAATGGTACCACGTAATAGGTTTAAGGATCATCGGCACCACCAATAGAGTGCTGCCAGCATAACAAATATATACATATACTTTTTTTTAATTAAAGAACTAAAAAAGTGAAAAATTGTGTGTTCTCGGCAAACCTTTGGTGCTACCGACAATCTCTCCCCCACACGACATGCCTCCATGGTACCTGCATCTAATAAGAATGAGCATTTTGAGTTGGACTCTCGCTGAACCCTACATGCAGGCTAGGGGTGTTCAATAAAATAGAAAAATCGAAAACCGATCGTAACCAAACTAATCAAACACCGATTGGTCGGTTTTTTAAAAATAATACACAAGCTAAAACCGACCGAAAATCGCCTAAAACCGACCTAGCTATCGAAACTGAATGGTTGGTTTTAAAATCATTAAAAAAGAAAAAACCGAAAAAACTGACCGTGAACGCCCCCAATACAGGGGTCATTCTTTCTGTGAGTCATGAGGCATCGGCCTCACCTATAGGCACGGATGCAGAAATTCAAAGTTGGAGGTTGGTAAGGGTGAAACCAAAGTTGTACCTGGGGTAATCGAGTTTACAAGATTTTGGAGGTAGTACCTTTGAGGCAATTTTATTTATTTATTTTTTTTCCCGTTGATAACCAACTAATTTGGTTATGTGATCCATACATCAAAATTACAATGCTTGGGGACGTGGTTACTTTTTTTTTGTTAAGCAACATCAAATTTTATTATGATCATGACGAAACATGACATAATACAAATAGCAAAGGCTTACAAACAAAATTCTGCTATAAAATTGTCACTAACAAATATCACCTAGCTAAAAGTTACTACCCAATGACTAATTTTTATTACCAAATAACATATTAGAAGAGTTACAACGTACTAATTGACAACAAATGTACAACAAAATGATACATTATTAATACAAATTGAGACAAAAAAAATTAGATATATCTCCTACCCGGGGGTGGCCGAGTTTAATTACAAGGTTTTTGGGGTAGCACCCGTAAGGCATTTTTTTTTCCCGGTTGATAACCAACTAATTTGGTTATATGATTCATACATCAAAATTACAATACTTTGGGACATGGTTACTATCCACTATAAAATTTTCACTAACAAATGGTACCTAGCTAAAAGTTACCTCAATTATTATTATCAAATGACACACTAGAAGAGTTACTACTAAATGACATCAAAGGTACAACAAAATAATACATTGTTACTACAAATTAAGACCAAGGAATTAGATGTATCTCCTTGTGGTCCTATACAACGTAGCTCCCTATTGTAATATTTTTATAAAAGCTCTTTTTTCCGTTTAAAAAAATAAAGAAATTAGATGTATCATACATCCAAAGTAATAGATTTATTATAGAATTTTTCAGAACTCAAACATTGAAATAGGGAGAATTTGAAACATTTCTAAAAATCCGAGGGGCTACCTTTGATTATAGGCAGCGTACCACTTAAACATGCCATATCGTACACTAAAAGTACCCAAAAGTTTCTCTTTATACACAAAAACATGGCGAAGGTTATCAAGCTTCGGGTTTGCACTCGCAAATTAATTTGTTGCATTTTACTGTAGAATCGTCTCTAACCGAAATGAATCTGAAATCGTTTCGTTTTCCTGCTTTCTTCTTAACTCTGCACTATGGAATATGAAACAGAAGAAAAGAATGCTCGGAACCATAGAAAAAAGAATGCCCGTGTTCCTTTCTTTTGCACAAAAAAAATTTAAAAAAAAAAAAAAAAGAAAGAAAAAGAAAAAGAAAGACGACCAAAATAGTAATGATGTAAACAAAACAAGTATCCAAGCAAAAATTAAATGTGCCAACACCTTAAAACAAGGTAGGAAATGGAGTAATTAAAGAGCTCCAATGGGTCACCAAACAAGAGGAAGTACTTATTCTATAATCTAATACAGTATTATTAGGGCACTTTTACTTAAATTGTCTAAAGACAAAATGCCTGCATTTTTTCTGGGCCCCAAGAAAAGGAATTATGCTGCCGGTACTATACATTACAACATGAAATCACACTCCATTTACATGATTTTGGTTACCTATGATATATAGGCTCGTGCAATCTTACCCCGTCCAACTGAACTACCAAGTGCACAACGGGGTTTCTGGTCGGCACATAAATTGGTGATAATTCAATGCCTATAAGGACATGTTTGTGAATATCTAAAATACGATTTTCGTTCTCTGTCTTACTTTCTACATTATTTAATTTTTACAAGAATTAAGGTTATGTTAGTCTGACAAAAGAAATGTTATTGCTATTGCTAGATAAGTAATGACTAGTGCTAGAGTAAAATAGTGTCGCTACAAATTTTAGCGACAAAAAAAGTGTCGCTAAAACTTTTTAGTGACATTTTTTTATTCTGGCATTAGCCATTACTGCTTTGAGAATAGAGTTAGCCAAGAAATAATTTGAAGAATGATATTCGAATGAGCACGGATTCCAATGCAAGAAAATACAATCTAACCAAATAAATAAATCTAGGCCTTCCCAAACACACTCTAATATTGTTTATTGCAAGTACAATAACTTAAAATTACAAACAATAATTTTGAATACCAAAAAAAAAAATTGTACAAATGAAAACAATCATGTCTACAATTAATGTCGAGCATCCGGCATTTTGATTCTCCTTCTCTAAAGAAACTTATTAAATCAATTGGTACTTCTTTTGTTATCCGATTCCAAAAGCTCGGAAACTTTATGTTCGGTCTCATAAAGTTGCTTTAGTTATGTGGCTAAATAAGTACTTTGCACATGTTGTAATGTGCATCGATATGTAGTTTGGGGTCATACTTAGCAGAACAGAATTCCCCACTAGAAACGTTCAAAAAGACAAGCAGTCCTCGAGGAAGTCTTATTGCAAAAACTAACATTTACTTGTACTTATTGGACTGTTGCCTTTGTCAAGTATATATATGCCTTAGAAGATCATTTAAAAAAAAAAAAAACTGGAAAAGATCAGAGAAGACCAGTCTTGGCTAATCATGAAGACCTGATCAGAGAAGACAAAGTCTTACCTATTAATTTGGCATAAATTGATCATCACATGTCTCGAGTTCATGAAATAAATTGTATCTGTTTATAAATCATTTGACCTATCATAAAATTGTCCTTGTTGCAAAAGATGCAAACTGGCTTAGAACAATATCAAATCCTAGCTTTACATATATGTTAAAATATCTTTAAAATGTATATTGAACTACTTTAATTAGTTGGAAGAACACTTCACCAACCAGTTCTGTGACAAAAATGGACTGTCTCGCTAGTATTGAATTCCGTGTTAGACTGTGTAGTTTGGTGTGGTTTTTCTTGTACTACAAAGATGGGTGAGTTTGTACCAGTGATATGGTGTATTGACTTGGCTTTGTGCCATTAATTAAAAGTTTGATGCCTAGCCAAAAAACAAAAAAAGACTGATCACTAGGAAGCATTTACCAATGTAGGGAGTTCAATAATTTTGTAGGAGATTAATTCTATCTTCTTGCAAATTGATTTGTTATACGTTTGAACTTCAATTGTTGACAAAAACTCATTTTGTAGCTTTAATGAACATGCTTGATTTGTTTTAATTTTTATTTTCTTTTTGAGTCTTTGCATTGAAGATTTACTACATTAATTGCTTAACGAATTTCACATCTTTCTATTAATATATTATATAGTAATGGCGTGTTTTAATGGGTGGTCAACTTGTCAAAGTCCCTACTGTTTATATTTTTTGATAACCCTCTACACCAGTCCTTTTGACCGGCCAGCAGGGCCATGCTATTGCTTTCTTGAAAATACTTTTGCTCACCCATGTAAAAAATGGTTCTTCAATGCTCGCATAAGTATTTCATTGGTTAATACAATGAGACCCATGATTAAATAAATGATGATATTTAATCCTGGTCCCATTGCATTGGCCAATAAGATGCTTGGATGAACATTGGTAAACCATTTTTTGGGTGAGTAAAAATACTAACTCTCTGCTTTCTTATTACTGTGTACATATTAAAATACCATGGTCAAGTTAATTAGCCCTTAATATATTCTGAAATCTCTTAACAAAAAAAAAAAAATAATAAAACATTCTGAAATGTACGGATGAATAAATTCTTGTGGTATTCCCTTACTAATTCCATGTTGTGATCAATTAATTCAGACATATATATATATATATATATATATAAAACAAGAAATTATCTTATTTTCTTTTCTTTTTGTCAAAGAAATTATCTTATCTAATGGTCTCATTTGTGCAACGTCCGCTGTGATTCAAGTTTTGTGGGTGTAACTATAACTGAAAACCATATAGTGGCAGTCAATAGGTTAAGGGTGGAGTGAGGATTCGATCTTAGGGGCACAAAACAAGTTTTTTTTTTTTTAATTTCTAAGGGTGTAAAAATTGTATAGTTATTCTATGGATTTCACATATAGTGGGAATTAAGTACAAAAACATAATTATTATTTCAAACAAAAATGTGTTTACATATGCATGCTTAATTTCTTTTCTTTTTTTTTTTTAGAAAAATTGGTAAAAAGGACATTAAGACAAGTTAAATTGAAACGAATTAAGGACACTTAATAAAACAACTTGGTTTTACTCCTATTTTTTTTTTTTGGCACCAAAAATCCTCAACTTTATCATCTAACCTTACTATTAAACCCTAGCCACTACCCATCACCTATCATCCCACCTACAATTCGAGACTCCTCTTAGAAAAACGATTGAAATCATCAAATAAAATTATAATATCCACCACGAAATTACTGAAAATTCACTATCAACAATAAATTTTGAAGAAATCAGATGAAGTAAACTAAGTGAAATTTCATTCAACAGTTTTGTTCTTAAGAGAAGTTCAGTCATTCTAAGAGAAAGTCATCTTAAGAGAAATTTCTCTTAGAATGACTAATCTTAAGAAATTTCTCTTAAGATCAATTGGTCGTGGAGATTAATTTGTGTTCGTGGTGGTGGTGGTGGTCGGCAGTGGTGGTGGCAATGGTGGTGGTGGCTGTGGCGATCTAGATCAAGTTCTAGATCTGTGGTGGTGCGGTGGTGTTGGTGGCAGTAGTGGTGGTGGCAATGATGTTAGCGGTGGCGGCGGCTCCAGTGATGATGATCACAATATTGTGGCGATCTAGATCAAGTTCTAGATCTGTGGTGGTGCGATGGTGTTGGTGGCAGTAGTGGTGGTGGCGGCGGCTCCAATTATGATGACCACAATACTGGTGGTTATGGAGGGAAGAGGAGAGAGAAAGTTAGAGAGAAGAGAGAGATGGTGCCTGGTGGTGGTGGTGGCTATGGAGGGGGAGGAGAGAGAAAGTTAGAGAGAGAAGAGAGCTGGTGGTAGTGGCGACGGCGACGACGATGATGGTTTCGGTGGTGGTGGTTATGATGGTGGTGGCTATAGAGGGAGGAGGGGAGAAAAAGTTAGAGAGATAAGAGAGATGGTGGTAGTGGTCTCTTGGGGTTTGATGGACAATTTTGTCATTTAGAGTGAAATTAAAAATTTTATAGCACTAAGAGGGAAAGTTAAGATTTTAGAAGACTTTGAGAGTAAAAGTTTTTTAGAGTGTGTCCTTGTGTAGATTTTTTATTATGACTTTTCCTTTAATTCAACTTAACCCAACCTTATGGGCCTTACACCAAGTCTCCCTTCTTTTTTCCTTCTCACCAGTTTCACTTATAAACTAAGAATATCACTATAGGATCAAAATAGATATCTTGGTGGAAGTTAGAAAATTTAAGAATCAAAATGAGATTACTTTTTTCGAATTTTAACCCATGATTAGCTCTGTTTCGACCAAGATTGACATCTTGAACTTGGCTTGCTAGGCTGAAACAAATCCGTTATATATGGATCTTATAAAGAAATTAATTCTGTGTTTTTTCCGGCCAATGTTATTTGGTGAGAAGAAATTCCTTATTAATAAATTTCTCCCTCCATCGTTCTGCCGAGGTTTAATAAAAAAAAAAATAATAACTGCTGATATTATCTTTAGAAGGAAACCGATAGCACACATCCTCTAGATTAAGGGTTTTTCTTTCTATTTTTTTTTCTTCCTTTTGTAAGAAAAAAATATACCAAAAGAAAAGTAAATGCACTGAAGTGCATGACAAAGCTACCTATTGTACCAAAAAAAAAAATAAACGAAGAGAAAACTTACCTAACAAGAGAAATGGCATAATTTCACATTCAATATTTGAAAAGAATAAAATTATAAGTAACTTGAATAATGGTCTATTTTTACATTAAATATTTGAAAAGAATAGAATAACTAGCTACATGGTTTGAAAAGAAGAAAATAACTTGTTGTATGGTTGGAAAGAAAAAGGGCATACCACAGTTATCCTCTTGTTTTTACGAGGATTTGAATAATGTGTCACTCAAATACAAATACAAAGACACTCTTGGGAGACTTTTCTCACTACGGACGGACTTATTTTTCATAGGCCACAAACACAATCCTGTAACTCCAAGGGATGCGACAAAAGAGAAAAGACATATACCTTTTCCAAGTAATAATTATGTGTGTGAATATGTGTTTTTTTATTTTATTTTATTAAAAATAAATTAAGGGCTAAGATTTCTCCTCCATTAAAGTATACCACGAAGATTGTCTCATTCAAGAGATTCTACTTACTTAAATGTTTCGCTCTCAACTTGTCAGAAGAATGCCTAAAAAAAAGTAATGTCGTGATTTTTAAAATTTTATTTTAAAAGTGTTTTTTAAATAATGTAATTGTGGAGTAAGGAATAATACAGTGAGATCAGTTGAATTTTGATTAAAAATTCTTTACCCGACTCCACTGCCACATCATTTAAGAAACATTTTTTTTAAATAAAAATTTGGAAACCATCTCATTACTAAAAAAAAAAAAAAAAAAAAAAACCTTGTTTGAAATAGAAAAAGTGTTAAAAGGCCCTCAGACTAGCTCTTGTTTCTTGTTCAGAAAACACACACACACATATATATATATAGAGAGAGAGAGAGAGAGAGCTTAGGTTGATAGTTAGGGAGAGACATGAGATATAATAAATTATTTACGAAAGAAAACGAAGCTTAGAAATTTTTAAACATTGGGACGGTGACATATATGGGTCTGATATGACACTAAACGATTAGGAAATTGTTAATCCACCTCAAACTTGAGTTATTTAATATCCGCTCTGATCTCTCACAAAGTTCCCTTTGAATTTTGTATAAGTATCCCAATTAATTGAAGCTATTGTTGTTTCTCATGGGAGTTATCATTTGTTGCGTTTTTCAAATATCTAAGGCTCTATTTGGTTCGTGAATAAAGGAAATACTAAGAATATCTTTGAATTGTTTGGTTATTAAGACTCTTTTGGTTTGCGAATTTATGGATGTACAAAAAAAAAAAAAATCCTATTTTCTTGTACGTGTTCTATTGTGTCTTAAATACCATCAATATTTTAGAATCTTATTGTAAACTATTTTTTAAAATAAATTAGTGAGGATGTACTTACAAAATTCAAAATCTTAAATTTATTTCTCACTACATTTTATTTTCTTTCCTATTTTTCTCATTATTTTTTCATTATTAACTAGACAAAGAAAATTATTTTTCATAATATTTTCCAGTTCTTTTCCTTGATAAATCCATGAACCAAACAAAGCCTAAGAGAAATAGTAAGGAAGTTAATTTTGAAGGAAAAGAAAAAAAAATCTAAGAAGTAAATTCAAAGTTTTGAACTTTGTGAGTCACTCTCCTCTCTTTCTTAATTACTTTACAATTATATTTTGAGAAATTTACCTTTTAATATTATCTAAGTATGGGGAAAATCTTATAAAAAAAAAGTATGGGGTAAAACAAAAAAAAAAAAAAAAAAAAAAAAACAAGCATAAATCCAAGGAAACTAGTTTTCCTTCTTTTGTTTGTTTTCCTTTTCTTTTCTTAATTAAATCTGCAAACCAAACAAAGTCTAAAACAAATTTAAGAACTACTAACTATTCCTATCTTATAGCTTCGTGAATACATGATAATGGTCCGTTCAAATTACAATTTGTAGTTTTAAAAAATTGAAAAAAAGCATTTCGTGTGGCTTGTAGTTTTAGAACTTTTAGCTTTTTTAACTTATTTAAGGCTTAAAAGCCAACTTATTAGAAGTTGGGTTGGAGGTTTTTTCCAACTTATAGCTTATGTGTCATTTAATGACTATTTCATCAGACGACCTTATTCTTCATTCTTTTTTCTATCGACATCAATTACCCCCAACTAAGTTAAAACCCTCACTACTTCAAAAGCCCTGTCATTATTTTTCATCTTCTCTCTCACATATATTAAAAATTAGTATTTGAGATGTATAACAACAAATTCATATACTTTCAATAAATAGTTTTTAAATTATATATAGACAACTTTTAAGGACATTTTGAACAAAGCACACAAAAAAGCTACTTAATTACTTATGTTAATACATACCACTACAACTTCATTATTACTTCTAAAAAGCTTCATCAAACATGTTCACAGAAATATTAAGCCGCAATAAACGGAGCCATTAATCTTGGTAATTGCCTTCTACGGAGTACTTTTTTCAATAATTAATTATTTCAAAAATATTAGAACTTTGTCGGTAAGGTGGATGTAATATTATTACTTTGTTACAAGGAGAGTTTTAGGAGAAATGGGTATCCATTTTTAATTGTGATATAATCTGTAACATCCATGTATGCACTCTAGTTTGTCAGCATTAATAAAGGTCATCACTGAATATATATATATATATATATATAGGCCAATGCTAATATTGAAGGAGAAAATATTAATGACATAGTAAAAGTTGCTAAATTTTAGTGATAATTATCTTTTTCGTTAAAATTTTAATAACACTTTTTGCTTTGGTATTATCATTTTCCTATAAACAAAGGTAAACAATTTTTGGAAAGAAATTTTTTTTTTTTTGAGACTCTTAAAAAACTATTGAGTATAATTACTTTTCATCTATTCATAAATAGATTTTTTTTTATAAAAAGAATTCTTAATTTACTGCTTTTAAAAATTAATCTCCTTTTTTGGCTTTTACAAAATTTAACTTTAAAAATAAAAAAATACAAAATAAATGTAAAAAGTTGGTTGCCAAATGGCATGGACTGAAATTTTTCAATAATTTTATATAACATAATTGGTTATCAACAGGTATACTAAATTTTTTATTTATTCAAAAATTTTTTTTTTTTTGGGATCAATGGTAACAAGAGGAATAAAATATGGGTAATACTTGAGACACAAAAATAAAAAATAAAAAAAAAAAACCTTTTGGGACACACTTAAGAGATGTGTCTATATCTCTCCTGTGATGTCACTAGACCCCACGGTGACACAGGAGATCAAGAGATAGACACATCTCTTGAGTTGTGTCCCAAAAATTATGTATTTGAGTATGTTCCAATCTTTATTCATAAAAAATACAAGAGTCAACCAATGCCTATAGGCACGGGTACACTAATAGATTGGAGTTATATTATGCTCTGTTTTGTATAAAAGTGACTTTTTAAGTAACACTTTTCTTGATATTGCTCATACATTTGTAGAAAAAGAAAATCTGAAATAGTGATAGATCGAGATAGAAATAGAAACATTATATATAGTATAAGATATTTTTTCCATGAAAGTTGTGGACTACTGTGGTGTTCCGTCAATCTCCAACTTATTTTTATGCAAAACACCACTCCAACAATTAAAAGTAGAAAGCAAGTATGATTTACTTTTATGAAAAATTATTAATTTTATTTGAATGCATATTTATTTATAATAAATTTATACGAAAATATATATAATAATATAATTATAATTTATGAGAATACATTCCACAAATTATCGTCCTTCTAAATAAACCATTACCTATTTCTCCGTGCATATCTTTCTTGTTGAATACTTCTCTCTCCCATGAAGCATCCATGCAATTCCACCAAGCAAGGACTCCTGTTTTACTTTGCATGTGTATGTGTGTATATATGTATATATATATATATTCTTTTTGCTACTTAATAACCAAATGTCTTTAGTTGGACTTTGGTTCAACCATTTGACCGGCTTAGAATTTTCTGCTAGACTCGATACGATCCAAACGTAAAGACCATTCATCAATAGAGAAGAATAAGAATATCTTAGAAGAATTTGGTTAAACATTCCTTTCAATGTCTAAAAACAATTAACTATGTAATATATTATCCTATATGTATATACATTTATAAATTGATCGAGAGAGAGATGGTCCGCCTTGCTTGCATGCATATGTTATGTAGGTTGATTATATTGAAATTGATTGATTAATTAAACAAAGGATTTGTAGAAAATACCAACTATCACGGAAAGGAAAGGAAAGAAAAGGAAATCAATCTACCATGTTTCCTGGGGTGTTGCAGTTGTCAGCTTCTGGGCACTGTATAATCATTGTCACTAATGACATTTTCCCAATACCGACTTTAGAGTTTTCTATACTATACGATAAAAGACGCTTAAAGTGGTTTTAATTTTAATTTTGGTATTTTTTGATTTGTTTAAAATAATGGTTTTACTTTTATTTTTATCTTTTGTTCTATTTTCTTTTAATGATTACTTTGAATTTTTGTCCTTTTGTGAGGGTAGGTTGGTCATTTCATCCACAAAACAACCCTTATTATTATTAGGTCAACTTTTAAAATTAAATTACTTTAGAAATGATGATTCAATCAATTTTTTAATCAATAATTACAAATATTTACAATTTGATTCAACTTTTCAAATTAATTATTTAGTGTACAAGTGATTATTCAATCAATTTTTCAAGCAATAATTACAAATATTTACAATTTGGTTCAAAACACCCAAAAGTCTACAAATTGTTGGTCCGTGTTTGGCGCAACCGCTTTTTGGCTTTATGGTTTTATGGTTTTTCGTTCTTCCCAAATTATTTTGTTTGGTTTTGTTTTTATTTTTTTGGGTTTCCCAAATAAACCACTAACACAAACAACGCACAACACAACCCGAATTGGGCTATGCCTTGTTTGATTTTGTTTTGTTTTTTCTTTTTTTGGTTTTCCCAAACAAAGCATTAACATTTGTTTGTGTTTTTTGTACTGTTTCTTTGAATTACCAAACAAGCTTTAGATCACTTTTATAAATTAATGCTTGTTTGGCAAATCTTGTTTGATCCTTAAGGCAACTTTTTAAGGAATCTATGAATTATCAAACAAGCCTTCAGTCACTTTTCTAAAACAAGTCTTAGATTACTTTTGAAATTTAATGCTTGTTTGGCAAGGCTTGTTTAAACTTTAAGACAACTTTGAAGGAATCCCATAATTACCAAACAAGCCTTAAGTTACTTTTGTAAATTTTCTTTTCATATATGTGTGTGTGTGTGTGTATGTATACATATTATAATTTTTTATTATTATTTATGTGTTTAAAGTGTGTACAATTAGAAATCGAATTACCAAATTACCCTTTTGTTAAATAGAATTATCAAATTACCCTTTTGTCTTTTGTAACTACCCTTGTGTGTATATATACATATATTATTTTATTATATTATTAAAATTATCATTTTGCCTTTTATAAAATACCCTTTTGTCAAAGTTTAAAATGTGTATAATTATAAATTGAATAACCAAATTACCCATTTATTAAATTGAATTACCAAATTACCCTTTTGTTTTTTATAAATTACCCTTTTGTATATATGTGTATATGTATATATACATATTATAATTTATTATTATTTATGTATTTAAAGTGTGTACAATTATAAATTGAATTATCAAATTGCCCTTTTTCCTTTTGTAAACTACCCTTGTATGTATTTATATATATACATATAGACATATATTGTTTTATTATATTATATATATTGAATATATTACATATACCAAAATTGAATAAAATTGTGTACAATTATAAATTGCATAGCCAAATTATTCTTATGCCTTATGCAAATTACCCTTTGTTTCTATGCCTTAAAGAAAAGAACTTAAAGTTTAAAGTGTTTACAATTATAAATTCTCATTTGTTAAATTGAATTGCCAAAAATCCTTTTATTATATTCTGATATATTTATATATATTGAATAATCTAATTACCTTTGTTAAATCAAATTACCAAATTACCCTTTTTTCATAAATTACCCTTTTGTATATACGAGTGTGCGTGCATGCGTGTGTGCATATATATATATATATATATTTTATCTATACGTTAAATAAAAGAGCCTAAAAGTTTATAGAAATATACAATTTGGTCCCTAATTGTGGCCATTAATAGGAATTGATCCTAACTTGATTTGGTGTATAGAAATTAATCCTTAATTTGCAACAGAAATCAATAATTAGTCCCTATTCCTAAATGGTTAGTATAAATTCGGACCATTATACCCTTATCAGACATATATACATAACTGTATTGTATACACATATATATGACACATGTGAAATTCAAATAAAGTTATATAAGGTAGTTAATAAATGGAGCGGATTGTAAGGATATCATGGATAATGATTTTTATTCCAAAAATTATGTTGATTTGTGGTTCAAAACAATGCCTTTTTTTAAATCTGTATGTAATATGTTTATAGTAGAAAATGATTTGTATGTTTTATTGATTCGAATCATAAAAATAATAGATAATTTTGTGTGGAAGATTGAAGGTTGCTGATAAAAAGGTGAGAAATTCTCACAATATAGTGCGAAATTTATAACTGTAATTCACAGTAGTGGGAAATCATGCTGGAATTCATAATTTGAGCATTTGGTGATAATCTTGTTGGAAGAAGTGACTTAGTTGTGAGAAATTTCGTATTATATCCATTCAAAAAGTGAGAAATTTGTATTACTAAGTGAGAAATTTGTTATTAGAGCATTTCAAATTGGCCATATGATTAGATGTATATATGTATATATGTACCACCAGCACAAATAAGGCGTGTGAATGACGGGTATGGCAAGTGTAATCCATGGAGATCATGGATAAGAGAATAAATATTGCGAAAATCAAGTAGTTTCCTTATTTTACTCAACTTTTAAATTTGTTTGCTAAAATCAAGGAATTTACTCACTCTGATAAAATGATCTGTATGTAATACGTTTATAGTAGAAAATGATCTGTATATTTTATATTGATTTGAATCACAGAAATAAGATTACTTTGTGTGGAAGATTGAAGGTTGCTGATAAAAAGGTGAGAAATTCTTTTAATATAGTGAGAAATTCATACATATATATATATAGAGAGAGAGAGAGAGAGAGCTGTGTATATTCAAAATACTTTCAAAATCGTGGTATATTCAGTTATGGGAAATGAATTTTTAGGAGATTATGGATAAGGGGATTAATATCCCTAATATCAAGGGATTTCGGTTTAAAAGAGTAATGTGAGAATTTCTCACCTTTTATATATATATATATATACAGCTGTGTATATTCAAAATACTTCCAAATTTGTGTTATATACAGTTATGGGAAGCGTATTTTTAGGAGATCATGGATAATGAGATTAATATCCCTAAAATCAACGGCTAATTTTCTTAGTATTTAGTGAGAATTTCTCACTTAATGTGTAAGAATATTTTCTCATTATTAAGTGAAAAACTTCTCATTATGTTTGCATGTCTTTCTTTTAAAAATAATCATAGTTGTGTTATGTATATGCGTAATGGTGTTAGCAAAGGTTTTTTCGAGTTTTTAATGTAAGGTGATAAATTTGTGGTTATTTAGTGAGAATTTCTCACATTTTGTTCAAATATATACACACATGCAGACCATATGTATCAGAAATTTATCACTTCTCATTAACAAAGTGAGAAGTTCTCACCAAATAACCACAAATTTGATGAGAAATTTCCACTTCTGTTCAAAAACAAAAACTTTAATAAGACGAATTCTTTGCGAAACTTCCATTCAAATATATATACATATACACACAAACAAATTTCTCACTATTATTCTCTTAGAGATCATGAAATTTTCCACATCACTAAAAAACTACAAACAAAACAAATATAATGTATAAAAAAAATGAAAAGATTATAGAGGTTAAACGAAAGACTCGAATTAGTGTTCTAGCCATTGCTGTCATGCAGTCTTCCAATCGTCGTCGTCGAATCGAAAAACTTTTAGTGTGAAGTCAAGCCCTAATCAAAACAATAACCATTTTTCTCAACAAACTCCAATGTTTGAATCGAAGCTACTTGTTCCAAAATTGTGAGAAATTTGTACCAAAATTCTTAGAATACGTAGTCGATAATGAATCAAGCTTCTGTGTCGACGATCTTCATGAATCACCTATGACGGAAGGTGGTGGACATGGTGTTGCGAAGTCTTCTTTCTTTCTCTCCTTCAACCTTTGTTTCTCTCTCTCTCTCTCTCTCTCTCTCTCTATATATATATATATATATACATATATATAGTTAATATGGGTTTTGAATTTTAAAACCTTGATTGTGGGAAGTAAATATTATATATGTGTATAGATATATTTCTACATATAATTATATAGGGGTATTTTGGTCCTCAAAATAAATTAGGGACCTATTTCTAGTTTCATTTTAAAAAGGGTTTAATTTCTAGTTAGGTGTCTACATTAGGACTATATATTAAGTTACCCAAAAGTTTAAAGTATGTACAATTACAAATTGAATAATCAAATTACCCTTAAGCCTTTTGCAAATTACTCTTTTGTTAAATTGAATTATCAAATTACCATTTTGCCTTTTTTTATATTACCCTTTTTGTATATATGTATGTATATATATACATATGCATATGTATATTTATTATCTATACGTTAAAGCTAGAAAAGAGCCTTAAATTATAGGTTAACATCAACTAATATAGTTGTTGTTAAACCATATTTTCTAACACCATTTTAAGAATTAATAAAACTTATTTCTCTTTCTTGTCCACATTAAAAAATATATATACATAGTATTTTTTTCTACAAAATCCAACGCCCGTGCATTACACAGGCCATCTTCCTAGTAATTACTAAAAGATGCCTCAATATAATCTTACGTGTTTAGAGCATCTGTAATGCAAAAAAAAACTATTTTGCATCATTCAACTTATATTTCAGCAATGCTACAGTGTCAGAAACTATAATTTGACAATTATGCTTGAATGTAAAAAGTCATCCAAAATATCGTCTTTTTTTTTTTGCACAAAAGCTATTAATCTAGTACATTGGACAGTATGTTCTGTACACTAGCATTGAGAATGAGTGAAAAATGGTTGTTGGGCACAATTACCAATAAAAATTTGATGTGGCAAAGATTCGACAATGCCATATCTTCTCTCAAATTTGAGTGAATATTTGACAATGCTATAATTTGAGAGGCCAAATAACTATGCATTGAAGCATGCAATTTTAGAGAATCTGTCATATTTTGACTTTAACAGGCCAAATGAGAACTGCATTGGAGGTGCTCTTAGAATCAAGTTTTCAAACTATCGATTTATTTATATGTTTACATGTATTTTAAAAGAATTCATATTTTTTTTTTTTTTTTAAGAAAAACAAGTCTTACTTATTTTCATTTTTTTTATACTTACCTGGATCCGGACCAAATACGCACACACCCCCCACTCACACACACCCCAACCCCAACCCAACCGCAAAGCCCCACACTGGCCTACAGCAAAGCCCAACAACGGCCATTCATTCTGACTAAAAGAACAGGATATGAATTCGTATGGACGAAACCTATAAACTAACTCATAAGATTTCAAATTTATGCAGTGCTCATAAAAGAAGTTAAGAACCCTTACTCAATTCAAAGGCTCTGTATGTAATACCCTGTAATTTCATTGTATTTTTGTATTTCTGTATATGAAAACATGACCCTTTGTTTAATTCTTGTCTTTGTTGAATTTTTGGTCCCAATCGATTGACCTTTATACCAATCGATTGCTATCTTTTGAACACCAATCGATTGCCATCTTTCCAATCGATTGGAATGATGCCGACCTGAATTTATTATGTGGCACTATCCCAATCGATTGCCTTTTTTATCCAATCGATTGACATCAAATATCTGTGCCCAATCGATTGCCACTGGTACCAATCGATTAGCACCAGCAGAGATAAGTTTTCTTCTTTCCTTCGTATTTAATTTGACGTATGACACTCTCATTTCTCTATATATATAAGTTCATTTTGTGCCTTGGGGGGGGGGGGGGGGGGTTTGGCAATTTTGGTTGAGAAAGAGAGTGTATACCTATATTACACACACACACACACACATATATATATACACACACCCACACACACACACTGCCTCTGGCAGCAGAGAAGAAGAAGAAGGAGAAGAAGAGAAGAGAGTAGACAGAGAAAGAAAGAGATCAAGAGGAGGAGAGGAAGAAAAACCTTGAGGTTTCAAGCTCCACAAGCCAACCACACACACAAACGCACCCTTAGGTGAGTCCAACTCACTTGGTTACTCTTAAATGGTGTTTTTATACGTTTTAGTGAAGGTTAGACGTAGTTAATACGTTCCATGGATGTTATATATGTTGTTTTATAATTCTGCTGGAAAAGACAAAATCCCAATCGATTGGTATGTTTACCAATCGATTGCCATTAATCTGGACCCAATCGATTGGTATGTTTTCCAATCGATTGCCATTGGTTGTAACCCAATCGATTGCCAAAGTTTGCAATCGATTAGTATTATTTTGGATCCAATCGATTGCCATGTTCCCAATCGATTGTATGATTTTTATCCCAATCGATTGAACCCTTATCCCATTCAATTGATTGGAAGTTGCAGATCATGGATAGTTCCTCTGGTTTATTATAATAAGGGTTTAATTGTTCCGGAATCGTTTCTCGAGTCTGAAACGATGTCTTCTCAACATCCTCTATCATGACTTTCAATTGGTGATAACCCGATCTCGAGTCAATCTTTGAAAATATATGGGCCCCTTGTAGTTGATCAAACAAGTCATCAATTCGTGGTAGTGGGTATTTGTTCTTGATCGTCAACTTGTTCAACTCTCTATAATCTTTGCACATTCGCATTGTCCTATCTTTCTTCTTAACAAACAATACAGGTGCTCCCTATGGTGAGACACTTGGTTGTATAAACCCTTTATCAAGTAGCTCCTGTAATTGGATTTTCAGTTCTTTCAATTCTACTGGTGCAATTCGATATGGTGCCTTCGATATCGATTGTGCTCCAGGTATCGTATTGATGGTAAATTCAATCTCCCTTTCAATTAGAGTATCAAGTAACTCCTCAGGAAACACATCAGGAAATTCTCCCACTATTGAAATGTTTTCAATCCCCGTTCCGGTGACTCTTGTATCAAGAATACTACATAAGAATCCTTGACAACCCTTCCTCACTAGTCGATAAGCTAGTGCAACCGGCACAATATACGGTGGTGACGTGATCCCTACCCCATGGAAATAAAACTCTTCCTGATCTGGTATTTGAAATACAACTTTTTTCCTTACACAATCAATTGAAGCACAATTCGCCGATAGCCAATCCATTCCCAAAATTACATCAAAGTGATGAATAATTAATGGTACCAAATCAACAACTAAGGTCCTTTCATTTACCCTAATTTCACATGTTTTGAACACCAATGAACTTATAGTAGGATTTCCTAATGGTATTGAAACAGACAAATCAAATCCTAACGGTTCTGACATCACATCCAAGCATTTAGCAAATTCATATGATGCAAATGAGTGTGTGTGGATCATAAATCCATAAGTACGCGTGCAAGACGTGAGCAAATAAGTAGTGTAACTAACACCACAGAGTCCGCGTTGGCCGTCTCTCCTGGCAAAAGGTTAAATGCATACGCTTCCCTTTATTCCTTCTTTCCTTTGTCAGGTTGTTGCATTGTTCTAGTTCCACTTTCTGCCATAGAACCTGCACCACGTTGTCGCTAGTACGGGCAATCCCTCTCCCGATGACCCAGCATACCACATTCATAGCATTTACCCCTCATATCCACATTCACACTTTGGGTTCTTGTCTGCGTACAATTCTTGGCAACATGTCCCCGGTTGACTATAAATATGACATTGTATTTGCCATATAACAAACACCCCAATGTCTACGGCCACAAATAGTACACACCGGTTTATCTCCTCCGGAGAATGAACTTAACCCTTGATTTCCTGAACCAGCCCCAGGTGCCCTTGAATAGGATTTCTTAAAGTTACCCTGGTTCCTCCCTTGATTCTCATTCTTCCTCTTCCCCTGTTGGCTAAGCATATAGTTCCCAATATCTCTAATGGTGATTAGGGCAACATCGAGTCAGCAAAAGTTGGAAGACGAAATGTATCCACGCGACTTTGGATATATTCCCTCAGACCTTCTTCGAACTGCCTAGCTCTATCCACCTCTTCCAAAACTATACCAGGTGCAAATCGAGCCAACCATTAAATGCAGTCGCGTACTCGTTTACTGTCATATCCCTTTATTTCAAGTTCATGAACTCTCGCTTCTTTTGGGTCTTCACTGAATCCAAAAAGTACTATTTATTGAATTCCATGAAACCAGCCCAAGTAGTCGGTGCTCTACTTGCAAGGATACTAACCCACCAATTCTGAGCTCCATCTTTCAATATATCAATGGCATTGTCTATTTTCTCTCTATCAGTGCATGTTAAGTTTTGAAATATGCGTTCCATATCCATTTTCCAAAAATCTGATACATCCGGATCCGATCCCCCAGTGACTATTGTCGGATTCTTCTTTGCGAACTTTTCGGTAATTCTTTGCCCAGCTCTTGGTACCAAATTTGGATTTTCTGGCTCTATTCCCCTTGGTGGCACTCTGTCATCCACTACTCTAATAAACCCCTCAATAGCGGCTTCTATTCGGTCCATTCGCGAATTCGTTGCATTTTCATTATTGATATCCATACTTTCCACCACTTATTCCTGATAACCATCACATAATGATATCATGCATGTCATAACATATATCTCAAAGTATGCATGTAAGATACGACACATATAACCATTAGTCATATGCAATTATAATGCAATAATCCAAATTCTGCACACATTATTCAATGTCCAAATTCATGACGTCGCCCCTCGTCCCTAAGGCTCTAAACCTAAACACATAGCTCAAGGTCTATAACATTTTGCTCTGATACCACTACATGTCACGCCCCGGAACCAACAAGGTGGTCCCAGGTCATGTGGCACGCCATCAAGGCTTACCAACACTGATTAAAGTTCCTAAAAAGACCTTAATAAAAGTTTTGCTCCCAAATAACCAACTTCTAAAAAGATTTTCAAAGGTTATATTAAACACGTGCCCAAACACGCCTTAACGAGTTTTGTTTTCAAAAGTAACAGTTTCGTAGGTCAAAGGGTCCCCAAAGGTACCCCCATACCTAATTAGAGGTTGATCCGAATATTGGAAGAAGGAGTTTAAAATTTCTGGTAGGGGGAATTTCGACCGGTCGAATTGCCCCGCTCGATCGGTCGAATGGGGTTTGGGCAGAACCCAACCTCCAAAAGACCGTATTCACAATTGCCGGCGCTTTTTCGCAAACGCCGTTAATTACCAGCGCTTCTCTAATAAACGTCCTAAATTCCCGGCGCTTCACGACAAATGCCACTAATAAAATAATGCTTCTTTTACCAAAAGAAACCAAACCAAGCAAACCATTTTAAACTAACTCCTTTCAAGCCAAACCATTTTAAAAGCTAGTTAAACATTCCAAAGACTTGTAAAAATATATATATCCATTTATGCAACCACCATAAGCCCCTCTCGGATTACAAGTATCAAAAGTACAAGCTTCACACGTCTCGGCAAACAAGGTCCTAAGGTGAACCAAGTGTCGTACTCACATATATAACAAGTATTATTACAAGTTGCACGGTTAAACAACCGGTATAAGTTAAACATATATTACAAACATGATTCAAGTTCTATAAACATAAGGAGCTCCTGGTCCTTCCTCGCCTCATTACCCGCGATTCTCTCCTCCAGTCCTTGCCACTGAATGGTTATTTATATAACCACAAATATATGAATTTGTTTAAGCTAACGCTTAGTGAATAATATAAATCAAGCATACGGATGACAAATATGTTTCAATCCATCATAACACATAACTATAGGTCTCTAGGGAATAAGTGTACATTCACCGATCCAAAGTCTTAAGACTCAACCACGACCCCCATGCCCCTTCGACATGTCGCGTTAATGCCTTCCTCGGTAAGTGACCGTCATCACTACTAATCTTCCCCCTTCGAGAGGACGTCTCAAGGTGAATTTGTACAAATTCTCCTTTAACCCACATAGGCACATAAACATGCTCATTTAACACATATCATCATGATTTTCATTCCAACATACTTTGGGCCTACTTTACACATAAGCTTTGCCCAATATGAACTTCACATGGTATCTATATAAAGTTCCTAGCATATCAAATTCATTAAACCATAGAACCATCCAAAATTTAAGATTAATATCACTCACCTCCGATTTACGCTCTTAAACGCCGATCCAAGGAAAAACCCAAGCACAAAGAACGTGCAGTAATTCTTCTAATACAATTCATATTGATCAAAAATCCTATTATCAACTTTTTATGAAAAATCTAGAAAATGAGTTTTCGAAAAAACTTAACCAAACAAGGCCTAATAGGTATCAAAACGACGGTCTTACCTCGAAGAGTTCAAATACAAAATTTGACAAAAAACCAGCGGACGAATGGTCGTCGTTTGGCGTCGAAAAGCTCGAAGCAATCAAATCCCCCTTTTGGCCTCTTTTTTGAAACTTAGGTTAAACTTTATAAAATTATGAAAGTCATCTCTAACTATATAGGCAACACTTTCGAAAATTGTGTTTACCTCCCCACGAGTTTTCAAAACTCCTAATCAGTCTCTGAAACTTACTACATGGCTAATGCATAGCTTTACGAGTGAAACCTCAAAATTATAAAGGTTTCCGACTAAGTTCTGTTTGGTTGCTAAAATGCAAGTTTCTACCTGATTTTATGAAATTGCTAATTAGCTTACCAAAATATGTAACGTGTTCAATTTCGTCCTCACCAGGTATTTAATGAACCCAAGGAGTCGCTATCAATAATATAATAATCAATTATATCCACATATGCCTAAATAAACATTTAAGCACATAATAATGAGTAATTATTCATTTTCCCAACCGTAGGGAATTCTCACATGCCCAACTTCTGGACTGCCTTTCTCAAAAGACACCCTCAAACAACTAGTGAGTCATCAGTCACTTCATACGTGTTAATTAACACAACAGTGGGTGTAGACACCCCATTTTTTTTGCGGGCGCAACAGTGGGCATACCATGCATGCTAAAATAATATAAATAAACACCGCGGGAGCGGGTATGACAACAGCAGACTAACAACGTTGCCTTTTCATGTGAAAATACATTTTACCCCCTATTGTGAATATGAGAAAAAAGGCCAAAACTAGGTCGTTTAGCTCACCATTCCCACTCTTCCCCTTTCAGCTTTGTCCTTTGTCTTCTCACCCCAGCAAACCCTTTCCATGGTGACGTGATCCCGACGAGACAAATTTGGTCGAGGCGATGGAAACGTGGTAGATGATTTGATAAATCTAAACCCTAGATTTGCAATGACGTCGAACTCTCCAATTCAGATCAGAGCAATTGAAAGCCATTTGGGAAAATCTCCTTCACCATTCTCAACAGAGTAATATTTGGGACACAACCTTCATACAACTTTCATACAACCTCCCCCAAAGATGTGTCTATCTCTCTCCTGTGATGTTATTGGACCCCACAGTGACACAGGAAAGAGATAGACACATCGTTTGGGGAGGTTGTATGAAAGTTGTATGAAGGTTGTGCCCCAAGTATTACCCTTCTCAACCTAAAACAATCAAAATCCATAATTTTACAACTTTGATCAAAGAACCCCTTGGTTCTTGACTAACCAGTGCCGCCATGGCCCATGATACGTTCTTTATTTTCTCCCTCATCACTTCTCTCTCTAACAAAATCCAAAATCACCGAGTATATATATCTATATGTATAAGATTTGGATTTGTACATGTATCAAATTTGATATGTCTACTATTCAGGTATGTACACGTTATATATAAATAGATATCTGTATTTTTCAGAAATGGGTATATACATGTGTTTGTGGATATATGTCCAAAAAGGTACAAATTTCTTACCCATTTCACGATTGTTCAGTAAGCAAACATAAGATTTTACAGCATAGCCACAAATGTTTCACTAGATTCTGTCTTCATATTGCAAAAATTTTTAATTCAATTTCAGAATGTTCTATTATATATATATATATATATATATGTTGATACATATGTCCACTGAGTATTATTCATCTCATAGAGAGATGAAGACATTGATAGTTTAATTCAATAGATTCTATGCAAACATTAATGGAGAGAAAAATAGACAGATCATAAAGAGAGGAAAATCTAACATACACCCCCTCAAAAATGTGTGGATGTTAATCCCATAACATGTGGCTCAGGTTTAGTCACATCACCAAAATTATTAAAAAATATTAAAATTAACGTGACTTGTTCTCCCGATTTTCTTCCGATAACCCATATTAAAATAGTAGTAAAACCACATTCTTCATAACTGGATAATAACTATAACAACATTACTCATAACTTGATCATAACAGAACCACATATCTCATAACACAGCCACATTTATCATAACCAACTAGAGATTATTATATGATAATGGTCCACCACGTGACCATAGACCATGCAAATCATGATTCGCCATGTGGCACCACTTGCACATGACCACTCTTGATTGTTGTGATCCATGGTCACTTGGTGGACCATGAACCATGTAATAATTTATTCACCTACACATTATATAGTCGCCTAAATGAACAATTAATTCACTATATTTACGGTTATGTCATCAACCATGAAATTGTGTCTATGTCATTTCTTTTTTATTATTACGATTATATGACATGATTATTAAGATTACCAAATTTAGTTAGGGTCTTATAGATAAAAAAAAATATAAAGTATATTTCAAATAAAATTTCATGTAGTCTCACTACAACTAAATATGGTCCCCATGTCACATTATTTGTGATCCAAATTTAGTTACCATTAGGGTCTTAGGGATAACAAAAAAAGAAATTAAAATAATTTCAAAAAAATTTCTTGTAGTCTCAATACAACTAAATGCCTTGCTGTCCTATAATAGGTTTTCTAACATCAATTGATAAAAATAATTTTCTTTAATTGTCCCTAATTGTTTTAGAAATTTGTAAAAATAGCCAAATTTAGA
Organism: Hydrangea macrophylla; assembly: GCA_033977485.1. Taxonomy (NCBI): domain Eukaryota; kingdom Viridiplantae; phylum Streptophyta; class Magnoliopsida; order Cornales; family Hydrangeaceae; genus Hydrangea; species Hydrangea macrophylla. Next base: position 114,822,761 of record CM066983.1, read on the forward strand.
AAATCATTTAGTTTTAAATATAAATTATAAAATGAACATCATATGGAAAGCACCCTACACACACACACATATACACAAGAGAGAGAGAGAGAGAGAGAGAGAGAGAGAGAGAGAGAGAGAGAGAGAGAGTAAAAAGTAAAAAAAAAAAAATGAGATGCTGGTCATGAAAAATGTGGTATTAGTTATGAAGAAGGAGATGTAAGTTATGAATAATGTGATGTTGGTTATGAATAATGTGCTGAGATGGCATAACCATAAATACAGTCAACTAAATGGTCATTTATGTGACCATTGTGACTGATTCTACGATTAACTGGTAATAATAATCTATTTAAAAATTGGTTATGAGAAATGTGCCTCTGTTATGAGAAACATGGCTGTGAAAAATAGGGGGTTGACATCCACCCCTTTTCTAAAGAGGTGTATTATAGTCTGACCCCATAGAGAGATGAAGTTTTGATCAACTATCTTTTAGAAAGATGAAGTTTAGAAAAACAAACTACATAGATTCATCATTCTGCAGCTGCTTTTGGAAAGAGTGGATAAGAGAGGAGAGATATTGTAAGTTATAACTTTATTTTTTATTTTAATAAGGGTAGTGGACATTATAGAAAAATGAAACCCAAAAACTAACGATCAACCTATGGTTAACTAATGGAAGGGAGGCAAGTGTTATACAAATACAAATGTTAAAGGAGGTCAGTGTAATTTTACATACCACAAAAAAGGTTTCTGTATTTTGACCTTACTCTCTGGACTAAGCTTCGGCCCAAATTGGGCGAAGCTTGAACTCAACCCAATATGTTTACAAGATGCCCAAGTCCAGTGAAATTATAATCCGAGTTCAGATATTTTAGAGCTTGGACAAGCACACATTCCACATACAGTCTGATCCAAAATTATTTTGAGTTGGTTCAATCAATCATTACTCATCGGCTTACCTTGTGCTTAGTTGGTGGTTGAGGGTGGTAAGACGAAGGTTCAATCATTGCTCTGCATTCATAAAATAATTCTGAACTTCAGATGACATCATTAATCACATTTTAAAATGTTTAATAAAAAGTTTATCTAAAGTTCTGACCCATGAGTCAATTGATGCAAAGAGAATGTTTATATTCATTAAATTTGTGATTAACATATGCCTTTGGGCCTTTGAAGTGGGCCTCATCTAAACCTGCAGCCTCCAAACCCAACTCGATGAATCACTTGTCTAGCCCTTGAAATCGAGGCTAATGGCCCTTGAATCGCAAAAACTTTTTTTTGAGTAATATTTTGGTGACAAACACTTTTTATAAATACACTATTTTTCTCCTAGGTGGTACTGTAAGGTTCGGATAATTTTCAGTAGACCCTACAATGCCACCCAGGAGAGAGATAGAATGTGTTTATAAGTGTTTGTAAAAAGTGTTTGTCACCCTAGCATTTGGCCAAAAAAGTGTTGTTTAGCTAATTACAAATTTTTGAGATTCACACACTTTTTTACTGCACTTGAACCGGGTAACTTGGTTTTTCACACAGTTTAATGTTATCTTTTAGAGTTCTATAATCACTTATGAATTATAAAAATTGTTGGCAAACGGGACCTAAAATGGGTGGGCTTTGGACTAACCTGTCCAACAAAGTACAAACCATCTCAAGAAGCACAACAGTCCGAGCAATTCTGAAAAGATCCTTTTATTTTCTTGTTAATTGTATACCAACAACTACTTCACCATCACATAGAGACATTAAAGCTCAGAGCTACAAACGAAGTTTGAGCCGGCCCACAAGCCGTGGCAACTATAAAGTCTATAATGAACAAGTATATTTAAAATTAAAACTAAACAAGTCTTTATAAAAGGAACAATACGTCATTACCAAAAAAGCAAAAACAAATTAAAAAAGAGGAAATGAAAAAAAAAAAAAAAAAAAGAAGCAAATAAACACACAAGGGAAAGAAAAAGCAGGTATTGGGGCCGGTGGAGCAGTAGTCCGGCATAAATTGGACTGAACTATAGCTTCAACTATGGTGTGCCCCCTACCCTATTCAACACACAAGGCAATACATAGCTATAAATTGCCCTCTCCTTTTTGTGCGTACATAAATATATGCACATAGGGACCAAATTAACTCAAATCACAAATTTGAGTGAAAGACTAATGAAGATTGAAGAAGATGATGTTCTGTCTTTAATTGGCATCTAAAACCTTGCATTTCCATTAGGGAGTCAAGTCTAGGTTCAGTGTGTAGTAGATGACAAGGTTTTGGGCACAAGTGCTGAAGCTACTGAACTAGTGAAATTATTATTGTTCAAAAACGTCCTTATTACAGAAGTGTCCTAATTAGATTGTCAACCACTCTTCTCCAGAAAAATCTTTAATTATCAACTTTTTAGAAATTCTCTACAAAAAATTCTCTTTTTAAGAAAATCTTGTAGGGAAAAAGCTTTATTCCTATACAGATCCCAAATAAGCTGTTTAAGTGTCTAATTCTTGTACTACCTCTGTTCTATTTTCTTTGACTATCTTCTTACCTATATTCAACTTTTTAAACAAACATCATTAAATGCATTGTCTCCCATTAAAAAAAGGTTCATTCTTTCAAATTTGTCCATTTTACTTCCTTTTACCAAGAACTAACACTCCTCCATGTTTAATATTAGGAAGGACATTATTGGAAAGTAAGACCACAAATATGTACTGTATTTAATAGTCAAAGTGTTCTTTAGTTTTGGGTCAGTTAAAAAATAAAAGTAGTCATACAAAGTGGGACGGAAGGAGTACATTATATATCTTATGGACAATTTTATGGACACAACCTCTATGCAACTTTTTTGTGTACAACATTAAAAAACATGTCTATCTCTCTCCTGTGACATCACATGACAGATAGACACATTTTTTTAGATTGTGCACAAGTTGTGCCCCAAGTTTGATCAATAAGATACGGGTAAAACTTGGGACACAATAATCCCATAATTTTTTTGCTCACAACCTCACTAACTCTCTCTATCTCTCTCTTGATAGTCTCACAGTGTCAGTGATCCCCACAAAAACTACTAAAAGAAAGATAGAAAGAGATAATGAGATTGTGAGCAAAAATTTATAAAAATAATGTTTACAATGAATTACCCTTGTAATTTCTTTACAAGGAGAGAACATGATAAGTGCACGCAATAACGGATTCGAAAATGCCTTATAAACCTTTACAATATTATAGTACATATTTGTATACATCTCTCTGGTGGAATGTTATTTTCGTGGCATTAAAACTATGTCCCTAGTCACTTTCATAATAGTATAGCTCTTCCCAACCCTACACACTCACGGTACGCGTATGTATTTCTAATATCAATAAGAGTAATATTTGGGACAAAACTTTCATACAACTTTCATACAACTTCCCTAAAAGATGTGTCTATCTCTCTCCTATGATGTCACTAGACCCCACAGTGACACAGGAAAGAGATAGACACATCTTTTGGTGAGGTTGTATGAAAGTTGTATGAAGGTTGTGTCCCAAGTATTACCCTATCAATAATGTTATGGTAGCCGATCATTACCGAATTTGTGCATCGAAATAAGGGTAATTGTTATGTGTATATAAAATGTGTATGTAAAGTGTGTACATAAGGAATTGGGTCATTCATTTTGGTGGGATCTATCCCTGCACACATGAGATCTACCAGATCTAGGCTGTCAAGATCTTTATGTGCACACTTTATGTGCACATTTTATGTGCACGAATCATTACTCTCGAAATAATGGTGGTCCCCACTTGTTTCAACCCAAATTTGATTTGGGCAGGTCTTCTTTTAACCCAACACGTTTGAATTAAAAAACCTAAATCAAAGCTTATACCTTTCTCTCTCCTCTCCTCAACTACAGAGAACGCTGCGATTTGGGCAACCACCATTGCTGTGATTTGCTGGAGAAGCCAACAGGTTCGAAATCAATCAATCAATCTCTCTCACCCTCTCTCTCTCTCTCTCTCTCTCTCTCTCTCTCTCTCTCAAAATCTTCACTCTTTCGAACATGTTGTTGCTTAGGGCTGCAAGGGATAGGATTTAGGGACCACCATTGCTGCAATTTGGAGGCCAGGAGACCACCATTGCTGCAATTTGGGGCTGAAGGTTAGAACCCCCCCCCCCCCCCCCACTCTCTCTCTCTCTCTCTCTCTCTCTCTCTCTCTCTCTCTCTCTCTGTTACCTCTGTCTCTGTTAGTCTCTCACTCACATACACACCCTGTGATTTGGAAAACTCATGCTCTTAAAGACTAAAATATTTACATACATCTATCAATCAATATTTCATAGCAAATATCATTACCTCAATTCTTGGATCTTGAGTGACAAGTTCTTCAAATACAAGACAACATCAATTCAATTACTTTATCAGTCAAATAGCCCAACAAAATATAATGTAAAACATGCTTATTTCTCATCATTCCCAATTAAGTTGCTCTTAACATTTTCATTACTAGAAATATGCTTAACGATACCCTATATAAGTTTATTTTTTTCAAGACAATCTACAAATCTAAATAGGAAAAAGTTAAACTGGACCATATCGACGATACCCTATATAAGTTTATTTTTTTTCATTTTTTTATAGGAAAATAACTGGACCATATCGACGAAGTTGCTTCGCGCCAACCACTACCGCCAGATGTTGGAACTTCTCAATCTCAATATCACTCGCAATCTCCCTCCTTCCACATACTCTCAGGTAACTCTCCTTGAGAAGTAGATAATATTTATACTGTTGTTGAGGAGGAGAACGTGCAAGAGAGGGTTGAGGAGAACTTGCAAGATGTATATACAACCCCGAAGTTTAAGGAGTTTCAAGATGTAGATAAATATGCACGCAAGCATACGAGTCGGGTATAGGTTCGTTACCTAGTAGAATACCCGATTTGGATCGCCGAACGGTGTTGTTACGAGCCCGGCGTCTTCACCCACGAACTGCTACTCCTTGTAGCCTCTGTGTACTCTCTTGTGCTTCACCTAGGTCGTAGAAGACGCTACTGGAGCGGTCTCCATCAATGTCACGCACTAAATCCCATAGCTCCAATGGTGATGGCCAAGAGAGAGAAAGTCGTGAGGGAGAGAGAGAGAGAGAGAGAAAGAGAGGCTGCTGAATGTATGTATCTCATCCAAGGAAACCCAAGCATGTGTAATATGCATATATATATATAGGCACACAACTTAGGTTTCCAAAACCAAGCCCATTGGACCCAGTCCAATATATGTGGGTACAACTAATAGACCCACAAATTTCTTACATATCCCACTCACCCACATAGGGCTATTATTAAAACCAATCTCTCAAAATAGAACTTCTTATCTCTTCATACAGGGAAATAGAACGTGTGACCTTACGAAAAGAAAGTACAGCGACAGGAGTGTAATGCCAAATCATCACCATAACCAGCAAGACACATCACTCGGAAGCTTCTCGTGTATGCCTTAGACGATTCAATCACACCGGACACAGCATTCTCAATCCCTCGGTGAAAAGAATTGCTGTACCATCTCAAAGTAATGTACTCATGACATATCAGTAACAAATTACGATTGTTGCAGGCCTGCTAATGAGTCACAAAAACATGGTGTGTTATTGAATGGTCTTCCCTGAGCCCACATGTCAATCTGACTAACTTGACGGCTTGCCCAGACGACACGCCCCATAGAACGGAATTATCTCATCGTCCTAGGATAGCATGCTAAAGTATCTATCATCAAGCGTCCTCTTTATGACATAGTCTCAAGTCGTGAAGGCAACCAGTTTGTAGGATAACCAATGTCTTGGATATGCTACGTGGCTCACATATCAATGAAGTGGAATCCATTCACTACTCCACAGTCGATCGCAAAAGCACATACAGTATAAAATGTATGCTATGACGTTCTTCCATAAAAAAAATGGACATGTCACTCTGTGTTTGGAAAACAAATAACGCCATACAAATCTTAGTCTAGACATTACACAAAACGTCTAACCTGAGTTTTCCAGCACAGTAGCCACTCCTGGCGCCCGTCTGAAAACTCACATTTGGCCATAAACATGCTACATAGAGTCGTGGGATATCTCTATGTTCGACCAAGTATAAGGTCTCATCTTTGATCCATATAAGGCGACATATAGAGATAATAGGGTTTATATCTAGCTCGTTGTTCTTATGCTGCGTAGATATAAATGTTCAAGCTCGCTTTCTAATCGCTATGGACACACATGTCCTAGGTAGCTATCTAAGTACCATGAACACATATGTCTCATCTTGCTCGCCATCTAAGCGCCATGGACACGTATGTCCTAGTTCGCTATCTCAGCGCCAAAGTGAATCACCCGTGTGAGCAGGTCGATTCAAGCCCGGTGACATATAAGAAATGTGCATTCATTCCATTCATATAACAAACATATATGTATGAAAACCAATTAGTTTATTATTAACTGATAATAAAACTTAAATAATAATGTCAATGCCACAATAAAATGTCTAAGCACATCAAATCCCCCAATGGAGATGTGCCTTAAGACAACTTCCCTTTGCGCAAACCACATCTCAAATGTGACACGTGCTAGAATGGTTTTTGAAATCTTTTGCATATGCTCAGGCTTACGTGATATCACCTTCGATGAGCACAACCTCATCACTATGAGATAAAAAGCCTAGCCACTGCAAAAACTCTTCAACCAAAACAGCTTCTCTAATAGCTGCAGAGCACACCATATACTATGCTTCCATCGTGGACAGCATAAGGCAAGGTCCACAGTACTCCTGTGAACATATCTCAAGATACTTTTCACTACTCTCTAGTGACAGGACCATGGTTGCTACGGTAACGACTAATTAAATCAACTGCATAGCAGACATCTGACCGAGTACACACATTAGCATACTTCAGATTCCCTATTGCGGACACATATGGAAAACTGGACATTTGCTTCCTCTTCTCATTATTCTTAAGACATTGATCTAAGGTCAAGGTGAGTCCCCAAAAAATGGGATGTCTACGGATTTTCAATTTTTCATGTGAAAATGTTCAAGAACCTACATCTTGTAAGTCCCTCGAGACAAACAGAGGAGCTTCTGAGAACAATTTCTCATAGTCTAAACTTCCAACACATAGTTGGAATCACCCATGTCCTCAATCTCAAACTGAGAGGACAACCATTCTCAAGTGACGACAATGGAACTCATCTCATTCCCAGCTAAAAGGACGTCATCAACATATAAAGAATTAGAACACTTTCCTTGGACCATTTAATGTACACACATTGTACCACTGCCTAGACGATTGTTAACTTGAGATAATAAATAGATCGTTTGAGACAGCACACTTTTGCGCTCATTCCCTTTGGTCACAATACCAATGAAATGATCCATATTTATCTCGTCGTCTTGTTCTCCATTGAGAAAAGAACAGTTTAAACATCCAACTAAAAAGGTTCAAAAACTAAATATGCGGCAATTGCTAGGATAAGGCGAATGGAGTCAGATCTCACCCTTTGGGAGAACATGTTTCTATGGTCTATACCCTCTCTGGGTACAAACTATCGCCACAAGGCGCGTCTAATACTTGTCAATTGAACCATCTGCCTTGCGTTAGGTTTTGAAAACATACTTGTCTCCAATAGTCTTACGCACAGGCGGAATGTCAACTAACTCCCAGACTTTATTTGCGTTCATAGAGCTCATCCCATCTGGCATAGCATCTATCCACTCAGCTTCAGCCGACGAAGACAAATGCTTCAACAAAAGAAGCAGACTCATCCTCATCCACTTGTGCACACATTTGCACACATATGAAAATGTCTTCCTCAATTTTAAAACAGCGATAGGGAACTTTTTCATCATCACCATACAGTGTTCTACGTGAGAATCTTGAGTGCCTAGTGGTGCACTCCTACTATCTAGTACACTCCCACTAGCGTCTAGCGGTGTACTCCCACTCAGGTGAAGACTAGTACCATTTTACAGCGATTATTGGATGTGGATTCTCAATCTCCCCACCCTCTCTTAAAGATGGTATGCTGTCTTCAACATCCTCCAACTTATAGAGGTCAAGATATCTCTTAGTAATACAAATCTGGGGAAGTCATTCTCAATATCATGTGGCACCATTTGTCATTCCTATACCCGTTTGTTCATTATACGTAACATAGTTTGTCGAGCTATTAGAATACCTTATAAAGGTATGCTTTCTAGCTCTCGAGAGTAGTTTCTCACACTTATACGAGGAATAGTGAACATAACCTCTTGAGCTCTACTAGCGCAAATGCTCCAAAATGAGCTTTTCGCCTTTCCATGGCTCATAAGGGGGGTAAAAGGAGCTCATTGAAGAGGCACTCTAATATGTAGGCAGCAATCAATAGTACATTCCCCCAAAACAACATTGTGGGGTTGTCTTGCGCCATCATAGTCCTAGCCATATTTAGGATTGTCATATTCCTTCTTTCTGCAACACCATATTGTCGCGGAGTTTTCGGAATAGGAAGTTGTCTGTGTTTCCACTTTTTTCTCACACAGTTCCCTAAATTGATTAGATAAATACTTGCGATCCTCATATCTCGCGAAACTATCTATAAAGGTAAGAAAATAAGAGGCGCCATGACGTGCCTTTACAACCATAGGTCCACAGATATGTGAGTGAACTAGCTCTAAAGCTTGAGTAGCTCTAAATAACCTCTCTAAAAGGCTTTTCGACATGCTTTACCAACTAAGCAAGACTTACACATAGGCAGGTCAACCTCATCGAGTGGGCCCAAAAGGGCTTCTCGAGCTAATTAGGTCATCCTATCACATCCTACGCGTTCAAGTCCAACATGCCATGTCTCAGAATAAATGAATAACAGAGGAAACTAGAATTACATAAAACAACTCTTAAGTAGCTATCCCTAGATAACTATGTCCTAGTAACACTACTACCAAAAAGTATATATCCTATTAATACCGAATTGAAAAACGCCCTCGAATGCGCTCTTCCACCTTGTTAGCCTTGGGCGCAAACTTGCTAGCCCCACCCTACCTCTAGGCAGGTTTACTCTTACCATTGCGTTTAGGCCCACTGGCCTTGCGTATAATTCCACTTATGGAAGTAGTGGTCAAGAGTGTAGCTATACGGTTCGCCTCACCCTTTTGGCGCTCCGTATCCAGCTCAACATGTCAGAAAATGTCAAAACCAAAAATTTAACATTTCCGTTGTGGATCATGAATTGTTTTCTATGGACCCGCGAATCAGGCAAAGAACTAATCATAGCCTGAAACTACAGTTCGCCAGAAAAGATGTTCCAAGCAATCTGAAATCCCAAATTATACTTGTCATCGACCTTAGATGTCCAGTCATCGTGTACTTCGAACGTTTCCTTTACTTTCCCGAACTTCATAACTAGATGCTCAATCTAGTAGTGAATGTACCATCGAAAACAAATTTGAGCTGATCTCATAATACTTTGGCTATTGGGTAGTAAATATACTTCCCAACAAGATCATGGTGCATGCTGCTTATCACAAAGCGCGTGCTATAATCCTTCTCGAGCCAAGTATTATAGGCTATTAAGGTTATAATGATATTGGGCCGGAGGCCCATTATTCGGTTTAATGGGTTGGACCATAGAATAAGCCTAAAGCCCATAAGCACTTACTCATTCTATCGGTGTGTTACTTTGCAGTGCCATATTACAAAAATTAGTCCCTTTTAAACTTGTTACTTTTATAAAGATCGACAAAGTGTGGTTTGGAAAACATTTGTTTTTATGAATCCAAAAAATTTGAAGAATAATATTTGAGAACATGCGCAAGGGATTGACATTATTATTTACACATTTCTTAAGGTTTGTTTTAAAATCCAATTACGAATGAGTTTTCCCCTTTCTACAATTTAAGACCAAAAAATTCGCTATTGCTCATTAATTAAATCTTAATTTTGTAAATCAAGAAAAATCTTTTATAATTGATTTCTCTAAACAAACATCAATTAGATGGTACAATTACCTATCTAAGATCATCCACAAGATATAAAGTGCGTCATACAACAAAAGTGCGCATGGACCCCCACGTGGGTCCGAATTGACAACTTAGAGCTCATGTTAAGGTAATTCAAGTGTATGATTTCTGAACAAAGACAACCATCCCTTTACAAGTAGGCTTTTCCAATACAAAAAATAAAACCCTCGTCCTCACATTACATTTATACCCCATAAAAAATAGGGATGCTTTGTTCATAAACATATACAAGAACAGCCTTAAACATACATCGTGAGGATACAAGCTCCATAAATTGTCAATTAATTTTCCATTCATTAATCCAGATTAACGCATTAATCACGTACACCAAGCACTCATGCGGTCAATTTAAAAATGAATGGACTAATCCATCACACCATTTAAGGAGGAGGATTAGAGGTCTCGGGTCATCCAATCACAAACAACAGTAATATACACTACACCATATGGCCAGATTTCTAACGGACAACTTTTATGCTTTCTAACAGATATCTCCGTTAGTAATTACTAACGGATATATCCGTTAGAAATAGGAAAAAACCGTTAGTAATTTGAATTATTTCATATAATTAATTGTTCTAAAATTTTGATCTGGAAAAAAAATAAATTAATAATATAATTTACATTTTAGAAACTATCGAGCATCAGTTTTTCATAAAGAGAAAGAAAAAAAAGAGAGTTGAGAGAGAGAGAAGGAGAAGCACTGCTGCTGCCGCTCCGCCGAGCGCTGTTGCCGCTGCTGCTCCGCCGGAGAAAGGTTCACGATCTATCTTCTTCTTCTTCTTCCCAGTCGCAGCCCTAGATCTATACCTAGATCGGACAATTTTTTTCTTCTCCTCTTCTTCTTCTTCCTCCCAGTCGCAGCCCTAGATCTACACCCTAGATCGGACAGTTTTTTTTTTCTTCTAATCTCTATATCGGACAGTTTTTTTCTTCTAAAACCTAGATCTGACAAAATACAAAATACAAAATTTCTTTAAGGAAGCAATCCTTACCTCAAACGATTTTGGGGACAAATTTTAAGAAAGAAAAACAATATATGAACCCAAGTAAGAAATAAACCCATAAGTCAACATGTCCTAGGATGTTTGTATATATGGTTATTTGTTCAACTCTTGTTTTAGTGACTATGTGTCCTGTGTAACTTCTACGTTTCATTTGTTTTTCAGGACCCATGGTCTATGGATGCTTGTACTGTGCTGTTTCTTACCACAACACTCTTTCCTCATTGAACTTTGCAGGTTAAGCTTCTACTCCCCTTATATTATCCATTTTCAATACTGTATCCAAATCTGGATCTTGTTCATCCTCTGACAAGGATTTTCTTATGTTTGTTATAATATACTCTAAATCAGTGCCTTAATCATGATTAATGTTCTTGTCTGATTCATAATGTGGGTTTTACTACCAAGCAAGTTGTTTCCTTTTAATGGGTCTTTTATATAGCATCTCCACATCTCCATAAAATACAATATTAGAGCAACTCCAATGGTAGTAATCAAATTTGGGTATCCAAAATGTTATTTGGTTACTTGAATAGTGTTTTACATACCAAATAAATTTCATGTCCTCCAACCATAGTACCCAAAATCAGTAGCCATTTTATTGTTTAATATATTTTGATGTATCTCAACCATAGATACACAAAATATTATTTTAATCTCAAACCAATGGCTAGGATCTTCCCACCAAATATGGATCCCCTCACTTTCTCTCTCCAAAGGCTATAACTTTGGAGACCCAAACCATGAGTTTCCATAATGGATCCCCTTTTGGATCCTCCATTGGAGTGCATTTTTTAGAGGAAGGGATCCATTTTAGCATCTTTTGGTTTTAGATACCCATTTGGATCCCCCATTGGAGTTGCTCTTAGTATTCATAAATTTTATCTTGGGTTTTGTGATTATCCTTCAAATAAGCCACAATTTCATTCAAAACATTTGTAATTGAAGATCCTAACAACTAGGTGGACCAGAGGGCTGAAACAGTAAACCTCTCAAAAGTTGGCAGTAATTGGTCAAATCTTAAACAGCCAAATGTATACAATTATCATCACTTCATTGGCTGGAAGTGATTTAGAGGCTGGTGGTTGATGACCAATCGATTAAAAATAGGCTTTCCACCGCATCCCCATTGCTCTCGTCTTGTGTCTTCCTACAACATTTTATTTTCAAGTATAATTGTCAACAATGATTTCTTATTTCTTACAATGGGTTGTTGGCGAGTTTACTAATTTAATGTATGCTACCGTACACTTGCGCAATCTTGAATATAGAGATTCATTTGGTTTTGAAATAAAACCTGCTTGAAAGTGGAAACTTACCCATTACTAGCTTACTCTTAAAAGTGTTGACGCTACATGCTTTGTAAAATAGGTTCTGGGCTCTATGGTAAATTTGTTATTTTTATCTTTGTTTTATGTTTCCTTATTCTTCTGTACTAATTAATAGGTGCTTTGTCCTCACCAAATTTGATTTCATAAATGGTAATGTTTTCATTTTCGTAATGGATTTTCTTTGCCCTCTTTCTCTTCCTGTTGATTCGCAAAACTCTGAAGTAAGAAAAGAGAGAGGAATTGTTTGAAAATTTGAAGGTCGATGAATCTATTGGATGGGCTATTGATGTCATAGATCCAAGGGAACTTTCAGCCAAAATGTGAAAGAAGTAAGTAGAGCACCTTTTTCTTTATTACAGTATTGTTCCAGTTACGCAGCTTCTTAACATGATTCATATGCTTCTATTTTCAACAGAAATTAAATAAACCTTAATGAGATATAACATGATTCAGCAATTAATGGCCCTTGTAAAGAGGGCACTGGACATAGGCATTCTTCTAACTGAGGTAAAATGCCCCTTCAATATGCACTTCTTTGCCTTTCTGGAAGTAACACAAAATCTTTGTTTTTGCATCCTACCTTGGTGCACCCCAATTTTCTGGTTATTTGGTCAAGATAGATAATTCTTGAGGCTTAAAATTTATAGAAAAGGATACATATAGTTAGATTTTTTGTAATTATTCTGTATTAAATATTTTAAAACCTTCATTGATTGTTAAAGCACGATCGTCTCTTTCCCCTTTCCTGAATTTTTGGCATATGATATGCTTTGCTCGTTTCTTATTTTTTTTCCTCTCTGAAATTGTTGGATTTTTTCAGTTCCGCTTTCTGTAGAAATTGGAAAACCCGAGGAGGATCCTATGTGTCAGGAAACTCCCCGGCCACGCTTCAGCAAGGTTAGATTTTCAGAATTCTAATATTTACCTTCAGTTCTTTCAGTAAACTGTAGGAAATTTCTAGCAGCAAACTGAAGTGAATGGTTTTAGGCCAAAATGGTGGATGAATTGGTGTCCGGGTTTTTGATTAAGAAGGTTAAGGTCTTATGATTAAATTAGTGATTGGAAGGACTGGTGTGGCTTCACTTATGTCTAGCAATGCTGAAAGTCAAAACTGAATATGGAAATGGAGGAGAAAAAGACGGAAAAGAGATAAACCTTCACATCTTAGAAAGGCCTTTTAGTCATCTCCCTAGGGAATTATAGATAGTCTTACCAATAAAAGAGAGCAAAATCTGCATAGGATTATTATTGGCCTACTTCTCTAATTGTTTCTATTAAGGCCTTATTACGTGGAAGTATGGAAACTCTCCTCTAGATGCTGGATTCCCTAAAGTTTACCAAACTTTTTAAACTAAACATTTTATACTCTTTGCAAATAATGATTTTTAAAGTCCACAACCAAACAAGTGAATGGCCTTCACAGTAACAAGATAAAAGCACCAGTGGTCCCACTATGAAAAGTTACTACAATGCCCATGATTATGGAAAATCTGACTGATCCAAATCAATCAAAGTTGGCAAGAGAAACCTATTTGTGTTCTATATTCAGGTGCCAAAGTTGGCAAGAGAAACCTATTTGTGTTCCTATGGCATGAGGCTTCATTTTTAGGCCTATTTTTTCATAATTTCTTCCTAATTTCTATGAAACTTATCATTTTTAGGCCTATTTTCTTCTAATTTCTTCCTAATTTCTATGAAACTTATCATTTTTAGGCCAATTTTTTTTCCTAATTTCTTCCTAATTTCTATGAAACTTATCATTTTTAGGCCTATTTTCTTCTAATTTCTTAATTTCTATGAAACTTATCGTTTTTAGGCCTATTTTCTTCTAATTTCTTATCATTTTTAGGCCTATTTTCTTTTAATTTCTTATCATTTTTAGGCCTATTTTCTTCTAATTTCTATGAAACTTAGTATAGAGACCTAATTTAGGCCCCTTTAAAAGTTCGCTTGAGGTCTCGGCCAAATTTTGGCATCTCAGGGCCGGCCTTGCTTAGGAGGCTGCATTTTAGAGCACATGAGATTGTTAATATAAGTTGTAGTAAGGAAATTGCAGGGCATGAACTGTTAGTGAACTGAAATGACAATCATTCTCAAAGTGATGGGATTGTACTTTAAATTGTGGGTGAGTTGCTACTAATTTAATATTTTTTGTTTGTCGTCACTTGGTAGATTTTTACATTACAATTGTATACATTTTTTCAACAACTAAAATGATGGGGGAAGACCTATTTGAACATTGAGGAAATCTCATGTCCTAGCATTTTCTCTTCTGTTGAACACCTGTTCAATATTTCATATCCTGCAGTAGCTTGGATTTATGCTCAAGTCCCCATTCAATTGATTTTGCTGCAGAGTACACGAAAACACAACCCTCCGCTCAGTTATTGAGACCCATTTCAGTCTAGTCCATGGAATCACCCGCTGAGGCCATTTTGTGAAGAGTCGGTGGAATCTCTCAAATTTTTCATTCGTACAAATTCGAAGGTATTTAATATTTTTCATGAATACCCCTGCTTGGTATAAGATACCTTCTAAAATTATAGAAAGGTGTTGACAACAAAAATGTCCCTCTTAGGCGTTGTTTGATCATGGATTTGCTGATGGGAAGGAAAAGAACAATCGAGGAAACACTTTTCTATGTTTGGTTAGTACCGAAAAGAGCATGGAAAATATACAGGAAAAGAAAATATTGTGAAAAATTTTCTATGTCACTTTGCTTTATATTTCCTCAAGTTCTTCATATATTTTAAAAATTTGGGACTTTTAATTTAATTTAAGCATGGAGGATATCACTAGGGAAAATTTAACATAAGAAATAGAAAAAAAAATATGAAGAAGAAGAAAAGAAAAACCTATGTCATCTGTTTGCCGACACATGGTTTTGTATGCAGAAGCGTTGTGTCAAATCGTGAATCAAATCCTGGATCAGTTTGCTAAAATTACGATATCGAATCGGTAAACTTCTTGGATTGTAGTTTGAAAGATATATTATATATATGCATGTACATATGTATTATAAATATTTTCCTTGCTTGTTTGCTAGAATCTTATCTGCAAAAGAAAAAGCTTCTGTTTTATTTTATGTAGATAAGATTTCAATTTTTTTCCCCCTTGTTGTGCTGCATGAGATCTTACGCCAATCTAAATGAATTCTTGGATTTTTTTTTTAGTAGTGAAGGTTTTTATATGTTCTATTTTGATACTTCTCAAGGTTGAAGTGATTTTGCAAGCATTGGATGCTTTTGCTTGGGCGAGAATCTGAAATAGGCCTTCTTGACTAATTATGTTCACAGTAAAAAGGTTATTACTTGAATATTTCGAATTGGTTTAGCATCCTCTTTTTCTTTTTTTTCTTTTTCAATGGATGTATCCATTTTCTAGCTTATCAGAAATTCAGGATGCACCCCTATATCATGGATGTTCTTACAGAAATGATCAGTGCATTGTACCTCAACTTTTTTACCGGTTTCCTTTGAAAACAGTTGTACATCATTGACTATGGCCTTGCAAGATCAGCTGCTGCTGTCTAATTACAACCTTGAGTGAAAGCTTCCTTTCTTAATGGCCTAAAGGTTAGTTTTATTCTTCTGTTTATTGAAGACATTAACTATGTAGATGTACATACAATTGATTTTGAGGTGTAATTTGCTTCATTTCTGCCAATATAACTTTCATATGTCATGTGGTGGCTGAGAAAGTGCAAGGGAGGAACAAAAAATTAAAATTTGGGATGATTGTGACAAACTAACTTGCTTCCACTACTTCTGAATTGGGTTTGTACATGTACCTCTACTTCCAAATCTACATGAAAGAAGAAAAAAAAAAATAGGGATTAGTCTCATGACCACTGTACAAAATTGGGTCTGTACATATAGTACCTGCTCATGTGTGTTAATGTTCTCTCATAGAAATTACAATCAATATTTCCATTTTTAGAAGTTGAGTCTCAAGTTTTCTGTCATCTTGTCTTGTTGACCCACACGTTGGGGCTATTGTATCTAACAACATATCTCACTTGGATATATTGTATTACATGTCTTTCACATTTCCAAGCTTTGTTGCTAATGTGTGTGAACTCAGTGCACAGCTGAATTTGTTGCCACTAACATGGTTTCTATATTCAAAACCTTGTTAAAAGTTATATTCAAGTATTTTTTCCCTTTGTTAATCAAACTCAGAAACCCTTGCAAGGTATCCATGTTATAAAGTTTCTTAAGTTGGAGTTCTTTTGAATGTAACTGCAGATTGATATTTTGATTAGCCATATGATTTGCTCTTTTCTTTCTTCGTGGTTGTGGGAACTTCAGTTATGCTTCTTGTTCTACACAATCAGAACAAACTAAACTGAAAACCTTTAAATGAGACAAATAATTTAGATAGGATTAGGAATTGTCCTTTGTGATTAGTTTGCTTCTTTTAGTTTCAATAATTTGTTTTTTTTTTTTCCTCTTATCAATTACTACTCAATTTTTAAGTTTTGTTTAAATTTTGGTCGGTAATTGAATTGTTTCGGCATAAGTCCAATGTGTAAAGCTACAAATTAATGGACATAGTGTTTTTCTCGTTCTTTTTGCAGATATATGGGTACTATTGTTGGTACTTAGTACAAGTGACTTGGATCCCCTGGTGGCATGGTTCCAAGTGGCAAGACACTAGTTGGTAGATCATCGAGGTCTTTTATGATAAATTGGTGTAAATGTGAATTTTTATTGCTGCACATTATAAGACTTCAGAATTTGTTATGTTAGCATCTATTACTTGTAATCATGCAAGGAATGACGGTGTACACATTTGGTTTGTTAGTTTAGGTTTGGATGTATGAAATATTTTGGATTCTACTTGTTTTTATTATTATCAATAATTTTTATTGTGTTTGGTATGAATTATTATGCTTGTTGATTAGGTGCAAATAAGAAAAGCGAAGCATGCACATGAATAATTTTTTATTTTTATTTTTAGTGTATTAATATTTCTAACGGATGTATCTATTAGTAATTCCGTTAGTCTTTTATTTCTATTTATTTTTTTTATTTTTTCCTGTAAATTACTAACGGATATAGTTAGTAATTCTTGACAAACCGTTAGTATTCAACATAAATCTTTTAAAATTAGTTCCAAAAAAACCGTTAGTAAGTAGCTTTCTAAATCCTTTGATTTACTAACGGTTTTACTAACGGATATATCCGTTAGTAAATCCATTAGTAATATTAATAACGCTAAAATACTAACGGATATATATCCGTTAGTAACATTTATTCTAACGGATATATTCGTTAGTAATGAGGCCATATGGTGTAGTGATAAACATGACTAACAATACAATGAGCCTCTAAAAATAATAAAATATGTAATAAAATAATTATTGCACAGCTCGGATAGCTCCCATAGGCTAAATTAAAATTAATGAAAAATCTTGGATTTTTCACTAATTTTAACACAATTTTCAGTCTTAAAACATATTTTAAAACCAATTCATTAAGGACTTTAAAATTAAAAAATTAATTTTAAAAATTTCATGAGAAAAATTAAATAATTGAAAAACTGACTTTTCATTATAAAGAATATTCCAAAATTTATCAAGGCCCAAAAATATTTTGAATCAATTTAACAAAATAAATTGATCTAGTTAAACAAAATTAACTATCAGCAACAAATTCCCAAAAATACAAAAATTTTGAGAAAATTGTTCTCCAAAGATTTTTAGTGGTCTAATATGGTGTTCCAAACAACCCATATTAATTTCAAAAATTAATAATCTATTTTGGCTATTTTAAGCAATTAAATAAATGTCTATATGCATAAATTTTATGCTCTAAAATACCAAAACAAAAATGAGATAATTCATAAAATTTTCTCAAGTCTCCAATTAGTGTATAAAAAACACTAGATATTAAATTCAAGAATTAACAACTTTAATTGGTTATATCTTAAGCAATTAATATTGCGCATTTAACATAATGTATATGCTCTAAAATATGTCCCAAAGAGCGAGAAAATACAGTAAAATAATTTTCTTAAGCTACAACTAGTGTTTAAACACATTGCATTAATTCCCTGAACTAATAATCAATACAAATATTTTAAGCAATTTAATATGTGTACAAAAACACATAATTATATGCTCTAAAATATTAATATGATTGAGATAATTTATCAAAAATTATCTATAGGTCCCACAAAATTATACATGGTCTTAAAACAGTGTTCCTTATGTCCCATATTAATTATAAAAATTAATAGTGTATTTTGGCTATTTTAAGCAATTAAATGAACGTCCATAAACATTCATTATATGCTCTAAAATACCATAAATACATGATAATTTACACAAAAATTATCTTAGAGTCCCGTCCAGTATACTAAACACTGGAAAAATAAAATTTTCAATTTTCAGCAATTTTCCAGAATTTCAAAATAATTTAAAACATATTTAAACTATTTTAACACTTTAGTTTTAATAACCCAAAAACTGATTAATTAACTAAAAAAACTAATATGGGGGTTTGCTTCAAACACATATACATGAACAATCCGGGCCACACATCCCAATTATCCTCTGTGTGTGAAAATAAAACACAAGACATTGTTTTCTGGATTTTTAAGCTAATTTAAAAATTCATTTAAAACTTATCTTTATTTAAAAAATTCATTTCAATGCTTTTCCCAACTAATAAAATGTTATAGAAAAAACATATAATGAAAAAGGGTTCCTCAGGCAAGAACACGCAGCAGCCGAGGTTGCGCGGCACTATCTTCCTGAGGCCACAACTTCTTCAATTTTGATCCAAATGCCTTGCGTAATATTCCAAGGAGAGTATATGCAACATACTTTCATTATTTGCTCAAAAACATATTCGAAACCAACAGAATCAGTCCGAAAAAAAAAAACACACAAAGTTCCTGAAATTTTATGGATTTTATAGACCCAAAAATTAGGGTTTTGATTTTCTCCCTCTATGGAGATAACCAGCCCATGAAATTTCATGAGGGGACTCTAAGGACCATAAGGAACGCAACCATATAAAAATTTTGGACCTTTATTAGAGTTTTATATTAGACCCACTCGAAAATCGATTTTATCAAGTTTTTGGTAAAAGCTTCAAGAGCTTTAATGGCAGATTCGATTCGGGTGATATACGGGAAAATCAACAACCTACAGGCTCTGATACCAATGTAGATAAATATGCACGCAAGCATACGAGTCGGGTATAGGTTCGTTACCTAGAGGAATACCCGATTTGGCCGAACAGTGTTGTTACTAGCCTGGCGTCTTCACCCACGAACTGCTGCTCCTTGTAGCCTCCGTGTACTCTCTTGTGCTTCGCCTAGGTCGTAGAAGACACTACTGGAGTGGTCTCCATCAATGTCATGCGCTAAATCCCATAGCTCCAATGGTGACGGCCAAGAGAGAGAAAGTCGTGAGGGAGAGAGAGAGGGAGAGAAAGAAAGGCTGCTGAATGTGTGTATCTCAACCAAGGAAACCCTAGCATGTGTAATATGCCTATATATATGTAGGCACACAACTTAGGTTTCCAAAGCCAAGCCCATTGGACCCAGTCCAATATATATGGGTGCAATAGACCCACAAATTTCTTACACAAGAGAAGCTAACAGGAAAGATGTATTGTATGGTGTTTAAGTTACAAGATCATGGTTCCATTTCAGAATATGAGGTAGTTGAGGATCTTATTTTTGGAGAACGGATAAAGAGGGTAAAGTTCAAAGTGAGTATGGTGAAAGAAGAAGGAAAATAGTATGATTTAAAGTGCATTCGCCGTCTTTTTTAGTTTCAAGGAATATTGTATCGGCTTCGTGTTCAATGGTGAGTTTTCTACTTTACATTTTTACCCTTATTGGACATGAATTATAACTTATACTAGGAGATTTAATGGATAAATTGTACTTTTATTATTCTTGTTGTTCACTTTTTGCTAATAAAAATCTCTTTCTTGTAAATGATTTGGAACATTAGCAAAAGTTTGACCCAATCTTTTTGAAGCTTCACTAAAAGAAAGGGACAAAAAGAGCATTTCTAGGGGGCCGGATCAATCCAGGTTCTTAAGGCGGATCAATTCGCTACTTTGAGGATCAATCTGGCTTTTACACGCAGTTTGAGGATCAATCCGCTATTTTGGACGAAGATTTTGCTTGCGTTTTTGAATAACGGATCGATCCACCCTTGCTGTTGACTTCCCTTCTTTTTTTAATTACAAGTTTGCCATTTTGTGTGGGGGATACAAATGAAAGAGATGATTTTTGTTAGGGTAGCTTGCATTTTATTTTCATCTATCATTTTTCTCTCAATTTGGGAAGCCCCCTTGGGTTCCCTTCCATTTTCTCTTCATTATTTAAACTTGAAGATTAATTTCATTGAAGTTTAATGGCTTGGTATATTTTCTATCTCTTTTTCTTTGATGATATTGCTATATTTTCTATTATTAGTTAGATTTACTTAGGTTGTGGATCATGAACTCTTGGATTTAATGTTATAGCATTTTTAGGGTTCATTTGTGTAGAATTCAAAACTAGAGGCTTCATCTTATATGCTTTGTATTTTTTATTGTCAAAACTTAGACTTTGAATCCTACCTTGTGTATTTCATATGGAATAGTATGTAACCTTGTGTTTTGCACTCCATGTGTTGATAAATGTTGTGTGTGGGATTTAAAACTCCAGTCTTCATCTTTGATGTTAAGCATCTTTGATTGTTCAAACTCTTGGGTTTTAAATACTACTTTTGAAGGCTTCATAGGTGATTTGTCCACCAAGTAGATTAGTTAGTGTAGGGTGGACAAATCATTCGGATTAGAAGCCATGGAGGCTTCATCTTGTATGTCATGCATCCTTGATAGTTAAACGATTAGCTTCAAATCCATTTCTATGGAAATCTCAAAGCTCCTTTCATCTAACACATAGATGCATTCCTTGTGTTTGATAATATGCCACAATGAGATGTTACCTTAGAGTGCACTTGAAACATTAGTCCATTTTATCTTGTTGTGACCCAAGATGGAGAGAATGATCCCAACTTATTGCTTTTTATATTAGTTTTTCCTTTCATCCTCTAAAAATCGGAAAAGACGCAGTCAATTTTTCCCTTTTTATCATCTTTTCTTATTTCTTCCTTTAGCATTAGAATTAGTTTCTAAACTTCCCAAATGTTGTTCTTGTATCAATCCTTGTGGACTCGACACCCTACTTCCAAATGCTATATCTTTAATAGGGTTAATAAAAATACTTGATTTTGATACAATCATCATGCCATTGCCTTCTAATCTCGGAAGGAATTTATTCAATTCCTAGTAAATATATTATACGTATGTGTAATGAGGTGTCACACTAAAGTGAGGGTCAGTTATAGTGACTATAGCGTAACTGATGAATGACGTTGCTACAACCTTATATGTAAGGCATTTTTTGACATTGCAGCTGAATTTCAAGAGAAGTATGATTATGTTATAGATAGGTTAGGAGACCTGAAAATTGGTATAACTAAATGGTGTATGTAGTAGTAATAGTCCCCAATCAACTCCAATTCATATGTTGGGACAAGCCAAATCACAAGGGAGCAAAACTATACTGAGCCCATTGGTTGTACGTGGCAAAGGACGACCATCATTTAAAAGGAAGCAATCGAGAATTGAAACAATCATACAAAGGAAACAAAAGGGGAAAAAGGAAATTTTAATCATAAAAAGTACTAATTGATCATGTGTTGAATTTTTGTTCTACGAATTGTATTTTTTAATTTCATAGAAAGTATTGAAAACAATGAATAATTCTGAGCAAGTTGTGAATATTCAAGGGACACAAGGGAGCATTCTTAAGCAAAACAGTATCACGCAATTTGAGGTACTTCTAAAGTTTCATTATAATTTGACTTCATGTATTTGAAGTTTATTAGTGCTAATTGAGAGCTTGTTTTCTTTTCTTTTTTCTTTTTCATAGCAATTGAATCAATAATGAATAATGAGCTTGTTTTATCAAGAAGAAGTTTCAAGGGGAGGAACCAAGGATTGTCAATGGGACTCTTTTGTATTTTTATTGACGGAGATGTAACTTTTATTGTCAAACACTAGTTGTTTTCTTTATATATAATATGTAACATTATTGTGTTAGTGACATTATTTATAATATGTAACTTGTGGAAACTATTTAGTTGGTGCTAATTGTGCTTTCTGTGTTGATCATTGTAGATTTGAATAGGTGTTTCTTGTCTCTCTTGAAAGTGATCAAACAGAAACCATGTAATTATATGATTTTCGTAGAGTACACATGAACAAAAAAATGAAAGTGTGATAACCATCAACCATTCATTAGGATACATATATTCCAAAACCAACATGTTCAGTAGATTACAACAGTAGTGCATTTTTTATTTTTTATTTTGTCTTGCAAGCAACAGACTACATGTAATTTAATACTTTAGCGAATAAACAACCCAAAATGAAAATAAAAATATATTGCCAAGCCCTACTGTCATATTGCCAAGCTGTGCTGTCATGTGTGGTGGGTGGTAGAGTAAGTGCCGAGATGAGTGTCGGAGTGTTGAGAAGTTGAAGCCATTTCAGTCATGTAATCAACATCCCTGAGCCCAAGCTGCTTCTGCCTCGACAAGAATATTGTATCTCTTATGTCTTGCATAGGGATAATCCTTTACTTGAGCTTCACACTCCTTCCAAGTTTTAAATATGCCACACATACGGCCACGCATCACAATGTAATACAGCATGATTAATACCTACAATAACTAATACCATAATTAATCCATCGTGCATTAGAAGTTAAAAACCTGAAATATTGCTCTAATTCTTAGGCATAGAACTAACTTCATTTACAGATTATTGTGTTAATCAATCCAATGTGCATGCCCTCGTTTCCATTCCTCTATAGGCATAACAGGTTAATGTATCATGTTATTGCAATTCTTGCAACTGTAAAAAAACAAATATTGTAATTCCGGACAGTGTTGAGCGTTAATTTTGCTAAAAAGCTCACAATCCAAGAAGAATACTTTTAAAACTTGGTTCGTAGGGAGTGTAAGGTTAGCTTTTACGGGCGATATACTCCCTGAAAACTCAATCCAAGGTCCAGTAAAAGACCATATTTGGGAATCTTAAGGGTGTAATAAGTGCAGAAAGCAGCACTGTACACACAGATACTAAAAGAAGACCTTAGGCTTCATTTGGTTTGTAAGGGTAGTGGATATGATTTTCTATATGTCGTATCTTAGGCGTGTCTGTATCCTAGTTTTTCAAATTTTTCGTGTCACGTAATCATGTGGTATCCATGTCCCATATCTGTATCCATGCTCCATAGGTCTAGTATTTTCACCATGCGTAAATAACATTTCATGTCCACCCAATTTTATTTTGCTTCATTTCTTTGTAGTATTTTCACCATGTTAACATAACTTCAGAAATTATAAAGGATCAAAAATTGATACTCAAGAAAAGAGGAAGGTAAATGATTGACAGTCCAAGATTTTAATTTCATTAGAAATTATAAAGTATCAAAATACAATTGAAAATTGAAACTCCAGAAAAGAAGAAGGTAAATGATTGACAAAGTCAAAAATTTTCATTTCAATTGCATCCTATTATATTTTACTCCCTCCGTCCCATAATAAGTGTCCACATTTCCTTTTTTGGATGTCCCATAATAAGTGTCCACTTTCCTAAATTGGCATATAGCTTTTACTTACTTTCCAAAACTACCCTAATAATAAAGACAAAGAAGCATTTATTTGTGGTCCCAAAACAAGCAAAAAGTCAAACACACATCACATCTAAGGGTAAAATTGGAAAGTGACTCTTTAATGAATCAAATAAATTAATATAATGCAACTTTCTTAAATATTGTGCAAAAAGAAAGTGGACACTTATTATGGGACGGATGGAGTAGTTCGTAATTTCATTATTGTTTTACTTATTTAACAAAGCAAAGAAAAACACTTTCCTAGTCTTTTCTTTACATTTCCTTCACCAAATTCATAAACCAAACACGACACTAATCTCTAAGCTAGCTTGCAGAGTTGCAAGGCACAATAAAATGGGCCCAAATGATCCAGGAATACAGGTGTCAATCGGGCCGAGCCGAGCTCGGTCAAAGAGGGCCCAACCGGGCTTTGAGGCAGGCCGGGCTTCACCTAATACCGGCCTGGGCTTGGGAGGGGAAGGGGGGTGTCCGCCCAGGACTGGTGGCTCGGGCCTACTAGGGCCGGGCTTAGGACCAGGCATTGGGCTAGGGGGCGGGCTTAGTCATTTTTAGTGTCAAAAATGTCGGGCTTTCAGGCCGGGCGGGCGGGCTAGTAGACCGAGTCGAGCTTTGGACTAGAGAGCGGGCCAGGCCGTGGACGGGAATGGAAGTGTCTGCCCCGAATAGGACATGGTGGTTCGGGCTTACCGGGCTGGGCCAGGCTTTTAGCCCAAAAAAATCAGGCCGGGCCTGGTTGACACCTCTATCCAGGAATTTAAAACAACTCTTCTTTTCTACATATCAGTACTAATAGTTTTAGGGTTCTTTTTTGTGGTTGTGTAAACTTCACAGATAGAGTATGGAGGTGAAAAGAAGAAAACAAATCAGATTAACGTTAATAAAAACAAAATTCCAATTTAATTGGAGGATTTTATAAAATCAAGCCAATACCCAACCCACTAAAAAGTGCAAGGGGTATAACAGAGAGAGAGGGGTTCGAACCTTCGGCCCCAAATCGCAGCACTTCAGCCCAAAATCGTAGCCCTAAGCACTTCGAAAGCCCCAAATCGCAGCACTTCGAACCTCAGATTGTCTCACCCATTTTGCCCAAATCGCAACCCTCGTGGCCCTAAGCAACTGTCACGCCCCGACGTTGCATAAATATGGAAAGCGTTTAATTTCCTTTATGGACCCGTAGGTCGCGACAGTTTGAAGGATCGATTCCGTCCCAAACGTCGAACAACAAAAAAAAAACCATGATCAGAGTAAAGCAATCAAGACTTACAATATTTTTCTAACTTATTACATATTACAGTACGGGGTTTACTAAGGCACAAGCTGCCTTAAAACAAAACAATATCTATTGTCTATTACAGTCATCCTTATTACAAACCAATTTATAACTTAAAACATATAAAAGTAAATTCTCTTTCCAGCAGGGATTCTCAGTTTGCATAGTCATACGGTCCAGCGATATCACAACCTGAAATGCCTGAACACGAATGTCCAGGGCGCATCAACACCGTCAGCTTCAAGAAGCTGGTGAGTATTAAAAACATAACTTTGAATGTAACACATACTCATTTACCATTTTCTAATTCTCATTTAATTTAACAAGTTTATATTAAAACAAGGAGTTCATTTTAGGAAACAAGGACAATATCATATGAAAGATATAATTCATATATGTGACCGTGTATGAGAACAATGCGCCATCTCATCTTACCGACCCTTTTCTCTCGATAAAAACCCAACAACCCACTATCACATGCCAGTGTCTTTGAAATGCTAAGATAGCCACACTTTAGCACAGGGGTGCCAGGGAATGTCCAAGTTTGCCTCACACTTTAGCACGGGATGCCAGGGAATGTCCAATGCCTCACATTTTAGTACCTAATCCGCCTCGCAAATACATCATACAGTATCCAGACTCGGGTACCATGGAGTGTCCCTACGCCACACTTTAGCACTACCATGCGTGCCAGGGAATGTCCAAGTTCGGCGTCACACACTTTGACGCTACTGTGGTCGTCAGGGAGTGTCCAGTTTTGCCACCGTCGCATTACAAAGATACTCTCGCCGCAATCTCAACCACAACACACTTTGGTCCACAATTACCAGGGAGTGTCCACCACACAATCTCAACCACACACTTTTTACCACACTGACCATTACTCTTTTCCACACTGACTACTACACCCATACATGCACAACAGACTCCATATGAATGTCATGAAACTTTAAACGTGAAGCAAAATGCTGATATAAGGAACCACGTGCGTACGGGGATTACTAAGTCGTAATTTATTGATTTAATCATCCAAACATAACCAAAGGGATTCTGTTTTAGTAAATTTCCTAAACAGAGCTTTAAAAGTTCATAAAACATCACCCAAACAGTTCCTTAACGTAAAACAAGCAAAGACCAGAAACTGTCCAAAGTCGCGCTCGCGGGCCGCTCGCGCGACCTGCCTATTTTTCATTTTCATTATGTAAAATTTTCTGTCTGCCTGGAAACACACACCTCGCGCGCGCGGGCCGCTCGACCGAGCCTCGCTTGCACGATCGCGAGCGCGAGTTCATGCAGAAGCTTCGTCTTCTTCGCTGAATTGCTCTATTTCAGTTTTATGGGTCTAAATTGACCCATTTTCAATTCTATAAGTTACTGGGCCTTATAATATATGATTTTCTTCGGTTTGTCACAAGGATTATGATTCCATAATCAATTTAACATGAATCAATCTAAAACTCTAGAATTTTCTGAAAAACTAAAAGTTAACAAAAATTAATTTCTAATATACTTTTTCATATGAACAAATTAAGCTTCAATACTTTAGGCATAGTCTATATATACCATAATCTTTCATTATTATCTATAAAAACGTATTTTGGTTAAGTTTGAAAATCTTGATTTTTCAAGCCATGGAAAATTAACGTAAAAGTCTCAATGGGAAATCACATAATAAGTTATATACACAGAAAGTAGGCATGAAATTTCATTCATAGTGAGTTTAGAATACTCACCTGTGACGAAAGAGGAGTATGTGTTGAGAAAGAATAGCAAGTTAAGAATTTCAAACCCAAGCTTTGGCTATGGGGATTAAGCTTCTCTCTCTATAAAATTTTCTGTATAAACTCTCAAACTCACTCTTTTCTCTCTGAATTGAACTTGTGCAGAATGTGTTAGTGTGAGGGTGAAAGTGGTGTATATATAGAAGCTCTTATTGAGTGATATTGGAGGCCAAGTCTTGTGATCTATACTCAACAAATGATTTTAATTTCTCAATTCTATTATGTAGAGTACAAAGCACATATACGTATATGATATATACATACACAGATTTATTAACTCTACAGATTAACTAAGGGACACTATAGGTTCCTAGGGGTCAAGCTCAAGTTGTTTGAGAAAAACAACTTATGGCATAAGATATACATATACACAATTGCAATACCCAAACAGGGCATATCCAATGATTACTTGCCATAAATAGCAATAAAGCAAATGTCATGTCTTTGCTTTACGAAGATTCCAGAATCTGTGGAATCCCAACGCGGCGCAGACAGTTTTGAAAGTAAACTGGTATTTTCGCGGCGGTGTTCACCACAAAAATACAGAAAGTCCATTTTAACGTAAGAATCGATTTCCCGATTTTATAAAAATACTGCTTAAGTTAAAAGAAAGTATTTCCACCGTTTTGAAATACAGTTTTAAAATCCAACACAAGTATTGCTAAATTTTATAAAATTGCAGTTTGACCCTAATAAGAATTTCAAATATGAAGTAAGGCAAGTCACAAGATTTTAACACATGAGAATTGAAATAAAAATAAAAATAAAAGTAAACAATACAATTGAATTTAAATATGAAATGCAAGTACCGATAAATAAATGAAAATGCAGGTTATTACAGCAACAACCGGTTCGATCGAGAGAGAGAGAGAGAGAGAGAGAGAGAGATTGATTTCAAACCTATTGGCTTCTGCAACAAATTGCAGCAATGGTGGTCACCCAAATCGCAGCCATAGTGAGCTTCTTTGTTTTGTGAAGTTAAGGAAATGAGAGAGAAAGGTATAAGCTTTGATTTGGGTATTTTTTTTTTTTTTTATAATTCAAATGAGTTGAGTTAAAAGAAGACCCGACCAAATCAAATTTGGGTTGAACGAGTGGGGACCACCATTATTTCAGTGCACAACTTCGGTACTGATTGGTTACCGTAGCATTAGTGATTTAATATTCAACAATGTTAGGGGCATAAACAAATTTCACTAAACCTCACACCCACACACTCTTTCTCTCCTAGAGGCACTGTGGGGTCTACTGCAGGCCTCACAATACCACTAGAAGAGAGATAAAATGTGAGTGTGAGTGTTAGTAGAATTTATTAGTGCCCCAAATATTACTCTAGCATCGTTTTCCAACAAAGAGAAGCAAAAGAATTTAAAATACACGCGTGAAAATCTAGTCAAGTCGAATCAATGTTTTTTTATTTCTTTATTTTATTTATAAAAAAAATGGATCAATAATAGCTGCATATATGATTTGCATCCCTCTCAATTATCTATGAAATTGAATACGCAGAAATTTCCGAGTCATTGTTTGAAAGGAAAAGAAATGGGACACTTCGTTTGTTTTAATGTAAAATATTTTTTAAAAAGTGCTTTTATATACTAATTATTTTATAAAAGCAATTTTTAGAAATACATTTTACATCAAAACAAACGGAATCGGAATAGAAAATAAAAAGAAAAACTAAATCACTTATGTTTTTCCTTTTGTATTCCTTCATGCATAAATAACCTTAAAATTTCCTAGACATGAATGTAATGTAAGAAAAAATTAAGGGAGATAACTTACAACATTCAAAATTTTAAATTTATTTTTGAACTTATTTTCTTCCTTTTTTTTTTAATTTTATTTATTTTGAACAAACAAAGAAAAAGCATTTCCTACATGCTTTTTTCCCCCTTATCTATCACTACATCCAAGAACCAAACAAAGTTTCAGAGAATCTATTTGTTGGAAGAGAATTGATTCTTCTTAATTGTCAAACTAATCAAGTGAAAGAACTACCTATATTCTGAACATCATCAATTGGAAGAAACTCATGTCAAACTAAAATTCGGAAAGTGAAAGAACTACTATATATAATATATGTTAGGAACATCATCACTTGGAAGAAACCGAAGTCCTCGCAGAGGTTTATTGTGACCATAATTTAAACTTTTTAGGTAACTCACAAAATTCAAAAATGTCCTAGAGAATATTTGTGGTGTTTGTACAATGTATTGTATAAGTGATTATGGTATCAAAGTTGATTAATTATGTAAGTGTTTGCTTACACTAATGCAAAATTAAGTTATTTTGAATGTTCTTTGTACTGTATTACTACTATATTATCAGGCTTATTAGCATTGAGATACATATTTAGCTTCTTCTTTTTAAAACAAAATATTGCCAAAGATTGACAAATGAAAATGAGTTATACAACTATTTTACTAAATACACTAAGTTAATACTAATATTTACGATAATATAAATTTTGTGTGAGTACTAGTCGTGGTGGGTTGTAAATATAAAAATCGTGGTATTGCACCTGCACAATAGCTGATGTTGCATGCTTTGATAACAAGTTCATGCAAAAAATGTACTCGTATATTTTACAGTGGAGAAATTATTCAACTTTTCAATATTATTTTTATGTTAAGTTTAAAATTTTAATATAATTAATATCGAATGGAGCTAAGCGGGTTGTAATCTAATTAGTATAGCTTCTCTCTTTCCAGTGGAGTGGGAGAGAATTTGAATCCTCATAGGGGATTCAAATTATTCTTCAGTCGGAAGAGTGACCCATGTTGGACTTTGTTGTGGGTTAGTGTGGTAATTTGGGGTTGGGTTGGGACTGAAGTGTACCTGTGTGTGCATCCACTTCGAATCTAGGTAGGTAATTATAATAAAATAAATAAATAAATAATAATAATAATAATAATTTTAAAAAAAAAACATCAAATGGAAAAGTTTTAAAAGTGAATATGGAAAGTCCTATTGGCTTTTTAAATAGGACTTTTAAACAGGGATATGTCATGTAAAAAGTGATGTTATGGTTCCCAAACTTGAATCATAAATCATGTTTCAAATGGTTTGATAGTTATACCATAAGTTATAACAATGGTCGGGGGGCACCACATACATATGTGGTACCACTTTTATAGCATTTGAGACATTCCTAATTTGAGAATCTTACTATTACTAGAGATAGAATAAATGAATCTTAAATTGCGATGTAGGAAAAGGTAAGTTTGTTCAAGTATTAAACATAACACTAAAATTTCTACTCTTCTTTATGGATGGGATTCTCATCATTTGCGGTCTCCGAAGAAGGAGAAAAGCGTGGCACTGAATAAATCTTCAAACTTAATTTGTTAATAGAAATCACAATTCACTTTTCCCAGTCTCTAGTATATGTTGGGAATTTAAAATGCAGAATTAAATTCTCCCAATGACACACAGAAATACATAAATAGTAATAAACATGCACACTAAAGAAAATACAGATTTTTACGTGGTTCGGCCGAACACCTGCCTACGTCCACACCCGAGAGACCACTCTTTCACTATTGAGAATAAACAATTGCTACAAGAAAATATTTGGATTAAATCCCATAACTCAACCACAATATCCTTTATATATCCACTCTTAATAAACAAAGGGCCATCACTCTCTCACACTAGACCATGCATTCCCATGCAGGGGCGAAGCCATGTACGGTCCAGGGTGGGCCCAGGCCCCCCCTCAACTTTTAGAAATAACATTTTAGACTTGTAAAAATTTAAAAATTTTATCCCCCCCCCCCCCCCCCCCCCCCCCCTCAACTTTTAAAGTTTAAATGTATTTTGTATTCGGCCCCTGAATTTTGAATTTGGCCCAATTGTATAAAATATACCAAAATGTTTTTTAGATGTAATATTGTGGCTCAATTCTAATCAGTCAATCCCAATTTTGACTTTAACTCAATTCAAACTTGGCTCAATTACATAAAATAGACCAAAAATATAGAATTATTTGAAATATTTTGACCCAATTCTAAATTGGGGCATTTACCAAAAAGGACCTCAGTACACTATTTATTAAGTTAAAGTACAAATTAGAAAGTGACTTAATAAAAATGACAAAAAGTTGACAGCTGGTGCTGGCACGGTATAAGTGCGCGCACCATAAAATCTCCAATGACCAATCGACCGATCGGTTTGGTATCGGTCGGTTTTTTCAGTTTTAGACTTAATTTTTAGTTCGATTTTCGGTTTTACACTGCACCTAGCTCATGAAAACCAACCGAACCAATCAATTCAATTCAGTGGTTCGATTTATTCGGTTTTGCTTTAACCCCAACGTAAAATATACCCCAACAGTATATTGTACGTTACAACTAGCAGTCCCTTTTTACCGGTGAGAAAAATATAATACTGGCACGCTAACTAGCTACAACAAGATATAGGCTTATTACAGCCATTACTTTCTTATAGTTCGGATATTTGAAGTAGTCTGCTGAAAAACATAGTGAATATATAGTTTTTATATATATATAATATATGTAATTTTTGTTTTTGTTTTTTTTTTTTTGTTTTTGTTTTTGTTTTTGTTTTTTTTTTTTTGAGTAGAAAAAATATAGTTAAATTAAAAGTAAAATGTTGGGTATAAAAGTAGAACCATCAAAAGAGAAGGTGATCATGGCTCGAAGGGTTGACCAATCGTACAATTGAAATTGAACTCCCAATCGTGATTGCCAAACAGGACTTTCACTCACCCAGTTGATTCCATCCTGAGATAAGATTTTAATGATTTGGGTAATAAAATATGTTAACTTGGGAGTTTCTAAGTACACTCTCTTAATTACTCGCTATAGTCATTAAGAGTTGTACATCCAACACTATTAATAAGCTGCTTTTTTTTAAGGCAACATCAATAGTGTAGGTGGGTGTAGAAAATAATTATATATATATATATATATATATATGAGTAATTAAAATCACGAGGATCACATCGTGAATGTAGTGTGCTCCAATTGATTTAAATCCTACTATCCATAGCATTAGAAAACAAATTTTATGATCTGTCCACACGAACATGAAATGGACAGCCCTTTTTTTTTTTTTTTTTTTTCTCCATCTTATAATCATAAATATAATGGTAATGCCTTCGTAACCCTCTTATGTTACACGTTAGTCATTGTCACAATTAATTCTGAACTTCAGATGACTATCCTTTTTTTAATTCTTAGATGACATCCTTAATCACTTTTTAAAATGTTTTAATTCATTCTTTATAGAATAATAATAAAAAGTTCATCTCAAGTTCTGACCTATCAGTCATTGATACAAATAGGATGTATATATTCATTAAATTTGTGAATAACATGTGGCTTTGGGCCTTTGAAGTGGGCCTCGTCTTAACCTGCCGCCTCTAAACCCAGCTCGATGAAACACTTCTAGCCCTTGAAATCGAGGCTACTGGCCCATTTGGGAACACTTTCTGCTTTTGCAGTTGAATCACAAAACCTTTTTTTCAATCAAAAAATTTTCCAAAGTAGTTTTTAGATAATCTCAAATTTTTTAGATCGACTTACTTTTTCTGCACTTGACCCAAGGAAATTGTTTTTTCACACAGTTTAATGTTATTTTGTAAAGTTCTATAATCACTTATAAACTATAAAAATTGTTGTCAAACAGGACCTAAAATAGGTGGACTACGTGTCCCACAAAGTACAAGCCATCTCAAGACGCACAACAGTTGGAGCAATTCTTAAAAGATCCTTCTATTTTCTTGTAATTGTTGACAACAATTACATCACCATCAGACATTTTTCATGACAAAAGCGCTACAAAAGAAGTTTGAGCCGGCCCACAAGCCGTGGCAACTATAAAGTCTATTATGAACAAGCATATTTACAATTAAACAAGTCTATATAATTTGCTAACAAGACAAAGAAAAAAGCATCTATACGTCATTACTCAAAAAATAAAAAACAAATTAAAAATGAGAAAAAGAAAAAAGAATGAAGCAAACAAACACAAGGGAAAGAAAAAGCAGTATAGTGACCGGTGGTGCAGTAGTCCGGCATATTTGGACTGAACTATAGCGTCAACTATGGTATGCCCCCTACCCTATTCAAGTTTTCAACACTGGCAATGCATAGCTATAAATTGTGGCTCTTGCACTTCGAATTATTTGAAAACTGGCAATGCATAGCTATAAATTGTGGCTCTTGCACGTCGAATTATTTTTTGGGTAAAGTTTGGGACACATCAATTCACATAATTTTTAGGACACGATTCAAAAAAAATGTATATCTCTCCTGTGTCACTGTGGGATCAACATTACAGGAGAGAGATAGATACATCTTTTGGGTTGTGTCCCAAAAATTTTATAAATATGTGTTTTTCAAGTATTACCCTTTTCCAACTCATAATAATTTTAAAGACGCGTGGTTTTGGGTAATATTTGTGCTTACTTGGTGAATTTGAATATGGCCCGAGCCTTAGCAGTAAAGATGGTAATTTAATACCAATATGAATGAGTGGGTCCAGTTAATTTTGATTGTTTGATATTGAAGTGGTTCTATAATTATTGAAAAGAGTTCCACTACAAAATGTGTTGAAAACACTTTTTGGAAAAATAAAATTAAAAATACTCCCTCCGTCCCATAATAAGTGTCCACTTCCATCTTGCACAATATTTAATAAAGTTGTTTTATATTAATTTTTTTGGTTCCTTAAAGAGTCACTTTACAATTTTACCCTTAGATGTGATAGGTGTTTGACTTTTTGCTTGTTTTGGGACCACAAATAAATGCTACTTTGTCTTTATTATAAGAGTAGTTTGGGAAAGTAAGTACAATGTATATACCAATTTAGGAAAGTGGACACTTATTGTGGGACATCCAAAAAAGGAAATGTGGACACTTATTATGAGACAGAGGGAGTAAAAATTGGGGAAATTATTGAAAAGGACAATTATGGAACACTTGTTAAGTTTAAAGACAATTTAAAAGTACACTTAACAAAAATGACAAAAAGTTGACAGCTGGTGCTTGCACGGTATAAGTGCAAGCACCATAATATCTCCCATGCACAACCCAGTCAAACCACGTGCGCCCAAGCGCGCCACGCGCTCCTACTTCCTTCCAGACTGCTCGCACCGTGCGAGCAGTGTGCCGTATCATTTCTAATTTCGAAAATGTTTTTAAACTCTAAACATCCATAACTTTTGACCTGCAACTCTAATTTTCGCAAATTTTATACCATTGGAATCGTGTCGACGAGAGCTACAAAACTAGCACCATTGTTGATATGTTTTGAGAAAAAAAAATTCATATTTTTACATACATGAATAATAAGTAAAATTTCAATTGATATACATAAAATATTAAGTAAAATTTCACTGAATACATGAAAAATATTAAATGATTTTCACTCAGTTTGTGTTCATGACGATTAGCTTAGGGTATTATGAGACCCTCATGTAATAAAAAGTGAATTTTCACTTAATATTCATGTATTAATAAGTGAACTTTCCCTTAATAAGTGAAAATTCACTTCAGAAAAACATGAAACTAAAAACCAACATGTTTTGCAAAGCTCAATTTTAAAGCTCAATTTTTGCAAAACTCATAAACTAGTTACCAAATAATTTAACATAAAATTTTGCTTTAAAAAAGGAGAAGCACCAAAATAGGGGCCAAACTAAGCCCTAATGAGGTAGCAATGCTTTATTGCTATTCGTCTTTTTTATTTATTTATTTTTTTTCTCAAAACATATAAATTTGGCATACAAAAATATTAAGTGAAAATTCACTGAACCTGTACATGCCTTTTTCTTTAAAAACTTGAAGTTAAACTTAACATTTGTGTACTCGTTCAATGAGATCTCACTTAGTATGTCAAGTGAAAATTCACCAACTTTCCCAAAAATTGCTAGAAGTAACTCTCTAGAGTTTAAGGTTTAATTTGATACTTTGTTAAAAAGTCCCTCAAATATCAATTTAAGTAAAATTTCACTTAATATTCATGTACAAGTTCAGTGAAATTTCACTTAATATTCATGTATGCCAAGTAAAATTTCACTTTTTTTTTTCTCTTTCATATTAAACAATACATATTTCGTTTTTAAAAAAATTCAAATTTCACAAATCAATTATAAAACATAGTTTTTCAACCCAAACAAATGCAAAATTTTTGTGAAATTTCACTAAAACAAAGAAAATTCGTTTTTTTTTCCTCACAACATATCACATTGGCATACGTGAATATTACGTGAAAATTCAATAACCCATACACGAATATTATGTGAAAATTTTATTAAGTTCGTCTAGAACATGACATGTAAAAATAAGAGTTTTTTTTTTCTTTTGCTCAAAAGGTATCAACAATGGTACTAGTTTTGTAGCTCTCGTCGACACGGTTCCAACGGTATAAAATTTGTAAAAAAACAGATTTGTAGATTAAAAGTTATAGAGGTTTAAAATTTAAAAAAATATTTTTAAAATAGATATCATATGGTACAACCACTCACACGGTGTGAGTGGTTAAAAGCAAGCACACCCACGCGCGAGCGGGAATGTGACATGGGATCTTCTATGATGCGTGCACTTATACCATGTGAGCACTGGCTTAGATTTCTTTTGTCCTTTTTAGAAAATAGTCAAACCAATTGGAATTTTAAACTTTTGATAGTTACTTTTAAGGATTTTCTAATAATTTTCTAATAAAAATTTGGGAAAATTAATAATTAAAAAAAAAAAGGTATAAAACTGAGGGATAGAACCAAATGGAAGCTCCTCAAAAAAAAAAAAAAAAAAACCATGGAAGAATGTGGGTTCTTTTCCCAAAATAGGGGGAAAAAAATCAATAGTGTAATGTTTTTGTAAGTAAGATTTATTAGTTACTCATCCTTTACAGCAAGGTTGGACTTTCCAGATATTCTAGAAAGATGATCTAAGCAATTTTTTTAAATTACAAAAATGTTCAACTAAACAATTAACTGAAATTACACGAAAATCATGGACTATATAACCAAGGAAGAACCTCGTGGTTATATATTGGATTTTCCGCCATAAAGTATTTGTCTGATATATCATATGGACCACCACACCATACATGAGTTTAAAATTATATTTGACCTTTAATTGTACTTTCACACCAATCTTATGCTTCATCCAATGGCTTATATAAGTTTACAACCCCCCAATGTCTATAACCTAACTATATAGCTCTGTCACTCTTGAGCCTTCTTCTTAATTCCACATATATAATATATATATATACTAGACATAAAACCATGGGAAGTCAAGAGCCGAGCAGCAGAAACCAAAGATGGTCTCTGAAGGGAATGACTGCTTTAGTCACCGGTGGTACCAAAGGCATTGGGTTAGCGACGGTTATCTCTATTCAACACTTAACGAATTAATGTACATAATATATATTTTTGATGTCGATCTGTCTTATTAGTTCTTGCTCTTATGGATTGTTTCTATATTTTTTGCTTAAATTTTAGATATGCCATAGTAGAGGAACTAGCAGAATTTGGTGCGACCATACACACATGTTCAAGGAACCAAACAGAGATTAATGATAGGTTAAAGGAATGGGAAGGAAAGGGCTATAAAGTAAGCGGTTCGGTTTGTGACTTAGCGTCAAGAGTCCAAAGAGAAGAGCTCATGAAATTAGTCTCTTCTATTTTTGATGGCAAGCTCAACATTCTTGTGAGTATATATAGCATACTATGTTCATAATTATTGTGCGTCTACATGTGCAAATATCGATTGTGTTTGTTTTTTATCTTGTTGAGCTGAGTCGATTAAAATTAATATAAATTTAGTACTTGGGTGCAATCAATGAATCGTACAATCATGTTCCCAAAAAATCCATTTAGGTTCGCTTTGGATCATGAATTTAGTACTGTGAAAAAAAAAAAGCAAATTAACAATGAGTAAAATAATATTCCATTTTTGGCTAAAAAGGAAAATAACAAGAGAAAAAAAATAAATAAATAAGGACAATAATAAAATTTTAAAGAATTTGGAGAGTAAGTTCTTTAACTTCTTTTCATCTTTTCTTAAGTTACTAGTACTTTTTGTTTTAAAGAAAATTATTTCTATTATTATTTAAGTATT
The DNA here is from genome assembly GCA_033977485.1 of Hydrangea macrophylla. NCBI lineage: Eukaryota > Viridiplantae > Streptophyta > Magnoliopsida > Cornales > Hydrangeaceae > Hydrangea > Hydrangea macrophylla. Next base: position 114,859,953 of record CM066983.1, read on the forward strand.
TGTGAAAAAAGACAAGAAAAAACACTAAGAGCTAGCCCATATAGCAAAGTTTCTAATATTTCAAATATTGCAAACTAAAATAAGAAACGCTTGTGGTACATTTAATTTATAACTAAAACAATACGTAATTGATTTTAATTCACGTCACCTTTTCTTTTTCTTTATTTTAGGACACTTTAGAGAAAATTTTAATTTCTAATTTTATTAGTGTTGGGAAAAAATTAGGTAAATTGTTTTGTGGAAAACTAAAATATCCTTCCACTTTATAGTACATACACTCAAACATATCAAATTATAATGTATCTTTTTATATTGTTAAAATCACGCGCACACACACATATATATATATATATACATAAAAGATAAATATTTGGCTATTATTAAAATAGAAAGGATGTTAATTGTATGGCCGGTTGTCACCTACAGTGCATAGCGACAGCTTCTTAACTTGACCAAATATTGGCCGTTTCGGTTTCAAAATTTTCGAAACCACTTGTTTCGTTATTTATTTTTGCTTTCATTTTTGGAAAATAAAAGCTGAAAATGGCAATCTAACAATTTTTTTTTGGTTTTGTTTTAAGAAAAATAAAAACAAAAACAAAAACAGAAAACAGGAAATTGCAGTGTTACCGCCAATCCTATTGAAATTGTTCTTGTTATCATTTTCATTTTCTGTCTCTTCTTTTAATCTGCATAGGAACAGAGCCTAGAGTTTTTTTTAGGTTGGCGATAAAGATACCTTTATTTTTTAATTAGGGCACCTAAATTTAAGTTAAAAAATTACTCCGTAGTTTTTTTACCTTTTACTTTAATTAGAAAGGGCACCAAACTTATTTTACTATATATTATAGGCTTACCTATATTTTACACCTTCTTAGTTTGCCCTTTATGTCAAATTGGTCCCTATAGTTAGAAAGTGTCATTCTGGTCCCTGTAATTTCATAAGTGTGTCATTTTAGTCCTGGACTCACTCCTCTAACACTTTTTGTGACAAATTTTTACTTTCAATGACAAAATTATTCATACTAAGGACTTATTGGACTTATTTGACACACTTACGAACCTACAAAGACTAAAGTGACACTTTCTAGATTACAAATACCAAACTACAGGGACAAGCACAACACATATAATTAGGTATTATATATTTTCATAAATATTATAAAATTATAAGATATTCAAAGAATAATAACAATAAATTTGGTACTTGTAACAGTTTTACTTGTAATTATAGAGTTTTATAATAGCTGAACCTACTAGTAATATTCTTCTTTCAGTGCAAGACGCTTTGCAGTTTCTATGTCTTCATCATTAATTGATATTTGGATATCATAAGACCATTAGATTATACAAAAGGAAAAACAATGTGGCTGCTAAATTGCGACAAGTATAAATCTGGAATAAATACAACCCATGCCACACACACACATACGCAAACGTAATTTCACCATAAAGTGTAATAAATTGATGATGCAAAGAATCAATCTGAAAACCTGATATGAGCAAATTCATATTATTATATAAATTATGCCTAGGAGGATCTTGTGACAGAAGAGAGAAGAATCACAATTAGTAAAAACAAAAAAACTTACAAGAGAAAAAGTCAAATCGAAGAAGACGCTGAATACATATTAAGAGTTAATAGCGAAAGAAATCAGAAGTAGCCAAGAATTTGAAAATAAATAAGAAGAGAGAGGCAAAAAGATAATATATACGGAGTAGTAAAATAAGTGAGGTGCCCTTACTAATTAAAGTTAAAGGTAAAAAAACTGAATTTTTTTTTTTTTTAAACTTAAATTTAGGTGCCCTAATTAAAAAATAAAGGTGGCTTTATCGCCAGCCTTTTTATTAACCATGGGAAAGGATCTACAACCAAAGAACGGTCTTAGAATAATGATCATTGGGCTATTTATTATAATGATTAGGGAAAGCAATTGATTGTGAAGTTTATCTCAACATTATTGTCATTAGCTGGAAAACAGCCGATTGAGAAATGCGAACTAGATTTGTAGAATAATAATTTGATTGAAAAGAACAGCAAATTATGATATAGTTATAGAACTGGGACCAGTCTCTCTTTCGGATGACTGGTAGTCCATTAAAAAATATTCAAGTCAAAGTTATCGCTATAACAATGCCAAGAGATATCATCAATAGTTGTACCATAGTTTATACTATTTTATAATCAAGATGTCTGTATCTATAGTTGTGTCTCCCAGCCATGCCTCGTGTACTTCCATTAGTAAAGTGATACCTTTGGATGGAACCTTTAATAACAGTAATTACCTTTCAAATTGGAAGCAGATTAAGATCGATTTGGACTCTAATTTAATTGACATGGATTAGTGGACTGGAACTTTTATACAGTATATATTTGTTAATTTCTTGATATTGGAATATTGAATACACATTTACATTAGATTGTTTCGTTGATGCATGAGTGGCCGGGTGACATGATATATATATATATATATACACATATGATCAGGTAAACAATGCAGCAACAACTATGCTGAAACATACGACAGACCACACAGCAAAAGATTATACACATTTAATGGAAACCAATGTAGAGGCACCTTACCATCTGTGCCAACTTGCATACCCTCTCTTGAAAGCCTCGGGAACTGGAAACATCGTGTTCATCTCCTCTGTCGCTGGCGTCATTGCTCTACCCGCACTTTCAGTCTATTCAGCTACCAAAGGTATAACAATATATATATATATATATGGGAATTTTAGTTTTAAAAAAATATAGGAATTTGATCCGATTAAATTTCATTAGTCATGGTCATGGAGTTAATTTTGACCAAAAAAAAAAACGGATTGTCCTTTAAACTTAAAAAGTCTAATATGAAGGAGTTTTTATCACATTCTATAACAGTCTAGGATTAATACATTTCACTCTTTCTTTTTGGTCGGACATTTTTTCACTTTATTCCATTTAGTTCAAAAGTTTTAACATTTATCTCGACCCAATATATGGTTGTAATTGAAATGAAATAGTTAAGTGTTTTTTTTTATTAAACTTAGCAGATTAAATACATTTTCATTTTACCCTTATAGTTCCAAAGCTTAAATAAAGGGTACATTTGTTATTTCAAAACAAACGTTAATATCATTACAATTTATGCTTAACACACAATAACAAGAGGTTAAATGTCAAATTTTGAACTATATGTGATGCAGTGCATTGCCCCGCATCGTTTTGTGTATTGGGGTTGCCCTTTGACTTATTTAATGGGTGACCTCTTCCTCCCATTAGCTTAGGCTTTTGGAAGTGAATGTACGTTACTACATTATTTGGTATAGAGCCAATTACTTGGGCATATATACTACGAGTGTGTGGGATTGCCTGTGGTGATTAACGAACAGGCCCTTAATGTGGACATCAGGATTAGGCAGGGGTGCTTGATGCAGTGCGTTGCCCCCACATCGGCTATTGGGTTGTCATTGGACTTATTTAATGGGTGACTTCTTTCTCCCATTAGCTTAGGATTGGGAATAAATATAAATACATTATTGCATATATATATATATAGAGAGAGAGAGAAAAATTTGAAGGTTCTTTTGACAAGACACTTTCAAATTTTTTGAAAGGGCAATTAATGTTATTGGCACTCCATTAATTACTAAATGCACTCCATAAACTGTATTGAGTGTATGGTATGACAGGTTGTCAAAGTGATACCATAAAGTGTATTAATTGATTTTTGGAGTACTAATAGTAATTCTCTTATTAAAATTGTTTCTTTTTCAGGCGCGATAAACCAACTCACGAAGAACTTGGCATGTGAATGGGCGAAGGACAACATTAGAACTAACACTGTGGCTCCATGGGGTGTTAAAACCAACCTAATAAAACCTGTAATGTTCTCCTCGATAACAGATCCCAAGTTATTACTAGTATAAAAGTAATATTTGTTTTACATAGACTATATATATATATATATATATATTAGTACACAATAGTATAGCTTACACAACGAATTTCATTTTGATTCAGGAGGACATTGATGAGTCAATTAGCAAAATGTTTTATCCATTAATGATTCGAACCCCTCTCCGTCCGATGGCGGAGCCCAATGAAATTTCATCTCTGGTGGCTTTCCTTTGCCTTCCGGCGGCTTCATACATCACCGGACAGATCATTTGTGTTGATGGTGGTTACACCGCGGGCACTTTCTAGGCGGCTCATAATCTTTGAAATGTCAAATTAGTACTTAAAAGAACATTTTGTCTCCAGTTATGCAATTCCTGCTCTCCCATTCATATGCAAAGAACGCTTAATTAGGAATATCAGTGTTAATTCGTGTACAACACTTGGGTCCTTTTATCTTTTGCCAAAAACTTCAATAACTTTTAAGCATCAGTCATGACAAGTACTGTTGGGTCTATGGAAATGCGTCATCACTCATATAATCTACTGTATTGAATATCATAGCTAGGAGATTATTATGTAGGATTGTCATGTGATTCCTTGTAAGTATCTAAAATTTTCTCTATTATTGGAAGTAAATTAAGAGTGACAAAGACCGTGATGATAATAAATTTCAATCATTGAAACATTATTAGAGTGACCTTCCATGGAATAAATTGAGTGATTGGCTTATATTGATAGCAACAATTTTGGAGCATATCTATGTAAGAGATTACAGGCATTAATGTTTGACCAAGTCAAGTCATTTTGACTCTCCGTACTGTTGATACCGACGACTTGATAGTTCTGTTTTAAATTTTGAGACTCCAGTCTCCACTCAGAACAATAGTACCTCCAAAATAAGGGGGAAAAAAAAAACTGGTGTCGAAAGCTTAATTTACTCAAACCCAAATAAGATGAATTTAGTTTAGTTTAATTTATAGTTTGGACCAAGGAAGAAAAGTATTTACAAAAATGCTATCTACACCAAATTTTCACACCAATACATTCTAAGCATTGATTCTTATGGATCCCGTGTAGGACCCATATAGAACTCATATGAGACCACTGAAATCAAAGACCAAAATTACTAGGTGTAGAATCTCGTGTGAGCGTAATATTACTGATCAAAGTATTTATATTCAAAGTGTGCTCTCATGGTCGTCCACCAAATATAATCCACAAACTTTACTGGAACACGTACAACACACATGAACATCAACATGGACTGTCCTTTCACTCAACCGCCAAATCTCTACCAAGAATGTGAAGGTTTTTCAAACATTGTTTGACGTATGAGTTGCACAATTTAGAAATAAAATAAAATAAAAACCATTTTTCTATACATATATGTACATATTTTTAACTGAAGAGTTTTTTTTTTTTTAACTGAACAGTTCTGATTTCGAAGTTTCACCTGTTTTGCAATTTGCTTCTGTTTTTAAGAAGGAAACCACACGTGCTTTGGTGGAATAAAAATAAATTTGTGTGTGCATTTCGAAACGTTAATGTGCTCATTTGAGGAAGCAAAATGCAACAAAGCATGCATGGTTCTTATTTCTCTTTTTGTGACAAAAGAGAAAGCTAGATATACTCCAGAGTAAAGTACTAGGATTGCTTATGGGAATGACATAATGTTATGTAATATGGAGACAAGAGCACACTCTTTTCATTACAAGGCAAACAAACCAACTTTCATAGTATCGAGAATAGTTGTACATTAGTTTAATTTAAAAGGAAAAACAGTGGTTCGTACACCAAATCGATCGGCAAATTTAAGTTGGGTTGAAATTTTTTCATAAAGAAAAGGACGAAGCGATGTTTAATTATTATGGCCGAGGTTAGAATTGGATAGATGTGAATATAGTAATGAATTATAGAATTATTTCTTATTTGAATTTTTGGTTCTATTTATACATATATTTTATTTAGTAGAATTTTTTTGTAACTTTTTTTTCGATAGTAAGGGTTGATAGCTTGTTGTAATTTGTAAAGTTTGATGGATAGTAAACAATTTAAGTTTGGTTAAATTGAGAAATAATAAGAAAATGTGCATGATAGGATACATAATTAAGGTGGTACGTTTGAATTACAATTCGGCCAATATTTAACACGTAATTTGCTCTTTTCCAAAATTTGAGAGGGGCTAATTTCACATATTACTTACTCTATAAGTTATAATTTTTTCACCATGTAACTTTTTCCCCCCAAAAAATGGGGGGAGGGCAATAGTTGCATAAAGGCATAAATGGGAGCCATAATAGCAGTGTCGGTCCTAACTTTTTGGGTGCCTTATGCGTACTTCGAATATGGGGGCCTCTACGTACAAATACTCGGAAAAAAAATTTATTTGACATATACGTACCAACATCGGCTATATATAACACGTGATTAGTTTGAGTGGGGGCCTTATTGAAGTGGAGGCCTAAAGTAATTTCTTGAGTGTCTTATGATCAGGACCGGTCCTACAGAATAGTGATTTAGTAATATCATTATAGATCGTATGTTCTCATATATATGGTCATGTATTTACCCATTGAATGGAGTTTTTTCAAAAATTTTGGTGCAAGATCGACTTTAGGGCTGTGGTTGTGTCAAATCTCTGAATTCTTAAGAATCCAAAACATCTGAAGGATAGACAGTGCTTTCTGTAGCTTTACCCATGGTAAAAATATACTTAAGCTATTAAATGTAAGAATGAGACTGAAATTACTACTTGGTCGTCTCGTCTGTACCCATTGTGTACCCTTTAAACATTATTAGCAAAGCAAAGGACAATAGTTTCTCTCTTCATTTCTTTATTTTTTTTGTGTGTTATATATATATATATATATATATTAACCTTTCCTGCAATCCAAACGTGCTTAGAATTTAGATATTGCTTGTCCAAAAATTAATGTGCACCTTTTATCTTTTTTTCTTGCACGTAGGACTGTAAGTCTGTAACAAAGCTAAACACTAAGACAGTTCTGTTTCAACTTCAAGTACTGATAGTTACGCTCTCAAGCCAACTCATGCTTCTCTGGACATCAGGACATGCAATAAATCATGATGCAGATTGATAACCACAAAAAAAAAAAAAAAAAAAAAAAGGAAAGAAAGAAAGTCTATTTTGATTGATGATGCAGTTATATAATGATAGGTTGGTGCATCATCATCAGATATTTGTTGGGCCAAGAGGTTGATTGCTTTTCAACATTGTAAATAGTTGCATAACATAAACTGCCGCCAACTTGTTGGGCCTGATGGATGGGCTTAGCCTTCCAAGAATTCTAATTTTGAACCTAAGTGACTTATCTATTTTAAAATTCATTAATTAGTATTTTAACTGATATAATAACTTTTTTTATTTTATTTTTCATTTCATCTCGTACAACTGCATGATCTCATGTCGGTCGGTCTTCAGCATAAGCCACCCAAGCAACCGCTTTAGATCCCTACTTCAATAGGGCCCCCACTCAAAATAATATTCTATTGCATATATAGTCCATGAGTAATAATTTTGCAGCTAAAAATAAAAGAAGGGCAATATTTAAATACTTAATCGATGTAAATTAGTTTTACCTATTAAATTAAGTAATTTATTTTGTATCGATATATGTCAAATAAAAAAGAATTACGAAAATTAATTGATCGAGTTCGAAATTCGCTTACAATTCTTAAGTGATGTGTAATCTTATATATACATATATATATATATATGGGATGATTGATCTTTGTTGGGCTTTGCTGTGGGCCAGTTGTGGGGCTTTGGGGTTGGGTTGGGTTGGGTTGGGTTGGATTGGGGCTGAGGTGTGCGTCTGTGTGTGGGGTATGTGTATCCAGTCCGGATCTAGGTAATTAAGTATATATATATATATATAAAGCTTTCCACTAGATATATTGTGTAAATATCTATCATTATAATACACCTTTTTATTGGGTTAATTAGTGTTAAGTCCCCCTTTAGGAAAAGTAATTGATTAAAAGACGCAATATATGGAGAGAAAAAAAAATTTAGTGAAAAATCCTCACGTACAAAGCTGGGCAAAAAAATTCCGACGAACTAAAATGAACTAAAAAAAAGTTATATTGAGGGACTTTTCAATAAAAAAATTCGCTATTAACCCTAATGGTTAAAAAAGTACTATAAAATGAATTAAACCCTGATTATACACCATTTTTATTTTATATTTTGTGGATAAAACACATAAAACCAATGATAAAGTCTATTTGTATGCATGTTATAAAGTACATAAGTTTATACATCAGAAGATTATTGAAGTTATATTCAAATGTATATCTTTGAATGATATACACTTTAATATGCATTTTAAGTGTATATTCAAATAATATTCATTTATCAAGTGACATTTTGTGTTAATTTATCAAGAATCTTTTATAATGTAACAATACTCTATATCTAAATTGACATGCGTATGTATAGGTTGGTATAGTTCAAGTGGCAAAGAGCTTGGCATATATAAGTCCCCTCCAATACATAGGTTCGGATTTCGAAACTCATCCCCCTCCCCCATATCAAAAAAAAAAATTGACGTGCATATATGTATATATACAAATTGTATATGCATTTAACTACGTATATACTTATCTATTTTAAAATCTCATTAATATATATATATATATAGGGAGAGGCTCTAAAGTGAACTGGTTTGAGTGAACTTATCTAGTGAGCTGACTTTTTAGCCAAAATGAACCCGTGATATATAAATATATAGGAAGAGGCTCTAAAGTGAACTGGTTTAAGTGAACTAATCCAGTGAACTGACTTTTTAGCCTAAAAGAAACATTGCATTGTATAAAGCAGATTCCAACATGAACTAGTACAAGCATATAGAAGTAAGAACAAATACGGAAATTAAAAAACACAAATTTCTCCAGCCATACTACAAACTTCCCAATCCCAAATAAAATTGTCTATGACGTAGCTTGACTGAGCCGGCTTCGGGAGAAAGCTGCCAACGAGATCCACACCAAGATCACCAAAACTTCGCTGAAACTGCGACAAGATCCCACCAAAATGCCAGATCTAGCAAAAGAAACTCATATCTAAAGAAACTCGAATCTGCATAAATAAGCACCAGATTTGAAAAGCCAACGTTGAATCTACGAAGAGGAGAAGTCTAATCTGACCGTAGAACAAGCAGAGCAATGAGATCAAATGTGAGAGCGGTACCAAACAAAACAAAAAAGGGTTATTGAGTTATAAGTAATGTACTAATTTTTATAGCAATTGGTCCATCGAATGAAACATCTTTGTGATAAGTCCCTCAGGCATTTTTGGGACAAAAATACCCCCATAGTTATATATGGCAAGCTAGATAAATTGCACAACTATATAGGAGTGCTCACGAGTCGGGTGAGTCAGGTTTGGCCCTCATCCGCTCATTCATCCGAATATTGTCGGGTTTGCCCTCCTGCCACTCGTCATCCACCTGTTTTTTCTGGTGCGCACCTGACTCATCGGGTGAGTCAGGTCGAGTAGGGTGAAACCCGACCATCTCATTTGTCTCAATCAAACATTTGCTTTACACATGACTTTGTCTACATTTTATATATTTATTTTTGCTTTGAATGGCTTTGTCTACCTTGTGCTAACCAAAACTTTGACCAAACAAAAAATAAAAACATAGTCATATGCTAGTTTGATGGTTTTAATGTTTTTATATCTACACCAGTGATATATATATATTATTGATATAAGAATATAACATATATATATATATTAAAGACTATATAATACATAATACATATACTGATATAATATATTAAAGACTATATAATACATAATACATATACTGATATAAGCATGTTATATATATATATATATTTTAAATAATAATAATAACAATAATAAGTGTGTTTCGGGTAGGGTCGAGTGAATTAGGTTTCCACCCCTTAGTTGCATGACTCCACCCGAAACTGTCAGGTTTCCACCCCCAAGAACTGTGACTTCACCCACATTGTTTAAAACCCAAAAATAAGGTTACGGATGAGTCGGGTGGTCGGGTGAGTCGGGTGAATTTTGAGCAGCCCTACAACTATATATGGTAGTTTTGTTTTTGAAAAAGGAAACCGCTTTTTATCGCTTCATCTTTCACGTTGGAATTTCAGGGCTTCAAAACTCAATCTCTACAACACCATCCGTGATTCTTCATCAGCATCATTATCATTCCGATTCATCTTTGCCAAAAGTAATAGACTCGAATTTTTTCACTAAACTCAACAATATCATTCGTCTTCTTCTTCGAGAAGTGCAGTGGGTAAAATGGGTGAGAAAAATTAGGGTTCTTAGATTTTTAGAAACAATGTTTGGTTTTTTTGGTAAAATAATATTTCCCACAATGAAGCAATGCTTTGTTTGATCATCTTGAAAGGTGCAAGAAAGGTAAATGAGTATGGTTACTTGATTCTTCATTGTCGTATAAATTTGACTTGATTCTTCATTGTTGTATGAATTTTCAAAAATAATTGGTGGATGGTAAAGGGGATTTGGAGCGATCTGTGACAATTGGTGACAATATAGAAGCTATGGGTAGTGGTGAGTTCAGATTTGTGTCCATAAAAATGCTGAAACATAAATGCTTCCATTTCCTAGTGAAACAATTCAATTTCCATAGAAGCAAAGTTGTTTTTGCAGAAGCATCTTGAAACTTGGTCCATATGAAATGGTTGAAATGTTCCCTTTGTGTTGACAAGAGGTCAAAAACCAACAAATGCAAGAAGTGAGAGACTGAAATATTAAACCTATTAAAAGAAAAAATGACTTTGACTTCTTTGGAAGTAATGTAAAAGAAAAAAGAGAATAGAAAGTAAACGAGAAGATAGAAGAAGAGTTTAATGCAATGCTTAGTCACTAACGTAATGGAATTGTTTTAGTTAAGTTGTATTTCATGTGTCTAACTTGAGTCTAAACACCTACTTCCTATAAATTGTATATTTTGTGATTAATGCATTAGTCATTTTTTTTAATTAATGGTTGAATAACATTAGAAACCAAATTCTAAATTCTGTTTTGCTTGCTTTTACTAGAAAAAAGTTGTTTGGTATTGAATAAATAAAGCACTAGTTCCTATTAACCCCTAATCACCTATACCTCAATCCACGCTTACATTATGAATGGCTAATTAGGCGTAAAACATAAATAAAACATAACATTGTATAAAAGGCCTAAAAAAACAAAACTAATTATTCACCTTTTGGTTTATTTTTATATTTTATATTCCTCATTTCTCGTTTTCAATCCAATACTTGTCATTGCTTCTATGCATTTCGAAATATTTCCACAATGTTTTTGTTTCCCAATTGATTGAAACAACTTTGTGAAGCGGAAGTTTGTTCCCTTTCAGGCGATGTCAGCCATAGGAGTTTAGCTCCACAACTATATTCTTGCTGATCTTCCTATTCTTTGTTCAATTTCAGCCAAGACAAAAATTGGTCCATTTGTCATAATTTCTTGGTTGTCAGACACCACTAAGTTTCTCGACTAATGTATTTATCCATATTATGTTGTGCGGAAGCACCCACAAAAAAAAATTTTAAAAAAATAAAAAATTTGAATGAGAAAAATGGATTAAAACAAATACACACAAGAACACAATATTTCACGTATGGTTTGGTGTAAGCCTACGTCCACACACCGGAGCAATCGAACAATTCCACTAATTCAAACTAGAGAGAGAGTTACAACTTGAGAGGAGGGGAAAGAGAGAGTCAAGTTAGGGAAGAGCGAGTAAGAACTAAGAGAGAGATATACAGAAGATGGATTCAAATGATACGTCTATTCAAAAGAGAGAGAGATGGAGGGAGGGAGGGAGGGAGGGAGAGAAATCAGTGAGAATTGAGTTAAAGAGAGTGAAATTAGATTTGCTATGAAATTTCTATGATTTTGAGTTCAATTATTCCAAGTTTTCGTCTCTCTCTCTCTCTCTCTCTCTCTCTCTCTCTCTCTCTCTCTCTCTCTCTCTCTCTCATGCACACACACATACACACATGTCTATATCTATATTTAGAATTTTGCTGTTATTTGATTATTTGGGTTTTGGGACCTTTTAGCTGAAAACTATTGTGTTAATTCATCTTTTACACAATGATTTGTCTAATTACTGATTAATTCAATTCGACTATAATATTATCAGTTGTCACTGTTGTTTGTTTGTATGTATGTAAATGGGTGTCTGTGCAGTATATATCTTTGATGTCTGTGCAATTATAATAGTATCTTTGATGGCTAAAAGCTAAACTTATAATTACTTTATATTTTACATATTTTATGTTCGATCACTAACTTAAAAGATACTAATGCTTTTCATTGTTTTCATGCAGATTGGGTATGGATATGGTGGATCGGTATATAGTGATCAGCCACATCTTGTTACTTTTTTCACGTAGTCGAACAATTTGTTTTCTAGTGAATAATGTGCTAATACTTTTGTTACTTTTTAGTTTTTTTTTGTCCGGGTACGTGAACAATTAACAATATTAATTCTTGTTATTTAATGAAATTACTCGGAAACATTGAGACTTTTTATGTTTAATATGATTGTCTTTTATGGTATTGAATATTACTGTGATGAACAGGAACGAACAGATTATAACATATTCAAATATTGCTATTTACAAGAACATATATTTTTAGCGATATTTGGCAACAAAATTATTTCGTCGCCATTGCATATACTGAAATTGAATTGGCGACGAAACTTTTCGTCGCTAATACAAGCAACCATTTTGTATATTTGGTGACAAAATTATTTCGTTGCCATTACATATGCTGAAAATGAATTGGCGACGAAAATAATTCGTCGCCATTGCATAGGATGAATTAGGGATGAAATTTTTTCGTCACTAATGCAAAATTACTACAAAAAATGACTCTTTTGGCTACAAAATGTGCATCAATAGTGGCGAAAAATATGATTAATAGCGACGAATTATTTCTTCGCCATTTTTTTTATCTATGGCGACAAAAAATAAATTTCGTCGCGAAGGGCCTTTGGCGACAAGTCAAAGGCGACAAAATTGGCGACGAAATTTTTTCGTCACTAAAGCCTTTAGCGACGAAAAAATGGACTTTTGGCGACGAAATCTGTTTGTCGCCAAAACACATTTTTGTTGTAGTGATAAAGAGGGGGCTTTAAATGGGTTTCAGAAAATGGATATTGAAGAAGTGGCTAGGCCAATTAATCCTCCTATGTTTAAATTATAGCCAATTAGTCTTATGGATAAACTATGTACCATTAAATCACTCGTCTTTAGTTTTTGAATGTCATGAAAATTTTCTTATTTATCTTTCACAAGTGATATCTAACAGGTGAAAATTCCTGAGAGGTATAACCCAGCCATAAAACTTCTCCATGCATGGAACAATGTGCAATTTCACATTGTTACATTTGAAATAGTGTAAAATTTGATGCTGTTATTGTCACAACCCATCCCACTACACGCAGGAATAGGACACATGGCACGCCACCAAGGCTTATCCAGTTCCTTTAAAGTAAAACCCCAATGAAAACATAAGTAAAATCCATTAAAATCAGAGTCAAAAAGTTTTGTCCAATTGAAATACTTCCCAAAAGAATTCAGTTTTGAAAACAAAGGTCCAGTCGACTGTGTCGGGTACCCAGTAGACTAAAGATCTAAAGCAGTAAGTTTCAAAAGACCAACAGCCCGTCCAGTTTGTCTGGGGTCCAGTCGACTGGGGCCTCAATTTCTCAGCCGATTGATTCCACCCTGTCGACTGTGACTATTGCAAAACCAAAATCAACATTTTCCATTCAGTTGTCCAGTCGACTGAAATATGGACCAGTCGACTGGTTTTGCCACATTTAAAGTAGTTTCTAAAATGATACAGTGGTCCAGTCAACTGACACATGGACCACTCGACTGATCTCTTGGCAGTATACTAAGTTGTGCAGTTTAACAACCCAAAGTTCTCCAATTCAAAATCCACACCAACGCAGGTGTATTACAACGATTTAAAACATAATTATAGGTGTTCAAATACAATATTACAGTACTATGAACCTACCCCAAGGTCCTAATACAACATATTACAAATTCCTGAATTCTTATATAAATTTAGGAAAAGAAACAAAAATATAAACAAGAGTGGTTCCTCGTCGTCTCATCGGCTTTACTCATGCTTCTTCTTTCCCTTTTTCTTCTCACCTGCAATGGAGTACAACTCCACTGCTCAGCTATATGATGCGTGTACAAATACTAATGTATGCATATATGACAAAACATGCTTTAATCTCATAAATCACATCAATAGTCTCTAGGGAGAAAAATAGGCATTCATCCGGTAACGGCAAGTCGAAGCCTTAAACCATGATGTCAATGGCTAGTCCAAACCTACAACCATTACATTCCCAAGTGCCCTGGCAAGTCCACACCTTAAACCATGTACAGGCGGATCATTGTTTGGTGGGTTTACAACTGGTGGCGGTCGTGTTATTGCCTCTATCATGACCATCATGCGCTTCATATTTTCGGCCTGTCACCTCATCTGTTCTGCTTGTTGTTCGACCAGTGTCCTTAATTCTGCAACTTCCCCATCGTTCCTTTCATCTGCCATCTCAATGTTTTCTTCCCTTCTTACTAGCCTCGTTGTGGGACCTCTAAACCAAATCGTTCCCGAACTTGATGCTATTATTTCCCTACAAAAGAATTTTTAATGATTTTTAAAAAATAATTTGGTTATTTCTTTCTCTCTTGTTTTTATTTTTGAAAAATACTTGGTAAGAAATTTTTGTATGGATGGTTCATATGTCACACGGATGCAATGCATGTGTATGTGTGCCTAATCTATATGCCAAAATAAAAGCAAATCCTAACCCTAGCACATAAGACACATAAGCACATAAAATTCTTATCCATGTCAAGTGCAACAATTTCTCCTTTCATTGTGATCCTTATTACCCCTTCAAAAAAAATTTGAAAATCATTAGAAAGTATTTCTTGGATGATAAAATCTTTTGAAAACAATTCTTGAGAATTCTTTTCAGAACAAGGATGTTAAACATTCCTCAACAAAGATGATTGGATTGAAATTTTGCTTTGATATTCATTTGAAAAACATTTCTCCTAAAAACAATTCCCAGGATCTTTGGATTTTTCCTTTGAAGATGATCATGTGAAAATATATTTTACCAAAAATTAGTTTGGAGCTTTAATCAAAAAGTTGAACTCCAAAGATTTTTTTGAAAGAGCGATTACAAACTTTGGAATAAAGATGGCGAAAAATTCGTTTGATTTTAAATATGGATTTAAAATTCTTTGGGTAAAAGGATCACATGATCGGATTATCACCATACTTTTCATGAATTCGGATACATGCAAGGTCAATGATGCTTAGCTAAACATGATATAAGAGATAAAACCTTACAATCAAAATTCAGCATGTTCTCAAATATCATAGGACATGAAGAGGAATTGCTCAAAAGTGATTAAGAGGTTACACATCTTTCATCAAATCCATCATCTCAAGTAACCCCTTCCGGGCATACAGAACTTCTTAGCACATAAATCCTAATCAAGAATTATTTTCCTAAGATTGAAAGGTTCTATGAAAACTAGTATGCAAAGGCCGGGTTTTGGTCAAATAAGGGACCCTTGACACATATCCGATAGGATGCTTCATATACCAACACATGGTACGAGATCAAGGGTGATCACACAGTCCCATGATGGCTTGACCGACCGGGTTACCCTGAGCCTCCAAGGTCATAGTTCCGTGCAATCGACTGGCGAGACATGTAAGTGCAATGCAACTGGAACACAAAAATTATTTAATTCGATTAAAAGGATGCTTTCAAGTCTAATCCTCGAGTGAACCCAAAATTAAAAATTCTGGTCTGCGAAACCAGAGATCCTGGGTTCGATCTCCAGCAGAGTCCCCAGATTGTGGATATCGCAATTTTTCCTTACCCACAGCTTTTTAAATTTCTTTCTAAATTAAAACACAAAACACGAGTCGCCACTTAATTTTTTAAAAGGAAAAATTAAGAAACTATTTTAAAGTAAACCGATCTTTTTTGGAAACCACAGATTAGCTAGGTCCGGGGATTATGGAATGAGAGAGGAAAGAGCCCGATGGACTAAAACACCCTCTCTCATCCTATCTCACGATAGGCCTCTACTCAACATCCTTTTAATCGAATTATTAATCTAAGCATGCCCTCAACTAATACATATATAGAAGTATACATAACACAAGCATGTCGAAAGGGTGTAAGATTGCTAACGGCAAAATATCATTCAAATGCAAGTAAGTTGATTAGCAAGCAATGTGATATGCAATAAGGAACAAGAGAACTTACTCGGGGTCCAGCTGCGATATAGAAATGTGCAATGCATACACAAAATTTAAAGTCTAGGAAAAGGTCTCTAACACATATATACACATAAAACAAGACATAATCTAAGGTATCGCACATGGAGTTGGAAACTTAATAAAATCAAGAAATGATTAAACTAGAGAAGGGTTGAGAAATCATACTTTAATAGCACTACAAAACAGAGGGTTAGTCCACATGCTTTAGATAAGATATAAAGTTGAATATTAAATAACATTCCTAAACTTTTAGCTTAAATCTATCAAGTATAAAAGAATTGACATAATCATGAATTCTAATTACAAGTATCAATCTATAAGGATGAATGTACATGAATACATGGATATGAACAAGAGTAGGCTGTGAACTCATCCATTGGTTTGGATCATTTAACCTAGGGATTTAAGTTTAACTAATCATTATTGAAGCATGGTTTGAGTCTTAGATCATGGAAATATCATTTAATCCATTATTTACAAGTTTGGTCAAATCTGTCATAAGATTCTGAAAATTACAGAGAGCAAATCAAAACTTCAAAAATTGGAAAAGCATAGTTCCCATGGTTTGATGTCAATAATTTTTGAACACAAGATGCCTCTGTAAGTCTAGTTTCCAACCCAAAAAGAAAAATAAAAGATCAACGGATTAATCTCTGGGAATTAGACAAACACTAGACATCACTCAGAAATTTACAACTCTTTGTCCAGAGATTTTGTACGATTTTCTAAAAATAGTAAACAAATTAGAAAGACTCTAATCTTCATAGGAGATCTTATTAACACATTAAACTTCACATAAAAAATTATTTGAAGCCAAGAAAGTTTGATTAAGGTTCTAATTTATTTATTTCAAAAGGGTGTTACTGTTCTAAAACTCTGGACAGATTATTGTTGTTTCACAAAACTCATGACCAAACCACTTTAAACATGAAATCTCATTAAAACAAAATAGTGGTAAAACTTTGTGTTATTGACATTCTCCAATTGGTTTCATTCGATTCCAACGGTTCGTTACTTAACTAAATATCTTTGATCAAAAGTGGTCAGAGAACTCACTGCACCATTTGTCAAATACATCTTTTATTTATTAACTTCAAACTTCCAAGCCATTAGGTTTGTCTTAACCCACATTAATTCTCCTACCATTTGATGGTCATTGGAGACTAAGGACACTCATATTTATGGACCTCAATGAAGTATGAAGGAACTTCATGAAATTCCAAAATAATGAACCTAAACCATAGAGGTAGATTTAAATTCATAGACCAAACATACTAATGTCAACCTTAATCCCCTTGGAAAGCATGAGCTTACAAGGAAACTAAAGGAGTCAATAGATTCAAGTAAGACATTGAAAGTCTTATGAATTCTAAGAGATGATTATAATCAAAAAGAAATAGAAAAGGAGACCAAGACTTAAGTTGTCACACCCTAATCCATCCCGGTGGATTAGGACACGTGTAACAATACTATACGCACCCAAAATACACTAATAAGGAAGAAACCATGTTAATTATTAAGGAAAACATGATTTGAACCAACATAAAAGGGTCTGATGTGACAAAACAGCCCCAGGGGCAAAATGGTCATTAATAAAGTATATCAAAATTTCACACTAAAAGATAGATCTTTGAGTCCCGGTTCCAACGCAAAAAACAGCGGGCGAATCCGAATTTTCTAGAAAGAGTTATGTCCGTTTCCGTAAAAGCTGTCAGAAAATGTTTTCGAAATCACTGTTTTGGGCAGAGGGGCATTCGACCGGTCGAAAGGGTCAATTCGACCGGTCCAAGTACCCTCTGGACCATATTTTCTCCCATTTAACACCCTTAAAAGTCCCCAAACTCCCAAGGCATTTGGGGCTACTTCCCAACCATTTTAGAGCCACCAAAAAGTGCTCGAAAGCATCGCAAACTCATTGAAACACACAACCGTTGAAAGGTTTCACTCCTAATCACTTCAAGAACCATTCAAAGCATTGTAACTAGTTTTGAACTCAAGTACAACATAATTGAAAGGGAATGTGAAAGAGACTCCATGGATCGAGGTCAACATTACTAAGCTATTACATGTTCAAATTTGTTATGCAACCGACTAATGTGATCCGATTCACAACAAGTTTAGCTAAATCCCAAGTCCTCTCCCAGTATACACAACTTGTGGTTTGCAAGTGCAACCCACATAACAAAACCCATAAACAACATCAACTTGAACTTGACATATCACACCCTCCCCAAAACTCAAGTGGTTCAACATTAGAGTTACACTTTGAAACTAAACCTGTTTAAACATATGGACATGACCACACATATTTACAACTCCCAAGCCCAAACCCGACGTGCCGGTCATTTCCTCTCCTCCTTTTGTGCCGTACCTGCAGTGGTTATTAAATAACCACAACAGAAAATAACATTTGTTTAAGCTTTCGCTTAGTGAGTAAAACTAATCACATGTATGAGTGTATGTCATATTCAATGCACAAATCAACAATTAGCATATCACTTAGTCTCCAAAAGACCAAATATCAATTCACCGTGTCGTCGCTCTTGCCTTTTTTCCTTATGTGCATATAGCACCTCTAATTCACACCATCTCATATACCCTTCCACAGCTGGGTCGCCACCCACACACCTTTACACAGTTAGCGTGGTGAGTACCCTTATACCGTTGGGTTTTTCCACGTCTCCTTATTATGGAGTAAATCCATGGTGAATCAACATAAGGCTTTCTTCAACCCACAAAACACATAATCTCATAATCATTTCAAGTATGACAATTCTTGCAAAATAAAGCATGTTAAGCTTCCAATTTATACTATCATGCTTTAACCATCATAATTCAACACATTAACATCATAATCAACATAATACTTCATAAATTGTAACATTAAACACAATTATACATTCAGCCCATGGAGTAGAGTCACTCACCTCTTTGCGATTCTCACTCTAGATACCCAATTCGAAGCCCCGTTGAGTTCCTACACGTTTGCGGCAAACCGCGATATACCGATTAGGCCTTTAACACCAAATTTACACCTTTAAAGTGGAATTAAACTACACGTGGATGTAAGTCTTTGTCACGCCCCGAATAGCAAAATATATATATATATATATATTTGGAACGTAGGCAATGACAGGTTACTGAGCTGTCTGATGTGTCATGAATACTATTGATATAATAATTCTAATAGATTTGCTGACATCAATGGAAATCTTCATGTCTTAACTTAACACTTCAATACAAAATTGCTCTACAAGATAATTTCATCATTAAGTATATCAATATCCTTCTACAAATATAAACTTTAAAACTATCTTAATCAAATACCCCTGTAACTTAAATCTTTCTGGGTACAGCCTGGATTTAGATTCCCCTAGCTCTTTGACCATCGAATGCTAACCCTTCGGTTAGTTACTTGTTCCTGATCCCTGAAATATACTGAACATTGAATGTTCAGCGAATATAAAACATTTGTCAACTTAAGAAAGCTGGTGAGTGATTTACATATAACAATTCTATATCCTTTAGTATCATGGTTAATTAATCTCAATTTCATATTCATCCATTATTAGCGCATCATTATCATTTAATGTTATCTTTAAATGATTCTATTTTCAGTAATCGTATCTATTGAAATAATCATAATGTCTTGCCTCAAATAGACATGCCATAATAATGTCAATGCAGATTATACCTTCGCCTCTCTCCGACTACCTGTAAAATAGATCATTTTATGCCAATCACACACAATAAGCTCATTAGTATGAGTGTGTGAAAAATCATTATCTTAATAAAGCGAAACGACCACAGCACCCCAGCCCAGCTCGAAAGGTGTGTACTACCTACCATCCCAGCTCGAAATAGATAGTATATTAGTGCACTAACTGTAGGACTATCTCAGTCCCGGCCCTTTCAACACAGACTATCTCAGTCCTCATTGGGTTCAAGTCTCTTGGTCATAAGACCTCAACTATCCACCCCATCGTAACAATGGTTACATACAACACATGTATGCTCATCCAACAAATGCAAATTCACCATGTATGCATGCTAAATGCCGATAGGGAACAAAATCAGATATATAATAGATTTGTCTTTCAACAATCATAGTCAACATCTTAAGAAATAGGGCTATTCCTGAATTGTAAGATGTAAATATTTTTCATAGATTAATAATTCTCTTGCCTAAAACTTGAGATAATCATAAGTGACTCCATATTTGCTATAGGCTAATTTAATTCCAATCTAACCCAGTAAAATTCAGAGAATATACAAAAATAGTTGATTAAAGTCTGAATGATCCAACATAGTCTAATTCTGAGTTAAATATGACGAGTTATGAATTTAATAAATTCCAAGAGCATTTCTGTCATTTTACAAATGTCCTTCTTTTAAACAAAATCTCTTTAAGACTTTGACAAACCTTTGGGATAGACAATCACGTACCATTACTTAACTCAATTGCGCTACCCAAAACATAATTATATAACTTGGGGTAAAATGATCATTTAATAAATAATTTTAGACCAAACGGACCCTATCATTGGGTCTAGGACGTTGAATATCCTTTTGGTACTTTTCTTCGTATTCATGTTTAGTACAAATATATAATTCGATATACAAATGTAAGTACCAAGGGTAATTTGGTCATTTTATAAATTTTGTTGGTCCAAACGGACCCTTCCATTGGATCCGGAATGTCGAAAAACCTTAGAGAAGATTGTTACGGGTAGTCTTGCCCTGGCCCAAATTAATTAAATAATAATTAGATCGAAATAATATTTCTTTTGACAATTTCATTAGCTACTGTTAGATTCTACTCTAATTCTCTTACCAAACTTTTATTTAATTTTAGTATCAATCATATAACCAAACAATCTTTAGGGAGCCTACTGGGTTTAATCTAATCCATGGTTTAACCTCATCTCTTTATTTGATCCAAGAATCCAACACCATTTCTTTTTTAAATGGCAACCACTAATGCCCAAGCTCATACTAAGCATAATAGACCCAATCAAATTAAAACCAAGCAACTCAATTTAGTTGGCCCAAGCCATTTAAATCATAGTTAAACCCAACTATGTAATCTAAAGTAGGCCCAAAACTTAAGTCCATTTACAACTAACTTAGAAGCCTAAATAATAGAAGTCCAAGTCCACAGATTTAGCCCAAACAATCAAGCCCAAAGAGGGACAGCCCAAATGCCTCGCCGGTAACTCGCCGGCGTCAGAGCAACTCCGGTGACCTCGCCGGAATATGGGGAAATTCCGACAGAACTCCATAGATGGTCTCAAAGCTTGTTTTGGCCATAACTTAGTCATTTCTTGACGAAATTTAACGTTTCTTGAGTCGATTTTACATAATTTTTCACAAGGAATCCAAAAATACCATTCAAATATGCTGATTTTCATCAAAATAAATAAACCCATTTCACAACTTAGAGAGAGGAAATGAATTTCCTTTATAATTAGACCCCTTTTTGTTGTGTATTAAGCTCTACACTTCCTAATTCCATAAACCCACTTTAATTCTTATAATCTAACCTTTATTCACCCTAAATCACATGAATTTATTATGGGCAAAATACTCTCTCACGCATAAATTCATAGACCCATTTCACAAAATATGATCGGGCATGGTTTTGGGGTTTCCAAGCTTCATATAAATTGATATCTATAGTTTAAATATACCAAAAGTATGAAAATAATCATATGCAAAGTACTCACTGTGAGTCTGTGCAGAAAAGATGGAGATGATTTGGTGGTCATGAACCGCCGCTGCTTCGTGCCTCTAGGATCTCCCTTACTTATCCGCTAAATCTTAGCAACTCAATGATATCTTCTTTATTCTTCTAGCCAACAGCCCTTAATTCTCTCCCCTTTTCTCTTTTCTTGTTGATATTTCTGGCAAACTGATTTTCTTCCTTCCCCTCTTCACATCCTTTTATAGCCTACAACCCCACTAATGTATGCATGTACGGGTAATGCTATGTTGGTTGGAGTTGTGGGTGAGAAATACTTTCATAGGATTATAATTAGAATATCTTATGAAAGGTGTTGGCATAGTATAGTGGTGTTCTATGATTTTCTTTTTTTTTGGAAGTAAGGTAGTCACTGTGTAAGGCAACAAGAATGAGTGAAAAGTTAGGATGGTGTCCTATTCTCTAAAAAGCTAGTAGTATAGTTTCTCCTATATACCGATAAAACAATGACATACATATATGTATATATAATTTTGTCTCTTATCTTATTTGATAATTATCCTCTCTGTTTTTCTTTTATTTTATTTTTTTCACTTAACCAACTTGGCCTCCAAGTTGGATCTCTTAGCCTTATCCTCTTAACCCTCACACGTGCACACTACCAATCTATTTCAACTTTGTATGTACACATGTATGTTTACATATTAGAGATAGTTATGTATGTATATAATTATGGGAATATTTCTATGGTTAATTTATAATATAAAGTAATTACCAAATGACCTCTTATTATTACTAAATGGTACCCTAGAAAAGTTAATACCAAATTATTCTAAAAAAAATTATAAAGAAACCTTGTTACTCCAACTTAGGACCTAAAGATTAAATGTTTCATTCAACTAAAAATATATTATACACATAGATTTGTCATAAATAACAATTTTTTTTTTAATTAGGTCATTACAGTCTTACCTTCCTCTACCCAATTGAGACTTCAATTGATGAATCAATATGATTTTCCCTAGACCCTCTTGAAGTTTTCCCAATTTTTCCCCCCTCAATCCGTACGGTTCCTCCTTCTTTTCTTCTTTTTTGCCTTTTTTTCTTTCTTCTCCTATTTTGGTGAGATGAAGAGCTAATGGACAGCTCTTTACTCTTCATCCCAACGTGTCTCTCTCCCCCTCAATCTGTTATACGAAAAATGAGTCACCAAGTGACTCACCTAAGTGTTATACACATTTTTTCCCAACTTTTCAATTATACCCCTTAAACTTTCCGAATGTTTATTATGAAACCCCCCCAATGTAATTCCGTTAGCTACCCAATATTTCTAAGTAGGATTAGTCTACATTTCATATGGGTCTCAAATATTTTGTGAAGTTGCTATTGTACCTACCATTTATGAATCTTTTCAATAATGCCCTTATTGGGTTAATAAGCAGATATCAAAAGCTAACATATTAACAATATGATATGAAAGGAATTAAACATATTTCCAAAAAAAATCACATAAATGCATCTAATCATTTAAATGCAAATATTTTTATCCTGACCCTTCACTGGGTCCTACTTTAATAACTATCCCACTTCACTGGGGACTTTTCCAACTGTGTTCTTTACTGAACTCCTTTCCTCGGGCGAGTCCAAAGCCTCCCCTTAATCCATCATACACACTAATTATATGAATTAATGCGTATTAACATGATTAATTAACCCTATTCCCGGGTACGGGTGTTACACAAGTAATATCTAAATTAACTTCATGACCTATTCAACCTTAAACCTAAGGTTATTTTGACCCAAATCAATGAAATAGAAGTTCAATCACAACATTGGTAAGTGCAAAGGACCCCAAGGAGTCCTATATGTTGAGGTTGAACTTATATTGGAGACCAATTTACTTAGAGGTTACCTCCAAATATCCTCAACTTCTTGGTTATCTTAGGATTTTCCAAATGCTAGTCAAGCTTTTCTTCTAGCTCTTTCTTCTAAAGGTTGCTTCTAATTGTGTTTAGAAAATATTTAAGAAGTTAAAAATAAGGAGAGTCAAGATAAGGTTTTTAGATTCAAAATTTTAAAACCAAAAAGAGACCCCTTGTAATGGGATATTCATCCCCTTTATATAGGCAAATTCTAGAGGGTTATTTTGGTAATTTTATAGCAAAAACTCTAATTTCGGATGTCCTTTTGAAGGTACAAACGTACTATTTCAAAGCTAGCAGCCACCAAATGCGACACTCAATGGAGATGGAAGCGACACTCACTAAATGCCAGCGCGACATTCACTGAATGCCGGTGCGGCACTCAATGAATGACGCGGACAACTTCACGGACTGCCGTCTTTTCTGAAATTCTGATTTTTAGCGGCATATGATATCTTTTTTGCGGCTATCAGTAACTATCGTTGCGGCACTTGCTGACTGTCGTACGGTAATTAGTGAGTGCCGCAGTGGCAACTCGTGACTGCTGCAAAGTGTTTTGTGTGTCGTTTTCTTCTATTCTTCCTTTTCCTTCTTTTCTTCTTTATGTTTTGAATTGCGGGGCCTTTCGAAGAACTTGAATCGCCTTTTGGAAGTCCTAGATTAGTCAGACATTGTCATCATCGGATCTAGAGGTAACACTCCCCTTAATCCGACGTCTGATCAAAATTAGGGTGTCTACACCGTGCGAACGCATGCTGTCAACTTTTTGTCCTTTTTGTTAACACTCTCTAATTTGTACTTTAGCCTAATAAATGTTGTGGTGATGTCCTTTTTGGTAAATCCCCCTAAATTTTACACTACATAAATGAAAAGGCTTATGAAGTATGTCAGGATTTTTATGGACTTTCAGATTTTATGATGATTCCCTAATTGTTCATATATGCGTTAGAAAATGCAGCAAACTCAATAACGTATGTTCCATAAAATCATGAGATTTTATTTCCATTTAATATATCTTACGTCAATAGGATATGATAAACATATTTGATGTGCATGTGTATGTATATATATATCTATATTGTCGTGTATGTATGTTTGGGTATATACTAGTAGAGAAAAAATAAAGAAGATTATCAATAAAGCTACTCTCACCGAACTCAACTGACAGATTGCACGATGGGTGGGCTATACCTATTGTTCATACTTTGGCAGTTTAAACAACAATAAAGCTACTCTCACCGAATGGGTCGGGTATTGTATTGTCTTTTACCCATTTCACAGCTAAATGCCCAAATGTGATATAGAAGATCTCACCCAATTCAAAGTTCATTCCTCTTTCCTCATACCCCATGGCTACGTACAGCTTGCCAGTAGTAATTAAAATGTATCTCTCTCTCTCTATCTCTCTCTCTCTCTCTCTCTCTCTCTCTCTCTATACTACACAGAATATCTTGCGATTGGAGAAGAAGGTTTGCGATTTGTGGATTAGGGTTCGATTTGGGAGACAAATTCTTGCGATTGGAGAGGCCGAAGGTCTGCGATTTGTGGAAGGTTCGAACATCTCTCTCTCTGTCATAGCCCGGTCCCACAATAGTAGCACCGGAGCCCGTGGCACGCCACCAATACTAAACTAATTCATTAACGTTTCCAAAAAAATGATTGGTTTAAAGAACACACGCAACGAAAAATAAAACACATTTTAAAACCAGTGGTCCAGTCGACTGGGTCGGGACCTCAGTTGACTGAAGACTTGAAGCAGAGAGTTTTCAAAAGGTTAACAACACATCCAGTTAACTGAGACTAGGGTCTAGTCGACTGAGACTGGGGTCCAGTCGACTGGGGCCTCCATTTTTTAGTCGACTGAATGCCTCCGGTCGACTGAAGCTCAAGCAGAAACAAAAATCCTATTTTGTTCAGGGGTCCAGTCGACTGGTTTTGTTATATTAAAAAGCAGTAGCTAGCAAGGCACAAGGGTCCAGTCGACTGAACACTGGACCAGTCGACTGTTCCCTAGCAGCAGCCCATTCTGCAGAAATTCTAAGTTTAAAAGCTTTCTAACTTCAACCAAGGATCAAACACACACTCCCAAAAGTACTCTAAAGTAATCCTAGCTGTATTAAAACATTACCAAGCATAATTACAACATGTTACTAACTATTACAACATTTTAGAACCCTTCTAACATACTAAGTTAAACATAAGTGAAAAACACTCAAATTCTTATTACAACATTCCTATTGTCCAAAACTACAAGATCAACATTCAGGTTGTCTTCTAAGTGAACTCCCAAACCCACGTGCTTACTTCTGCGATTCCTCGCCAGCATTCACACCTGTAATGGTTATTTAAATAACCACACATATTTCATTTGTTTAAGCTAACGCTTAGTGAATAAAATAACAAATGCACATAAATGATAAACATGCTCGCATTCACATCTCTATAATTCATACTAGTCACCGGAGACTCACGTGCACGTTCCATACTCCTAATCCGCAACTCCTCGCCAATAAGTCCACGCAAAAAGGAAAGACCCATGATTCTTTTTTTCAATCGTGCGACCTTAATGCCTATATTGGCTCCACAAGATGGCTTGGTGACTACGTGCTCCTTTGACCCAAATAAGCAATTCAACATGCTCAAATACATATCACCATGCTCTTGGTAATCAAAATATTTCACCATGCTATTGGGCCTACTTATCAATATGATTGCCCAATATGACCTACACAATATATATTTATAAACTAATACATGCTTTCATATCAAACATGAATACATGTCGAGAAATCAGTCCAAAATACAAGGTTGAATCACTCACCTCCGATTTACGTTCCTATAATTCGATCCAAAGAAAACCCGTGCACAAAGAACGTGCAGAAAACCTTCTAGTACAATTCCTATGGATCAGAAATCCAATTATCAACTTTTATGAAAAATTCTGGAAAATAACTTTTCGGAAAACTTAGCCAAACAAGGCCTAGTAGGTATCAAAACGATGGCCTTACCTCGAGGACTTCGAATACGAAATGTGGTGAAAAACCAGCGGATGAACGATCGTCGTTTGGCGTTGAGAAGCTCCAAGCAATCAAAATCTCCCTTTTGGCCTCCTTTTGAGTTTTAGGTTAAAACTTATAAAATTTATGAAAGTCATCTCTATCTATATATAGGCAACACTTTCGGGAATTGTGTTTACCTCTCCACGAGTTTTCAAAACTCCTAAACAGTCTCTGAAACTTTCTACACAACTAATTCATAACTTTCTACATGACTTTATCGAAGTTACTAATTAGCCTACCAAATTAATTGCGTGTTAATTTAACCTCACCAGGATGCTAAAACTAACAACAGAAATATATTCCAAATCAGAAAATAATACAGATAGTGAAACACACAGGTAAACATTTATTTTCAGATAAACATTTAAGGTATTCCATAGTGACCGTCTCATACTCGGAGAGACTTCACAACCACAAAATGCTCATCAATAAATTCTCAGAGGGTTCTCTAACACAGATACCCAAAACAACTCGTGAGTTAACACTCACTCAAACATATGCCAAAATGCATAGCACATCACATTATCATGCATGATAATGTAATGAAATGCAATAACACAAATGCGGGTGTTATACTCTCTCTCTCTCTCTCTCTCTCTCTCTCTCTCTCACACACACACACACACACACACACACTCACTGCTTCTTGAACTGCCAAAAGCTTATGAAGAGGAGGTAGATGGCTTCCTTAGGAGCTTATTAAGTATCTGTTTAATCATAACTTCAATGATGAACCTACAAGCTTTTTGCACTTGAGGCCAAGAACTTGATTGAAACCAATAAGTTACTTTCAATTAAAAAGAACCCCTTTTTTTCTGGGGAAGTAATAATAAAGAACTTAGTTTAACAACCACTGAGATTTATCCCAGTACATCAACTTAATCAATTTCGATTCGATGCTAGCAACCCTTTAAGAAGTGAAATTGTGGGTATTCCATAAATTGAATGTTTTTAGTGTTGTTGATTATTCCTGAGAAGTAAAATTGTTAGCTTAATTAAGTAAAATAGAGCAATCAAAATGTTGATCTTAATTTGTCAAGACTACAAATTCAGAGAAATCAAATAAGTAACTGATCTTAATTTGTCAACACTACAAATGTTGATCATTCTTGGATTTTTGTTTAGTTTTTTGTTTTTTTTTGTTTTTGTTTTTTTTCATTTTTTGTAGGAAAATAAATGGAACATATAGATGAAGTTTCTTCAAGCCAACCACTACCGGCAAAAGTTGGGACTTCTCAATCTCAATATCACTCGCAATCTCCCTCCTTCCACGCATCCTCAGGTAACTCTCCTTGGGAAGTAGATAATATTTATATTGTCATTGAGGAGGAGAACGTGCAAGAGAGGGTTGAGGAAAACTTGCAAGACAAGGTTGATGAGCCTAATGTTAACATGAGTTTTGGTAGTGTTAATGAGCTGACAGACTACTATAGAACATGTGGTATCCAAAAAGGCTTCATTGTCTGCACTAGAACTTCAAAGAAGGACCTTGATGGGGTCCAAAGATATGTTACGTTAGTATGTAGTCGGAATGGAACTTCGAGGTGTACAACAAACGATTTCAAAAATGAATTGTGAAGCTAGTATCACGGCAACACTAGTAACGGATGGAAAGTGGGTAGTGACAAAAGTATTTCTTAACCATAACCATGTATTAAGTCAAGGGAAAACTCGCTTTCATGTGAGTAATAGGGTAATAAATAAGGGTACTAGAAGAAGATTTAAGCTTAATGATCGTTCTGGGATAAGAATGAGCAAGATTTTTTAATCATTGGCGGTTAAAGCGGGGGGATATGATAATTTGAGTTTTTTCGAGAAAGATTGTCGAAACTATATTGACAAAGTGAGGCAGTTGAGATTAGGGAAGGGAGATGCTAGTGCAATTCAACGCTATTTTATGCATATTCAAGTTACTGATTCCAATTTTTTTATATGATGGAGTTAGATTAAGAGAATAGACTAAAGAACTTATTTTGGGCAGATGGTAGACAACGGGCAGCTTATGAGGAGTTTGGTGATGTCACTACATTTGACACGACTTATTTAACTAAATTTGCCCCTTTTGTAGGAGTAAATCACCATGGGCAATCAACATTGTTTGGTTGTGGATTACCTCAAATGAAGACACCGCCACTTTTACATGGTTGTTTAATGCATGGCTTACTTGTATGTTAGGTCGAGCTCCACCTACTATAATCATTGATCAAGACCGAGCCATACGTAATGCAATAGAGATAGTGTTTCCAAATGCTCACCATAGATGGTGCTTATGGCATATAATGAAGAAAATACTGGAAAATCAAGTGGGTACAACCAATATAAGAGTAACAAGTATTTTTCTCGCAAATGTTGTGTATGATTCCTTAACTATTGATGAGTTTGAAACAGGTTGGAGTGAAATGCTTGACAAATATGAACTTCAAACAAATGTATGGTTGAATGGGTTGTACAGTAAGAGGTATAGGTGGGTTCCTTGTTACGTAAAAGATTATTTTTGGGCTGGAATGTCCACCACGCAACGCAGTGAGAGCATAAATGCTTTTTTTTGACAAGTATGTCAACTCAAAAACTTCTTTGAAGTAATTTGTGGATCAGTATCAAAATACTTTAGCTGATAAGGTTAAAAAGGATAATGATGGGAACTTAAGCTGTTACAATTCATAGATTCCCACTGTCACTCAATATGCTATGGAAAAAGAAGTCCAAGATGTATATACAACCCCAAAATTTAAAGAGTTTCAAGAGGAGCTAACAAGAAAGATGTATTGTATGGTGTTTAAGTTACAAGATCATGGTTCCATTTCAGAATATGAGGTATCTGAAGATCTTGTTTTTGGAGAACGGATGAAGAGGTTAAAGTTCAAAGTGAGTGAAAAGAGTATGATTTAAAGTGTGTTTGTCGTCTTTTTAAGTTTCGAGGAATATTGTGTCAGCATGCCATAGCCATTCTAATCTCGGAAGGAATTATTCAATTCCTAGTAAATATATTATACGTAAGTGGAGCAAAGACATACAGAGGCGTCACACCAAAGTGATGGTCAGTTATAGTGACTGGAGCGTAACTGATGAAGGACGTCGCTATAACCTTATGTGTAAGGCATTTTTTGACATTCCAGACATAGCAGCTGAATTTCAAGAGAAGTGTGATTATGTCATAGATGGGTTAGGTCACCGAAAGATTGGTGTAACTAAGAATGATGGTGTATGTGGTAGTAATAGTCCCCAGTCAACTCCAACTCATATGTTGGGACAAACCAAATCACAAGGGAGCAAAACTATATTGAGCCCATTGGTTGTACGTGCCAAAGGACGTCTTTAAAAGGAGGCAATCGAAAGTTGAAACACTTATACAAAGAAAACAAAAGGGGACGAAGATAATTTTAAGCATAAAAAGTACAAATTGATCATGTTGAATTTTTGTTCTACTAATTGTATTTTTTAATTTCATAGAAAGCATTGAAAATAATGGATAATTCTGAGCAAGTTGTGGATATTCAAGGGACACAAAGGAGCGTTCTTAAGCAAAACAATATCACGCAATTTGAGGTACTTGTAAAGTTTCGTTATAATTTGACTTCATGTATTTCAAGTTTGCTAGTGCTAATTGAGAGCTTGTTTTCTTTTTCTTTTCTTTTCTTTTTTTTCCTTTTTCATTACAGTTGAATCAAGAATGAATAATGAGCTTGTTTCATCACTAAAAAGTTTCAAGAGGAGGAAGGACTCTTTTGTGTGTGTATATATATATATATATATATTTTAGGGAGATGTAACTTTTATTGTTGAACACTAGTTGTTTTATGTATATGTAATATGTAACATTTTTGAGTTAGTGAAATTATTTAATCTTCCAAGTGGAAACTATTTAGTTGGTGCCAAGTGTGCTTTCTGTGTTGATCATTGTAAATTTGAATAGGATTTTTGGGGCTTGCTACTTTGGCTAATTTTTTTTGTGTTTTGGGGCTTGTTGCTTTTCTGGTTTTTCTTTGGGTCTCTTTAGCTGGAGTTATTTTTCTGGTGCGGCTGCTTTTGTTTTTGGTTGGTTGAAGCGTCTGTTTTTGCTTTGGATCTCTGCTTTTCTTTCTAGACTGGTCTCTTATTGATTGGGCATTATGTTGCTGGTTTTTTTGTTGCTCTTGGGTGGGGGTTATGGCCTTATCTTTTGTTTTTCCTTATTGTTTGGGTTGTGCTTTGTTGTTCAAAAATTTTTTTTTGAATAGTTGTTTCTTGTCTCTCTTGAAATTGATCAAACAGAAACCATGTAATTATATGATATTCATAGAGTACATATGAGCTAAAAATGAAAGTATGATAACCATAAACCATTCATTAGGGTACATATATTCCAAAACCAACATGTTCAGTAGATTAAAACACACTCGTGCATTTTTTTTTTGTCGCACTAGCGACAGTCTACATGTAATTCAATACTTTAGCGAATAAACAACCCAAAATGAAAATGAAAATATATTGCCAAGTCCTGCTGTCATGTTTGGTGGGTGGTAGAGTAGGAGCCGAGATGAGTGTCGGAGTGGGTCCTTGAGAAGTTGAAGCCACTTCAGTCATGTAATCAACATCCTTGAGCCAAGCTGCTTCTGCCTCGACAAGAGTATTGTATCTCTTATGTCTTGCATTGGGATAGTACTTTACTTGAGCTTCACACTCCTCCCAAGTTTTAAATATGCCACACATGCGACCACGCGTCACAACGTAATACGGCATGATTAATACATGCAATAATTAATACCATAATTAATCCATCGTGCATTAGAAGTTAAAAACTTGAAATATTGTTCTAATTCTTAGGCATATGGAAATGTATTTGATCCTATCTAGTCATTGCATTCTTCTCTTTATTGGCTGTTTAGACCTTATTACTAAGTGTAATGTTATGTTTCCCATTGATTCGTGCATTAATATTTCAAAGGTTACATGTGTCTTCATTGACTACAGTAGTCTTCACAAAGGAGCAGCAGACCAAAATGAATTTGAGCAGAGAATAACTCACTCCCATCCAGAAGGAATCAACAAGTAGTGGAATTACCAGGATTTATACAACCAAGGGAAAACACCACAGAATCTGAATCATCAACTGACGACATGGTAGAAAATTAAGAAAATTTCAAATTTGCTATTGAAGAAGTTTAAAGTGACACATAATCTGAAAAGGGAAAGGCAAAACAAAGAGAAATAGTAATGTCAACTCACCCCATGGTCACCAAGGCAAAGGCAAGGCAATAACAATCAAATCTAATGGCCATTTCTAAAAATCCAACTCCAAAGATAGCATAGGAAGAGCTGCTAGTATCTGTTTGTACCATAAAATGTATTTTTACTATATTACTATATTACTATAGTAATGCAATTTTAATATGTTACTATATAACTATATAATAATAATAATAATAATATTATTATTATTGCAAACTATTTGGCTTGTCATGGAAGCCATTTAGTAGTTTTACTTGCAGGACACTTGTCATCGTGGGAGTTCATCAAAAGTGGTTACTTGAAGATCAATGGTGGCAAGAGTGGAAGTCATTTGGAGGGAGCTTCTTTGGGAAGAAACACATGTGTATTGAATTTGAAATGGTAGTTAAATGTAATAGGAGGGAAATATTCAAATTCAAATGGGTAGTTGTAAGTTTCTTCTATAAATATGTTATTATGTGCTCCTTTGTAATGGTCCTTGACCACACAAACAAATGCATTAATATATCTACTTTATTTTCTTCATCTATTCGGCCACCATGGCCATTAGTTTAGGTAATTTAATTTAGCCTAGTTAGGAGTAGTGTACCTTTACTTTGCTTTTACTTACAATTCTTAGGAGTAGGAATAGTTATAACATATATAGTTTAATCACTTCGAAGGTATCCTTCAAACTCCCATTTCTCTTCTTCTTCTTCTTCTTCTTTTCTGTATTTCATCTCACACGTTTGAAGTCCTTGTTAAGGCATCGAACGTCACCACAATCTCCCTGGTGAGGCGCAGTTTGGATCATACGCATTGGCAATTTGCTTGCCTGGCACGCTCGCACACACTTGTAAATTTTCCAACCAAACAGTATCTCAATGAAAACAAGCAATGGAGGCAGAATTGAACGCACTACACCAAAATAACACATGGTGTTTGGTACGTACCAACAAGTTCTGATACGAATGTTGTGGGATTCAAATGGGTATTCAAAACAAAACTTAGGCAGATAAAATAGTTGAAAGCACAAGGCCAGAGTTGTAGCAAAGGGGTACAATCAAATTGAAGGAGTGGACTTTGATGTTGTTAAAACCAAAGGAGAATTATTTTTTTAGTCGGCAGAGATATGCCATAAATCTTATCAAGAGTTTTGGAATGTTAAATTCAAAGGCCACCAAGACACCACTGCCATAAGGTCATACCTCTAATGCTGGAGATGATATAGCAGTATATGAAAGAGAGTTTAGAAGTATCGTTGGTGCACTGCAATATTTAACATTCACTACGCCAGAAATCTCATTATTAATAAAAACAAATTTTTTCTTTCCACATAAGAACATCCAAACAATGAAGAACAACAAATAGAACAAATCCCAAGAAACCAAGATAGATCTCTCCAAACGAGCCACTGCCGATCTTCCTATAAGAAACTAAAGGGGGATAAACTACTATACGGGCAGAAAAGTTATTTTATATATACCTGTAGTGTTTACAAAATCTGCAAGCGATGATGATGGTCACCTAATTAACTGGTTCTTGATTGAACTTCACTGATTCCCTCCAGATGAGCTCCCTAATGTCGTCTTCTGTGATTGATGGCTGCTCAAAATCAAAACTAACAGGCCTAGCACAGCTTGGGGGTCAAGAGAGAGAGAGAGAGAGAGAGAGAGAGATTTCAAATCGCAAGAATTTGTCTCCCAAATTGCAAACCTTCGGCCTTTCCAATTGCAAGAATTTGTCTCCCAAATCGAACCCTAATCCACAAATCGCAAACCTTCCTCTCCAATCGCAAGATATTCTGTGTAGTAGAGAGAGAGAGAGAGAGAGAGAGCTACATTTTAATCACTGTTGATAAGCTGTATGCAGCCATGGGGTATGAGGAAAGAGGAATGAACTTTGAATTGGGTAGAATCTTCTATATCACATTTGGGCAGGTTTTTTTAATTCTTGTTTGGGCGGGTTTTTGATTAGCTGTGAAATGGGTAAAAGACAATACAATACCCGACCCATTCGGTGAGAGTAAACTTTACTGTTGCTTAAACTGCCAAAGTATGAATAGTAGGTGGAGCCTACCCATGCGGTGCAATCTGTCGGTTGAGTTCGGTGAGAGTAGCTTTATTGGAAGATTATATACAACAATTATATTTAATGACCCCTAATTTTCTAAAATGACACCACTAAAACAAAGAAAAAAGAAAGAAAAGGGTGTCCATTTTTTTTAGCACATGTGATATTCTAGCCCAATTGTAGTAAAGCACACCCTCATACTTGACACCATTCATTATTATGTCTACTTCTCATTTAACCCAACCCTATTGAATGTTCTAAATCCAAAAAAGAAGAAGAAGAAGAAGTGATATTCAGAAAATCCAATTCAAATATATGGATAAATATATCCAAAAAAAACTCACCTCGAGGACACCTGCATAGACTACTGACACTGTATGGAAGATGTTTCCTTTAAAAGAAGGGTACATATCACCTAGACTACCCGAGGTTTACTCTAATCACACTTAGACCCCTCATGTTTCAGTAATATCACCTACACCCCTTGAAGTTTGAAGTGCATATCACCTAGACCCCCTCCATCAATTCACTTTTAAAAAAGTGACTGACTGACATAAATGAATACAAAAAATACCCCTGGAAGTTTGGTCCTTGTGTCAGTTTAGTCCCTATAGTTTAGTTAGGTCAATTTGGGCCCTGAAGTTTTAAATTGAAGCAATTTTATCCAAATGTTCAATTCAGTGAGAAAAATTAACAGAATTTACTCACGAATAAAGACTGGGGCACAAATAAAATTCACAAACACATAATGTGTCTATCTCTCTCTTGATGGGGTTCACTGACACTGTGGAGTTCACTGATCTTGTAGGGTCCACAGAGGAGAAATATTGTA
Source organism: Hydrangea macrophylla (assembly GCA_033977485.1). Lineage (NCBI taxonomy): Eukaryota > Viridiplantae > Streptophyta > Magnoliopsida > Cornales > Hydrangeaceae > Hydrangea > Hydrangea macrophylla. Next base: position 114,894,983 of record CM066983.1, read on the forward strand.
ATACCCGTACCCAGAAAATGGAAGTAATATTTATTTCTCATGCGTTAATTAGTATAATTAATTGCATGTGATATTTGGGTAAGTTCCAGTTACCCCGATGTGATAAGTGCTTCGAGAAGGGCACAGTTGAATAGAAGTGAAATGGGACCCACGGGAGGTCCGAATTAGATAAACTGCATTTAGTTGCATTTATGTGATTAAATGAATAATTGTTTAATTGTTTTTAATATTTTATTGCTACTTATGATCTTTTATGGTGCCAGTTTGGGTACCCGTGTGAGGACGAATTGGAATTGGATTCATAACTAGTGGGTTAATTAGCAACTTTATAAAATATTCGGGACCACTTTTGGGACCCATACGTGACATAGCATATACCCACTTAGATATTTGGTAGTTAATATGAAGTTTAGGGGGGTTTCATAATAGACTTCAGAAACTTATGGGGGTGTAAATAGAAATATGATAAAAATCATAATATATATCCTCAAGTATGAGTTAGTCGGCTAGTGAGGATCAAAAAAATATAGTAAACAAAAGTTTAAAGTTTCAGAGAGTTCAACGAGAGAGAGAGAAAAAGAAAAAGAGAAAAAAAGGGTTTCGCGCCATTTTGTCGCCGTAGCTTCGCCGTGTGACCTCTATTTCGCGAACCGAAGTCATATTCGGACTCGTGAAGGTGAGAGGGTTATTTCTATGTCTTTCTTTTTCAATTTTGATAATGTTTTTTCGCGACCCATTTTAAGGGGTGATACATATATGTGATATATATATGTAGGAATATCATTGGGAGTATCTAGAGCTAGTTTTGCGAAGGAGTTTGAGATTTCTAGGCTTATTTGGAACTTATTCGTGAGGTGAGTGTCCTAATCCCAAAATTTGATGTTTAATGTCTTTTAATTGTTATTAAATGCTTAGAATGCTTAATTTATAATTAAGTAGAAAAGCATGTGATAATTTATTATTTAACATGTTCAAAAATGTTGAAATTGCCATGTTGACATATTGAATTGCTTATGTGCTTATTTGGGTCAAAGGGTGTCAATTGATAATCACCATTATTTAGCCCATATATAAGGGACGCCCATTCCTCAGAGAAAAGGGGGATGATGAAGTCCTCAGAAAAAAAAAGGGGACGTGGTGACGACCACAACGAATTGACTACGGTCACATGAAAGTGAGTGATATCGCTTTAAAAGCGACGGAAGTGAGAATGGCCCGGAATCTGGGGTCCAGAACGATGGTGATTGGTTACTTGACACGCCTGCGACCATTTATTGTTGTGATGTTTAATTGGTGTTATAAATCATTAAATACTCCAATTGCATGATTAGCACCACGTACTCACTAAGCGAAAGCTTAATCAATTTTTGTGGCTAATGACCACGCAGGTACGGACGAGCACCACAGTGAGAAGCGTTGAACCGTGGGGGTTCTGGATAACTCGAGATTAATGGTTTTTGTTTAATATGTTGATATGTAAATGAATTTATATGGGTATTTATATTCCTAGTGTTTGGATTTTCGGAGATGAGTTTATGTTTTAGTTTTTATTAAATCCCTGTAATATAAATTGTGAATTGAAGTTTTTAAAGTATTTTCCAAATGTTTTGGTGATATTTTGGTATTTTAATTTCTTGTTTAACAGGGGGAAATGGTGCTGTAATAGGGGAAACTCTGTCCAAGTACCATTCGATGGTTTTAAAATTTTATTATTTTATTTCGTTCAAATAAGGAATATTTTACCCCTGGTATTTCACTTTAATAAAATGTTATTTTTGGGACGTTAAAAATGATTGTTTGGTTTGTTGGCTTGTTACACGTGTCCTAGCCCGCAGGGCGGGTTGGGGTGTGACAATTTTTGGTATCAGAGCAATAGGATAGAGCCTTGGGTACGAGTGACGACGCGTGAGTGTGCACACAATGACACGTAGTTGTACGATCATGCATCCATGTTTATTTAGCATGCTTTAAAAAGTTATTTAGCATGCATTGTAATTTATTTAAAAGTAACATGTATGTATATACTTTGTTGTGGGTGCCAGGCAAGGATGTCTGGAGGTGAGAACCCATCTTCAGCCCGTATGGACAGAATTGAAATTGTTATGGAAAAGTTGGTAAAAGTGGCTGAAACTCAAGTTACCGAGGAGGGACCAAGCTCATCAAACCCAGAACAAAGAACAGAATCAACAACTATTGCCATGTTCTATAAGCAAAAGCCAGGGCAATTCAAAGGAGAACCTGGTTCGATGAAGGCTGACCATTGGTTGACCGATATGAAGAGAATTTTTCATGCTTTGCCATGTACAGAGGAACAGAAGGTCTTGTTTGCCTCAGATACTTTAAAAGAAGAAGCACAAAACTGGTGGACTTCAGTATTAAGGCAGGGCGCACCAACTACCTGGAATGGATTTATAGAGGAGTTGTCAAAGCAATATATTCCTCGATCTTTCAGTGATCAGAAGGCCCGAGAGTTTTCTCATCTCAGTCAGGGTAATATGAGCGTTAGGGATTACGCAGCCCAGTTTACAAGTTTGGCCAGATTTGCAGTGGATTTAATTCCAAATGAGTTCATTCGGGCAAGACGATTCGAGGAAGGGCTCCGTGACGAGATTCGGGGAAAAGTGGATACACTCCAGCTACCGACTTATTCAGAAGTATTAGATGTGGCCTTAATTGCTGAGCGAGGTGTATTGTCATCGGGGCAAAGTCAACAATTTAAGAGGCCAGGAGGTAGTCAATTCCAAGGGCAGGGCAGTTCCAAGAGACCAAATTTGGGGAGCTCGTTGGGTAGTGGGGGGTAACAAGCCCAGGTGTCAGATTTGTGGTAGGTATCATTGGGGAATGTGCAACTTATCTCCTATCATTTGCAACAATTGTCGACGGCCAGGACACGTGGCAAGAGATTGTCCCAATCTATCAAGACAGAATGTGCCAAGACAAAGTATTACTCAGAGACAAGGTATAGATGACAGCAGAATACGATGTTATTTATGTGGCGACCTAGGGCATCGGGAACGTAATTGCCCAAAGAGAGGACCAGGAAGTTCTATTTCATCTGTGGGAAGTGCTCCAAGCCAGAGGCCACCTCAGCAACAATCTCAAGGGAGGGAACAACGACAAGGAAGGTATTTTCAGCTTAAGCCTGGGGAGACCACTGCCGCTGATACTGTGGTTTCAGGTATACTTCCTATTTGCTCACAACCTGCTAAAGTATTATTGGATTCGGGGTCAACTCACTCTTTTGTTTCACACCCATTTGCTAAATATTTAGATAAACCCTTAGAACTACTAGATTTTGATTTGTCTGTTTCACTTCCATCGGGAGCTCCACTAGTAAGTTCGGGTGTCTTTAAAGCTTGTGGGATTGATGTGAATGGTAGGGGTTTGACTGTTGATTTAGTGCCATTGGTTGTTCAACATTTTGACGTCATTTTGGGGATGGATTGGTTATCTGCAAATCACGCCATTATCGATTGTGAGAATAAGAGAGTAACATTTCGATTGCCCAATCAAGATGTATTTTGTTTCCAAGGGACAGATGTAGCACCACCGCCTTATCTGGTGTCAGCTGTCAGAGCTTGTCGTTTGTTGAAAAAGGGATGTCGGGGATTCTTGTGTAGTATACTTGACACTAGAAGTACTGAACTGAAATTAGAGGATATACCACTAGTGAAAGAATTTCCAGACGTCTTTCCAGAAGATTTACCTAGTATGTTGATTGAGAGGGAAATTGAGTTTGGGATAGATGTGATGCCAGGAACTCAACCAATTTCACGGGCACCATATAGAATGGCTCCGGTAGAGTTGAAGGAATTGAAAACTCAACTGCAAGATTTACTAGATAAGGGGTTCATTCGTCCTAGTGTATCACCGTGGGGAGCACCAATTTTATTTGTGAAGAAGAAGGACGGGACAATGAGAATGTGTATCGACTACCGAGAAATCAACAAGGTGACTATAAAGAACAAGTATCCACTGCCACGTATTGATGACTTATTTGATCAATTGCAAGGGGCACAAGTATTTTCTACGATTGACTTGAGATCTGGGTATCACCAATTGAAGGTAAAAGCTGAAGATGTTGAGAAGACAGCTTTCAGAACTCGGTACGGGCACTACGAATTTCTTGTCATGCCATTTGGGGTTACGAATGCACCAGCCGCTTTTATGGACCTGATGAATAGGGTGTTCAAGACTTATCTAGATGAATTTGTGATAGTATTCATTGATGATATTTTAATATATTCTAGAAGTCAAGAAGAACATGAACAACACTTGAGATTGGTTTTGCAACGACTTAGAGAAAAGCAACTATTTGGGAAGTTGAAGAAAAGTGAATTCTGGTTAACAAATGTTACTTTTCTTGGACACGTGATCTCTAAGGATGGTGTCTCTGTGGACCCACAAAAGATAGAAGCTGTAAAGAATTGGTCGAGACCGACAAATGTTTCTGAAGTTCGAAGTTTCTTGGGGTTAGCTGGTTACTATAGAAGGTTCGTTCAAGAATTTTCTAGAATCGCGACTCCGATGACTCAATTGATGAGGAAGGATGTGGCTTTTGTGTGGAATAAAGAATGTGAAGACTGTTTTCAGAAGTTGAAAGATAAGTTGACCTCAGCGCCTATATTAGCTATTCCGTCAGGTACTGGAGGTTTCAGTATATACAGTGATGCTTCTCATCAGGGTCTGGGATGTGTTCTAATGCAAGAGGGTAAAGTTATAGCTTATGCTTCGAGGCAGTTAAGGACACACGAGAAGAATTATCCGACTCATGATCTGGAATTGGCAGCGGTGATCTTTGCGTTAAAGATTTGGCGTCACTACTTGTACGGGGAAACGTGTGATATATTCACCGATCATAAGAGTTTGAAATATTTATTTACCCAGAGAGAGCTAAATATGAGACAGAGAAGATGGCTTGAATTGATGAAGGATTATGATTTGAAGATCCAGTATCATCCGGGTAAAGCTAACGTGGTTGCCGATGCGTTAAGTCGAAAGTCGTCAGAAAATTTGGTTTATTCTTTAACAGCCCAGAAGAATTGGTAAAAGAATTTGAACAACTAGAATTGGAAGTAATTCCCAGAATCCAGGGTGGTTTAATGGCGACTATGATGGCACAACCGAGCTTGATTGAAGAAATCAAGGTGAGCCAACTTTTGGACCCAAATTTCAAGAAAATTGTTGAAGAGTTACCTGAGGGTAGACGGCCAGAATTCAGTTTTCAGAATAATGTATTGAGGTATGTTAATCAATTATGTGTCCCGAACATTCAAGAGTTGAAAGATAAGATCATGGAAGAAGCTCACAGTACGAGGTATTCCGTACATCCAGGGAGTACCAAGATGTATAGAGATTTGCGGGAAGTGTATTGGTGGAGTGGTATGAAACGGGAAGTCGCCGAGTTTGTGGCTAAATGTAAGACTTGTCAACAAGTAAAATTGGAACATCAACGACCCGCTGGTGAATTGCAACCGTTGGAGATACCAGAATGGAAATGGGAGCATATTACGATGGACTTTGTGTCAGGTTTGCCACAGTCTCCTAAGTCTAATGATAGTATTTAGGTGATCGTTGACCGGTTGACTAAATCAGCTCATTTCTTGCCAATTAAGACTCGTGATCCGACAAAGTTAGCAGAGCTTTATGTCAGAGAAATTGTTAGATTACATGGGGCACCGGTATCAATTGTGTCAGATCGAGACACACGATTTGTGTCTAGGTTTTGGGAAGGTTTGCAAAAGGCAATGGGGACGACCTTGCATTTTAGCACAGCATTTCATCCTCAGACAGACGGCCAATCCGAGCGAGTTATTCAGATTCTGGAAGATATGCTTCGAGGTTGTGTTATGGATTTCAAATCAGATTGGGAAACCCACTTGCCGTTAGTGGAATTCTCTTATAATAATAGCTTCCAGACGAGTATTGGGATGGCGCCTTACGAGGCATTGTACGGTCGTAAATGTAGATCACCGGTGTGTTGGACAGAAGTTGGGGAAAAGCAACTCATAGGTCCTGAAATTGTGCAAATCACTACCGACAAAATTAAGTTAGTTAAACAACGGTTACAAATAGCACAGAGTCGTTACAAAAGCTACGCGGATACAGGTAGAAGACCGTTGGAATTCGAGGTAGGTGATTATGTTTACTTGAAAGTATCGCCTTCGAAAGGTATCGCACGATTTGGTAAGCGAGGCAAGTTAAGTCCGAGGTTTGTAGGGCCTTATTTGATCTTGGATAGAGTTGGTCCAGTTGCATATCGGTTGGAATTACCAGAAGAGTTGGCTAATGTTCATAATGTGTTTCATGTTTCTATGTTGCGACGTTGTCTATCAGATTTGAGTCACCGTATCACTCCGGAACCGTTGATGGTTCGAGAAGACTTGACTTATGTTGAACATCCAGTTCGAATCCTAGATAGGAAGGATCAGATGCTCAGAACTAAAATCATTCCTCTAGTTATGGTGTTATGGCGCAATCATTCAGCAGATGAGGCAACTTGGGAACGTGAGGACGAGATCCGAGAGAAATATCCTCACCTATTTGACTCTTGAGGTAAGAAAAGTTTGGGGACAAACTTCCTAAAAGGGAGGGAGAGGTGTAATACCCGTACCCAGAAAATGGAAGTAATATTTATTTCTCATGCGTTAATTAGTATAATTAATTGCATGTGATATTTGGGTAAGTTCCAGTTACCCCGATGTGATAAGTGCTTCGAGAAGGGCACAGTTGAATAGATGTGAAATGGGACCCACGGGAGGTCCGGATTAGATAAACTGCATTTAGTTGCATTTATGTGATTAAATGAATAATTGTTTAATTGTTTTTAATATTTTATTGCTACTTATGATCTTTTATGGTGCCAGTTTGGGTACCCGTGTGAGGACGAATTGGAATTGGATTCATAACTAGTGGGTTAATTAGCAACTTTATAAAATATTCGGGACCACTTTTGGGACCCATACGTGACATAGCATATACCCACTTAGATATTTGGTAGTTAATATGAAGTTTAGGGGGGTTTCATAATAGACTTCAGAAACTTATGGGGGTGTAAATAGAAATATGATAAAAATCATAATATATATCCTCAAGTATGAGTTAGTCGGCTAGTGAGGATCAAAAAAATATAGTAAACAAAAGTTTAAAGTTTCAGAGAGTTCAACGAGAGAGAGAGAAAAAGAAAAAGAGAAAAAAAGGGTTTCGCGTCATTTTGTCGCCGTAGCTTCGCCGTGTGACCTCTATTTCGCGAACCGAAGTCATATTCGGACTCGTGAAGGTGAGAGGGTTATTTCTATGTCTTTCTTTTTCAATTTTGATAATGTTTTTTCGCGACCCATTTTAAGGGGTGATACATATATGTGATATATATATGTAGGAATATCATTGGGAGTATCTAGAGCTAGTTTTGCGAAGGAGTTTGAGATTTCTAGGCTTATTTGGAACTTATTCGTGAGGTGAGTGTCCTAATCCCAAAATTTGATGTTTAATGTCTTTTAATTGTTATTAAATGCTTAGAATGCTTAATTTATAATTAAGTAGAAAAGCATGTGATAATTTATTATTTAACATGTTCAAAAATGTTGAAATTGCCATGTTGACATATTGAATTGCTTATGTGCTTATTTGGGTCAAAGGGTGTCAATTGATAATCACCATTATTTAGCCCATATATAAGGGACGCCCATTCCTCAGAGAAAAGGGGGATGATGAAGTCCTCAGAAAAAAAAAGGGGACGTGGTGACGACCACAACGAATTGACTACGGTCACATGAAAGTGAGTGATATCGCTTTAAAAGCGACGGAAGTGAGAATGGCCCGGAATCTGGGGTCCAGAACGATGGTGATTGGTTACTTGACACGCCTGCGACCATTTATTGTTGTGATGTTTAATTGGTGTTATAAATCATTAAATACTCCAATTGCATGATTAGCACCACGTACTCACTAAGCGAAAGCTTAATCAATTTTTGTGGCTAATGACCACGCAGGTACGGACGAGCACCACAGTGAGAAGCGTTGAACCGTGGGGGTTCTGGATAACTCGAGATTAATGGTTTTTGTTTAATATGTTGATATGTAAATGAATTTATATGGGTATTTATATTCCTAGTGTTTGGATTTTCGGAGATGAGTTTATGTTTTAGTTTTTATTAAATCCCTGTAATATAAATTGTGAATTGAAGTTTTTAAAGTATTTTCCAAATGTTTTGGTGATATTTTGGTATTTTAATTTCTTGTTTAACAGGGGGAAATGGTGCTGTAATAGGGGAAACTCTGTCCAAGTACCATTCGATGGTTTTAAAATTTTATTATTTTATTTCGTTCAAATAAGGAATATTTTACCCCTGGTATTTCACTTTAATAAAATGTTATTTTTGGGACGTTAAAAATGATTGTTTGGTTTGTTGGCTTGTTACACGTGTCCTAGCCCGCGGGGCGGGTTGGGGTGTGACAAATATGCACATTTTGGTTTGTTGGCTTGTTACACGTGTCCTAGCCCGCGGGGCGGGTTGGGGTGTGACAAATATGCACATTGTCACACTTTTTAAGGGTAAAATGGAACAGCACCAATCTCCCAACCCGCTTATTAGCGTAATAATCTCCCAACTCGCTTATTAGCGTAATAGTACATAACAGTGGGTAAATTCTATCAATTTTTATCACAGAATGGGGCATTTGGATCAAATTACTTCAATTTAAACTGTAAGGACCAAATTGACCCAATAGAAAGTACAGGGACTAAAATGACACAATGACCAAACTTTCAGGGGTGTGTTTTGTATTTATTTATGTTAGTCTGTCAATTTTTTTAACGGTGAATTGACGGAGAGGGTATAGGTGATATGCGCTTCAAACCTCAGGAGGTGTAGGTGATATTATTAAAATGTGAGAGGGTCTAAGTGTGATTAGAACATACCTCAAGGGGTCTAAATAATATTTACCCTTAAAACAAGATAGGCAAGAACGCAGGTGTCACATCACATTCACCATTAGTTAGAACCAAATTAAATGCATATATGATAACCATGTATTATTGTATTATTTATTGGACATGACTTTTATATAATTTTTTGGGTGTGGTTAGTTAGACTCCCTCTTTGTTATAATTTAATATAAATATATGTATATATATACAAAGATTCTCTAAAGAGGGCGTCCTCTCTTTATTAAAGAGAGGACTTCTGTTTTAACCGTCGTATCGTGTTTAAAAACTGTAAAATAACAAAGATGCCATTAATGAAAACACGATCCGACGGTCAAAACAGAGATCCTCTCTTTAATAAAGAAAGGGCGCCCTCTTTAGAATCTGACTGTATATATATATATATAGTACTGATTCTTATAGTTGTGAAAGGAACCTAACGAATTACACGTAAAGAAATGTAATAGAAGCTGTTTCTTGGAGTATTTTATTTCAGAATAAAAAAAAATAAAAAAAAATGACAAGTCTATGGTGAGCAGCTTCTCATATGAGAACACGATTTTTAATGTTGGTTGAGCATTTGGCCATAAAATTTCAAAAAACTTAAATATATATTTATTATCAGATACACATACAACGATTAAAACATGTCTTCTCGTATGTGAGAAGCTTCTCAATAGACTTCTTAAAAAAAAGAAGAAATGGTTAGAAGGAAATGAAAATGGATAGAGGAATTGGAGGACCCCACGTGTCAAGCGAATAGAAGATTCCCAACTTGGCAAGACAAAGAGGTCCTTCCCATCCAGAAACTTCGAGCGAATTCGCGGCTCACAATTATTCCAACCCACAACCTCAAGCGGTCCTGAAACCGACACGTGTCTACATGGCCCCACGTGGATCCTAGGTGGTGCGTACTATTAGCTCGCAATTGATACGACTCTCCTTTCTAAAATTAGATTAGACTTTAGAATTATTTAGACACAAAATAGAAGTTTCTAGTACCTTAGTTCTGGAAACCCAAGGAAGCAGAGAGAGAGAGAGAGACAGAGAGTAGAATGGAAAAAACTGCAGGTACAATGGAGGAAGAAGCTAAACAGACTTCGGTGTTGATGTGGGGCTATCTTCCTGGAGCTTCGCCGTCGCCGCTCCTTTCTCCGGTGACCATCCGGTTGCCACTCGCCGGAGATTCATTGAAGGACGTTTGCGGCGGTGGATGTGGATTCGCCGTCGCCATTGCAGGTAATTGGTTATCTTTCAGATTTGTAATCTTTTCGATTTTTTTATTTTTGATTTTTGATTTTTGGTTTCTTCGATCTTGCCTTGTTTTGCTTTATTCACTTTCGCGATTTAATGGATTTCTATTAGTACTCCTATTTACGGTTTGTTGGAGTCGATGTCCGATTACTTTCCGTCGATTTCAATTCGATTCAAATTTATTAGTGATGATTATCGTCGTACTTTGCTAAATATCATTCTGATTTAATTTTCAAATCCAAATTTAAATAAGTCTAGTTCTTTCACTTATGTTAGTAATCCTAGACTTTCTGATAATAATTACTCCGTATAAATAAATAAAAGTGGGTGGGTAATTTTCTCTTGAGAAAGCAGATCTTTCAGTAGTTCAGTTGTATAGAGACTCTTCCCCAAGATTAGATGAAGAAAAACCTGTTATTAATTCTTCCAAAGTTTATTATTGTCAATATAACTATCAAATTATTATTATTTTTTTTATTTATTATTAAGTTTGAATATTCATTTTTGTACCCTTATCTTTCATTGCACACCTCTAATTTAGTTCATGATTCCACATAAAACTTTGCAGATACCTCTGTTTGGTGTTGTTAGTACTCTCATTCGTTAGTTTTGTTGGTTTTTTTTTTTTATCAGAGTCTGGAAAACTCATAACATGGGGTTCAGCAGATGACCAAGGTCAAAGCTATTTAACTTCAGGGAAGCATGGGGTATTATTGCTAAAAACCTTTTACTTTTTAAACTCAGTTTCTTCTTCCTTCTCTGTTTGAATTGATTTTGCATCTTCTTTCACCGGTCAAGGAAATCCCGGAGCCATTTCCTCTTCCAACTGAAGCTCCTATTGTGAAGGCTGCAGCTGGTTGGTCTCATTGTGTTTCAGTTACAGGTACTAACTTTTCCCTGTTAATTGTTACAAATTTGACAGTGCAATCATATCCCTCCTAGTCTAGATCTTGTATCACGATTTGTTTAGGAAGTGGTACAACTTTGGGTTTTAGAGACTTGTGCAGTTGCTCTGTGGTTTTCCATTCTTTTGAGACATGAAAAAACAAGAGCCTAAAATGAGAGGTTAATTAACTTAGACGTAATTAGATCTGCTGCAAAGAAAACTCTATAAGAAGGGGAAAAGTGGGGAAGATATGAAAATGACTACTTGATTGTCTTTTCTTTGGAGCTTTGTAATACTAATCATACATTTTTTCAAATTCGTAAAATACAGATGCAGGAGATGTGTACACATGGGGATGGAAGGAGTGTGTTCCCTCTGTGAAAGTTTTCCCTAATTTTGGTGCTGGTGGAAGCTTAGAACATGATACTTTTGGAAAACAAAGTTCAATTCCAACTGAAGAAGGTGATGCAAAGGCATTTTTTCCCATGGGAAAAGTTACATCATGCTTTTGAATTGTTGAAAACTAATATAGAAAAAGGTTTACTATGCAGCGGTGAGCCCACAGTCTCAAGACTCGAAAATTAATGGTGCCGTAGTGATACAGCCAGAGAAGAGAAAGGCCGGAGAAGAAATGACGAAGCGAAGAAGAACATCAGTGTCAGCTAAACAACAACTTGATAGCTCTGTCTCCACCTGTGAAACACTTTCAGCACCACCTTGTCGTGTGGCACTGGACCCGGGTGTGAGGATTACCTCTGTTGCTGCGGGTGGGCGCCATACCTTAGTCCTTTCAGGTAAATTCACTACCTCCTGAGTGCTACAGCAGACAAAGTCACAGTTCCAGGTGTAGTTTCTTCTTCTTTGTGGTTACTCCAACAGTTTTGTAGGTCATATGAAGTACGAAGCTATGGAAGATCTTTATATTATAAAGAAAAGAAAGAAAAGACACGTGATGCATCATATTTTTACCGAAGTTATGTAAAGAAAGACACCTGATGCATCATATTTTTACCAAAGATGTGGGACAGGTTTGGGGTTGGGGCTATGGAGGCGAAGGGCAGCTAGGTTTGGGTTCTCGGGTAAAAATGGTGTCTTCTCCTCATCTCATACCTTGCATAGAACCATCTTCATGCGGGAAAGATAGGTCTTCAGAAGCTCATCGTGGAAGCAGGTCATCAGCTGCTAACAAAATTCCGGGAAGTTACATTAAGGGTATTGCTTGTGGAGGTCGGCACAGTACAGTTATAACAGGTCAGCATTCAGGGACCTGTTTTTGTGTTGATAGGTGGCAAGTTTTTTTTTTCTTTGTTCCCCAGTTGCAGAAAATGGAACCCTGATTAGTTCTCTAAAATGCTTCAATTTGATTAAGATTGTTAGCAGCATTGTGACCTAATTTCTTCTAAGGATCGGTTGATAGAGATCCTATTTGTTAATAGAGATCTTTGTAATTGTTAATATCAGATGCTGATCCAAATTCATATTCTTTTGTTCCTTATTAGATGTTGGAGCAGTGCTTGCGTTTGGTTGGGGACTTTACGGACAGGTGAGCATCTACATGCCCATCAGTTCGTCTTGCCGAAAAGGCTATCTTGCACATGGTACTCCACCAATCTGTCATAAAACTTTCTTGCTAGTAGTTTGGTTTTTTTAAGTTGAAGTTGTCTTGTGTAAACCTCCCTTGCAAGTAATCCCATACAATTAGGAAACCTTTCACTTGCGGAAACCCTTGAGAAATTCATGTTCAATTCCCAACAGAGCCAGAATTAGTTCTCCCTTTGTGAGTGAATTAGTCGCAGTTTCCAAAAAAATTTTATTTTCCTCTGATGGTTGATCTGCTTACTACACCTCAAACAAGAGATTTTCGTTGCTGCATCATTCTTCCCTATGTAAAGGAATATAACCTAAAAGATGACTCTTTCTTCAATGTTTTTAAGATGACTTCCACTTCTTTTTCTAGTTCCCTCATCGTGTATATGATACAAAATTCATGTATACAAGTGAGACCTGGTACCAAATGGTTGACAAACGAATAGATATGTAGCTAAAACTGTACGCATAAGTGGTTTTTCTGAGTGTTGGTAAATGGGACTTATTAACTATCTTGTATTCTAGTGTTCTAATTGCTTTTGTACTTCTTCGTTGTATAAGCTTGACCCCAATAGAAAACTTTTAACAGAAGGAAGGGAACTTCTCATGGAAATTATTTTTGACCAATACTTTTTATATTGAGACATATTTCGAACTCTCCCACCTACAAACATAAAGAGTTTAACCTTTATTAGAGCAAGTGTACACACTAGGGTTATAATCCCTTTGTTGCGCACCCATAGAGCAAGTGGCTGTTGTGTGTTAGAGGCATTCCATCACTATTTTTCAGTCCTGAAGGTTTTAACTTGGATCCTCAAGGATCAGGCTTAACAGAATTTTGGAGTGCTTTGTAAATGACAATTGCCTTTAAGATTGAGGTCTGATTGGCCTATGGCGGCGGAAAAGAGTCATGAAGGGTGGACTATTTGATGCTTAACCTTTTGTTTATGCTTTCTCTTTGAAGAGGTATTAGATTTTTTACAATATCTGCAATTCTGCATTCAAATATTGGAGGAATGTTTGTCACTTTGTACATGTTTCATGTGCTATTAGGTTTGTCCAAGGCTTTCTAATTTGAGAATTCCATGAGATTTCTTTTCTTGTAATAATTTTGCCTACCAGTTTTCTTGATTGGAAGAGTTTTAATTGCCAATGAATGCTATCTTTTTGGGTTCTTCTAAATTTTTGTGACGCGTACTGAACTGTAAGTGGCTCAAAACTGTCCATTGGTAGATTTAATGCTGTCCTGCTGAATTCAACTGCATGCAATATGATATATGAAAGCTTTTGTCTGCATATTTGATTCCGTCCAAAAATCTGTTTTCCCTGTGAGTTTTAATCTGACAACTGCAAGAATAATTGACTAAGCCGTGCTATAAGGGCATTAAATGGAGCGGGACAAAGATAACCTAAATGTTCACTATTTGTAATTTCTGATGGATGTGGTAGAGAAAATAATGATCTTTGTGGTGCATCTATACTGTGAAATGTCAATTCCTATGGAGTATAATATGGCAAGAGAAATCAGACCATTTCAAGGCCAACTTTGATAGTCCATTGAATGTCTTTACATAATTTTGTATCGGTGTAGAATAATGTGGCTCTTTAAATGATGAGCAACATAGTTGAATTGAAAAAGAGGTTGAGTGCTGCAGTCGTTGAATCTGTATAGTTATGTTTGATGTTCTTCTCTAACTTGTTTGTAGTTGTCTAAGTTACTTCTCTGTATGTCATTCTTGTGATCCAGTGTGGGCAAGGGAATACAAATGATGTGCTGAGACCAACTTGCGTCTCTTCTCTCCTGGGTAACCAAATTCAAGGAATTGCTGCTGGGCTATGGCATACAGTGTGCATATCTGTTGAAGGCCATGTGCATGCCTTTGGTGGGAATCAATTTGGACAGCTGGGATTCGGAACTTCTTCCGATGACGCTGAGGTACCTTCTAATCCAAACAACTAGTAGATTATCTTTACCATTAACAAAGGGACAATTAAATAGCTTCCAGGTGGCATCTAGGATCAACACCCTTCCTTATGGGTTTTCCAACTTCATACTATGCTGACACAAAACGATCATAATCGTCTATCCTATTTTGCATTATTAGATGGAGCTTTCAGTTGTAGTTTAATTCACATTTGGTTTCTTGGAGCTTTAGGTTGTAATTTTGTGAAATTCAAGTGGATATAGAAACGTTACATATTTGTGGTTGCCACAGACTTTACCTAGGCTCTTGGATGGTGAATTGTTGGAAAGTAAGCATGCCAAACTGGTATCTTGTGGGGCGCGTCATAGTGCTATATTAACAGGTATGATTTAGCAACCTAAAGTATTTATTACTATTCAGGTACGATTCTGCCACGAAAAAGTAGGATGACAAGGGAGGGGCAGCATAACCTGGTTGATTAAGAAATTTAACTAAATTCTGCATGTTCGACATTTTTTGCTAGTACTACTATGCAAAGAATTCAAGCATTCCACCACCATCTAAATATTTGTGTAGACCCCTCTGTTTCAAAGCTCCTTCTATTTCTACATTTTTAGCATGTGCCTCACGTAGGTTGGTGGGAGGGATAAATACAATGTAAACCAACTTTTGAAATAACGTTGGAAAATTAGTTGCTATGGCTTTTGCCACTTAGTGGCTGGTTTCTGTTGTGGGGTTCGTCACAACTCTGAAAACTCAAGTTTTAGGATGAAATCATTGTCATGTAAGTAGTTTGTACTTTATAAGGTTATGAAAGGACTACCCCAAAATTTCACAGCTCAACAAGATGTTTCCAAAAGGAATATAACGTCATGTACAGGATATAAAACATGGAAAGAAGGTTCAGTGCATACATGAAGTGTATTACTAATCGTCTTAGTTTTAACCTATACAAAGCTATGAAATTGAATTTTGTTTTATGTTTGACTTGTGAAAACCCTAATATTGCATTTTGCCTGTGGTTTGAAGAGGATGGCCAGCTTTATAGCTGGGGATGGAACAAGTATGGCCAGGTATGAATTCTGAACTTCCTGTTGGAGTGCAATCAGAGTTCAGTTTACTGGTTATGCCTTCATGTTATCTCCAATTATTTGTTGGTTTTGTTGCAGCTTGGTCTGGGTGATACCGTTGATCGAAATGTTCCTTCTCAAGTTCCAATTGAAGGTTTTCGGGCAAAAAGCGTAGCTTGTGGTTGGTGGCATACCCTGCTTCTTGCTGAAACACCTCCGTGATTCGGCGTTGCCCATCGGGGAGCAAAAGTGTAGAGGTCTTTTGTTAGGGTAGTGACTTTGTTGACTCAGTGTGATGTTCATGAATCCTATGTGCTTGGCTTTTGTGGAATACAAATTTGGGTTGTGTGTTGCAATACAAATCTGAGTTCCGTGTTGTTTACGGATATACCTGAGCATTGTTTCATTCTTTCTCAAGCTTTTTTAACTCCAAATTTAGGGCCTACTAAAAGTCTATGGAGCAACAGAGCTTGTAAATGTATTATCTAACATTCCTTATCTAGTTGGAAGTAACGGCAAGAAGTAGTCCAAAATGTAGGGTTCTTCTATGGTGGTTTGACCGCACCATTCGCGCAGGAGAGAGAGAGAGATTGGGTGTGTGTGTGGGGAGGTTGTCCAAAACCACACGTTGGTTCTGGAGGTGGTTTTGTAGTGAAAATTTTCCTCGTCATGTTACAATCTTTGTTTTATCGGAATTACAATATTTCTTCTTCATGTTATAATATTTCCTCATGATAGTTACAATCTTTTCTTGTGGTAGTTACAAAACCGCCATTTTTATCATGGGTTAAAATCTTCTGTCGTCTAAGTTACAATCTTTCGTCATTAAGTTATAATCTTTCTTGTCAATTAAAATCTTTCCTCATCAAGTTACAATTTCCCTCCTCTCTCGCTTGGCAGCACGGTGTGCGCAGAACCACTGCACGCACCTAAGAATTTTCCAAAATGTAGAGCTTGTAATGAAATTACATTATTTCATGCTCTACTAGTACAAATACAGACAAGCATCTTGTGCAGTAAGGTTCTCCATAAGAAAATCATTAGCCTGAGTTTGAAGCCTTTTTAAGTGGCATGCGTGGAACAATATATTGCCAACTTTTTCTATCCTTGGATGTAGGGCAATGGAAAACCTACAAAGGCTGGAACCTTTATCTATCTACCCTCAGAAGTAGGGCAATGGAAAACTTATCAAATGTCATGCCAACCAAATTGAGCATATATAACATAACATCGGTCCTCAGTCCCTCCCACTTGAGTCGAGTTTAAGCTGAGTCGGTGGGAAATGAGAGATCATGAATCGGTAGTCTTGATCAAATGAGAGTGGGATGGAATCTGTAGAAACATTAATGAGGAACATCAGGACTCTTGGTTCATCAGATCAAGTGATACCGGGTGATATAGAAGGAGATTTAGTTGCAAGTAGATGGGCAAGTCTACATGTGTTGACAGATATATCTCGAGTCTTTTATATGGCAAGGTAAAACCTACAAGGGGGGGACACCCAGAAATTTATTTAAGAATATTACTAAGACTTGTCCGGAACAGAAACACCATATCTAACACAACATTGAAGACCACAAGTCATATTACAAAGAAACAAAACCAACAGAGTGTAACAAAACATTCGTGACTTAACAAAACAAACAGTTTCTATTCTTCGAAAGGAATGCCAAATATGTGATATTTGAAAAGCAGTTATTTTCCCTCATCTGTATGCTCAATTGTGTCAAATCTTGCTTGAGATGGGACGCGGGTTTTGCTGTAGAAGCTGCATTAGGGGCCAGAAGATATCCAACCTATGGAAACCCCGCGGAGCCTGCATTTATATCCCGAGATGTAAGCATATTTCATGTCATGGAAAGAAAAGGAAGAGAGAGAGAGAGAGAGAGAGAGAGAGAGAGAGAGAGGCAGAGAGAGAGAGAGAGAGAGAGAGAGAAAAGATGATAAATCATCATAAAGAATGTGAGACCTTTACAACGAAACGAGCCCACTTATTGTTTGACAGGTTTTCCAGTGTACCCTTCAGAATAGTCAACTTCAAACGACAAATCACCTCCGCAATCTCCAAGAAAAGTCCCGGGTCATCACAGAGCATCTGCAATTAATTCAAGTTGCAAATCAAAGCAAGTATAAATGGTACATGGACTTACCGAAGGAAAAGGAAACATCAAATGCTTTCCAACTTGGGAGTAATACTAAGATTCTTCCTTCTCTTTTATTTTCCTTCTCTGAAACCACAAGTTAACCTTTTCTCAAACAGTCGAGGAAGAATTGAAGTGCCGTCTTCTTCAGAGACTGACAGAGCAAGTGTAGAAATGAATGCAATTGGAAGCGATATTAATGATAAAACTACAGCACGGACCTCTATTAGCATTTCTCCTGGCGATTCAAGGTCTTCCACAACTATTGGGCATACTTGGAGTCCACTTCCCAACTCGAAAGCTCTGCTTGTCCCATTCTGATGATTCCCCATGGTTTCAGATGCTTTTAAATTCTTTCGATCAGTAACCTGTACAGAATTTTAAGACTATTTGATATATTTCTGTGGTGGATATTACCTTTCACTCATAAAATGTCACAAGGTTAATGCTTAAAGTTTTTTATTATCGAAATTTCAGAAAATCTATACGGCAAAATGTCACTTATAAACAGATGACATGCTAAAAGGGATGCTTCAAATATAGCTGAGAATTGAACATTGAAGGGAAAAAATGCGTACACATCTGGAACATTCACTTACCTCTTGATGAACCTTCTGAGTCAAGTTATCAGCCTGATCCGTAACACTTCTTAAGAATAGCATATGCTTTATCGTTCGATCCAAGAGACTATCAATGCTACACTGTATATATCACGAAGAGATTCAAAACCGCTATGTGAATGTGTGTGTGAGACAGAGAGAGAACAGCGACAATCTATCTGAAGAGAAGCAAACTTAATAACTAAAAAATCTCTAACCTTTGCACCATTTGGGACAAGTTCCCGTAGTTCTTTGACCCGATCCTGGATCAATTGTCTATCCCTTGGTCTTGGCCTCTGGTTATCACCAGGTCTGGCCCTTCTTTTGCTGAGATTAGATAGCTTTGATCCCTTCCTAGGCTGCAGGTAAATGCACTCTTTTTTCTGCTCTTCCTCCTCAATCAATGTGCTCATCATGCTCTGAAACGAAGAAGCTGAAGGAGAAAAGTTACAAATACCACTTCTGCCCCTTGCATCAAATTCAGCGGCTGCGGGGGTCCACTGAATTCCTTCAGAGGGACTTTGAGATTTAGAGGAATTAGCAACTTGACTCGATGAGGTCACAGATGACTTGCCACTGTTGAGTTCATTAGAGGAATTATCATCCGAACTGCATACATTAGCAACCACAGCCTCCAATAGATGTGCTACATCATCTCCCTCGCCAAACCATCCAGAAGATTCTGTGGCTAATGGCTGCATACCCTGGAAAAGATTTCTATTGCCCAATATAAGCGAGCTGTTCCGGGCATACTCACCTGAGGCAGAATTTTCCAGCAAGTACTCATCGGTCTGTCCCATGGGAACAGGTCCAAGTGCCTTGTGTAGCTCACAGTCTGTGGGAAAGTTGAAGAAACTGCTTACAATTTCATTGTCTGCATTATCACCAGTTTTATCGCAAAATTGATTTTCCAGCATGCCTCCATCAGGAAAAAAGTTCGCAACTTCATTGGCATATTCTCCAAACACCCCCACATTATAGTTAGAGAAAGAAAAGGCCCCTAATTCTTCTGCAAGACCAGAATACCTGAGCATGCTAGTCTCCACCCTCTCTGGCCTGTAGGCATTTGATAATTGATTCACTGGTTTTGACTCTTCAAATAAACTACTTGACTGGAAACTGGGGTCATTTTCACTAGCACTATAATGAATTAAAGGTGTTTCTTTTTCAAATATGTGACATGCATCTTGAACCATGCAGAGGGGTGTCATTTGATTTGTAGTTGAAAATTTTCTGTTTGTTGGAATGGTACTATGGAAAGCTTTTGAATCCTCATACTTCTGTTCGTTCGTGGTACTGATTGGTGTTGCCTTTGACTCTTCTGAATTAATATCCCCCATGGTAACAGCTGTCGACTCATCTAAATTTTCCACGAGAATAGACATCAGTGTTGATGGCTGAGCTAAAAATTCCATGTCTGATGTAAAAGGCATAGAATACCCAACAAAACTATCATAGGTGCTGAATCTCTCTTTTATATAAGCAACCTGCATCAGATCTTCAGCAACCTGAAGTTTCAACAGGAAAAGGCGGCCATTAATGAGACAAAAACTGTAAAAAGACAGGCGTAGGAAGAACGGCTATATGATGTGTAAAAAAGGAACGATACCACAGCAAGGTGTTAGAATTAGGAAACACACCATTTCCAATGAGCCAAGTTGCAAGACTCCATGTGGAACAACAGGTACCAGCAAAATAGTCTGCATGAGCATCATATGGGACCGTTAAAAAAAAATTCGTCCAAAGATTCCAATATTAATGTTGAAGTCCACATTTGTTTGCACAGATGCTCAATCACATGTACCCACAATTTATGTTATATTGTATAAAACAGTGAGCTATACCTTAATACCCGCCGCAAATTGAAGTAGCCATTCATCTGGAAACTGCCCACGGTAGAATCATATTAGTAAGGTAGTATATTTAATCCTTGCAGTAGTATGTTTAGTCCTTGCGAAAGCATACTGTATAGACAACAGTCATTTTCTTTTGGGTGTAATAAACCATGTGAAATGGAAACTCACCTCAGCAGAATTGAATTCAGAAGCTGATATGTTGTCTGTGAAAAGCCAGGAATGGTTCCCTGTATGTGCTACTTCACCAACAAACCTGCTTAATTTTGCAATTTCATAGTTAGCAACCGATATGATTTTTCTGTTTGCATATAAATGATGCTCTGTGTTGTACAGTTCAACTGTTATTCCCATTAGGTAGAAAGCTGATACAAACCTATATTGGAGTACAGAACTAACCACAGACTTAGTTGGATAATTAGTGTTCAAGCACCTATGCTCCTGTAAGAACCATTTAAGTGCAGAGGTATCACTTAATTTTTCTTCCGAGATAATGTGGTGGTTTGGTTGGCAATACTTTGGGAATCCATGTGGCAAACTTTTGTAATTTAGAGTTGGTCTCATGGGTAAGTGTAACTGCAGCTATTCATGTCTTTTATTGTCTTTGAAGTCTAATGTATGGTGATTAAGAAAGTGGGTGTGGATAACCCAAGTTGTTGGTTTTTCATCACCAGTATCCTATTTTAATGCTGTTATATACTCCCTCCGTCCCATAATAAGTGTCTACTTCCATTTTGCACAATATTTAAGAAAGTTGTATTATATTAAGTTTTTTGGTTCATTAAAGAGTCACTTTCCAATTTTACCCTTAGATGTGATGGGTGTTTGACTTTTTGCTTGTTTTGGGACCACAAATAAATGCTACTTTGTCTTTATTATAAGGGTAGTTTTGGAAAGCAAGTAAAAGCTATATACCAATTTAGGAAAGTGGACACTTATTGTGGGACATCTAAAAAAGGAAATGTGGACACTTATTATGGGACGGAGGGAGTACATGATAACATAAAAGTCTTGTAGCCGTTCGTATGATTGTAGGGCAAGTAAAGTCTCTACATACTCGCCCAAAAGACCTCGAATCAATTACCTACGACGTCTAGGTTGGAGGGCTTAAGGTTGGAAGGTCATGTATCGGGAAGGGCATGTAATAAGTGATTGGACCAAAAGAAAAAGGACATTGATGAACCTATAGTCTCTCTCAAAACATTTCGAGAATGCACCAAAAATAAGGTGCGATAAAATTATTATCCTCCACAAATCTCATGCCCAGAAGTTACATGAATCGACCTTCTCAATCACATGCCTGACTTGGTCATCAAAAGTGATGAACAAATCAGATGATTTATTGCACATTGTTCGGAAGCCTCCCTACTACATAAAGAAAAGTTTCCAGTTCCACCATCCAGGAGGAGGGGAAGAGACAGAGGCTAGTACAGAATCACAACCAGAAGACTAAGGTGAGCAGAATCCATGGTCTAAAAGTTGTATGGGGAAGATTAAGGGGGCTGTTTGGGAAAGCAAAGAACCGGTTCTACAAATTCAAATGTTTGATAAGTGCCAATTTCTTGCATAGTCCGTGCCGAGACTAATAACTCTCTTAAACTAGTTCTTTGTCAAACCATTATAGCTTTTGTTTTCATAAGAATCATATAGAAAATGAAACATGGACTGAACTTGGTCCAGTATTAGACTTTCCGAAACAGTCCCTAAGATAAATACCAACAGGCTTGAATTCCTGAGGCGCTAGCCACTTAAAGCTCAATCAAGGAGTAGTACATAATCAAATAACCAGTGTTATAAAAATCGCTAGGCGCTGATCGGGCGGCTGAGGGGGGCCTAGCGCCTAGAGGCCTAGGCGGATATTTTTTTTAGTTACAGACTTGGGGTCCAAATAATAGATCTATTTAAAGGTTTTTGTGGTGTTTTTTGGAATAAGTAAACATTATGAGAAGGTTTTAATATTTATAAAACTATTAGAGATCTATTAATAATTAACTTAAACATTAAGTGTGTATCCATACACTAATGTTAGATGTAATTGTGAGAGTGATTTTTTTCCCTTCTTATTTTAACAAAATTACAATCTCACACCAGCCCGCCTAGACCCCCGCCTAATATGTTGGACGATTTACCAAACACATAGCAGAAAATCCAGGCGGTGCCGATTTTTAGAACACTGCAAATAACACACATTCATATACAAGTAGTCAACAAATACTAAGCAAAAATTACTTATCTTAATGATGTGCACAGTTTCACAAAATAATAGAGGGTAAGATTGATAAGATCGAGAAATTGCCATGTAAACAATCAAAAGAACATACCTCTCGCCGAATGCATACTGAACGTTTGACATGTAGGCTACTGCTAGTCCAATGGGATATTCAACCGAGTTGTCATCATGTACGCTTGACTGGCAACTGGAATGGAAAATTTTGTCCAAACTCTTGAAGCAGATGTCATCTGGCATGCTATCCATGGATTCTTTTAGTTTTGGAGAGTCACAGTATCCATCTTCCCATGTCAAAAGCCTGAAAGACAAGTAAAATAATATAAAAGATGTCAGAGTAGCTGTTGTTGATTCATAATAACTGCTCACCACAAACTTCACTTCTTTCATTTCTCAATTTCAGGATATTGCTCAAATTGATGTCCTGCATCATTGTTTTGAACATTTTCCCCAAAGCGGAACACTCCATAATACTTAAGAAGTTATTTCATATACACAAACTAATAATTGACAGCGCGTGGCCAACGAGATGCTAAAATCCCACCATTAGTTTGAAAATAAGGGATGGACTATGATACTTTTCAGATCCCGAAGGAGTGCAGAACAGTGACAGATAATAGGAAAATGATTTAAGAACATCCATTTTCTTCACTGACCTCTTAATGCTGAACACCCAACTCAGAAAACCTTATTTGGCCCAGCCTAACAAATTATGGTGTTAAACTAAAGCATATGTCAAAATCCAAACCCTTAAAACAGGCCAAATCTATGTAGCATGGATATGGAGTCATGGACACAGGAAACAAAGACGACACGATACGAAAACAGAGACATAGAGAATCTTAAAATAGTATACGGACACAGCTAGAACCGCTGATTGAATAAATATATTTCTTTCGTTAATCATATGATGTACTATGCCGTGTCCACTCCCATTTTTCAAATTAAACAAACTCACTACTTATCTCCTCTTTAACTATTTTAGACTTTCATCTCAGAAATTTAAAATTTTCAAAGGAACCACAGGCCCGTGTCCACTCCTGTGATCAGCCGTGTGTCCGGAGTGAGTCCCAATTTTTTATATATATATATATATATACACTCTTTTTTGAGAATCCAACATGTGATCAAAGTGTACGAGCTACTTAGGGCACAATAGAGTACATAAGAGAACATGACCAACAGTTAATTGGACAGACTTCAAAAAGTTCAAATACTACTTATAGACCAAATACTTCATTTGTGACAAGTGGTCCAAGATTTTTCTAACAGATCAAAGCACAGCACAGCCCACACACTTAATCACATAATTCAGAACCAATATCTTGTGTAAACTGCTTAACTTAATTTGCAACATGTCCTGACCATAATTTATTCCCCGAAAAGAAATAAGTAATTTCACAAATTAGCCCTTCGATAACGAGTATAGACATCTGAAATTACCAACAGGTTTACTGAATACGGAAAGTCACATGAGGCCTCAAACTGGTTCTGTAACCAAAATGAAACAACTATACAATAGTCCAAACATCTCACCATTAAGCCAAGTTCATGGGATCAAACATACAAATTGTGTGCTTTTTCAATGTACATGCAAAACTAAGACTATAGAATAGCAAAGTTGTAGCAGAACACTAAAACTAGTTGGGGTAAGTAGTACAAAACTTTCTTTGACTTCTAAGGAAAACCTGAAACCAAATTTCCGATCAATGGCCTTACAAGAAACCTAATACTATTATCAAAATCATATAACAGAAGAAGAAGAAGAAGAAGGGTAATTTTTCCCTAAATGCATCACTGTTAGTTCAAGGACAACCAGAGGATACTGTATGTTTTTCGGAGTAATATGAAAATTACCCAGTATATATCAACTTATTAAGCACAAATAGAGCTGATTTCAGTCAAAATCAAACAAGTTGCATAGAAAAAACTTACATTTGGCTTTGATGGTGAAGCTTCCAAAAAACTGCATAATTCCAGCGAGAATTGTGGCAAAGACTCTGAAGTAGCTGCCTCAGAGGAGTAGCCCCCATATGTATATATCTTTAATAAATGATGATGAAAAGGTCCAGAAGAACAAATATTTAAGTGAGCCAAAATTATCCCCAAAACCCTTAAACTAACTGCCCCTGTATGAGCCCCGACCCGCCTGTTTTATCCGCAATCCTGCTCTTCGTTTTATCGGAGGTCCCGTGGAAGTCATTAACAAACACCGCATCGCTAAAACCCTCCCCCCACACCAAGAACTCAGAACCAGAAATTAGGTAACAAGCGAAGTCAAAGGCAACTAAGGACAGCTAGAGTAAACAGACAAAGTAATGTTTTGGACCTTATCAAACGATCTATCCATGATCTACAGAAGATTTAAGTCTATGATTGTGTATATTGAACTTAAATTCACTCAGAAACACAGGGAAGTAGGAAAATTCAAACCCAATCTATCTTCGCAGTACAACTAAATAAATCAACAAAACTCAAACAATCCAAACTTGCAAGATCAATACCGCGAACAAACACCTGAAGCCAAAAAAATTTAAAAATTGCATTAGTTAGTCGCCTTGTTAGGGCAAAAAACTTTTCTCTCTCTCCCTTTTTTTTTTTCCCGTATTCTCGGCAACCAAACAAAGGTCAAAGGGGAAAAAAAAAAATTTAAAATGAAAAGATTTAGATCGAAATAGTACTCCAGTTTTCTAACCTGAAATTGAACTGAAACGTATCAAACGGAGAGACTTGTAGAAAGCTCAAATTCGTTAGCCTCCATATCTCGTGGGGATCATAGAAAACCTAGACGGCGACATAGAGCGAGGAAGACATAGATGTCAAGTTGCAGCTGATTGCGAACTTTATCAGACGAGATTATAGAGAAGAACCAGAGTAAATTGATTAGACGACAAAAAATGGTTGAACTAGCGATTACGACGATTTGAAGATAGATTCATAAGAGTATCGAGAATTCGAGATATGTATGAAAGAAACAACAGTTCTTTCCCACCACCACGCACACTCGGCGGCTTTACAGAGTTGGATTTTTATATACTTGACGACTTGGCTGGCCCCCCTTACCTTAGGTGACCACTTTCTCTCTCTAGACTCTCTCTCTGTCTCTCTCTCTCTCTCGGATTCCAAATCTGTCCAGAGTTGGATTTAATAGTTGGACTGGGGTGGGGGTAGTGGGTACAGTGGGATTCCGGACCCACGCACCGAGGTTGAAAACAAACTGCATTGTATCACCACGCGCGTGACACCACCTCATCAAATTACCCTGTCTAATTGACGAAGAAAACTTAAAATGCAACGATTTTACATATTGGCCCAACGATTATATATTCCTCAACAAATTTTTTAAATATGTGAGAGAGTATAAATCTCTATATGGTATAACTGTTATATCTAATATCTACTCTTAATTGACAAATTAGATGTCAAAAAAAAATTATTTAATATAATCATCACAGTCAAATAATTGATGGGACGTAACTTTTTAATCTAGATCATATATTTGGTCCATATTTTCAGGGAATCAATAGCAAGTAGAGTAATTATCAATGATGCGGCCATATATTACTTCATTGTGCAAAACAGATAAAGGATTTGCTTTAACAAAAGTTTCATTGAAACAGGGGGCGGGTCTTAATGGAGACCAAAGGGGGTTATGGCCTCCCAAAATTTTTGAAATTGTTTGAGATATATGTGTAATTTCATAATTTTGGAATTAATTTAGAAATTCACTCTCCCAAATTTTTACATTTACCACATAAAAGCCTTTTAATTAGAAATTAGCCCCCCCAATTTTTTAATATTTATAATATAAATTATCTATATAAAGTCAATATGAACTTTAGGGATGTAAGGAACCGAACTAACTGTCTATTTCAATTAATAGTATGTTGTTTGGATAGGCCAAACATTATAGGATTATTTGTCAATATTAACTTAATAGGTCCAATACGGAGGACTATTGACTCCAAGGTGTGTGGCATTAACAGTCCCTCATAACCAAACTTGTAAAATAAGCAATGCCTAAATCTAATTGACAAATGAACTACACAACTTTGTGTCTCTCACCAAAAATATGTATAAATAGACCTAAAAATCTTCGCATCAACCGGACCCAACTCCAATAAACTAGACCCACAAAGATACATTCCTAATCCGCCACTACATTGAAAATTATCATAAGCGAGGGAGCACATTCTAGTGTGCGAAAACATTTTGAATAATTTCCTATATAGCTCCAGAGTGCATTCATGAAGTTGAAAGAGACTACATTGAATCTACTACATAATTTCACTTCGTATAGAATGTAAATGTGAAAGAGTGATAGTTTTGAACTTTTCTTGTGCTCTTTTGTTAAGGGTTATCAAAATTAAGAGGGGATTTTATTAACAGAAGCTTTGTGATTGGTCATATCCTCCACACGCGCCTACTACGACTTGCAAGGCAGTAGGCAACTATGTGTATATAGTTTTAGATAGACAATTAGATACTAAGCCTGCCACGCCAGCATGCACAAAGTTTTTTTTTTTTTTTAGAAGAAAAGGGGAAATATTATATCATTTTGTCCAACAAGACAGAATTTAGAACACAAGGAGGGCATCTGTTATACCAAACAGTTTTGTCCTCGATCGACAAACTAAATTTTGCTAAAGTGTGAGCAACAACATTACATTTTCTGTTAGCATAGTGGATAACAACCTCCTCGAAACACCGAAACAAGTATTTTATGTCATCAATGATTTGCCCGTGAGACGCCATACAAGGAGCTCCATCTTTGACTTGACTTGTGATTGTAGTCGAGTCCACTTCAAAAACAACTTTTCGTAAGTGAAGGTCGATTGTAAATTGAGTTGCAGCTTTCAGCGATTGTGCCTCGACCGTAACCACAGATGTGCAAGGTTTCCCTTTAATGGCAACAGCACCAATCACTTCACCTTTAAAGTTTCTAACCATGGCCCCCATCCCTGTTAGTTTCCCTTCATTCAGGAACGCACCGTCGCTGTTAATTTTCACAAAGCCAAAGGGTGGAGGCTGCCATTTAAAGGAGGCCACATCCCTAGATAACACAAACTCATGCCTCTGTGAGATCTCAAACTCATCAACCAAGCTGGTTGCAAGGCTCACTGCTTCATTCGGGTCGCACCTAAACCCCTCGTACACCAACTTATTACGCTGTAACCAAATAACCCAGATTGTGTAAGAAAGAAAGTTCAAATTTCTTGACCCAACCACATCCAGTAAATTGTCCCACCACGTTCGAAAATTTGGGTACGGGGTATATATTAACCCCCTATCGTTTAAAACCCTCTTCCATATTTTCTTTGCCCATTTACAGTCCCGTAACGCGTGAAGCGTTGACTCTCTAACCCTTTTACATCCAGGACACCAAGCTTCGAGTTGAACACCTCTCCCAACAAGATTTTCAAAAACCGGTATAATTCCTCTATAAGCTCTCCAAATGAAATGACGTACCTTCGGAATAATTTTCACATTCCAAATATGCTTCCATGAATGTGTATCAGATTGGCCACCTGACGTGCTTGCTCCACCTTTCTCTTCATCCCGCCAAGCATTAAGAAAATGATAGGCACTTTTCACAGTAAACATCCCCTGGTCATTTCCTTGCCAAATAAGAGTATCTTCATGATTTACATCCACTGGTAATTTAAGAATTTGTTCTGCCTCATGCTCCAGGAAAGTTTGTTTGACCAGGTTGAGTTTCCACCAGTTTATGTGATGGTCAATTAGAGTAAAAACTTTAGCATCCACTAGCAACGAAACAACGGGGGACACCACCTTGTAAGATGTCGGAGTTGGGAGCCATCTATCCCTCCAATGCTTACCTTGTTCCCATTACCCACTCTCCATCTATAACCTCTGCTGAGAGTTTTCCCAGCATTAAAAATACTACGCCACGTGTAGGAGACTTTATAACCAAGAGATGCTTGATGAAGTTCGCAGTTAGGAATATATCTTGCTTTAAAGACCTGGTAAAACAAAGTGTCTTTACACTTTAACAGTCTCCAACTCTATTTTCCTAACAAGGCTGTGTTGAAATCTTCAAAATTTCGGAATCCCATTCCCCCTTGAGCCTTAGATTTACATATACATCTTTATTAACCCAATGTATTTTCCTTTTTTCCACATCATTTGCCCACCAAAAGCGATTAACCATGGTTTGAATATCATGGCAAATGCCTTTGCTAATTTTAAAGCAACTCATAATGTACGAAGGAATAGCTTGGGCCACGGATTTAATAAGCGTCTCCCTCCCCGCATGAGTGAGAAACGATTCCTTCCATCCTTTTAATTTTTTCCATACCCGGTCCTTAACATAGTTGAAAACCTGTTTCTTCGATTTGCCCACAACCGTAGGTAACCCTAAATATTTCTCATGCCTTTCCACATATTGAAAATCAAGGGATTCAAGTAAATCAGTGCGAGTAGGGATGTCGACATTTCCAGTAAAAGAAACACCAGATTTGTCAACATTAACTTTTTGACCCGAAGCCATTTCATATTCATGGAGGATCTTCCTCAAAACCCGACATTCCTTTATGTTTGCTTCACAGAAAATCATACTATCATCGGCAAAGAACCGATGGTTGATACTTGGAGCCCGTCTACAAATTGAGATGCCTCGGATCCCATTTTGTTGTTCACATCGGTTTAAAAGAGCAGAAAATCCTTCGGCACAAAGGATGAACAAATAAGGCGACAACGGGTCACCTTGTCTGAGTCCACTCGAAGGGTGAATGAGACCTTTAGGTGTACCATTAATCATGATTGAATACGAAACAGTAGACAAACATGCCATAATAAGCTTAACCCATTTGTCATTGAACCCCATTTTTTACATCATAGTTTCTACAAATTGCCACTCCACCCGGTCGTATACCTTGCTCATGTCAAGTTTGGTAGTCATAAGTCATTTTTTCCAGATTTCTTTTGCTTAATGTGGTGTAATATCTCGAAGGCAAGCAGCACATTATCTGTGATAAGTCTTCCAGGAACAAAAGCACTTTGATTGGCCGAGAAAATCTTTCCTAGAATGTCCTTCAGTCTATTTGCCAACACTTTTGAGATGATCTTATAGATAACGTTACAGAGAGCAATAGGTCTAAACTCCGACACACGAGTTGGATTTTTAACCTTTGGAATCAAAACTAAATTAGTGTAATTTGCCTTATTGAGCATAACTCCATTATTAAGAAAGTCAAGAATTGCCGATGTGACACTGTGGCCAACAATAGACCAATATTTTTGGTAAAAGATAGCAGGCATACCATCCGGACCCGGGGACTTTGTTGGGTGCATTTGCTTAACAGCTTCAAACACTTCAATTCCTGTAAAAGCTCTAGCTAGATGATTATTCATGCTTTTTATGACTACTTCTTGAACCGCCTCAAGAACCGGGTTCATTTGAAGCACCCCACATAATCTGTAGAGATTCGAGAAATATTCAATAATCGTTCTATCAATCTCTTCTTCATTAGTGAGCCAATCATTGGAATTGCTGAGAATTCCGTTGATTTTACTAGACTTTTTTCGCTGAGTAGCTTTTGCGTGGAAGAACGATGTGTTGCGGTCTCCATGCTTTAGCCATTCTGCCCTCGATCGCTGTCTCCAAAAATGTTCTTCCTTGTCTAGCAAATTCCCAAGTTCCCTTCTTAGTTGTTTTTCAACAGCCAAACAATCTTGTCGCTTATCCAAGGCCTCAATTTTTGTTCTACATTCTTTAATACGTTTTGGGATGTTTCCAAATTTTTTATTGCTCCAGCATTTCAATTCTGCTGCTGTATGATTGATCCCGTTGAAAACAAACCCCAGTCTAGCATCAACATTGTTGAATCCCCAGCTCCTTTCCACCACACTTTTGCATTCCTCTTCCTTTACCCAAAACGGTTCAAATCTGAAAGGTCTAGGCCCTTTCCGACACACATAGCTGGGAGTATCCAATTGAAGTCTAATCGGAGAGTGATCGGATGTGATGGCACTATAATGAAAAACTTTTGCAGAGGGGAATGTCTAGTCCAACTGGGGTTGGCGACACATCGGTCAAGTCTTTCAGCTATCCAGCCTTCATCCTCCCGCCTGTTGGTCCATGTAAAAGTAGAACCAATATATCCCATGTCTTGGAGATGGCACATTTCTAATGTCTCACAAAAAGCACAAATTTGTGAGGCTGATCTGAAACAACCCCCCTCTTTCTCCCAATTATAGAGGATCTCATTCATGTCTCCCAAACAGACCCATGGCAGAGTTAGGAGAGAGTTGAGATGAAACATTAATTCCCAAACAAGATGCCTTTTACTAGCTTTCGGGTGGCCATAGATTCCAGTCAATCTCCATGATGAATTGAGGTTCGAGCTACCAACAATACAATCAATGTGATGGGGGGAAAAAGATTGGATCTGAATATTCCACTCTTCCCTCCAAAGCAAGGCTAATCCACCACTTTTCCCTTTGCAATCAACAACTAACATGTTGGCAAACTTTAAACGCCATTTGATTTTTTCCATCATTCTCGCAGCTAGTTTTGTCTCAATTAAAAATAAAACATCAGGGTTTTCCTTTCTGACTAAGTCTGCCAGAGACTGAACTGCCCGGCCATTCCCCAGACCCCGGCAATTCCAGCTTAAAATACTCATTGGTCTCGACTTGATTAACAGTAAGAAATTTGCAAATAAAATGTACCAGCAAATAATGCAAACGTTGAGGACCTGATCTTGATCTGGGTCCTGAGCTTGGTATGGCCTCTGGAAAGAAATCTTGACATTTTTGTGCTTACTTGAGTATGCTCTGAAATTGGTGAAGACCTTGTTCATTCCCTCCGGCTTGAAACAATGAACCACATCAGAGTTGTGGATCGGGTGAAGAGTTCAGATTGTAGAAGAATAAAGAGAATCAAGAACAGAAAAAGGGGGTTTGCAAAGAAAAAAATAAAAGAACACAGTTTAAAAAACCTACACAGGTTCTTCTAAAAAACCCTATACAGGTTAGGGATTTTGGAGAACAAAGAGGGAGATGGAAAATAGAGTTAAAAAAACAAAAGAGCGGAAGAGCTACAACAGAGCTCACAGATCTGGAACAAGTCCAGGGGAAACTCGCACTGAGGCGAGGGTTTTCTTTTTCTTTTCTACTATACAAAAAAAAAAAAGACATGCACAAAGTTTTTCATTGTTCCTTGAGCATCAACAATGGGATTCTTAATCACTTCCCTTGTGGCGGGATGGCAAGGCCTCTGGGTGTTATACCCAGAGGTCTCAAGTTCAAATCTCAAGGGGGTGGCCACAGGTGATTCACTCGGACGCCCTGGCCTCATGGGATTAGTCGAGGTGCGCGCAAGCTGGCCCGGACACCCACGGTTACAAAAAAAAAACAATGGGATTCTTTGGTAGGACAATTTAGTATAATTTAAGCTAAAGTCATTAATAATGGGGTCTTTCAGGTAATATAGGATATACAAACTTACCAAAACTTAACTTTGTGGTACCACTAAATTTCAGGTAATATAGGGAGTAACGGCAAATGGTGAGCCGTGAACACCCCAAACGGCACAAATTTGCCGCATGAAGCAAACGGCACAACATGTGCCACCCCAATTGTACACGACACAATTTATGCCGCCCCATTCCTACACGACTCAATGTGTGTCGTCTCAGCATTTACCCATTGCGAGCAATTCTTACCCTGTACAACAACTTAACCTAAATTTGCCTTAAGTTTTACTCCTCCACTGTGGATGCTCTTATATTATAACTTACAATATAAGTTAGCAATCACACTAAATTTTTTTATGATCCGGTTATTAATATACTTGAGGGAGGCTTAGTCTAAGATCCTTAAGGTTGAGTCAATTTGAATTAAAGGATAAGCTATAAATCAAAAACCACACAAGCACACACTCGAAAAAATTTTCTCTCCTAAAGTTCCCTAAAATTTTAACTTTCCCTCCTAAAGTCCTCTAAGAGACAAAATTGCCCCTAAAAATACATGCAACTACACCCTAACAAATCCCATCTCTCTTCTCTCTCTGTGTAACTATCTCTGTTACTCCAGCCATGGCATCCACCGTCGGTAACCACCACCACGGCCACCAACACCAATGCCATAGCCGCCGCCACCACCACCATGCGCAGCACCACTGCTGTCACACACTGCCACCATCGCACACGACCACCAACATCGCGAGAGCACCACCTCCGGCTACCACTACCACAGATCTGCCACACCACCACCACTACTTGTTCATCACTTCTATCGTATTCTTCATCTTCGACCACCATCAATCTTCTTCATCTTCGACGACGTGCAACCTTGTGATTGAGATCTAGATCTAGATCTAGAGATCTTGACCGGTAATTGAGATCTAGATCTACATCTAGATATTGATCTGGATGTTGCCGCCATAATGAACTTTGACGACCGCCATGTATAAGGTATGTTGCAGAATGTACAATCTTAAGTGAAATTTGACTTAAGATATCTTAAGTCAAATTTCACTCTTGTTAAACAAAAAGACAATCTTAAGTAGTGATAGTGGTGATCGACCAAGGTCAGTCGAGTGGTAAGGGGTGGTTACTGGTGGTCAGGAGTGGTAGGAGTTGGTGGTAAAATGTTGAAAATGTGGTAGTCAAGACGTGGCTTAAGATATCTTAAGACAAATTCCACTATTCTTAACCAAAAAGGCAATCTTAAATAGTGATAGTGGTGGTCGAACGAGGTCAATCGAGTGGCAATGGGTGGTTACCGGTGGTTAGGAGTGGTGGGGAATGGTGGTAAAATGTTGAAAAGGAGGT
This sequence comes from Hydrangea macrophylla, assembly GCA_033977485.1. Classification (NCBI taxonomy): domain Eukaryota; kingdom Viridiplantae; phylum Streptophyta; class Magnoliopsida; order Cornales; family Hydrangeaceae; genus Hydrangea; species Hydrangea macrophylla. Next base: position 114,928,250 of record CM066983.1, read on the forward strand.
GGACAAGAGGTGGCTTGGTAGTAGGATGCAAAAATCTTAAGAAAAATTTGACTTCAGATATCTTAACTGAAAATTCACTTTAAGATCTGGTGGTGACAGAAGAAGTAGCGATGGAGATGGCGATGGCGGTGGCTAGGAGAGGAAGAGGAAGAGAGAGAAGTAAAGAGAACAGATATCTCCAGATATTGCTGACAGTGGCGAAGTCAACAACGGAGGTTAGCAAGTTTGTCGCCGGAGGTGATAGTGATGGTCGTCGGAGGTCGCCGGAGGTGGTAGTGGTGGTGGTCGGAGGACGTTAGGCATGGGTAGTGGCAATGATGGCTAAGGTTTGGTAGTAAGGTTAGATGATGAAGATTAGGGTATTTTTGTCCAAAAATGGTCTTAGGACCTTAGACCAAGTTGTTTTATTAAGTGTCCTTTATTCCAAATTAGCTTCTCCTAATGTCATTTTCACCAATTTTTCCTATGCTGAAGACGGGTTTTCAACTTTTAGGGTTGTATGGTAATTACCAAAAATGGTTCTTTTGAGTTCAGTGTTGGCTCATGTTATAAGTTAGGTCATAGTTTGGTAACTGCAAGGCAAATAAAGATCCAATTTAATTACTGCCCAATTTTACTTAAAAATTAATTCTCGAGTAAAATAAATTGAATTTGGTCTAGCAAAGAACCAGTTCCCTTCTATGTAGAAAACCAGGGGAACGTTCTCTTTCCTTACCTCTTCCAACCAAAAAAAAAATAGCTTCTAGGTAATGGTTACCAAACAATAAAAGAAATTGAATTGATTCACATAAATTGCGACAAACTAGGTCTATTTAAGGAGTAATGATATACTTTCAAATACTTGTGACAGTGGGACTACATTCAATAATGGTGGGACCACTTCAACGTCCTCCGATCAAATTCCAGTGGGCCAAATGCCACATGTATTTGGGAAGCATTTGAAATTCAAAATTTGGGAAATATAGTATCATTCTTTCAGAACTTATACAAATAAAGTTAGTCCTTTCCTTGGCTAGCTAGCTAAACTTGGCCCTGGGCTAGATTAGCCCGGATATCAGAATTCCGGAACAAGGCCTTAATTGAAAGAATATCTTTCCTTTGAGCTATGGTTGTGGAAAAAAATCTACTCCTTTGTGGAGAAATTATTCAGTAAAACTGTGACACCATATCAACTTATTTTTGTGGTGAGACCAATTCAACTTCCTCGAATCAAATTTTAGTGGGTCAAATGCCACATGTATTTGAGAAGCATTTGAAAATCAGAATTTGAAAAACTCAACATTATTCTTTTAGATCGAACTTATACAAATAAAGTTAGTCCTTTCCTTGGCTAGTAGCTAGCTAAACTTGGTCATGGGCTAGATTAGCCCGGATTTAAGAATTCCCGAACAAAGCCTTAATTGAAAGAATATCTTTACTTTGACACGGTTGTGTAAAATAATCTACTTCTTTGTGGAGATATTATTCAGTAAAACTGTCACACCATGTCATCTTATTTTTGTGGTGTGACATATCAATTATATCTAGTCATGCTGAATGAATGTATTTTGACAAAATTATTTAGAAGTTGATTGTAAAGAGTAGTTTTAACTAATCAATTAACACTTGAAAATGTATCATTAGTGCATCACACTACACTAGCATGACGAAATGGTTAAATAACTTCTGGTTTATTAAGTTTATGATAACTGTCCGAAGCTGAAAGGGGGGATGAACTTGTGACCGTTGCAACATCCCGTGCATGACCTTCAGCAACTATATGCCAAACGACCCAACTTGCAACACCATACTAAATATTCATATGGCCATGTGTACCTCAATGGTTTGCTATTTGACTGTTTGGAGTTTGGCCATTGAGAGCGAACTGCTCCATAACTGAGAGATAAAGTAGTACCATATTATGTTATTATGTCAAGGTTCTGTTTTGGTTTTTGGATTTCTTGAGGGAAATTGTTTGGTTATGTTTGGTTGGAAAATTATATATGTGCGAGCGTGTCAGGCAAGCAAATTGCCAATGTGTGTGATCCAAACTTCGCCTTACCAGACAGATTGTGGTGACGTTCGATGCCTTAACAAGGACTTCAAACGTGTAAAGATGTATCTAATTGAAGCACTTCGAATTAACTAATTGATAACTACTCCTAAATAAGAATAGTAAATGAAACAATAAAGTAATAGACTACTTTATTAAGTTAAAACAAACTACAAGCTAACCTTGAAGATGACTTTGAAGGTATTCTACTTCTAAATTTAAGTGCCTAGAAAGAAATACAGTAAATGTATTGAAAGATATATGTTGATGTTGATCCAAGGATCCCCTCTTCGAACACAAAATCCTTCTATTCATAAACGTCGAGGCCTCTCAGCAGTCTTGTTTGAATGTTCCCTCTTTTTTTCAAATTGGTAAGTGCTCCTACACGTGGCATTTCCTTGAAGTGACACCTGCTCTTTCAGTTATTCCACAATGATCAACACGTGTCCCTTGGTAGTTAATTATTTTTGAACATAATGAGTCAGCAAAACTGTTCATAACTGTTCCTGTGCTATATCCATTTCGACCAACTGTCCTGCCACATCGAATCTCACGTGTCACCTCCACATTGGCTGGATATTTTTCATCACAAACATTACCCCCCGCGCCATTTTCCTTTTTATTCGAAAAAGATAATGGTAATCGTGGTTAGATCATGCTAGGTAGTTGAAACTTTCATGCACCCCTCTCGTTGTGGTTAAATTGAAAATCCATGCCTTCTTTTATCTTCACACAAGCCGCTGTATTTGCTTAATCCTTGAATTCCCAACTTTACTTTGTCACTTCGAATCTACTCTATTGATCATGTCTTCTTCTCAATTTTCATTCGTTACCAGTGATTACTTCCCTTTAGATCTTTCCGAAGAAGTGATGCTGTCAACCAAACGTCCTGAAATCCCCCCCCCCCCCTCCGAACCAATTGGGATCCCCCTGAGATTCCTCCTGAACCCTTTACTTATTCGAAATGGGAAAAGTGGCATTTCATGCTAAACCGACCAAGTGCCTCCTCATCAGGACAAAGTTCATCTTCGAGCTCTTTGAAATCAATCTACAATAACCAAACTTTTCCTCCTGCTTGGGAACAACCCATTTCCCATAGTGAAGGGGTAGGATACTACAAAGGTATGAAGCTCGAAACACCAACTACAGTACCTTCAGTTATTCACCCAAACTTTGAATTTCCTGAAGTTGAAGGGGTCATTTGAAGCAGGATAATAAAACCATATTACCCGTTTTCGAACCGGCTTTCTCGAGAACAAAACCTGTTGAATGCCTAGTTAATCTCTTCAACCAGTCCTCCTGGGGAAAGGCTTCAAAGAGGTCATATCTTAATTCCTCAAGGCAGACCCCCCATCCATGCATATGTAAGGGCATCTCATGACAATTTTTTAAATGAGCACTACTCCTCAGCTTTCCTTTCTAAATGCAAACTTTTCGAGAAAGATTATAAAGAAAGAGTGCTCTTTTTTATCATTCTGTACTAGGTTTTCCAGATACCAAAGTTCAAGTGGTGGACCCAATCGAGGACATTAGTGATCCTTTCTTAAAATTAGACCAATTGTACAGGAATGGTCCCATATTCGAACATACTCCTCCTATTCTGTCACCTTTCCCATGCTTCATCATCCAAGCTCAAAGGTTTCTAGTTGCCTTTTCACATCTCTCATTCTCCATTTGGCAAGATTCAAGGGCTCGAACTAACTTTGAATGGAGTTGTCACATCCTATGCCTTGAATGGAGTATTTCAACACTTATTCGAACCCAAATGGATTTCACCCTTCGAATCTTAGCCTCTCATGTCAGATGGTATTCTCATCGCCAAGAAAGTGTTCTACCATTACTCCTTGATAGATCTTTATGAAAGTTTTAAGGAAGTCCCCAATGCACTCCTTGATGAAGTTTCATAATTCAAAGAGAAATACATCTATGGTTGTGGAAGCTCTGATGAAGAAAGCAATATTTCCCATTACTCGAAGCCTAACCTCGAAGGTCGAATTGCATATCTTAAAGATGAAGCCAAAGCTATTGGCATATCTCTTTGAGGTAAAACTCCATTAGCCAAGGAACTTCAAGGTTTTCACAAAGCCTTATCCAAGATTAATTCTCGGTTAAGACAATATGAAGAACAACTCAATGAGGCTTATCTCACCCTTCGAAGTGAAGATAAATTGGCATTGCAAATCAGGAACCTGTGCCTCGAAATAGAACTAGAAGCAGAATATTTTGCTTATTATTGGGCTATGTTTCACAATCTTGTGACTTATGGTTTTCCCAACTTTTATCAATTATGTCTGTAATTGTATTTGTACTCTTTTCTTAATTCAATGAATTATTAGAAATTCATTTTTGCCTTAACCAAACTGAAATGGTTCATTACCAACCAATATGTCCTTTCACTTTGTATAACGGCTAAATAAGTAACCAACTGTAACGACTACTTTCTTAAATAAATGCGCCTCCTTCTAAACGTCTCTAAAGGCTATAAATAGTCAAGACAAAAGAAGAAAAATCCTTCTAACTTTTGTAAACTCTTCAATTCCTCTATCAATCTCCTTTGCGCTTTATCCTCTTTACAATCATTCTCATTCTAATATGATTACCTTGTATCCAAAAAAATGGCAATGTCTGTTGATAACACTCAACTTCAGAAGACCTGTGATGATTTTGAAAAAGTTATTCGAGATGAACAAGTACAATACTCGAAAGGACAAGAAACTTCGCTAATCAATGAGATTCTTGTCCCTGTTATTTTCCCTAACAAGGAATCTTCCATAGCCGTAGGTCCTTGTCTGAGCACTCCTAACCTCAAACTCCATGTCTACTATCTTAGGTTAGGACAACAACACTTGGCTTATTAGAGATAAATTCCTCTCCCTAGAACCAAATTGAGGTTTAGACATTGACCTAAGCCTGCGAAAGAATGGCCAGAGTGGGTAGATAGAATTTTGGTGAACAAGAAAGAAGCTTTTATTGCCACTTGGATTTATCACGCCGTTGATCTTTCTAAACACCCCATCGAAGCCAGTCCTAACCTGTTGGCTGGATCCTTATGTTTTTGGAACCCTATTTTCAACCATTTTCAATTTTGATTTGGCCTTATAGGTCCAACTGTCTTGGATATCTGTCACTTATTAGGGTTTTTATCCCATGGAGAAGATGTTCATCCTTATATGGTCGAATCTTACAGTTCTCCCATAAACACTGATTCCAAATCATTAGGATATACCAACTTCCTGACTTCTCATAGAAAGTCATCAGCGGGTGTAACAGATAAGGAGTATTATTGCTTCCTTCTTTATTGGCTCTTGAAGCATCTATTCTGCACTTCTTCTCAGAGGGTTATCCTCGAATTTTCTAATATTACCAGAGCTCTGACTACTGATCGAAGGCTAGCTTTAGCTCCCTTTGTCCTAGGATCTCTCTACAGATCCTTTTCTGATTTGTGTTTCGACCCTTTTCTTCCTACTCAAGGTGGTCCTTTCTGGATTTTGCAATTGTGGCTATATGTCTATTTTCCAGAAATTCATAACTTAGGGCCTATAAAGAACATTGTTTCCCATAGGGTTTTCTTTGCCTTATTGCCAAATATTGAAAAAACTTTCAACGAGTCTCTTACCTTCTTTTTCAATATTCCAGCAATTAGGTCAAATGATTTGTTTAAGCCATTCTCTATCCTATATAATTCTAAAAATAGAACCCCCTCTCTCTCCCAACTGGCTGTGTCAAATATTGGATAGAGCAGCAAGTGCAGTTAAACTAAAGCTGTATGGGGGAGTTTTTTAATTAGTAGGGACCTATTCTTTGGGAATGCTCTCAGTGTTAAATCCCATGGTGAGCTCTATCTTCCCAACCAATTTTTGAGACAATTTGGGCTTACCCAATCAATCCCTTCCCTATTAGGAGCCAGGCCAATATATTTATGGCCTACAAGACAACCTCGAGGGTTCCAGAAATAGTGATAACTGCTGCTTTGGCAGTTTATCAAAATAAAGTTAGCAATTTAGAATTCACCTCTCTGCCAGTTTATACAAACTGCACACCTGCCTTCTCGAGTTGGTGGGAAAACTTAATGTCAGTGCAGATGGATAAGTGCCAACTTCTGAAGTATATTGATTCGAAGCAAAAAGGTAAACAAATTACCAATTCCATCCTTTTCCTTTTTGGTGATGAAAATAATCCTGAATGATTGTTGTTTTGAACTTTGCAACACAGGGAAATCCATTGGCAAAGGTTCTTCACTAACAGCCAGAGCTTCGAAAGCTAAGTCAAGCATTCCAATTTCCTCACAGGCCTCAAAGGTTTCAACTCCTGCTCCACCACCACCGAAGCCAAAAAGAAAATTAATTCTCTCAACAGAAAGTTCTCCTCTTGCATCTGAGAATGTTGAATCTGAAGAAGAGGCAGACACCAATCCAATTTCATCATTCATTCGAAAGAAGAAGACCAAGACAACAAATGAACCACCTACTGGTTCAGAGATCATCAAAGAGGTCCTTATTCCAGCAGTCCCTCTTTCGAAGGTGGAACCCGAACCTGAGTCAACACCAACAATTCCAGAACCATCATCTCAGAGTCCTGACATCTGAGAAATCTAGAAATCTCCTCTATTGGGCACTCAACCTCCATTACTTGAATACCAACCAATGGTAAAACATTCAAAACTTCTCTGATATTTAATCTTTCTTTATGGATAGATTCTAAATAAACGTTTATCTTTTGTTAACCAAGTGGAATCTGTTCTTGAGACTGAAGCTGGTCCTTCGAAGTCTAGCATAAGTTCTGATCCTAAAGCTGCTCTAGCATCAACCTCGTTTGAACCTCAGACTATCCCAGGTGTCTCAAGTTATGAGGAATTTTACATACCTCTCCCTCCCAATTTGACTCCTGAAGAAACGAAAAACTTTAAAGAAAGTCTTAAATATGTTTTAATGATGGGAGATGATGTTTCAACCAATGTTCAAGAATTTTTCCAACAGATGACAGGTTGAAGCAAACCGAAAGTACCCTCGATAGACCCAGTAGCTGCTCTTGCTATATTGAGACTTTTCAGTCAAGTTTTGTTTAAAATTTTCGAGGACAAAGAAGTACAAAGGGCCATGAAGATTCTGTGCCAATTCATGTTAGATAGCTCTGACGTCTCTGTTCCAGACAAGGAGACCATTTCTACAGTCATGTCAGCTTTTGATTTTGATTGCTTTATGCTGGAAAAAGTCATTGAAGAAAGGAAAAAACTGGAGGTTGACATGGAATATACTACAGAAAAGACCCTCGAGATGGATCGAACACTGACAGAATTTGATGAAACCAGCACTGCCATTGAAAAGCTATCTGGCAAAGTAGATAAATTAAAAAAGGAGCTCGAGCTTGCAGAGGCTGAATTGGCCAACCTGAAGATCAAGCAAGAAGGTGCTGAAGCAAAGCTACTGGTTTTGAAGACAGAGTTTGAATCGAAGCCTCTGAAGAATCAAGAATCAATCTCTAGGCAGAAATTCAACCTTAGTCAGTCAAAACTGTACACTAGGTCTTGGGATAATTTTAGGTTAAAGGCCCAATTCATAACGAAACTGGTATGAAAGATTGTACCAACATAAACATGTAATTTACCAAAATTTGGTTTTGCATTTAACTTTTGAATGTGAAATACATGTTTTTTGTTTTGAATGTTATATCTTTTATTCTAAATCTCTTGCTTCCCAAATAGTGGGATAATACTGTTTAAGAAATCTACCATTGATTTTCCTTAAGTGGATATATTCATTCAAGTTTTTCAAATGGTAAAATCCACCCTTTAAAACTTTGTGGATTTGGAATGGACCTTCCCACTTAGGTGACCATTTCCCATATTTTCGATCTTTAGATCAAATAGGCAATATTATTTTCCAAACCAAATCTCCTTCATCAAAGGTTCTTGGTTGCACTTTCTTATTATACCCCTTTGCTGTTATTCTTTTCTGTATCAGGATATTATTAAGAGCCTTGATTCTTTCTTCATCAATGTCTTCCAATTCAATAGCCATTGATGTTTGATAATCATCCAAGGATAATTGGTTCTGTTTCATAATTCGAAGGGAATTAACCTTTATCTCAATTGGCAGCACTGCCTCATGACCAAAAGTTAAAGCATAAGGAGACCCATGTACTTGTTCGCTTCGAAGTCCTATATGCCCATAAAACTTCTGGCAGAATCTCATGCCATATCCTTGGATTATTTTTTATGACTTAAGCCATATTTTCCTTTATGGCCTTGTTGGTGGCTTCAGCCTGACCATTAGATTGAGCATAGAATGGGGTTGATTTTGACATTGTGATCCCCAATTTATTTCTAAAAGTAATCACATCCCCTTCAAATATAGAGGCATTGTCAGATACAATGGTTTGAGGAATACCAAATCTATAAACTATATTCTCTAGAAATTTGATGACTGTTACCTGGGTCACAGTCTGCATAGGTTCTGCTTCTACCCGTTTAGTGAAATAATCTGTGGCTACAATAATGAATCCATGACCTTTCGAAGAAGGAGGACTGATTTTTCCTATCACATCCATGGCCCAACCTCTAAAAGGCCAAGGTTTTACCACATATTGAAGATCAACAGTGGGTAAATGCTTCAAAGGACCATGTTTCTGACATTCTTGACATCTTTTGGCAAACTCAATACAATCTTTCAAGATTGTTGGCCAATAAATGATATGCCTTCAAAGTAACCATCTCATTTTAATTCCAGATTGATGAGCCCCACATAATCCTTCATGAATTTGAGCTATAGCCTCAATTCCTTCGAGTTTACTTAAGCATTCAAGCAACAATCCATCACTTCCCCTTTTGAACAATTTTTCATTGTACATAATGTAATTGACAAATTTTAATCTTATGCCTCGACTGGGTTTTTCAGTTAATCCTGAGAGATAATCTATGATTGGTTTTCTCCAATCATCATGAATTTCTACATTTGAGATATTAATAAAAGGTAATCTATCTACCAATATTGGTAATAATTTTCTATAAGTAACTTGTTCTATCTCAACATATTCAACATTTGTTCTGAATCCAAATGCCTTCTGAGCCACATCATTGGCTTCTTCATTAAAACTTCTAGGAATATGCAAAAGATTCACATTATCAAATTTGGATAATAAATCCATTGTGGTGTCACAGTATATTTTCAATGTATTGCTCATACATTTGTATATCCCATTTATATGATTTATAACCAACTGAGAATCCCCAAATGCATCCACAAATGTAGCTTTCAGATCTAACAGGGTTTCGAGACCCATTATTAGAGCTTCATATTCAACTTGATTATTGGTATATTGGTTCGAATCAAGTTCATAGCCATATTTTGTTTTAATCTTTTCAGGTGATTCAATAATGAATCCAATACCTGCAGCAAATTCAGTTTTTGAACCATCAAACCATAGTTTCCATGGACTAATGGTTATATGTCCAATTTCATAATTTTCCTCTGTTTCGAGGCAATTTGGATGGTCAGCCAAAAAATCTACTAAGGCTTGGCCTTTCACTGCCTTTTGAGGTACATAAAATAAACATAATTCTGACAAGGCCAAAATCCATTTACCAATTCGATTCCTCATAATAGGTCGAGTCAACATATATTTGATTAAATCGAACTTAGCAATCACATAGATTTCAGTAGGAAGAAGATAATATCTTAATTTCATTACTGCAAAATATAAAGACAAACACAATTTTTTCCATAAAGGAGTATTTGCATTCAACATGATTTAAAAACATACTAAGGTAATACATAGCTTGCTCTTTCTTATCACCATTATCCTGGGCTAATAGACCCTAATTGATGCTTCTGCTGCTGAGATATATAACTTCATAGGCCTATCTTTTCTTGGAGGCATTAACACTGGTGGCTTCACCAAATAATCCTTCAAGGCTTGAAAGGCAGTCTGATGTTTATCTTCCCACTTTAGCTCTTCATGATCCTTCAATTTCAACAAAGGAGAAAAGATCAAAGTTTTTCTAGCAGTATTGGAAATAAACCTTCGAATGAAATTAACCTGTCCTAGGAATCTCTGCAATTCGTTTTTGGTCGAGGGAGGTTTACTTTGAATAATTGCTTGAGCTTTATTCTTATCCACTTGAATCCCTTTTTCATGCACCAAATATCCCAGGAAGTTTCCAGTACTAACCCCAAAGGCACATTTTAATGGATTTAATTTGAGTTTGAAAAATCTCATTCTTTCAAATGCTAACTTCATATGTATGAGGTGATCATCAAATGTTTTAGATTTAACAATTATGTCATCTATATAACATTCTAAAAATGTTTCAGTCATGTCATGGAAAATAGCATTCATAGCTCTCTGATAAGTAGCTCCTGCATTTTTTAAACCGAAGGGCATTTGTACTCGCTCGAAGGTACCTATACTCCCTGGACATTTAAATGCAGTCTTATGAATATCTTCCTCAGCAATACATGATACGCCCAAAATTATGGGCAGTTTCCTACTCAAGCTAGAAGACTAATGGAAAGGGCATCTATTTCCTAATCCAATTAGGAAACCCCACAATTAATGTCAATCAATCCTAATACAATTAGGAAACTTACATGATTGGTGTCAATCACACCCTAATAGGATTACATTTCCTTATCCATGTATGAGTAGGTCTCTTATATCTATAAAAGAGACCTCTCACCCCCCAGAAAAGGGGCCAACTCTCTAGTCTACACAGCACCTCTACAAAATTCACCATTATATGCATACACCCGGTCGGTATTACTGGTAGTGCCGCCCCTCTTTGTTGGCTCACCAGGCCCGCCGGTGATCTACTAGTGAACGTGCTCAGACACACCCGTGGACGTAGGTACCTTCATTAACAGGGCCGAACCACATACAAAAAATAGTCTCTCACTCTCTCTCCCTCTCTCTCCTAAATTGCTTTACTTTATTGTTACCAATTTTTGGCATCATCAGCTTGGCGCCGTCTGTGGGAACGACAAATTTTCTCATCAACAAAACTCTTGGCTGATCGTAATGCCACCAAAGAAGGGTAAGAAGGCTGCGCAGCAGTCCGACCGGGATGTTCCTTCGGCCCCGGCGTCGACTACAGCAATCCTGACATCTGAGCAAATCACCACAACCCTCACACAACTCTTGGAGGGCCAGCGTCAAATCCAGCAACAGATCGAAGCACTGCTAGCCCAGCAAAGCAATCCTCCAGTGGCCGGGAAACGACCCGGGAACGTTGCGTACGGTCGAGAACCGATCTTGACCAGACAACGGGCCCGAGCCAACCCATCCCGTGTTGAGGATGTCAAAGACGTCAGCAGTGGGCCTGCTGCCCGAGGGAAAAGGCAGGAGCATATGGCCCGGGAATCAGTCTTGGGTCACTCGGTCAAGAGTCGAGTCGTCCCTAAGCGAACGGTTACCCGGGGTCATAGCCGAGCCCGGTCCCAGAGGACAGCACCCCGCCATGAAGAAGAAGCCTCTTCCACCAACCCGACCAGTTCCTCAGTTACCGGACGGGAAGGAGTGGAAGCCCGAATCAAGTACTTACAAAAGCAGATCGACGGAGTGGCCAAAAAGCTTGGTCAAAACCATACTCAGAATCAAGCCAATACCGAGACAGAGTCACCGTTCTCCAGCCAGATCGCGAGGTTCTCCATCCCGCGCAAATTCAAGCAGCCTCACCTAGATCCCTACAACGGCTCGGGAAGCCCGGTCGACCACGTCCAGACCTATAAGGCTCAGATGGCCCTAGCCACCAACTCCGATGAATTACACTGCCTAGTCTTCCCCAGCACTTTGAAAGGCCCGGCCATGCAGTGGTTCTACTCATTGGAGCCCCGATCGGTCTGCAGTTTCAAACAACTCAGCAAGCAGTTCATCAACCAGTTCGCCGGTATGCATGAGCGGCCAAAGCCAGACATGCAGCTACTGACAGTCAGACAACAGAGTAATGAGTCCCTCAAGGAGTTCACCGACCGGTTCAACCAACAGAAGCTTCAAAACCGCAATTTGAACGAGACAATCGCCATCATAGCCTTCTGCTCGGGAGTTCAACACACCAAGTGTGCCGCATCGTTCCACAGAAATCGACCGGAAACTTTGGTTGAGCTCTCTGAGAGGGTTGGAAAATATATTGACACTGAAGAGTTTCTGAAGACCAAATACACCGGGCAAGAAAGCAACGAGTCTTCCAGAAGTAAGCGAAAGCGAGATCAGCTCGGGAGTTCTGACAGTTCTTCCAGTTCACAGCGGTCTGAGTCCGGCAATCCCGACCCGACCACCGGTTCACAACAGTCCGGGTCAGGCAGCCCCGACCAGACCTCCAGCTCACAACAGGCATGGTTCGACAGTCCTGACCCGACCTCCAGTTCACATCGGTCAGGATCAAGTAGTTCCGGCTTTGCCTCCAACACATAAAAATCAGGAGCCCGACGATCGTGATCCGACCCCCTGTCTCCATCATTCTAGATGAGCCCGACTACAGTGGTACTTGCCTGATCACTACGTGAGGCTCCACCGATTCTCAGAGAGCTCATCCAAAGACCTCGGGCCTAACCCCGAGGCATCCAAAGACCTCGGGCCTAACCCAGAGGCACTAAAAAGACCTCGGGCTCCGAACCCAGGCACCAAAGACCTCGGGGTCACGCTCGAGGCACCGGCTTCGCTTAGGTCCAACCGACGATGGAGGCAAACCTCCTAGGTGGCTGATGATGGCAAGCTTCAAAAGACCCTACAACCACCATGTTCCAGGTCGGTTACCTACAGATCATAGCCTCTTTAAGACCCTCGTCTTAGCGAAAGCTTGGGGGGCAAGATGGCGTAGTGAACTAAACAGGTAATCACACCGGGTATTTACAGGCCTCGCGGATAACCAAGTCAAAATCTTGGACAACCCGAGCACCTACAGTACTCAGAGGTATTAACTCCACTTAGGTCCAGACCGACGATAGAGGTGACTAAAATCTCTTAGGTTGGCCGACGATAGAGGAGCAAAAGGACCCTAAAGCAATGTGATTTAGGTCGGCTCCACCAACATGGTCAAGCTCTTCTCCCAACAGTCTTGACGAAGGCTAACTGGGCGGAAGACAACCATCCTGGGGAGCTAACATAAAAAGGACCCTAAAGCAATACGCTTTAGGTCGGCTTTTCCAACATGGTCAAATTCTTCTCCCACAACCTTGACGAAGGTTCACGGGAAGAAGATAACCATCCTGGAGGCTAACTTAAGCAAAAAAAAAAAAAAAACTCCGAAGTAGGCCGAGTCTCAACTCTCGGTCACTTCCCGAGTACTCAAAGACTCCAAATTAGGCCGGGTCTCAACTCCCGGTCAGTTCCCGAGCACCCTAAAAGTCCCGAGCTAGGTAGGGTCTCAACTCTCAGCCAATTTCCGAGGACTCACCAGGCTCAGAAGCCCCGAGGCAGCTTCCACAAGCACTCAGACAGTGGCAAGTAACATCAAACTAATTTCCAAACTTGCCTCGATATAGCATCTGGCCAATATTGGAAATGGGGGGCAGCTGATACGCCCAAAATTATGGGCAGTTTCCTACTCAAGCTAGAAGACTAATGGAAAGGGCATCTATTTCCTAATCCAATTAGGAAACCCCACAATTAATGTCAATCAATCCTAATACAATTAGGAAACTTACATGATTGGTGTCAATCACACCCTAATAGGATTACATTTCCTTATCCATGTATGAGTAGGTCTCTTATATCTATAAAAGAGACCTCTCACCCCCCAGAAAAGGGGCCAACTCTCTAGTCTACACAGCACCTCTACAAAATTCACCATTATATGCATACACCCGGTCGGTATTACTGGTAGTGTCGCCCCTCTTTGTTGGCTCACCAGGCCCGCCGGTGATCTACTAGTGAACGTGCTCAGACACACCCGTGGACGTAGGTACCTTCATTAACAGGGCCGAACCACATACAAAAAATAGTCTCTCACTCTCTCTCCTAAATTGCTTTACTTTATTGTTACCAATTTTTGGCATCATCAATACATATTTGATTATATCCTGAGTGACCATCCATCATGGACATTATAGTGTTTCCAACAGATCTATCAATTAATAAATCGACTATTGGCATAGGATATTCATCTTTTGGTGTGGCCAAATTAAGATTGCTATAATCAATGCAGACTCTTAATTTACCAATTTTCTTCATAACTGGAACAATATTCGAAAGCCATTCAACATACTTGGCAGTTCTAATGAATCCTGCTTTGAGCAACCTTTCGATTTCTTCTTTAATCTTCATAGTGACCTCTGGAGTCATCCTTCGAGATTACTACTTTACTGGTTTATAACCAGCTTTAATAGGCAATCTATGCTCTACTAAGCTTCTTTCGAGTCCTGGCAATTCACCATAATCCCAAGCAAAGCAATCTCAAAATTCTTTCAATAACTCAACCAATTTATATTGGTCACAGTTTCCAAGTTTTGAACTTAGATAGGTAATTCTTCTTTATTGATCTGACCCCAGATTGATCTCCAATAGAGGATCTTGTGCTACTTCTTGTATTGAATTTTCTGGCAGTACAGATAACTCTTCCCTGCCAACATCCTTTAATTCTTGTGAATCTTCTTCAAAAACATAATCTGACCAACTTATGGTCGAATCTTTCTCAATTCTTGATTCTAAATTTGCCACCATTAACTTTTGTAAGACCAATCGAATGGTCTCTTCTATATCTTCTATTTCTATGGGTGTGTGAGCCATTAAACCACCTTGTCATCATCTAATGGTTCCAAAGAACTAAATGGCATATCAGCCAAAATATCCCAATTTTCTTCTGGGGATTCATCTTATGATTCTTTAAGGTCAATTGGTTTAACATTCTCCTGATATAATTGGGCTTTGACATAGTTAGAACTTGCATGAAAAGGCTGAGTATTAGCCTTCACTGTTTCAATCTCACAGTTTTCCTTCACAAGCAACAATTTTTGATGCATTGAAGAAGGAACACATCAGTTAGCATGAATCCAATCTCTTCCTAATAAGTCATGATAACTAGGACTAGCATCTACCATAAAGAAAACAGTTTTGGATTTGTTCGAACCTACTATGGTTTCAATAGGTATTACTCCTTTGGTGTTTTTCTTATCACCAGTAAAACATGATATCATAATGTGAGTTTGTATCAACTTTAATTTTTTTTTAATAATCTTTTTCAAAGTATTCTGAGGAATAATGTTAACAACAGCACCATTATCAACCAATACATTGTTTAAAAGAACCCCATTTAAACAAGCCTTTATATATAAGGTTTAAGGTGCTTAGTCATTTCTGTGGATGGTTCTTCGAATGAATAAACAAAATTACAATCACTAAAAATGAAGGAAGATTTACCTCAGAGACATCTTCAGTAGATGCTTCTATTTTCATTTCTTCATCTATTTGTTGATCTTCTGCTGCTTCGAAGATCTTTGGTAGTATGAATGTGGCAGTGTTAACTTCCATTTGCTCTGGAAATGTGCCAAACTGGATGTGTACACTTTCCATTTTGACAATCTCATCATTAAATTTCATCTCAGTATTTCCCAAAACTTGAGATTCTACCACTGTCATTGCTTCATCTCCTTCGTCAATGCTCATGGCCTTTTCCAATTCTAAAACTTTTGCTTTAATGACCAAAGAATTTTCAAAGCCAAAAGCAAAAGCTCCCCGGGATGCTTGTTTGGAAAGCCCCTTTCTTTGCATAAACTTGTCGAGTAAAAGACCTCTGGTTCATATATCGTCGACCAATCCTTCCTAATTCACATCTTTATTGAAAGAATTTCTTTTGTAATTCCTTGCATAAGGATTCAGAAAACCGAATCCCCGCCTACACAAGCAAACTGTTGATAAAACTCCAAAATGACATTTTCTTTTGACCCAATTTTTTATTCTCCTTATCATTCAGAAAAGACAAAAAAATTTCAGGATAGCAAACATTCTCTAGAATTTCTCTTAGATTCGAACCCATAGCTGATGATAGAACTAAAATAGATATTTTTTGTTTCCTACTCACACGAGCCCATAGCCTTGCTTTTCTATCAATCTCTAATTCTGATCTTCCTCCCCAATCTGATATTATGGTGCCGGTATAGACCAAAATTCCGTTATGGTCTAATTCTGACCACTCTCTTCAGACATAGTATCATTATCAGT
This sequence comes from Hydrangea macrophylla, assembly GCA_033977485.1. Taxonomy (NCBI): domain Eukaryota; kingdom Viridiplantae; phylum Streptophyta; class Magnoliopsida; order Cornales; family Hydrangeaceae; genus Hydrangea; species Hydrangea macrophylla. The sequence continues at coordinate 114,944,430 of CM066983.1, forward strand.
TTTCATATTTCAATCGAACCTGGGATTAGGCCTCGAAATATCACTGAAATCCTTCTCGATTTCATTTTCTAATTCTTAACTTCGAGTCTACATGTTGGAAAATTCCTTCCACATAGTAAACTTTCTCTGAAGTCTCCTTTGCTGAGTCCTATTTATCACAGGAACCATCTTTTGGTCCTTTTCCTTAGGATGTTGAAGCATATACCATGTATTTTTTTCAACATGGGGAGGTTTGATCATCCTATTCTTGTTTTGAGAACCTTGTTGTTCCATCATATTTTTGACTCTGTCATCTTGCAAGACAAACCAATTTGGCACCAATGCAGGTTCACTTGATTGTGATGTCTCACCAACTTTTGGTGATTTATTCAATGTTCCCATGTCCATCTCGGCTTATACCACATGTGCTGGTACCAATTTTGATGGCATGAATTGAGTTTGTCTTTCTTTCTGCACCAAATAATGTTTCTTTGGTGCATGAAAAAAGCCTGGCCTTACATACTGCATGTTCCTTGGTGGTCGAACATAGTTACTAGTATGAAAATTCCTTGAAAAACTGGCTTTAAAAGGAGCCATTGGTCTTGGAGCATACTTTTCTGTTGTTGGTCTAGTGTATGTTGAGGCTTGATAAATTGGTCCTCTAAACTGCCCTCTTCCAACATTTATGATTGGCTGAAATGGAGGTTCATACGAAGTACTCACCCTTTTTTGTCCGAATGAGGGTTGTTTGTTTTTTTTTGCCTGTTTTGGCCCCAACCCTTTCATCATAGATTTTAGCATACCTTTTCCCACAACCAATGCATAATTTTTTTGCATATTCCTGGTTGAAAGTAGACAATTCAGGACTCTTCTTTGCCATCTCTTCGAGCCAATTCTTTTGGTCCTCAGACTTTGCAATTTCCCTTTCCTTGACTAAAGCTTCGAGGAAAATGTCATGGACATTGATGGACACTTCTTGCACTGCTGGGAATGGATCCTCATCGACCCCCATCTATTTTTCAGGGAACTTCTATTTTCCTTTCTTGATCAGATCTGGAATCCTGTCTCGAAAAATAGTACAGTTATTAGTTGAATGAGTCCAAGAATTATGCCACTTGTAGCATTTCTTGCTTTTTAATTCATCATTAGAAGGTAATTTTGTCCCATCAGACAACTTGATTATTTTTACTTCTAACAGATGATCAAATATTTCATCCAAGTTATAGACATCGAATGAATATTTTTTGAATGACCCTTTAGATTTATATACTTCAGTCGAAACATTTTTCTTCACAAGATTTTTATATGTGAAAGGTTATTTTTCTATTATTTCAGCAGCATCTATCTCATAATTAGGATCTTTGTAACATGTCTTCAATGAAGAAACATTCCTTTCATTTTCTTCTTCTAACAAGGCCTCATATCTACAGATTCAAGCAGTTAATTCAACAAGGTCTCTGAATTCTAATGCATCAAATTTCTTTCGAAGTCTAAATTCGAGACCATTTTGAGCCAATTTGACAAATTCAGGCTCTGGTAAAATGATTTTACATTTTGTTCTACCCCTCTTAAACCTATTAATGAATTAGGTAACCTTTTCATCAGGTTTTTGACAAAGTCTGGCCAAATCAGCCATAGACACCTCTGGTTCTATCTAAAAAGAACTGAGTATGGAAGGATTCTTCCATTTGTGTCCAATTATGGATCGAATTAGGGGCCAAATTAATAAAACAAGTGAATGCAGTATCTGTTAATGAACTAGGAAATAAACGAAGCCGAAGGTATTCATTATTTCCTGCATCAGCACACTGACTGATGAATTTTGCTACATTTTCAACTGTGGATTGACTCCCATCTCCAACAAACATAGCAAATGTGGGGAACTTAAATCCCCTAGGAAATTCAATCCTATCTATCCAGTCAGGATAAGGTTTCATGTATACTGGAGTTTGTACCCCCCGAGCCATGGGTCCACAAACTTCATGGATTAAATTAATCATGTCATTTCTATCAACCATATTAAGTGGTTGTTGATGCCCTGGTTGACCCAAAGGAGGATTCATTAGTGGTATTGGAGGTGGTTGGGGAATATTATCCATTCTCCTGGGATTTTTATTCCTTCGACCCACTCCTATTCCAGTAGTGTCTGGTTCGAATATATGATTGTTATTTACTCTCCTATTTTGGCCTATTATGTTTTCTTTAGGCCTAGGTTCCTCGATGTTCACTGATCTATAGACATGATCTTGGTCATGTCCTATATGGTTACCTTGTATCCCTTCGAATGTTGGAAGAGTATTATTAGGGACAGACATATAAAAGATTTATTGTGAATTAGGCCTAAAAGGAGGCCCATTTGTATGAATCATAGGCTTTGGTTGAAATAAGCCATGGGTAGAACCCTTTTCATTCTGTCGAACCACAGAAGGATTTCCACTCAGCACCATTGCTGGTAGGGATGGCAATGGAGTGGGTTTTTCAGGTTCCCCGCCCCGCCCCTAATAGGTAGGGTATGGGGGTGGCTTAAACGGGTTAGGGGCGGGTATGGGGGTGAAAGTGTTAACCCGATTCGGGTTCAGGTCGGGTTCGGGTTTTGGAATAAATCCCCCGAACACCCGCCCCGATTATACATACATTTACTTAAATATCCTTAGCACATGTAAGTATTACCTAAATACTTCACTATATAAATACTCTCAAAGGGAAATAGGTTTGTCTTCCCCCAAATGCACATAGGCGCCGCTTCTACTCTGTGCTCTCAACTGTCATATGATGATTCTGATCTAACTCACAAGGCTTGAACTTTCATCTAATGATTATGATCCAACTAAAACCCCTACAATCATTACTCAATTTCTGATAGAGGAGGTAATCTTTGAAAAACCCTAACTCAATCTCGCTTTTCCGGTGACTTCCGGTGTGTATATGTTCGTGTGTGTGTGTAGCTGTGTATGTATGTGTTCGTGTGTAGTCAATGTCTCCGTGCGTGTTTGTGCATCGCAGTGTGCTAGGTGTGCGTGTGTGATGTGTCTACTTTTTTTTTCTTTTTATTTTGTCTTCAAATCTCAGAATGTTGGTTTTGCTTCATTAAAAATTCTGCAGAATGTAAACATACACAAAAGACATCATTTTTATTTGTGGTGGAGCATTTGTTGGTTTGAAGATAACCATTTCTGAGGGGTAGAAATGGGGGAGGATAGGACTAAGCGGGGCGGGGCGGGGCGGGCCGTGGGTAGGGTCCCTAATAGCAGTCGGGGTCAGGGTTGGGATGAGATCCCCCTCAGGGCGGGGCGGGGCGGGGTTGGGATGGGGGTTAATCCAAACGGGGCGGGGGCGGGGTATGGGGGCCCCGTCCCATACCCGCCCCGTTGCCATCCCTAATTACTGGTGCAAACTGTGGTATATCGTTGTTAAGGGAGGTGATCTGAACATTAACATTCTGGACCATGTTTCCTAAATGGTCGAATATTGGTGTCAATTGATTCACCAAGTCATATTGATTTTCTGAACCAATATTTCCATTATTTGGAATTGGATTCAAATTCTCAACTCCTACTTCTGGGTTTTCATTGTTCACATGATTCCCAGTATTGCTGCTTGAGGATCTTGGAGTGGAAAACCACCAATTTCAGCAATATTAACACCAACATTGGCATTATCAACAGAACTATTGCTTTGAAGGTTTCTGTTTGTCATCTTTTGACATTAGTGTCCCACCGGGCGTGCCAAAAATGATTGGTTGGAAAATTATATATGTGCGAGCATGCCAGGCAAGCAAATTGCCAATGTGTGTGATCCAAACTTCGCCTTACCAGACAGATTGTGGTGACGTTCGATGCCTTAACAAGGACTTCAAACGTGTAAAGATGTATCTAATTGAAGCACTTCGAACTAACTAATTGATAACTACTCATAAATAAGAACAGTAAATGAAACAATAAAGTAATAGACTACTTTATTAAGTTAAAACAAACTACAAGCTAACCTTGAAGATGACTTCGAAGGTATTCTACTTCTAAATTTAAGTGCCTAGATAGAAATACAGTAAATGTATTGAAAGATATATGTTGATGTTGATCCAAGGATCCCCTCTTCGAACACAAAATCCTTCTATTTATAAACGTCGAGGCCTCTCAGCAGTCTTGTTTAAATGTTTCCTCTTCTTTTCAAACTGGTAACTGCTCCTACACGTGGCATTTCCTTGAAGTGACTCCTGCTAGTTATTCCACAATGATCAACACGTGTCCCTTGGTAGTTAATTATTTTGAACATAATGAGTCAGCAAAACTGTTCATAACTGTTCCTGTACTATATCCATTTCGACCAACTGTCCTACCACATCGAATCTCACGTGTCACCGCCACATTGGCTGGATATTTTTCATCACAAACAGGTTATTAAAGAGAAAAATAAAATGAAATGAGAATTAAATTAAAATTTTTAAAATTTGTGAGTCATTTAACGGCCTTTTTTCTTTATTTGTAATTATATATATATATATATATTTTAAATTTTTAATCTTGTTTAAGCATGAAGGAAAATCACAAAGGAAATATAAAAGGAACAAGTTTTCCTTCTTTTTCCTTTTCTTTTCCTCCAAAAAATCCATGAATAAAATAGACTCTACGAGTAATGCTATAATTCTGAAATTTTTATCTGAAAATAATTTCCAGTGACAATTAAGTGATTCGTCTTTAATTAAATGTGATCCCACAAACTCTAAAATAAATTTGGAATAAAACTTTAGAACCATAGCTTAATTCATATGTTAATTAAGTAATAACACTTGACTTGATACATATTGATGACTTTCCAACCTATACTTTCATAAATGGAACACGTTTTCTGAAATTTGAACAATATGAGATCACACTTATTACTTCAGTAATGTCTAGCTGTATTTTGATTACAGAATGATTAATTTTCTCAACAATATTTTACTACTATAAAATAAGTATCTTTTCCAAATGTATGACATCTTTTTTTTTTTTTTGATAAATTGATGAAAATTCATTCATTCCAATAACAGATCTCAGAAGAGGTAGTACAGGCATACAGAAGTAGGAAAACATGAAACATAAAGATCACAAATTTTTACAATCAGACTGCAAACTCCCAATCCTAAGATAAGACCGACAATAGCGTAACTCGACCGAGTCAACTGAGAGAGAAACTGTCAAGGAGATCCACCAACAAACAAAGGTCGCCAAAAACTTTGATGAAACAGTGATAAGAGCCCACCAAAACGCTATATCTGAAGGAAATAATGCCGGATCCGCAAGAGGAAATTAGCATCAGATCTGAATTGCTTAACGTTGAAACAGCGAAGAGGAGAGCCCGAGCATATCGCAGACCAAGCAAAGCAAGGAAATTGAGGGTGGAAGCAAAATCGAACAAAAGAAAAAAATATAAAACAAACCCTCAAGAGAGGGACGAAACCCTCACAGAGGAGAAACAACATCCGCATAAAGCGGGACAAACAAACACTAAAAGTTTCAAGGAGGAGCGACTAAAGTTTGGTTTTTAGAGCAATAATGATACACACACTATCCTATATACTTTTTCACTCCCAACAATTTTAGCTCTTGATTCCAGTAGACCCCATGTGCTCTTGTATGGGACCCATGTGAGATCTATATGGAGTCCACTAGAATCAAAGGCTAGTATTATTGGATATGAAAATGTGTGTTGAATTTTGTATGTGTATCATTACTCTTTTTAGAGATAGGTTGGAGAGTTCTAGAGCGAGGTTTATACAAGCAGTTGACATCTGCATAGTATAAAAATCATTTTAAATTGTATTATGCATTGTACTATACATATATTAATTGTTTATGAGTAATATTTCACAAATAATTTTTGCATTGTTTTTTGTTCACAATCACAAAACTGTGTCTATCTCTCTTCTGTGTCATCCTGTGATATTAGTGGACCCCACAATAACACATGAAAAAAATAAACACAGTTTTATAGATTATGAATAAAAAAAATTGTGTGATAAGTTTTATCCATTGCTTATATATATTTCATGGGTGGAGGAAAGGGAAATATTTGGCACACACATATTTTGACACACTTTTTGATACACTATGCTTTAAACACATGTATCTTGTGCTGTTTGAATTTTTCACATTTTTCTGTGCACTACTAGCACAACACAAGGTACATACAATTAAAGTTGTGTGTCAAAAAGTGTGTCAAAAAGTGAGTGTGTGTAGCACTACTCGGGAGGAAAAGATCAAGAGAATAGTTCTCTTTTGGATAGATACATGTACATAGGGAAGCGTATATACTTATATATGCGGCATCCTGTAATGCACGATTGCTTCCGACAATGGACTTCTGGTAGCACAAGATTGTTAGCAACCAACTCAACAACGTTATTTTCCTAATTATGTCATCCATTTTATCAAATAGGAAAAAAAAATAATGAAATTTAAATAATGTCAACTTAATTATCCCGCTATTTAAGGTGTAGAGTGCTTTACACTCAGAGAAAGTCATCAAATTGCATTATTATCGTTGTTATCCAAAAACTCCATTATACGGTCAAAATTTGATATTATATATCAAAATTCAAACACTCTTCTATAGGTGTCAGAGGAGGCGACCCGTCCCGCCCCGCTTCGCCACCATGATGAGTTGGACGAATTTTGGCGAGTCATGGGATTGGTTGGCGTAATAGACGGGGCGGGGCGAATTGACTCGGTAAGGGATATAAGACGACTCGCCCCAACCCACTAATTCGTGAGTCAGCAGGGCGAGACGAGGCGGGACGGATAATTCGCTAGCTAACTCGCGGGTTGGTTGGCGAATTAGCCCACTAGTTAGCCCGCGGGTTATTTGCAAAAAACTTATTTTTATTTTTAATATAAAATAATTTCTAAAAAATAGTTTAATAAAATACTTTATTTAAAAATAGTTTATTGAAAAAAGTACACCCTCCGTCCCATTTTGTGAGTCCACCTTTGGGAACTCAACTTATTAAGGGGACAAGAAGAATCTACACCTACTTTTCACAATTGCCCCTAATCATTACAATAACTTTTTTAATTCTGTGTTGGTGTAGATTTCAATGAAGGGTAGTTTTGGAAAGTATGAAAAATTATATGCCAAATTAGGAAAGTGGACACTAATTTTGGGACATCTTAAAATGGAATACATGACTCACAAACTGGGACGGAGGGAGTATTCGAAAACTATTTTTTTTAAAAAAAATTTATTTTCTACTTAAAAGTTTAATAAAATTGTTTTTTAATAAATAGTCTATTTGAAAACAATTAAATAAAAAAAAATTTGTTCATGGGTTGGTGAGGCGGGGCGGGGTGGGTCTGCGAGGCGAGGCGGGTTACGAGCCAAGGTGAGTTGGTGGCGAGTCGGTGGGTTAGACGAGCTGGGTCACGGGACGAGTTGTGGGTTGTAAAAATAGAAGTCGACCCGGTCCCATACTCAATGAATTGAGTCACGAGCTGGGTTCGTCCACGGGACGGGACGAGTTGCGACTCGCTAAATGGTGAATTGAGACGGGCCAATTCGCCCCGTTTGACAATAGAGTAGTGTTAGGGAGCATAACAAATCTCATAAATATAATTTACTAATATTAAAATGTGTATATCTCTTTTTTTGTGGGATCCACTAATATTATTGGATTTACAGAGGAGAGAAATAAACATATTTAGTGTTTGCAAATTATACTTATGAGATTTGTTATGTTCCCTAATATTCCTCTTTGATTACATACCTTGTTCAAAGCAAGAAAAAAAAAATGGATTCCTTGAACTCCAATTGGAACATTATAAGACACGTGCTTTTATGTTCTGCCATTAAGTAAAGATTTTTGTAACAAATTGAATGATGCTACAAGGATTCCATTAGAAAAGAGCCAAAGCTAAATTCACAAGCAAACATAAATTAGACTTAAAACATCTCCCACTTTTTTTTTGGAGTTTGTGGTTTTTTTTTTCTTCTTTGTTTGTTTGGTGTGTGTTTTCACCTTGGATTTTTTAGATCTGCTTTCTTTGTGGTTATATTCGGCCTTCTCTTTGCAAATATGAAGTTTTGGCGGGTCTCTTAGCATATTTGATGCGGTTTAGGACGACCTTTGGTGCAGGTCTTTGGCAACTTCCTCCTCAGTCGGCTCGGTTTTGAGCTACACTACAGACGATCTTATCTGGGTTTGGAGGTTGTAGTACGACTTTACAAGTGGTGATGTTGTGTTGTGTTATGTTCTTTTCTTTGCTTTGTTGCTGTGTTTTTGTTTTTTTGCTATTATTATTGTTTATTTCTCCACTTTGTAATCAGCTTGTACCCTTGTGGGATCTGTCTGTCAAATTGGTTCTCCTTTGATAAAAATTTAAAAAAAAAAAAAATCGTCGTTTTAAAAATCATTTGAAAAAGGCCATTAGAAGACTCAAAGCTCCACTTACCAATGCATATTATAAGACCATTGCCACCTAATAGCTGTCACAATGAGAGAGATTAGGCATCCTAATCATGTCAAGAATCTATAGTTAAAGAATATTGCTTAAATTAAGACGAATTGAAAGGGCAACGGCTTAAAGGATTCTCCTTGTTTCAGATCCAAGGTTGGTTTTAGGAGCTGTTTGGAAAGTCAAACATCAAATACGTAGTTTACAGATGAACCTATTTTATATACGGGTAATTTTTTGGTGACAACTTTCATACAACTTTTATACAACCTCCTAAAAGATGTGTCTATCTCTCTCATGTGTCACTGTGGGGTCCAATGACATCATAGGAGAGAGATAGACACATCTTTTTAAGAGGTTGTATGAAAGTTGTCACCAAAGAATTACTCTTTTTAATCTCACGCATTTGGTAGATGTCTGTTTATTGTGTAAAAGTCCGTATCTGATGTGTACAAACACTATTAAAAGTTAAAGCATGGAGTAAATTTTTTATTTTATTTTTGTCAAATCAACATGATTTTAGTTTTCATTAAAACTAGATGAGGACGTGAGAGAGAAACAGGATCGGCCCTGACCAAAGGCAACCAAAAGGGCCGGCCCTGAGCACATGCCACACATGCATGGACTTGCTCTCTAGGCATATATGTACATATATGTTATTTTTGTGTATTTGATTCTTGATATATACTACTTTAACCTAAAAATTAATTTCTCAAAATACTAATAAATAACTCACAAATCAAACTACAACATATAAATATACTTGCAAACATATACAAATATACAAAAAAAAAAAGAAGAAGAAGAAGAAGAAGAAGAATAAGAAGAAAAATTACTTCGGAAACCCTGATTGTGTATCAAATGTATACTTCAGACACCCAGTATACTAATTAATCTTACATGAGGTCCCCAATATCTCAGGACAGGCCCTGGCAACCAAGTAAAACTCTGTGTATCAAATATAGTGAATAGAATATGATATACAACCCCAATCAATTGTGTTGGTAAATGTCATTTTTGTTAATAACAAAAATGCATGAATGGCCCCATCTCCAAATTGCGCTCAAGGCCATCAAAAAGTTAGGGCCGCCTGTGAGTTAGATGACTAAACCTATTCGTATTCTTATTTCATAATTTTCGTCCATTTCCAAACTATAGCCTTAATTTAATTAGTTACTATAATAAAGAGAGGTTTGAAAATTGGTAGTACAAAATAAGCGTTAAGTTAACTGGAGGAATCGAATTTGCTAGCTTTCAAAGGTAAATTTGTTGGTATATACTTAATTAATTCGGCTTTGAAATGAGACAAAACCCTACTTTTGAATATTAAAAATGAAAGTGACCCCAAGAAGATGGATTCAATGCACATACTGCGTCTTTATTAAAAATATTCAAAACTTCATTTTCTTAGGAAAAAAACTTAGCTTAAAGAGCCATGAATATAACCAAAACCTAAACAAATAAATTCAATTATGAAACAATCTTTGCATAAATGGCCGCCAATGTTGCAAGAGAGCTGTCCACAGCCACACACGTATGAAAAACTCACTGTAGATTAAGCTGACATTTGTTGAATGAAATTTTAAATTAATACCGACATTGTTTATTTTGCATTTATTAATCATTTGAATTTTTTAAAAGTTGAATATATTTGTTTTGGTTGGCAAGTTGACATTAAAATTGACAATGAAATATAAACCACTGTTTTATATTGCACAACGTCAAGCATTGATATTTGAAAATTCATTATGTATCTTTTGGTAAAAAGATACTGTCATTGTAACCGATCATGATTATGCATTTTAAACCTGCTTGATTGGCAAAAATCAACTTTAATTATTTCGACGTTTTACTGTAAAATTGAACAAGAGGATTGATATATATATATATATATATATGTCATAGGATAGCAGTATTTTCTATTTAACCCATGAGATTTTTTTAAAATAAGGATATGGAAGTAATTTAATTTATGACAAAAATATTAGAATAATTTTTAAATTATTTATAAAATTACGTTTGTAATCTCATTTTAATATGCGGTGTGACTTTCTTATCCATTTAAAATGTGTACTTTTATTCATGGAGTATATTAGAATTTTCTGTTGTGTAGACAAAAATTAATTATGCTACAATAGACGCATTATTAGTACGTTTGGGATTCTACGTGTTTAGTTTCGAACCCGTTCCCTCTTCTTCCGGGCCTTGACATGCACTTATGTCATTGCACGAAATCACTACACTAAATAATAAATAATAAAAAAAGATATGTATGTCTCAATTTTACATGATCTCAATTTAGGAGGGAAAAAATTAAACCACAAAAATAACATGTTACCTACTATATAATTTCTTCATTTTGGCATAAATAAAAGATTTGAATTTGCATAAATTTTTGTGGAGGAGAACGTTTCAATAAGTTTCATGTTGTTCACGTGGACAACACTAGCACATAAGCCCGTGGTAGTTCAAATTAAAATTGGATTTGGCACAATATTGTTGTGAAGTGGCTGCCCTTACACAACACTAGCACATAAGAAACGATTGACAGTAAGCTGTTATGTTTGGAACCAAATGACCAAACCTCAGTCGTTTAATTTGTGATCAAACGACATTCGGTTACCAAATGACTATGTCTTTCATCGTTTCGTTTCTCAAATGGCGGCTGTGCCTTTGTTGTTTTTTAAATTACACAACTGCAGCACATGCAAAACTCGGACAACAACTTAGTCAAAATTTATTCTAAATTAGACAATTTAGACTGCACCATACCACTGTAAATGCTTTGAGTATCCCCTAATTTTTATTTTTTTTTTTCTCGAGGAGTGCATATATCGGCCATTAAATTGGATGCTGAGGAATCACCATGATGGCTCTCCCAATTCTTCACGTATAGATCACATAATGATCAGGTGGCACAGATTGTTAATGCAAGAATAATCAAAATACTAGCGTGCTACACTAGTTTGTTATGATAAAAACGTGTTCATTTTTAGTAAGGGCGGAGCCAGTAATTTTTTTGGGGATTGAGGAAGTTATGCACCGAATAAAAAAATTTTTTGGGTCTATTTATACATATTGTATAATAATATATGGTGCCAAATTAGGTCTATTTCAGAACAATATTTTCTTTTAGGATAATATTTATACATTTTGGGGTCTATTTATCAACAATATATAGTGTCAAATTGAGTTTGGAATACTTAGTTGGAGGGAGCTAGACTACATTTAGGCTAAAATATCTCAAGTACTAAATAAATTCTCAAATTTTGGAATAGACTAGACTACATTTGAGCTAAAATATCACATATACTAATTTTTTTGTTTGTTTTTGTTTGGCTTTTTTTTTTTTTTTTTTTTTTTTTTCAAATTTGGGTGGGTTAGAATATCACATGTACTATTATTTATTTAATTTTTTTCCCCCAAATTTTGGGAAAAGCTGCAGCCCGACCTAGCCTACTCTTACCTCTGCCCCTGATTTATAGATCAATAATACAAGTTATTGTTTGCCACTTTATTGAAATGAAATGAAATGAGAAGAACAAAGTGATTTGTAAAATGAGGAAAATTAAAGTACTCCCTCCGTCCCATTTTTTGAATCCTGTATTCCATTTTGGGATGTTCCAAAATTAGTGTCCACTTTCCTAAATTGGCATGCAATTTTTATTTACTTTCCAAAACTACCTTTTTTTGAAATCAACACCAAGACAAAACTAAAAAAGTTGTAATTATGGGTGTTCGCGGTCGATTTTTTCGTTTTTTAAGTGATTTTAAAACTGACCATTTGGTTTTGGTAGGTCGGTTTTAGGCAATTTTGATCAGTTTTTGATCGATTTTAGCTTATACACTACTTTGAAAAATAGAGCAATCGATATTTGGTCGGTTTGGTTGCAGTCGGTTTTCGATTTTTCATTTTTCTTGAACACCCCTAATTGTAATGATTATGGATAATTGTGGAAAGTATGTATAGATTCTTCTTATCCCCTTAATAAATTGAGTTCCCAAAAATAGACTCAAAAGATGGGACGGAGCGAGTAATTAACTTTAATCTAGATAAAAAAAATTTGTAAAAAAGAGAGGTTGAACCTTTGCGTACACCAACGAGAGAGGTACATAGACAGGACGCAATCAACATGCGTGTAAATCAACTGACAAATGTGCTATTCTAATTTAGCCTAAGTTTCGAGTTTGAGTCTTGGACATGTAGCTGAGATTAAATACTTGTTGGATCTGGGTTTTATTCGGTTCGATCCGAATTAGTTAGAACCCAATATAATTTCGATTAGGGCAATGCTAGGGGCACTAACAACTTTCACTAACACTTACTAACACACTCTATCTCTCTCCTAGTGGTACTGCGGGGTCCACTGCGGAGCCCACAGTGCCACTAGGAGAGAGATAGAGTGTGTTAGTAAGTGTTAGTGGAAGTTGTTAGTGCCCCAAATATTACTCTTTCGATTATGGGGACCTAAATGGTATAAAAAAAAATAAAAAAAAAGGCCAGGACGTACGATTGCTTTAAAAACTTTACACGTGGTAAAAACTTTGATGGCGTCAGCATGTCAGTACCGTGGAGGATATAGCCGGTTCACGGCCGACAACATAAAAGAGAGCAGTTGGTAGATGTTGGTCCGGCCAAAAACTGATATTCTAGTACACACACGTGAGCGGGGCATACCTTACTGACTCTAGTGCACACGTGTCGTTTCATAGACTAAAGAGCAGTTTTCAGATACCCCAAGTGACGTAGGCAAATAGGAATAATGTGGTACAACAATGATAGGGATACACACCAAACGACACACCAAACAACACACCAAACAACACATTGTGTTTTTAATGCATGTATCCTGTGCTGTTTGAATTTTTCATACTTTTCTGTGCATCACTTACACAATATAGGGTACCTGCATTTAAAATTGGTGTGCCATTTAATGTGTCATTTGTATCCCTATCATTTTTGAATGTGGTATTCAAATCTAGTCACATTCTTTTATTTAAATATGGAAAATGTTATATTACAGTGAATCGCACACTTTTTTCATACATAGCTTTAAATGCATATATTCTGTGCTGAATAAGTGGGCCGCAAGGGTGTAAAAAAATTCAAATAGCACAAGATACAAGCATTTAAAACTGTTTTGTGAAAAAAAGTGTATGACTCACTGTGTGAGTCTAATATTGCTCTTTAAATATATGGTTCCCTATTTTGGGAGAAATCCATTTACATAATTTCAAACTCTATTTCTATAAGTTAAAAAAATTCACTGTGTTAAAGAGGTTACAAATAATGATATAGTATCTCTGTTGTAACTAATATTTACTCGTGCAAAAGGGTCTGTTTGGCTCGATTAGACTCAACTTATAATTTTCTTTTTGATTATCCACATTTGTCCTAGCAAAAAAAAAAAGAGTTATACAACGTTTTGCCTCAATTATACGAGACTGTTGTCGCTCAAATACATATGTGATGATTGTATGTGAGGAATATTTTTTTTCACTAAAAATTTCCATTGAGTAGTTCTAGCGCACAAACACAATTCACAAAAGCCTCGTTTGTTTTGCAGGACTAAAGATGGGATAGAGGGGGATTAGACTAATAGTCCATTTTAATTGAATAGTCCGGTGTTTGGCGCGATCATTCTGCACGGGACTAATTATCCATTTTAAAATAATAGTCCCCCATATGGGGGACTAAGTTATACTATGGGGGAGGTGGTATTATTAGTCCCGGGACTATCAATTAAAAGGGACTAATTGTCCAATCCCCTCCCTGTCATCCAAACGCGGCCAAAGAGTTAAGATTGTAACACACTCAAAGACACAACTTTTGGGACACAACCCAATATCTCTTAGGTTGTATCTCAAAAGTTGTGTCTTTGGGTGTGCTATTGGATTGTGTCCCAAAAGTTGTGTCTTTACAGACGTAGGTATGGAGATGGGAGTCAAATCCAACCCAATATCACACCCAAAGACATAACTTTTGGGATACAACCCAAGAGATATTGGGCTGTGTCCCAAAAGATGTGTCTTTGGGTGTATCACAAGTATTATCCATCCACAAATATAGAAATGTGTCTATCTCTCTCCTCTATGGACCCTACAGTGTCAGTGGACCACACAATATCAGTAGACCTCATAAGAAAAGAGATAAACACATTTAGGTTTTTATGGATTCAATAATGCTAGGCACACACCTTCAACCACACCCCAAACTACAACGCATGCTTTAAATGTATGTACCTTGTGCTGTGTGAGTTTTTCACACAGAGCCCATACTTTTTTGAGAAGCACAAGGTACATGCATTTAAAGTATGGTTATGGTTTAGAGTGTGGTTAAAGGTGTGTGCCTAACATTGTTGTGGATTTTGTTTGTGCGCCAATCTTTATTCATTTCCATTTTAGAATTTCTCGGTAAGGCTAAAAATGGATGGAAACACTGTAGTGCTCACTAAAGTTAATGGGTGTTCCTATGTATACACTGGGCAATGATTATTAAAACTTGTGAAAGCAAACATATTTAACTCAAATGGGCGTCTGGTTGGATTTTTGGCTTACCCAGAAATATCACTTGACATGTTAATGTGGTGTCACGCAGTTAGAAGTGTATATCAGTTGAGTTCATGTATGTTTGAATTTTGCTTGTTTGTTAAACGAATTTGAGATTGACGTTTGAACTTAGTTTATGGGTAATATTTGGGACACATCAAAAGACATAACTTTTAGGATACAACCTAAGAGATGTGTCTATCTCTCTCCTGTGTCACTGTGAGTTCTAGTGATATCACATGAGAGATATAGACACATCTTTTGAGTTGTGTCCAAAAAATTATGCCTTTGGGTGTGTCCCAATCTTTACTCTTAGATTATTTATCAAATGAGCTTGAAAGTGAAAGCTTTTGCAAAATGAGTTATAGTTGGTTCAATTAACTTTTATCCATGCATGCTTAATATTGGCTCGTAATGAGTCAAGTTCTTGCTTAATCTTGACTCGTAATGAGTCGAGCTCATGTATCCCCTAAAACTATATAGTTTTGCAATAGATGTACATACACAAGCATCTACACACATCTTTGACAAGTCTATTCACTAGCCTTGCTTGATCACAAATCTACTTACGAGCATTATTCAAACGTGTTCACAAGTTTTATCGAGCTAAGCTCGTGCATGCTTAAGTTTGACTTGTTCATTGAACGAACCAGAAATTCAAACTTAAATTTGACTTATTTATTAAACAAACAAAACCAAACTGAGACCTTACTCAGCATGTTAACAAGGGCTTACTAATTAGTGGCTCCTTAGTATACACTCCTACAAACAACTAAATAGAAGTGAGTCTTTTACATAAATTAAAGCCCATGCGATAGTTGGTAATATATACCCAAAAGTTTATCGTTCCTCTGAATTGTTGTATTATCCATCCCTCTTGAAGACATTCTTCACTCTGTTTTGAGGAATGGAATCAAGAGAGATAAGGTCCATTTCTTTGTTATTTTGTTTCCTTGTTCCTTGCATGTGTTTTCTTTGAATGGAAATCTTCTTAGTAAAAAAAAGAAGAAGAAGAAGGAAGAAGAGAAGGGGATCAAATGCACATTGCGCCTAAGGGTCTTGGTAGATTAGAGCAAAGCTAGTGATGGCAGTTCAGAAAGCGAAGGGACAAATGGATGGGGACCAAATTTTTAATAGGGCAAATTTTTTTTTTTTTTTTAACCTTTTGGGAGTGTTTATGAGTCACTGAATCGATGTGTGGAGTGTAACTGAAGCAAACGACCGAAAGAGAAGTAATCAGTTGTCCTACCTCAGTGCTCAAAAACAAAGGACTGTTTTATAGCTTCCAATACTTTCTAACTTTTGCCTCGTGGGTCGTACCAGCAGTTTGGGAATGATAAAAATAGAATAAGGTCAGACTAAGTCTCTCATTATTTAATTTTATTCGTTGTTCTTAGTTTTTGGCTTTTTTTTTTAAGGGAGGTTAAGGGTTCAAAACCTACAAGTATCTATTTGTTTCTGTAACTTACCTAGTACATGTGTTATGAGGTGAGACACGTGCCCGAAGTGCCCCCTCTGTCCTCCGATTAAACGACAAGTAATCTCGAAGTCGCGGAAGTCAGGCTAAAAGGATTTGTCATCGTTTCCCTTTCAAAAAAAAAAAAAAAATCACTTGTATTTGATTCTTATGAAATCAATGTTATGTTATTTTGATAAAGATCTTGGAATTTTTTTTACCCCAAACACGGTCACCAAAATACATACACCTAAAAAGCAACTAAATATACTTATATACTAACACACTTCTTAGCAAAAATAACAAAATTATACAAATACACAACTATTTAGAACTACTTCTTCTATCAACTACGAGTATATATATAACTTATTATGTGTTACCCAAGCAGTCTTTGACATTACATGTTTGTGCATTACCCATTGCAAAATGGTGTGAACTTGGCTTTCGACTACATGAACATTCTGGTGTTCCTGAAAATGATTTTTTGGACATTGACATTGCTGTAATACTAAAATGCTATAGATTAGCATACGTGTTCCATTGGTTCATTCCAAAACCAAATAGTGGTAAGGAGTTCGTTCAGTCTCGCTCAATGTTTGAGTTTGAATCTCCCCCACGTACGTACAATCAGTTATTGGGGCCAAACCTAGGTGCCGCACCAAGGTGCTTGCAGTGGGTGGGTCCCATGCTGTGGCCCCGCAGTGGAGACCTCTGTAGATCAATCCTAGGTTTTGAGACTTAATTAATGCTCCCTGGTGAAATTGTGGAGTAACCTACCTGCATTTCC
Organism: Hydrangea macrophylla; assembly: GCA_033977485.1. Lineage (NCBI taxonomy): Eukaryota > Viridiplantae > Streptophyta > Magnoliopsida > Cornales > Hydrangeaceae > Hydrangea > Hydrangea macrophylla. Next base: position 114,961,633 of record CM066983.1, read on the forward strand.
ATTTTTTTAACAAAAAAAAAACCAAACACAACTATTTCTCGCATAGTAACGTTGTCATTTTCGGTTTTCAATTTTTGTTTTAATTCAATACAAAAAATAAAAACCAAAACTGAAAACAAAAAACCACTACATTACCATGCGAGCCCTTAAATTTTTATTTTTTTTAGCTGAGTGACTCAAAAACTTAATCAACTATACAAGCTAGCACCTCCATAGTGAAGTTGAGCAACGTTTTTAATCCGATTCAGCTTGGTGGGCCACTTTGTAATCCCATTCGACTTGACTTGATTACAACTTACAACCTAAAATGGTTTGTAGTAACAAATGAAATTCACCATGTAAACTAAAAAAAATTGGCAGTTTAATTTAGGGTTAATTACAGAAACACCCCATGTTGTTAGGTCTTTTATCAAACACCCCATGTACTTTAAATTTTATCACTAATACCCCCTGTGGTTTGGACTAAAGTAAAACAGTCACTTTTTCCGTTAAAATTAACGGAAAATTGATAAAAGTACAAAATTACCCCTATTACATGCTAATAATAACACTCTTATATGCTTAAATGTTTATTTAGGCATAAGTGGTACATTATTATATTATTTTGTATTACATTTGTTGTTAAAGACCATTATGTGGTCACTTAGGGATACCTTTGTGAGAACGAATTTGACACACACACAAAAATTTTGGAGATAATTTTTTATTTTTTTAGATCTTAGTACATCACTACACTTGATTTCACTAAGTGTGCGGTCAAGAGTAGATTAAAAAAAAAAAAAAACTAACATATCACCAAGATTGTGTGTGTCTAAGAGTAGATAAAAAATAATAATAATAATATATCGTCAAGACTGTGTGTGGTGTGTGGGTGTGTGTGTCCAAGGGTAGATCAAAAATAAAATAAAAAATTAAAAAAATTTGCTCTCGTGGATGTACCTCAAAGTGACTACAGAATGGTCTCTAACAATAAATATAATATCTAAATAATATAATAGTATACCACATATGCCTAAATAAACATTTAAGCATATAAGGGTGTTCTTATTAGTATGTAATAGGGGTAATTTCGTATTTTTACCCATTCCCGTTAACTTTAACGGAAAAAGTGACTATTTCACTTTAGTCCAAACCACAGGGGTATTAGTAATAAAATTTAAAATATATAGGGGTAACTGATAAAAGACCTAACCATATGGGGTGTTTCTGTAATTAACCCTTTAATTTATATAAGGCCTATTTCAGCATACAACTATCATAACCGACACACCAGATCGAGAAGTTTCCAGCAGGAGATAGACAATTTAAATTGGTAAATCCATTCCTTGTTTGCTGACCAAAAAAAGTTGTGGCCACTAAATTAATCCCACAATCATATGATGTAACAATATATATATATATATATAGGTAAAATTCACAGCAACCGCATAATCCTTTTGAGTAGTGATCACACAAATGAATGGGGGGAATAAAGTAGAATCTCCAAATTAGACCAACTTAAAAAATTGGAACGAAAGAAATTAAAAATAACAAAATTTGTGTGTGTGTGTGTGTCGAATTAGCAGCCTAAAATGAAGAGACCAAATGGTTAATCCTTGCCAATTCATAGTCCATGGCCGAGACATGTATAGGCTCTTAATTCTTCTGTTGTACAGGTTGCCATACATCAGCATAATAATTGGAGTAACTACCAATATGTCACAACTTTTACTCTTTTTCACTATACCCATCAGGCAGCCTTTGCAGTAATTCCTTCCTTTCACTTTACATAAAGGCTGCATGTATGTTCTTTTGCTTTTGGGGACCATGTTGGAAAAGAGAACAGAAATAGCACCATCACATGGAAAAAACACACACACACACACACAGCTTGTATATTAAGATGAGTAAAACAAATATATTCAGTTGTGCAATACTCATCTGAGTGAGGCATGCTTTCCCAATATAACGTATATGAGCACGCTGAGTGTCTCCGTGGGTGAGTCACCATCTCTAACTCTCATCGATACCTCAATCTGATGTTTTTGTCACAATCCCGAGCGCTGTGGACCAGAAAAAAGAAAAAAAAAAAAAAAAACAGGATTAATAACTGTAAGCTACCCACCGACAATTGCGAAACTCTAAGATCTAAGATGTGAATTGAAATGAACCCCAGTTCAAATAAATGGGCATTTATATTTACAATATTGGAATGTTAAGATTCATAACCTAATCATACCCTAAAATCTGCGACTCTTAATTGGGTGAGATTGCAAATAGGTGAATGATGTACACAGTATGAGGACAAGCAAATCAAATGCAAACATCTATGAGCTAAACACAGTTCATAGAGGTCACTGCCGCAAAACAAAGTGTTGCTGAATCTGATGTAGAAAACAAAAAAAAATAAAATAAAATTAAGCATGTATGAAATCTTTGATCACGGGGTTCATTTGCAATTGCAACAATTTATCTTACCCAGGTTCTGTTTTGAACTCATATCATTGAAAACATTATATCTTTCCCTAAAAAAAAAGATGTTAAAAAGAGGAAAAAGATATATACTAAGACCACCTCCAATGCAGCTGCTATCCTATATTTGGCAGGGGTTTTGGCATAGTTGAGCTTCATTGCAATGTTAGAAGAGCTGCAAAAAAATAGCATTGCCAAACAAGATCTCAAATATAGCAGGAGCAATAGCAGCTGCCAAATCTCCCAAAGCCCCAACGGTCATATTTTGTGTTTAAAAAAAATGAGTTTGGTTGGGCTGCTTGCTGTAGAACCCAACGACAATAATGTGTTTTTTCTATTTAAAAAAAAAAAGAGTTGGTGGTGGTTCAACAACCCCAACTGTGATAATTTTTTTTTTTTGAAAACAGTGTGTTTGTTTCAACGGCTATAACTCTCAATTTGTTTATAAACATGCTCATTTTTACACCTAATTTGTATTGTGCTCAATTTATTTTTGGTCAAAAATATTGTACACAATTTTTTACAAGAAAATGGAAGACACTCAAAAAATAGCATTTGGTATAACATTTAGCATTGGAGCAGAAATGTCAAATTATAGCATTTGACACTGTAGCAATACTAAAAAATAGCATTGACATGAAAAATATAGCATTTAGCATTGGATACACGATCTAAGTGGTTTAAATGAGTAAAGATTGGGGCACACCCAAACACACAACTTTTGGGACACAACCCAAATAATGTGTCTATCTCTCTCCTGTGATGTCACTGGACCCCACAGTGACACAAGAGAGAGATAGACACATTAATTAGGTTGTGTCCTAAAAATTGTGTATTTGGTTGTGTCCCAAGTATTACCCGGTTTAAATTGTGGAATTGGCAGCGACTCTGCTGGGGATTATTACCATGTTTATCATGGCCTTCCACCAGTACATGATGAAATAGTAAAAATAAATAAATAAATAAATGCTGTTTTAGACACAAGAGGTGGTCCTATCCTAGAGGATAAACATAGAGCAAAAGAATTACAATTTATGAGAGTGAGTTTGCAATTAAACATGACCTGTGGCTGAGCAAAGCTCAACTTCACAAAGAGTTCATTATATTGCTAGTTGCTACATTGGAATTCATACCCATTGTGAGTCCACCAGCTCCAAGAATTGGCACTATTGATATCCACTAACGCCACGTTTGGATGCCTTTGGTCGCCTAGGACAAATAGTCCATTTTAGTTGGACTAATCCCGGGATTAATAAAACCTTATACCATCCCTCACCCCGGTCTCTGCTCTTCAATAACTAGGGGCCCTACTCACAATTATTTAGTTAAAATGCATTAATATGTACAAGATTGGCATTCCAAATGCTAGACTATTTCAATCCTCCCTCGCACAACAAACGTGGTCTAATACTTAATAGATTAACAGGATATATATATATATATATATAAATCGGAAAACCAATAAATGTATGGTACGATGAAAATCAAGGTTTAAGACCAGTTTACCAATCAGGGTTTCTCTGTAGAATAGAGCACTAAGAAACAAAAGGTGCCTCAAATTGATCAAGTAGAGAAGAATCCTCAACATGATGATGAGATGATCTTCAAATCTATGCAACCATTCAGAAAATTTCTTTTCACTTTTTGGATACTACAAATCAACACATGCTAACTTAAAGTCTATAGATTCTTAGATTAAGTTCATTGTATAACTTCATATTGTTAAAATTCATTGTTCTTTGACCAATTTAACACATTTCATTCTTATTTTTTTATTTTTCTTTTTTTCGGAAGAAGGTAAATATTTTTTAAAAAAATGATGTACGAAAAGTCCAAGGGCCATAGCCAATGATGTACAATAGGCTCAAATCATGAAAACATGAAGCAAAGCCTCAACATAGGGATAAATTTTATTCTTCAACATCCATTCTTTGACATTCTTGTTGAAGTCTATAGATTTCGACTGCATTAGAGAACATCCAACATTAAATCAAGACCTACTCTACCTCACCAAGAACATTCCTTACTCTTAACACACCCATATCTACAATGAAGCAAATATGTATAAATATATACAGTCCGGATCTTAAGCGGACCTTAAAAAACGGATCCAAAAGACGGACAGTGTAAAAAGTGAAAATTTCTCACTTTTTTGTGAGAAATTCTCACATTTTCAAATTTCTCATTTTTTTTAAAATGTGAGAATTTCTCCATTTTTTGTGAGAAATTCTCACTTTTTACACCGTCCGTATTTTTGGTCCGTTTTTTAAGATTCGCTTAAGATCCGGACAAATATATATATGAGTTATATTTGGGGCACTAACAATATCCACTAACACTTACTAACACACTCTATCTCTCTCCTAGTGGCATTGTGGGGTCCGCAGTGGACCCCGCAGTACCACTAGGAGAGAGATAGAGTGTGTTAGTAAGTGTTAGTGGATTTTGTTAGTGCCCCTAGCATTGCCCTATATATATATATATATGTGTGTGTGTGTGCGCGCGCGCTGCATACAAAAATGGGGAATAGCCGTATTTTGCGAAAATCGATAGAACTCCTGTACCTGCAACTGCGAGTGAGATTTCAATTCACACGTCCAAGACTAGAGGCTGGGCGGACCAAAGTGGACCCAAACGTCCATAGTTGTTCTGTGGATTTTGGGCTGCTCATCTTGTGCTCAAATTCAACCCAACCTAGCCAACGTACAAGTGGGTTCAGGCTGGGCTAGGCCCAACCCAGCCCAAGCTTCCATCTGCACTTCCACGTTTTGGACTAATGCAGTACAAGCCTGCCAATTGTGGCTTGTTTTATTTATTTATTTATTTTTATCATGTGGTTTCGTGTGAGGACTTAATTGTTAGGGTTCAAGAAAAGGGGTATGGTTCGAAGCCTGATAATGAATGTGGCATGAAGCGTTCTTTTTAACTAGGCTAAAGTCGTTGCTTAGCCAATTGTGGCTTTTACTTGGCATTAAGTGATACATTTTCATAAACTTTTGTTAAGTTTTCATACTGAACAATTTGTTCGAAAAAGTGCTCACAAAAATTTCTTCACGTTCAACTTTGTGATTAATTCACGTGTTAAATATAGTCTATGTAAATTACACTGGACTAACCGCAAGGCAAAATAAGAGAGAATCGTTCTGTTTAGAAAGAAAAAAAACAAAAGATAATCTTTACAGTTTACAAATAACATTACTAAAGTCTTTTATGTAAAAAAAAATAAAAAAAATTTGTTAATGAAGTGCTTATCTGTTGTACCACCAGTGGTACATTGCTGACATAACATCTCAAGAGATGCGTGAGAAGATTAGGGTTTAATTCTCATCTACGGGAAAAAATCCGTTGTTGAGACGAGTGTTAATTTTGACCAAATTTTGTCTACTCATGCATTTTAAGATTCATACTTTGTGAAGCACAATTAACAAAAGTGCAAGACTATCTATAATAATTTATAAACTGCAACCCTTTTTATAAGTTTCACCTATATGTGGAGAAACTTTTCATATGACTGTCAACACTATAGTTGTTTAATTTCTATGAGACCCATCGAATACTAAAATTTAACCTGGTTGTATTCATTTACTAAGGACACAAAAGGGTTATAAAGAGGTAATCACAAAAAGAAGTGGCACCCATGTGACAGTAGGACTCACCACACTGAACTCAACTTATGGAATATTTCATGAGTGTCACATAAGATGCCACATCTCTTTGTGAGCATATCTTTGTAATCCTTTTGTGTCCCTCACCCTGTCCGTATTTAGATACTCATCAACTTTGAATAGACTTCCTAATTTGGAGACTCAATTCATAAAATTTTCTATATATATTTGTATAGGTTGGTATAGCTCAAGTGACAAAGAGTTTGACATCTATAAATTCCTCTAATGCAAAGGTTCGGGGTTCGAACCCGGAACCTCATCCCTTCCCCCATTAAAAAAAAAAAAAAAAAAAACTCCGTGTATATTTGATGAATCCAAGTGGATCACCTATCGAATCGCCATTCCTAATTTTCAAATACATTTCTTTCAAAACATGTTTAATTATAAAAATAAGAGATCTAGTTCTTAAAGGGCTAAATCTTACAAACGAAATTAATATTCAAATAGCCACTTGTCTAACTGTGTTAAAAAAAATTAAAATAAAATAGCCACTTGTCCTATTTTTTTTATTTTTATCGTCCTACTTCAGGACAAATGAACCCAAGTGAGGCCATCATAAGCAAAAACTTAATAAACCATAACTTGATGATTGTTATCTTTGCTTTGTGACACTTGCCATTGGTCAAAGCATAATTAAAGTGGCAGTAGGTAAAGTACCCAGAAACAATCTAATTTACAAAAGACAAAAAATAATAAACTTATAATTTGTAGAAGACAATGACTTCCACAATGATTTTGTAATTAAAATATTTTGTCAGAAGTCCTATGGTAATTGCAATATTCTTCAGACTCATCCATGTTTGTTTTTTTTTTTTCCAACACTCAGCTTGACCAAACTTTTCTTGATACCAAGATAGACAACTTTCTTTTTAAACATGTCAGGGACGACAAAAATAAAACAGGAAAAAGATTGTTACATTCTGGTTCATTCAGAGACCAACTAACTATGTATTGCCAATTTATTGTGTAAAAAGATAAATATGAGAATCAACATATATTGACATTTATGGTTGGTGGGAGAGAACCCTCAACGGTGTCAAGTTGACAATTAGAGTGTAAAACTTTTTATTTAGTTTGTATAAGCAATTAGCGCAACTACTAGTATGGTTCCTTAAAGAAATTATTGGAAAATGTGACCCTAGACTAAGCGAGTAATATTTGGGACACTAACAAAATCCACTAACACTTACTAACACAGTCTATCTCTCTCCTAGTGACATTGTGAGATCTGCAGTGAACCCCGCAGTACCATTAAAAGAGAGATAGAGCATGTGTTAGTAAATGTTAGTGAGATTTGTTAGTGCTCATAGCATTGCCCAGACTAAGCAAACATCATTGAAAAAGGAAGAATGTCTATCAAAAAAGATGTTATCGATATTAAAAAAATTAGTCCACTTCATATGTCAATATTTAGAAACCGTTTCCGATCACACACATATATATATATTTTGGGTAGAGAATTTAAAAAAAAAAAAAAAAACTGTGTTTGGCATTGGTATGGAATTAGAGATTTTTTGGCATTTAAATTTTTTTTTAATTTGTTGCTTCTAAATGAATTTCGTTTTTGAAATTTTAATTTTTGAAAAAACTGTAGAAATTAAGTTGAATAGTAGACAAATAAAGTTAATCAATAGTATGCGTCAAATGACATACCAAAGAAGTGCGTGCAAGATCTCTAATTGTTATATATTCATACAGTTGAATCATGACTAAGATGAATATGAATACTATGAATCTTTCTTCCATATATGAACTTATTGGAAGGGGTTAGGTGATATTGGGATTAAACATTTTTGTATACAAGTTAATGGAACTTTAAGGTGTTTATATTGTAATAAGGAAAATAATACTAAGTCGGACCGTGACAGTGTGACGCCAGCTATCTCTCTCTCCTCTTTCTTTTACCTAACGCGCACGCAGTTTTTGGGTATGCTTGGGACTTGGAAGTGCTTGATCACTAGTTTGAAGTTTACACCCCTGTAGTTTGGGTGCAGTGTTATTATAGTCCCTATGATTTTAGTTTTGACAATTTTGTCCGTATAGTTTCAAGTTCAGTTCAATGTAGTCCACACGTGAAAAATCTCTTACAGTATTCTAATATAAATTGGTCAATATCATTTAGGGCATATTAGTAAATTCACGTAGAAAAATTATACTATACTGCTTAAATATATGAATCTATATTCATTCCTACCCTAGTAGCCAAAGGCCCATTCTCTATCCAAGTGGGTGTGTGTTCGATTCCCCCCTCCGTGGCCCAATGTATCAAAAAAAGATTGTAAGGGAATTTTAAAGAAGAGACTACTAAATTAAAATTATAAGGACTAAGCTTGCTGTTGGAAAAATTGGATTAACAAAATTGAAATAAACAAAATAAGTTCTGAATTACAACATATGAAACATGAAAAAATAAAACTTGGACAGAAACAGAAAATTGAAACTGCCTATAGAAATAAAAAATTACAGCAATTAAACGAAAGCAGAAACTGGAAAAATTGATCAAACTGAGGCCTGTGATATTTCACAATTTCCTTAAAACAGATTCGCCGCCTCACCAGAAGTGCTTGACGATATGTCCGGCGTTTGTCTCCCAGGACATAGCGACAACTAGCAGATGACAAGCACTGTGTCGGACTGCTCCAGCGAACCAACTATGTTCTGTAACTCTCACTGGAAAAAGGATGGAAGGAAGGAGAAGAACAAGTACATGTCTCAAAACTGTGTCTAGACTAACTGTGAGATACACTGTATATAAGGGGATATAATGGACGAATTTAATCTGTGATTTATGTGATTTATCACAGAGTCTTTTCAATCTCTGTAACTCTTTCAGAAATTCTAAAGGTTTCTGCAATGCGAAACATGTGCAGAAATTTTAAGGGTCTCTCAATACAGAAATAGAAAAAGCCAAAACTTGAGGGGTCTAAAAAAAATACTGTGTGGGCCGCACCCGCACCGCACCCGCACCCGCGACCAGGCACGGTCGGTCGGACGGCGGCGGTGCGTGTGGAGTAAACCCAAAGGGCCTTAGGTCCTCCCCTTTCCACAAAACTGAGTACCCCTTGGGGCCCAAACCCAAAACATGAAGTAACCTTATAAATACACTAAATACTACTTCTATTTTTCCTATGTGAGACAAGGCAAGTTGTGAACCTTTTTCCATTTCAACAACTTTTGTAAGGGGTAACATTTGAGCATTAATTTCTTATTCACCCATCAATAGTTTTGGACATGTGAATATCCAAACTTTATCTCCTCATGGAGGAGAACACAAATTCACAAGGACCCCACTTAAACTCTAAGTGGGTCACACTTTTATTTGACCTTAAAATTGACCAAAACTCAACTTTAATCCAACACATGCATATTGTCATGATTAAAATTATAAGGACTAAAATAACATCGCACCCAAACTATAAGGGTGCAAAATGTAATTTACTCTCAAACTTTTTATTGGATTCAGAAAGGGACTAGTTGATGATTTTCAAACTGTTGGATGATGCAAGTAGTGACTTCTTTATCGATGGCGACAATGGAGTGGGTGTCTTGATGAAATAAGCAAAGAATTAATCATTTTCCATGTCAACGGTTTAACTACTATTGTATATATACATATATATATATACTAGTTTAAACGCACGTGCGTTGCACGTGAACGATATCTGTCTAAAAACTAATTAGGAACAATAAGCCAAAATAAAATAATAAAATAATAAATAAAAAAGATATAAAAAAAACACTTAACTTAGGTATAAAAAAAAATAAAAAAATAAAAATAAAAAGAAGAAGAATAAGAAGAATTCATGCAACTTCCACAATAATAAAGATACACAAAGCACATACAACAATCAATTCATAGGGTAAAAATATTAAAAACTGTTGAATTATTCTTCTTAGACCATTTGTTTATTTGTTCAATAATAATTTTTTTTGTTGCTATTTAATTGTTATCACATGTCCTAGCTATAATTCTTTCTTACATCTTTAATATTTTGAATTTACTATTTTCTTTGCTCATTACTTAATAATGACTATATATTTATTTATTGTATGACCACATATGTTAGTATTTCATTAATTTACCGTGTTTGTATAGTAATTTATTAAACTATAAAATTATTTCATATGTTCTAATTAGAATAAGTTACAAATCAATCATGATCTAGCTTTCTTAAATATTTTTTTATATACATTAAAATTTGATTCCTACAAAAAGGATTTAGGGACCCCTCTACGTTCAAGATGGTCAAACTTTTTGTGCTGTATGGCTTGAAAATTCTTAAAATCTTCAACCGAGATTTGTCATAAAGTCTCTATTGCCAAATTGCCAATATAATTGAAAGGATCACATAAGAAAAAAATTCTATAACGGGAATTGATATTAGAAAGTAATTGCTTATCCATGGAGTTCACCTAAAGAAAGAGAAAAGATATTGAAACATGACAAAAAAGAAAAAAAAATGGAATCCACTAAGACCAAAATAGAAAAAACCAATAGGATGGTAGTTTTAATTTAATTTAAAGTTCTAAAATTCTGAAAATGTATTGATAATCTATATCGAAAGAGACTTTTAGGCTGTATTTGTTGCACATATTGAGGGATAGGAAAGAAACGAAAACACTAAGGAAAATATTTTCCTTTGTTCATGAGCTAAAAAGGGCTTAAGGGGGTCCATTAATTTGATAAAATTGAAAATTAAGTGTTGAATTTTAAGTACTGGAAATTTTAAGTAGTTGAATTTGATGTACATAACACATGAGTATTTCAAGTATTGAAATAGACTGCAATTAGTGATTATTTTTAGTCGAATTTTTTCAATTAAGATATTCAATGGATTTTTGGCTGCATTTTCAATTAGAGTAATGCTAGAGTCACAAAGAGATGCTTACAAAAGGATATGATATCCCATGTGGCAGAATTAAGTGTGGTGACTCTTTCAATTAAGCGGTACATTATCAAATGTATTGTACAAAAAATGTACTTAAAATTTTATTTTTACCACTTAATTGGTTATAATCACAAGCTAAATTTGTCTACCTAACTTCCTATCTTTCTTGCGGAACTTAAACAATGATAACAATTCTACGAATTATTGCTAATAAAGATAACAATAGTAACTTTTCATAAAGAAAAATACTCAATTAAGTTTTACATTCAATAATTGTGTTACTAAACGCATGGGTAAAATGGGAATGGAATAAACCACTTCCCTTGTGGCCGAATGGCAAGGCCTCTAGGTGTTATACCCAGAGGTCTCAAGTTCGAATCTCAAGGGGGTGGCCACAGGTGATTCACCCGGACGCCATGGCCTCGTGGGATTAGTCGAGGTGCGCGCAAGCTGACCCGGACACCCACAGTTACCAAAAAAAAAAAAAAAATGGGAATGGAATAGGACACATGTCAGCATGGTTGTGGTGGATAAGCAAGAGTGAGAAAAATGCACTCTATGTTAAATGGGTAACTAAATATTAAAGTGGTTGAAATTGAATCCTAAATTTTTTTTAATGCATATCTTACCTAGAATAGGTTCGATAGAAGTTACCTATATTATTATTGGTATGGAATAAACAAAATTGTGAGTGACTCATCATAGAGCTCCAAAAAAGAAAAAAGAAAAAAGAAAAGAAGAAAACAAATCAAGATTCTTTAAAAAAAAGTTATGTAATACTAAGAATTGATACAGGAGTTGATGGGTATAGTTTTCTGTTTGTGAAATTACTTCAGTACCCTTAATGAAAACTGGATTCAATAACTGTAAATAGAAGTCCCGTCATGAGAAGGGGACTGATGTTACTATAACTAATAGTTTTTTTGTTTTCATTTTGACCATTAAGTTATTGAGAATATTACATTAATAGTAATGAGAATGAAATTTATAAGTAAGTTGAATGAATGAATAGAAGAGTAAGGAATAATAATTACCTTCAATGCAAAGCTTGAAAGTGCACACTTGTGTAAAGATCAATCGTGTTTAGTTCATCATAGCACATTATTAAGAAAACACGAAGAGTAGACTGTTTTGTGAATCTTAATTAAATAAAAAAAATGTCCAAGGCTATGGAGAACTTGGGAAGTGGAGACGTATAATAGAAATTAGATAATACCAGTAGGTTCTTTAATACTATCATTAGTCTTTTAGTCCAAAAACAAAAAAAAAAAAAAAGAAGAGAGAGAGAGAGAGAGAGAGAGAGAGAGAGAGAGAGAGAGAGAGAGAGAACTAAAATAATGTCTAATAAATAGGGCCAAAAGTAAACCTAGGACTGAGAGGCTAGTGAATTCATGTTATTCTTCTACACGATTAATTTCTAGTGCAAAATTCCTTTATTTATTCCTAATACTTGATTTCCTTATTTATCCTAATTTAGATTGGACTTTATTTCATCCAATGATCCAATAATCAATTAATCCATTCTGGTCCACTTTAATCAAAGAAGCAAAAAATTGTTACACAATTACTCAAGGAACATACTTGGGTAAAGTTTTTTAGGTGTGGTTTGTTAGGTTCCCTCTCACAACAGCGGGTCTAGGGATTAAAAAAAAATCATGTTTAAAATTATTTTATTTATTTATATATTTATTTTCTAGTTAATTAGGGTCTCACAATTGTGAGAGGAATCTAACAAATCATGTATAGCTAAGGAACTTTGCCCAAATGTGTTCAATTACTAAAATTCTTCTATTAATTAGCTATTGATTAAATGTGAGCTTTTAGATGGATTAACTCTCAAATATTTGTATTAATTGGAGGCTGAATGCAAGATTTCTAATTGGAAGGTAAAATTTTCAACTTCGCGAGTGTAAAAAGAATCCCATACTACTAAGAAATTGGTAATAAGAGTTTAGTTAAGAGTCCTAAAATTTTTCATAGACATTTATTATAACTCTTTAAGAGATATATATGTTACTAATCCATCATTCACGTAACCCACCGTGGAGTCCAAAAAAAGAAAAGAAAAGAGGGGTTATTACACTAACACCCCTTCAACTATGACATTTTCAATTGCCCTCAACTATAAAACTCAATAAATTGACCCTATCAACTATTTTAACTTTTCACTAACAGCCCTTCTGTTAGGTTGTAGTTAGAAAAATGATTACTTTTGTATCATGTTACCAATGTAAAAGTTTTAACAACATAACATTTTTGTCTCTTCTTTGAGTTGTTGAAATTTTAAGAACAAAATTGCCTAAAATTTGGTGTACAACAAAGGGCAATTATTTATGCAACAAAGGATATTTTTGTCATAAAATTTCCAATGGCTCCACGGAGGGACAAATAGATATCATGTTGCTAATAGTTTGTATCATATGTTGCTCACATGATAATAAAAAAATAAATATTTAAATTAAAAAAAAAGCGTTTTTTTTTGGGACGGAATTCTAATGGAAGAGGTTTTAGAGAAAAATGCAATAGTTGAGGAGAGTTAGTTTGTCAAGTTTTATAGTTTAGGGGCGTATTTAAAAAAGAGTCATATTTGAACTAAAGTGTGATTAACTTTTTTCTTTTCTTTTTTTTTTTTATTTATTTTTTTATTTTTATCTTTTATTTGTAAATTCTGATGGGAACTTGAGTTGTTTGGAAGGAGTTGTAATACACAATATGATTAATGTCGAATACCATTAATATTAAGGAGTTGTAAAACTGTAGGGATTGTATATAACATGATATATCTAAAACAGAAAAATAAAAAGTTAGGATTATCATGGATGGACCAAAAAAAAAAAATGGTATACTAAAGTTGTTAAAACTCTAAGAAAATTACTTAAGTGAAAGTGAAAGTTTTTTGGGTTTCTTTTAGCCGTTTTATTCAAGTGTTCTCGTGGTCTCGGCTTAGTCTCTTGACCTGCTTTTTTTGTGATTTGCTGGTGGCATTAAAAAAAAAAAAAAAAATAGTGACCTGGCATTCAATTTTTTTTTTTGATTTTGGTGGGAGCCTCTTGTTCAGAACTCTTGAAGCTGTGCGCTGTATGATCCGGTTCCAACAATTTGCAATGAAGTTTTCTGTGGTCTATCTGGGTTGTTCTTTACTCCATCTGGAGGTGGTGGTCGTTTCTGGATAGTTAACTGTTATAAGGGTTGCTCAATTGATGTGGTACTTAATTTGGTTTCCGATTCCCTTGATGGCATGTTGTTTCGAGATTTAGAATTTCTTCCTGCTGGTTGGATCTATTGTCGTAATATCACGTTGGGAGCTTGAGGAGCTTTTTCTGCTGCATGTGAAATGATTCTGAAACTCAAAAATGGGGTCTTTTGGGTCATTTCTTTTGCTTCTCTGACTTCGGAGGTGCCCTGATATGATGATCCTATGGTTTTCTTTGGCTACTTTATTGGATGACAGTTGATATGGTGCTGCTTCTGCTCTTGACTTGCTAGTGGTGTGCTGATTGTATTGGCTTGTTCTTTTGGCTGTGTTGTGGAATGGGTTTAAGGCTTCAATTTTTGATGATGTGGGCTCTTTGAGGAACAGTGTTTTGTTTTAGCTTTCAGTCTGTTGTGCTTCTTGGCTCATGGTTACTGTAATGCCTCTGGACTTTGGTCCCTTTAATTAACATCTTTTGCTGAGCAAAAAAAAAAAAGTGAAAGTGCACCAATTGATAAAAGTGTAAGCCACTTATGGGCATCGGTAATTATCAGTTGCTTTATATCTAAAATACTAATATATATATATATATATACAAAAAGAGGTTTTTTTTTTTTTTAAAAAAAAGAGTTCAACAAAAAGAACAAAAAAAAAACCAATAGATTTAGTTTATTCTAGAGTCCAAAAAGAAAAAACTAACCAAACACATAGATGTTATTAAGTTGTAGGACTCTATACAAAAAGAGGTTTTTTTTTTTTTTAAAAAAAAAAAGAGTTCAACAAAAAGAACAAAAAAAAAAAAAACCAATAGATTTAGTTTATTTTAGAGTCCAAAAAGAAAAAACTAACCAAATACATAGATGTTGTTATTAAGTTCTAGGACTCTTATGGCATGGACACACTACAAATAAAAAAAGTGGTATACTAAACTTTTAAAACTCTAAATTCTAAGAAAAATAGTTAAGTAAAAGTGCACCGATTGATAAAAGTGTAAAACACTTATGCACATTGGTACATTTATATATATTATAGATATATATTTTACATAATTAATTACATATACATTTATATATATATATATATATTTTTTAACACTTTGTAACAGTCCAAGTAATCAAATTTTAGGTATGCCGTCTTAGGCCGTGTGAGGTAATTAATTCTATGGGAATGAGAACCTTTTTACTCTAACATCTGGACCCTGAATGACACCTAAAAAAGCAGTAGGTGTTGACATAAGAAATTAATAGGTATAGATATATAGTTGGATAATAACCTTAGGTTTTTGTTTTTTATATTACAATTATTTTAATCTGCTTTTTGGTAGAAGCTTAAGTGGTTTTCTCCTAAAGATAAGCTTCATCGAAGATAAGACTAGATAGTCGGGTAAATGCTTCTGTAAGCACAATGATATAGCAATATGGTCATACAAGTAATGATAGGAAATAAAGCAGGGACTTTATGGGACCTGTGATCAAGACCACCTTGATCCTCCTACCAAGGAACATGTTTTCAGAACAACTTGTCACGTATGCAAGTCACGTGATATTTAATACATACAGTATTGTGTATGTTACAATAAGATAGCAAAAAGTACATTTAGCAGGGTTTTGAGCCAAATATTGTCCTTCAAACTAATAGAAAATTAGAGTTAAGTTCTTGGTAACTTTGTTTACGATTCAAAAGCACCTTAAAATTTTGCTTTTGTGAAAAATTCTTGTTCGATCACATGTAAATTTTGTGAAAAGTATGTCACGTGTATGTAACATAACCAGTCTAATTGCAAAAGACATATTTGAATTTTTGGAACAAATTAAAAAACATCCTCTTATAAAGCCAGCAATCAAGTCGACTGATCAGGGTGCGGTCGACTGGAAATGCAAGATACAGAGAGCTTGAAATCCCAGCAAATTGTCCAGTCGACTATGTCGGGGATCCAATCCACTGTTGTCACTCCCCCAAATCCACACATATGAATCTAGGTCACGTGGCACGCCACCGAGACTCTTCCTACTCATTTAAAAGCTACAGTAGCGGAAAAAGAATTTTAAGGATAAGAATGAGTAATCCCTACTTTAAAACAATACACGAAGTTAGTAAAATCTGTATAAATTTGAAAACGTAATTATATTTTGAAATGAATGAATTTATATTCAAAGGGTCCCAAAGGTGCCCTAAGAACCAATCAAAACATTTAAATAAGTTGCGGAAGGGGTATAAAAAGTTTTCAAGAAGGGGTCATTTCGACCGGTCGAGATGCCTCGTACGACTGGTCGGATGACCCCTCGGCAATAATCCTTCATAGCGGAGGGCACTTCGATCGGTCTAACTGTCCCTTTCGACTAGTCGAATGACCCCCTGACAGCAATCCTTCTTGTACTAGGATATTGCCTAGGTCAAGCGACCCTTGCGATCATAACATACATCAATATTAAATCAAGACAGGAAGTCGACGAGTAAAACATTTCAAAATGGGAACTCCAGGCTCAGATTAATAATAACTTAACCAACTCATTCCATGTTATCCAAATCAATAAAAAACGTAGTTCTACTTTACTTTAAAGTAATTCCTTATAACGTGTTGGAATGAAATAAAACATATACAAGGCTATCATCTACTTCTATTATGAAACTACAAGATAAACATGATAAGTCGCCTTCTAAGTGAACTCCCGACATCTCGTGATCACTTCCACGATTGCTCGTCGGCATTAGTACCTGAAATGGTTATTTGAATAACCACACATATCCGATTTGTTTAAGCTAACGCTTAGTGAGTAAAACAACAAATACACATGAATGATAAACATATTCGCATTCATATCTCTACATTTCATACTAGTCTCCGGAGTCTCACGTGTATGTTCCATACTCCTAATCCGCGACTCCTCGCCAATAAGTCCAAGCGAAAAGGTAAGACCCACGATTCTTTTCTTCAATCGTGCGACCTTAATGCCTATATCAGCTCCACGAGATGGCTTGATAACCACGTGCTCCTTTGACCCAAATAATAACTCTACTCCTGTATAATTGTTCTTATAACCAACGCATCATAAACCTTAAAAACTAAAGGTAATCGAGGTAGCAACGTGTGATGTCGATTGTGAACCTAGTTATGTGAAATTTGCAAATTTTCACATAAGTATTTTGTGATATTTTCAAATTTCACAAAAGTAGTTTTGTGAAATACATAGTAACTTTTCTTTGAGTGCGTGGACTTTTCACTAAAGTGATTTTTTTTGTTGTTGGACCTAGGACTACATATGTAATTAATCTAAAATGTCTAATTAGTCCTAAAAATAATACAAATTTTAGTCATATGAAAAGGGCGATATTGTAAGCTCTAATAGCAAATTATACGAATAGGTTTAAAATGACTAGCCTTTACTAGCATTGGTGCAGACAACATGTGGTCTACCAATGATGATACCCATGGTAAATTAGTGTGTGCAACACTACAACTTAAGAGTGGCATTTAAAGACCAGTTCAACTAAGGCCTCCATAAAGTGTTGCCCCCCATCAAGTTTTGAAGCTAGCTAGAGGAGTTCTTTTAATTAATCAGCTAAAGGTGATGTGTGGCATATACTCAATTACAAAGGCTTTGTTTGGTCTAGTGGGAGCCATTTTCTTGACGATTTATTCATTTGTCGGTCCCTTGCCAGTACCATCAAGGATCTAATTTCATATATACACAAACATAGCATACAATCTATATCATTAATTTAAGAGTAAAGATTGGGACACAAACAAACACACAACTTTTGGGACACAACTCAAATAATGTGTCTATCTCTCTCCTGTGATGTCACTGGACCCCACAGTGACACAGGAGAGAGATAGACACATTATTTAGGTTGTGTCTCAAAGATTGTGTGTTTGTTTGTGTCCCAAGTATTACCCTTAATTTAAATACAACTCTCTTTTTTTTTTTTTTTTCACCTCAATGTAAGAATCATACCATCAGCGTACCCATCCCAACTCTCCACATTTTATTACCAGAGTAAGTTAATTAACTTGTGCGTCTTTGTGCTACAACACACACACACTCATATGTATAGATGCACAAATATAGGCATAGTTATGTATGTCAATATTAGCCAGGTGTCCCAAAATTCTCCATTATAAATCAGACTAGCAGACGATTTTGCTTTTTAAAAACTGATGCAACTCAACGAACATCTAGTTTATAACATTAGAAAACATTGTATTTTTTAAAGGCTGTAGCTCAGCTGTCACAAGCAAATCAAACAATGCATAGAAATGGTAAGCTTAAGATCCGAAAAGATTTGATGATAAATAATTATGAGAAGTTTTTCAAGACCTTCAGGGTATCACATGCATAGAATGCTGATGTGGAACATGCAGTTAATGACAGTGGATTATTTGGGTAAGAGTTAGGGGTGTATATGAGTTGAACTCATGTGTTTTCGGATTTTTTCACAAGCTTAATCGAGCCAAACATTCAAGTGATTGTTAGCTTTTTCGCACGACTTTTAAAATTATATAATTTAATAATAATTAAATCAGTCATTTATCAAGCCTATTTACAAGATTTGCCTTATTTTCTCTAAAATTATAGAGTTTTATAATATATATATATATATATATAAATTAGTATACAAGCTCTTTATCAAGCCTATTAACGAGCTTTTTCACGAACCTACTCACGAGCCTTAATCAAAGATTGTTGGAATGTCCCACATCGCTCATTTATGGCCCCTTTGTGTGGTCTATAAGGCTTTAGTTCCTTTTCTCCTTAACACTTGGGTTTTAAGGAGTTGAATAAGCTGGGCCTTACAAGTGGTATCAAAGCTTGGTTAGGCTTGTCTTCTGGCGTGCCGAGTGTCTGGCTGCTGTGGTCCAGGAGTGGGTTGAAATGTTCTACATTGCCCATTTATGACCCCCTCTGTGCAGTCTATAAGACTTTAGTTTCCCTTTCCTTAACACTTGAGTGTTAAGGAGTTAAATTGACTGGACCTTACAAGTGTTCACGAGCTCTGTCGAGTAACCCGAGCCTAGCTTTTATCGAGTCGAGCCTCAAGCCCTTGTTGAATGACTCAACTCGTATATACCCCTAGATAGGACCCATGCTCCTACAAACAGGACGTCTCGTTATTTGTGGGTCCCTAAGTGTGAGTTTCATCCAAATAACCCACTTTGCAGGGTACCATGTCAGCAGCCACATGGTACCTGGGAGTAACTAAAAAAAGAGTAATGCTAGATGCACAACAAAAGTGCACAACGAAATGCACAATCTGTTTTAATTTATTGGATCTCGTGCTGAAAAAGATGTACACTCCCTTTTTTGTCTTTTTGTGTGCACAGACTTTTTAGCACGAAGTCCAATAATTTTAAACTGGTTGTGCATTTCATTGTACACTTTTGTTGTGAATCTAGCATTTCCGCTAAAAAAATATTTCCATAATGATAGCGTAGACAATCCGTTTTGTACTTACCTAATGACTGTCAAATCTTATTCCAACATCATATTTAAGCAAACAAGCAATGTATTTGTTTAAGAAAGAAATTCATTAAATTAATACATTAGCCGACCAATCTTTTTATTACAGGAAAGCTAAAACTAACAAAACCAATCCTATAGGTGTGTGTAGACATATATGCGTGTATGAATAATGTATGTTAAATGGAATATATTCTAGTGAGATTTGGTGAGATGTAATGTAATGAAGGTGGCTGTTCGTAGTTTGGATATACCTTTCAAGGTCTTCGTGTGGGTTTGCGTTTAAGTCTTCCTCACTATCTGTGTGGCTTAGAGTAAACAGCTGGACTCCAACCCCTATACGCCACGTCATCACCTCTCTCTCTCTCTCTTTTAAACCAATCCCACCCCCACCACTCTCTACCAAAGAAAAAAAAAAAAAAACTAACCCACACATACCCACCCTCTGTCTCTCTCTCCAACTCTCTGTGGAAAAAAGGACATATGGAGGGTCTTATTCCATTTGTGTACAGAGCCATAGTACAGTACAAAAATGGTGGAGACGCTGGACAAGGCTTATTAGGGTCATGGCTTAGTGAATCACCTTCAGCTTCATACATGAGACTTCCCGGTGACTCGGGGCGGTTCCAAACCTCTGAATTCCAACTTTTCCGAGCAGATTGTGGCTTCTCAACCTCTTCACCGTCCTCCACCACCACCAAAAGGAATGTATCCACCGGAGTTCAGTCTCCGAGCTGTCATTTGACCTCTCTTAAGCCTGTGGTTATGTGATCAACTGATCATCATAAGTTGATCATACCCAAAACTTTGTGCCCGAGGAGAATTCAAAGGTGCATAATTTGGCAACTAGAGAACTATGCGTGAGATCATAGGTGCTTTTTTATTTTATTTTTTTTTCTTTTGAGTCCTCATTAGTTTGGGTTAATAAGCTTCCATCAGAAAAAAAGTATGGGGGCAATAAGCATGTGGGTAACCAAATGGACCGCATGCTTGTGTGTGAAATGTGATTGTGTATATATCCCTGTGGTGTGTGAGAAAGGATTATGTTTAAGCACTGTAAATTTTAATATATTATTGGATGTTTTCTTCGATATAGGTGTATCCAGTAAATTTTTTTTTTTTTTTTTTCAAGTTTATTTATTTACATGTTATTGGGTTTTTCATCGTTCCATACTCCATTTCATTCAATTCAGTTGATTTTACATTTTCAAGAGAATGCTATAGGAAGACATTGAAATATGAATGACCCCCTCTGCCCAAAAGTTGGCATCTGGAAGATGTGGGGGAGGGGGGGGAATGAAAATTGCTTTATTCCAATGTTTTGTACTTCCTTGACACCAAAGTGATTTCTATTTGAACCCACAAGCGATATTTATTATAGGTACTAATTATAGGGAATTTCCTCTCTAAAATTGAACTAATGCACTCCACGGTTCTATGGTATTACTGGCACACTATGTAGTACCATGAAATTAATGTATTCCATAAAGTGCATTGGTTCATCCATAGAGTACGAATAGCAATTCTCTTATTATATTGACACTCTTTTTCCTTTTTGTTAATGTATTTCATGTAATAAAGAGAGAAGTCCGGATCTTCAGCCGCACGGCCAGTGGGAGCACCTAAGTGGTGCTAGTAGGACTACAAGATGATTTTTTTTTTTTTTTTTTTACATCTTAAAAAATTATAAAAAAAAATAATAATAATCATATGGTCTTGCCAGTATCACACAAGCGCTACCAAATACTGCCCCCGGTCGAGGATCCTTGGGCTAAAGAGAGTCAGCAAGTAAGCAAGCAACCGTCTTGTACTTTGTGTGTGTGTGAAGGTGCTACTTTAGAAGTTTTGGGGTACATGAAGAGTGGCATGTGACATGCCTACTTGGTACTCTCAAACCAATGGGAATGGCTAATATTGTTGAAGAGACCCACACCCAAAAGTCCCACTTTTGGATATGGATATCACCTAAAAGAATCATTTCCATTGGTTAAATGGCACTACATAAGCATGCCACGTGGTATCCTGAATATACCCAAAAATTTCTCATGCTAACCACAAATTTAACTGGGTTAAGTCTCTTGGTAGCCGTACTAGAAACTTGAGATCAAATCCCGCTTTTTATCCGATTGGGTCTATGGGTAAGAGTATTGCTAGATGCACAAAAAAAATGCACAACTAAATGTACAACTTACTTAAAATTGTTGGACCTCGTGCTAAAAAAGTTGTACACCTCTTTTTTTGTCTTTTTGTGTACAGACTTTTCAGCACGAGGTCCAATAATTTTAAGCAGATTGTGCACTTAGTTGTGCATTTTATTTGTGCATCTACCATTATTCCTATGGGTAAAGGGAAGTGACAATTGTGTAGGTCAAGTGGTCAACCATTAATTGGACCAATATATTTATACATACATAAAAATGTAAATTTTGCTCTTGTCTTCACATCAATATAGCCTACAATGGTGTATGAGGAAGTTCACAAACAAGCAACCAACGATAGAAGGATCAAACATCGAGAAAGGAAGGTATAATTGACCCTTGTGTGGTCAATTCTTTTATGCTTAACATTCAAGTTTTGAGCAAGAATAAATCAATTAAAGTCCAAGGAGAAATGACACCTTTCATCAAAACAAGCAATCAAAACAAGCAATATATGGCCATTGGTTAGCATTTCTATTTCTATCAACCAAAAGGAGCAGTATATCACTACCAGAAGTTCTTTCCTTTGTTGCCTATTAGCATTTTTGGGCGTCCTTGTCCTTGTTACATATAGTTTTTTTCTTTTTAAAATACTAAAAATTAAATGCGCCCACCAATTAGAGAAGCAACACTGAAACAAAAACATACCAGAAAAAACAGAGTGCTTAAAACCAAAACGACTTTGGGTCTCCTGATTTTTGATTTTCTATTTAGTTTACCATTAACATGGGGTTGGTGCCGAATCCGAATCCAAATTTTTTTATATGCTTTCCAAACACATGTGACAATAGACCACCTTCAATAATGATGAGACCACTTCAACATCTTTCAATCATAATCTAGTGATTTCTCTACCACCTATATTATGGATGCATTTCAAATACAAATTTGAGAATCATAACATTACTCTTTCATGGAACCTTTAATAATGCTTCCCAATGTGAAAAAAAAAAAAAAAAAAAAACCCCCTCATGCGAGCCACCAATGTATTGATTGGCCACTGAGAATAAGACACTTGGCGAATTTTACTTGGGGAACACAGTTTTGGGGAATCCTAATATTACGGTGAAAGACTTGTCGGATCTTGTACCTCCAAACCAGCATGGAAGTACCAAGGGAAATGTATTAATTCTGCTAATGGACATACCAAATATCTGTTGATATCAAAAACAATTAAGTAAAATCATTGAAAACTGTTCCAAGGCATATAACACAGACAGTTATCAAAGATCTAGCCAACATCATCACATACAATTTCTAATTGCTCAATTTGTACTATTCTTCAAGGTTTCGTTTCAATTCAGTCACACCCCTATGCCATATGCTAAGTACTTAATCACCAGCAATGAGGTGCGTGAAAGCACTATTAAACTTTGCTTCGTTTGTGAATTTACTGAGGGAAAAGAAAAGAGAAAAAGAAGAAGGAAAAATAGTTCCTCATGTTTTCATCTATGCTTAAGTAACACTAAAAGTAAGAAATTTGAAAACTATAATAGTAACCTAATAAATAAGGGAGAAAAGTGACTCACAAAATTCAAACTTTTCAATTTTCTTCTCTCTATTTCCTTTTTCTTTCTATTTTCCTCACTATTCTCCTTGGTAACCAAACAAAGGAAAATGTTGTCCTTTCTTTAGCCTCACTAAATCCTTGAATTTAACAGAACCTTAATGTAAAGGGACCATACTCACCCGACTTCTTTAATTCCTTACGAAAACAAGGTATATTTCTTAGAAAATGTTTTCCAGTTCGTAGGAACCTAGAAAACCCCATGTGTTGTGGAGTTGATGATCATCTACAAATCTTTGAATTGGAATTTACCTTCTACTCTAACAAGGTCACCTCTTAGGTCAAGGCATTGGAAAACACAAAATTGCCCATCTTTTTTTCTTTTTTATGGGGGTAGCATTTTCTTCTCGCTAACGATCGGCTTTCTTTTCTTCCCCATTTCGGCATGATCAAAGAAGCTATGGTTGACGTTGGGTTTAGGTGGGGGACAAAATAATAACTGTTTTCATGTTATAAAGGCTAACATATCAAATGAAAAGAGGTGAACTCTATAAGCTTAACTACTATTTATGCAAGTTTGGTTGTCGTCGACTGGTGAAAAACATGCTTCATTTACTGTTTCTAGCGGCACTTCTAGCGTATGCAGGGCGTGGAATGGCTGCACTACACTGTAGAAATAGTGGCTGCACTCTGGTGCCATACCCACTCAGCACCAGACCTGAGTGTGGGGACCAAGCCTACAAGGTCTGCTGCACCGGAGGCACTCTGTGGTTAGATGCTCTTAATGGATCATCAAACCCGATCACATTCATCAACCCTGAGACTCAACGGATAATCATACAACCAGCAAGTATTGCCACAAACACGCACCAATTTCCATAGCCAGGGCATGCAGCTAGACAGCAACCTTCCCTTTAACATCACCAGCAGTAACACCATTTTGTTGATGAACTGCGCAGATGCTTTATTGCACCTACAAGTGCCCATAAATTGTTCATTTTCTTGTATATGCCACTCCTATATTGCCAACACTGCAGCTACAGAGGTATGCATGCGTGAGTCGACGAGTTGCATGTTCAGGACTGGGGGGTCTCAAACAGCGTATATGATTCGGGTTCATAGCAATGGATGCTCGGCTTACCAGAGTTTCGTAAATTTAAACCCTTCTTTGCCAGTTGCCAAGTGGCCAGAGCCTGGGGTGGAGATAGAATGGGTGTTGCCACAGGAACTAATTTGCAAATTACCGACTGATTGTCGTGACTTGTGACATTCAAAGTGTTTGCCAGATCCAGCAAGTGTCGAACAGAGAAGGTGCTTCTGCGGTTGCGGCATCAATTGGATTCTTATTAACGGAATGTGCCAAAGCGAGTTGCTCATTTTCCCAGCTAGAAAGAATCTTTCTTTATTAAAAAAAAAAAGCATTCCTTTAAGTCCAAAATTTTCAATTAGTATGTCCTTAACCAATAAGTTTAAGTTGCTTTGTATCAACCCCTACCTCCAGTTCATTCTACCCATACTTAGCAGTAGGTTAATAACTAGCTCACAACATTTACAACACAACATTCAAGCATAGTTACCGTAACTAGACTATTGAACCACTTTGTCAGTTGGCACACTGTTCAGCCATCGGTTAAAACCGCCATCTCAGTTCAGATAACATCATCATCATCATCATCATCATCATCATTATTATTATTATTATTATAAAAAGCTTCAAAAAGACTAGGAAAAGTCGGTACAGCTTGGTTGAGGTATTAACTAGTTCCGCATGCTTAAATTTCCTTCCTTTGCCAATTTGTAATGGGGCCAGTCAAATTACAGAACCGAACAGGACACCAAGCAGGTTTGCTAGTTGCCTAGTTCACAGTACATAAGCGAGTGTCTTGCATGTATAGATCTGCAGAGACCTTTACTGGGTGGGCAACTTTCAGAATATCAATACACTTGCTATTGCTGAAAAAAAAAAAAAGAGATAGAGAAAAAAGTTCACACGGCCAAATTACCAATCAGCCAACCTAGTCCAATTTTAATTCAAATCGATACTTACACTTATAACTAATCACAATACTTTTATACCTACCCCCACCCCCCCTTTAAAGCTTACTAGTTTATACGGTAAGTGAAAAAATTATGCTTGATTGTTGTATACTTGTATGTTTATGATGTTTTTGGAATTTGGATGATGTCAAGATTTATTCCAACCCCTGAACCTCTATCATCTCACACTAGCCATGCAAGTAGGACAATGTTCAAAGTCTTGAATCACTTAACACTTCCAATTGTCACAACTGTGTTGTAAACTATTCTTCCCTAGATCTTGAATGACAACTTTTGTTTGGGCCACTAGCAACCTAGGGAAGACATACCTTGCAACTCTGAGCAGTGCTTGTAGCTACCAATCTCACGGTCCCTGAAACTTGGTGGCCGCCATTGGTAGAATCGAATTATCGAAGTAGCTAAGTGGAATGCTCCTTTGATTAACAAACTGTACATCAAAAAATAATAATAATAATAATAATAAATAAATAAATAAATAAATAAATAAATAAAATGTTAACCATCAAACAGGACAAAATGCATGCTTACTTTTCAAGTAGGGCAAACATTAAATATCTCAAACACGATTGATTTATTGCATACCATTCCTAAGTCCCAAGATCTAAAAGAGATCATCTAAGGAACAGCTGACAGAAAAGGTGAAAATCCAGACTAAATAAGATCAGGAGTCGCTTATGGATTCTCATAGTAAGCCATGATACAATGGGTTAGCACTTAGCAAAGAGCTGTCTCATCAGAAAGTATATGTGTTACATATCAAGCTCTGCCTGACTACGCATCGCAAAGCTCTTGCATCAACTTTTGAACATACAGCTAAATACAAA
Organism: Hydrangea macrophylla; assembly: GCA_033977485.1. Lineage (NCBI taxonomy): Eukaryota > Viridiplantae > Streptophyta > Magnoliopsida > Cornales > Hydrangeaceae > Hydrangea > Hydrangea macrophylla. The sequence continues at coordinate 114,987,877 of CM066983.1, forward strand.
TTACAATGTTCATAAACATCGTGGTAACACCTGCCTGTTTCTTTGTGTAGAGCGTCAACATGGGAAAGTATGCAAAGTTCGGAGAGGCCAAATGCCAATTATTGGAGGTATGTATTAGCCAAGATTTGTTAAATGGGCATTGCTGTTTTAAGGAATTGAATCTCAGATGCTTAAACACCCGCGCATATTCGAACTCCAATGTCTTGTAAGCACATAATACAACAGAATATGCGACACGCACAAAGCCCATCTTTAGCATCAAATAGTAACAAAATCATCCGTACATTTGTGATGTACTCATTTTCTACCAGGTTCCATGGGTGCAATCCTACTACTAGTCTTGGCTCCTGAGCATAATTCTAGCATACGAACAGCATCGCCACATGAAGAGGAAAGATATTAGTCAAAGAGTGGGAAGAAATCTTAACAGCAGTGGCAAGTCGGCCAAGATATTCACAGGCAAATTGATTAAAAAAGCATCAAACAACTTTTCCAAAGACAACCTCCTCGGCTCTGATGAGGTCTTCATGGCCGTTTGAGACGGTGGAACCATCGTCGCTGTCAAGCGTGCCAAGCCAGGGAACACCAAGGGCACTGTTCAGCTCCTCAATGAGATTCGGATTCTTTGCCAGGTAAACCACCAGAGTCTCGTACTACTCCTCGGTTGTTGTGTCGAGCTTAAGCAACCTCTCTTAGTATATGAATATGTTACCCGATGGAACACTCTTTGATCACCTTCATGGGCTCCTTTATGGATCCCGTCGGCTCTACATTGCCCATCAGACAGACAACTGAAGGCCTTGCTTACCTTTACACATCTGTTGTGGCGCCCATTTACCATCGTGATGCAAAATCAAGTAACATTTTACTCGATGAAAAAGTTTCTGACTTCGGACTCTCTAGGTTGGTAGATAGATTTGAGACTAATTATAGCCATATCAATACAGGTGCTCAAGGAACCCTAGGCTACCTTGACCCAGAATATTACCTAAACTGCCAACTGGCTCACCAATGCGACGTTTATAGCTTTGGGGGTAGTATTATTGAAGTTGTTGCCGTCTAAGAAAGCTATCGGTTTTAACAGAGAAGAAGAGAATGTGAACTTAGTAGTTTATATGACGAAAATGATGAATGAAGAGAGGTTAATGGACGCTGTTGATCCATGGCTTAAAGAGGGAGCTATGAAGATTGAACTGGAAACAATGATGGCATTGCGGGTTTCTTGGCAGGAGCGTGCTTGGATGAAAGGAGGCAGAATTGGCCATCTATATAAGATGTTGCGGAGGAGATCGAGTATATTATTAGTATTGTCACGAGGGAGATTTCTAAGGATTGGCTCTTTGTACCCGGACTGCCACCAATGGCTGCTGATTAGATAATTGGAGCATTTTACCTTTATAGCTACAAGGCTACATTGCAAGCCCCTAACTAGTAAGAAGTACCACTACAGTCAACAATGTATTTTGTCATAGATCCAAGTTCTTGGTATAAGAAACAGAAAATTTGGGTAAAAGAAACTGACATCATCAAGCAAAAAATGTGATGTCCATGTAATGATTCCAATTTTGAGCCACAACATTAAAACATTCTGGAAAAAATACTTCGATCCAACTCTAGCCTACCACCCCTCTGCAATAATTATAGAGGCCGATCTTAGATAGAACTCGAATGCAAAAAAGAATACAAACATTACAAAATGCATAATTGTAATGTATAATCACAGACAAGGCACATAAAAATTCACCTGGGGTGGCTTCAACCTTCCACAGACAGACAATTACAAGGTGGTCGCTCCTCAAAGCCTCTAGCCACATAACTGGCACTCACATATTGTTCACTTCTAAAAAGATACAGTGTGTGTGGGCGTGCCAGAGTCCACTAGGACTCAATGTATAGTTAATGTAATGATCTGACTTCTAAACGACAATTGTGTCTTAAGTTAACAGGGCTCTTAATCGAGTTTTACTCTACTCTGATGCAAGCAAGTAACATGTTAATGAAATAGAACCGGAAATAAACAAAAATCAAAATACCTCAAAGACACTCATCTTCATTGATCTCGAAACGGAATTACAAAAACACTGGAAATTACAAGACTGATTACTCTGGAATTGAAAATAACTCACAAACACTCAAAAGCATATATGGATGCTTGAACAATCAAACAAATCTGCGCTGGGCAGAAGTGGAGTGTGTGCTAGCAGCTTCGTTCATTTGAAGACTTTGTGTATTTATAGGCTTACAACTTCCGACATTGTAGTAACCTTCCAGTAATAGGTAACTTCCACATCCAAAAACTAAAACTTCCCACTAGCAAACCTGTACTACTATATAGAATGCCAGAAGTAGGGGTACCACAAATATTTTACCTAAAAAATATATTTACAGAAACACCAATATGGTGTGCTCCATAGAAAAAAAAAAACCCCTCACATAAGAGGACAAAATTATTATAATGATATCTATACTAATATATGAGAGGTAGGGATACCTAAATTATACCTGCAATCAACCATATTTACAACATAACCAATGAAATTGTCCTTCCAAAATTAAATAAGAGGGAACTTAAATGTCATTTACTATCACAACTTGAATTTCAAATACAAAAGTGAAACGAAATAGTTACCAAAAACAGTTTCTCTCAAAAGAATCAAATTGCAACTGTCTCTCTTTTTCCCTCACAGATTGAAGTACCATTCCATTTATGAATACCAAGTCCCCTCCACTTTTTATGAATATCTCCTAATCCAATTGACTGCCCAGTAAGGGAAGAGAAGGAGATGACTTTTTGGTCAGTCTTCGTAATTGTGAGTATTTTTTTTCCAGTGTATTTGTTTGTTCTGTGTATCTATCATGATATATTCGTGATTTGAATTTATATGCTTCTCCTACACATACCATTTGATTTATGGCATGGGTTTTTAATATGTTCTTTTCTATTCCTACAATTTGTATTTCACGGTAAAACTGATATTGTTCTCAAAAGTTTTTGCTAATTCCAACCTACAAACAAATGTTGGTATGCAATGTTGTGTGTTTCTTCCTGTGTTTTAAACTATTGCGCTTTTTCTTTAAAGAATTTAAACATAGCATTACATTACTCAGGTTATATTCCACCTAACAATTTTAATGTCTTACATTGGTTTAGATTAGGGATGCATAACCAAAAAAAAAAAAAAAAGACAATCGTGTTGCACACGCAATGCTTGTGCATCTACTGGTAGTATTAGAAAAATCCAAATATTGACCTTCCCATGTTTCAATGCCCACTTTCTCTACAAACCGCCAACTTCTATACACAAGAAACTACTTTTTAACTTATCCACCAAAGCATAACCACCAAATGTATTAGTAGGTTACATTTAGTGATAGTATCACCGTGATATCCAATATTTACTCCTCTCTCTCTCTCAAAATTGGATTAATCTTCTTTCAATTTTTTCTCTCAACAAACAGAGTGAGTGGGCCCCTACTAGTATTCAGACAAATTCGTAGATATATAACCAATATGGCCATACAAGCACCAAGTAACACACCTAATTGATTATACGAAGTTCCAAATGTTGAAATATGATTTAGTTAAACAGAAAGATGATCGATATACAGCCTCCAATTGTAATCAAACTTTCTTCTACCATGAAAATAGCTAGATTTTTAAGCATACCTTCCTTCGCAATTCAAAGTTCAGTTATAATATGTATATGTATTATTTATAATGTGCGAGTGTGTAAATGCATGTCTCGAACTATTTGGGAAAGCCTTAAATTCAAAGCCCTAAAACAGAATTACCTCAATGGGGTTCACTGGAGCAATGGTGAAGTTAGGTTCGATTGATGGTGTATCTCCAATGGAGGTTCTGCAACTGAGTTTCGATCAATTGGTTCTGAGTCTTCTGACTAGAAAGAGTAACGGAAGCAAAGAGAGAGAGACACAAAAATTATGGGATAATTAGATTTCAGTCAACTTAATATTGTAATTTTAGAATCAGTCCTGCTACTTCTTTTAAATTGAAAAAGTATCAATAATAATTAAATATTAAAAAATCATCAATAATTTTTTTTAAAAAAATTAACATTTAAAGAGTTGATTTATGTTACAATTTATTTTATATTTGCATGTTGAAAATAATATGGCCAAGACCCAAATAGCAAAAGCTTAATAACAAGAATAGAAATAAAGAAAGAAATATAACACTGTTAAGTGCAAGGAGAGAACAATGAATAGAGGTAGAGAAAGAGAGAGAGAGAGACAAAGTTAGGAAGATAATAACTTCATTCATGTCCTTACATAGTGGTGTCAAACGGGCCGGGCCGGGCCGGGCCGGGCTCGGTCAAAGCGGGCTTGACCGGGCTTCGGGCCGGGCTTCACCTAAAATCGGGCCGGGCCGGGCCGGGCTTGGGAAGGGAGGGGGGATGTCCGCCCCGGACCGGTGGCCCGGGCTCACTAGGGCCGGGCTTAGGGCTGGGCCGGGCCGGGCTAGTGGACGGGCTCATGGACGGGCTTATGGACGGGCTCGTGGACGGGCCCATAAACGGGCCGGGCCGGGCCGGGCCGGAGTTTTGGGGGGGAAAAGTTTTAACTTTTAAAGTTTAATGTTTGGGAATTGGGGGGAGTTTTGACTTTTACTCTTTTTTTTTATATGTTTAGTTTATGCACTAATGATTAGTGATTACTAAAAAAAATTTGTTTAACAAAAAAAAAAAAAGTAAATAATATTTATTATTCAATAAAAATTAATGAGATTGCTATTATTTGATATTTAAAAATTATAATCTAATAAAATATAAAGATTACTTATCATAAATTGTACAATAAAAAGTAAAGATTTATTCATTAATGATTACATTGATTAGTGATTACTAAAAAAAGTTCATTCAAAAAAAAAAAGTAAAGAATATTTATTATTCAATAAAAATTAAAGAGATTACTAGTATTTGATATTTAAAAATTGTAGTCTAATAAAAAATAAAGATTATTATCATTAATTTCAATAATTTGTATAATAAAAAGTAAATATTTATTCATTAATGATTAGTGATTACTAAAAGTTTAAAAAAAGTTCATTAAAAAAAATAGTAAAGAATTTTTATTATTCAATAAAAATTAAAGAGATTACTAGTATTTGATATTTAAAATTATAGTCTAATAAAAAATAAAGATTACTTATCATTAATTTGTATAATAAAAAGTAAAGATTACATTTTACAGAATTGGATTTTTTTTTTTAAAAAGCCGTTCACAGTTTATACTCATGCGGGCCAGGAGTATTACAATTGATTTGTTTGGAACTAAATGATCTTCAACTCTCATATTCATTCTTCAATTCTTGATTCTTCAATTTTCTTCCGTAACTTCCAAATTTGCGAAGTCTTCAAGAATAGGATCTTGGCGGTTTTGAGTTCGATATTGTGCACGGTCCCAATCCTTCAAGCACATCAAGCAGTCAAGCATATCAGGAGATAATCTGCTCCTCCTTTCCTCTAGCACCCTTCCACCTACACTAAAAGCAGACTCCGATGCAACTGTGGAAGCCGGAGGAGTTAGTAGATCACGAGCCATGATGGAAAGAACAGGGAAAGTTCTTACATGTTCTTTCCACCATGTCAAAAGATTTAAATCGACCATTTCCTCGTTGGTTAATCGACTTTCCCACTCTGTTTCTCGATACTTATTTAATTCACCAAGAATGTTAGAGCTACTTACAAATGATTGACTAACACCCTTTTGTTTCTTTCGACTGAGAAACTGGCTCGCCCAAGAACCACCTGACGCTCCCGAACTTAACTCAATATTAGAAGTAGAAGAAGAAGTAGCACTTTCTTTATTTGTATATTTTTCATAGTAAATACGAAATAAAGATTCCAAAGTATTTTCCATTTCAGAAGTAGTTATTTCTAGACCAGGCTCACCATCTGGTCCTTGCATCAATTCAGATATTTGTTTAACCATTTCACAAACACCATCAAAATTGATTCTAGGATCCAAGATTGCAGATAAGTAAAATACAGGTGGAATGTAAGACCAATATTTTTTAAACTTTTTTTCCATTTTCTCGCAAATATCAATAAAAATGTCATTTTTTTGTTTATAACTATGAAATGTATGAGCCATATTATATAATTCCATAAGAACTAAACAAGAAGTAGAATAGTAAACACCGGAAAGTTTATTTGTAGCATTGTAAAATACTTCTAAAAATCCATGAAAGTCAAATGCCATATCCCAATCGTTTAAAGTCAAGTTTAGTGATGGATAATTAAAATTAACAAATTGAGTAATAATATTACTATACTTTTTACAAGAATCTATCATAAGATAAGTATAATTCCAACGAGTTTTAATATCAGTTTGCAATTTCTTTGGATTAAGACGATTTTGTTTACAAACACCATAAAATGCTTGTAGACGCTTAGGCGTTGAACAACAAAAGACCACTGCCTCTCTAATTTTAAGTATGTGATCATCAATTTTTGTTAATCCATCTTGGATAATCAAATTAATGATATGACATACACAACGACCATGAAATAATTTTCCATTCAACATTGGGCGCATAAGATCTTTAAACATATTAATAGCATTTGTATTAGCACTAGCATTGTCAAAAGTAATGCTTATAATTTTTTTCATAATATCATACTCATTAAAAACATTGATTATATAGTTATATATATTTTCACTAGTATGAGGATAGTCTAATGCACGAAAAGCAATGATATTTTTATTCATATTCCAATTTTCATCTACAAAATGCGCCGTTATACATATATATCCCGTTTTATTACAACCAGTCCACAAATCGGAAGTGCATGCAATTGTACAATTAAAAGTAGAAAAATTCTCAATTAATTTTTTTTTGGTTTGTTGAAAAACAGATTGTATATCACTTCTAAGAGTATTTCTAGTAATAGGTTGGTAGGCTGGTTGTAAAAAAGTTTGAATAAAATGTGTAAAACACTCTTCTTCAACTAAAGTAAAAGGCATATCGGATGCACAAACAAATTTTGCCAAGCCTTCCCTCATTTTTTTTTTGATTATAAAGAAAAGTTCCAACACTTGTGCCAGTAGAAGCAGAAATTTGGGATTGTACTAGGCCGTCCGCTTGAGCGGTACCTGCTTCCCATGCACCTTTATGTTTGCTCATGATGTGCCTTTTAAGTGTATTATTTCCTCCACCTTTATAAGAAAATTTGAGTCCGCATATTTTGCAAATAGCTCCATTTTTTTCGTCATTTAATTTAAAAAATAACCAAACAGGTGATTTTATTTTTCTTTCAGTGGTGGGACTTGGATCATTAGGATTTGAAGGAGATGGTTCAGATGGATTAGACCCCATAATTTCAACGTCGTCATCATCCTCCAATTCCAAATCATTAATCTCATTTCTTTCCCCATAATCTAAATTTTCAAAGTCATAAGTTGGGCCTTCCCTAGTTTTTGAAGATCTTGAGTGAGATGCCATTTTTTTTTTAAATAAAAAAAAAGAGGGGAAAGAAATATAAAAGATTAAAAATACTAACAATTAAATAAGCAACTAATAAAGCAAGAAGTGAAACAATAAATAAATTTACCTCAACTTATAGTAGTAAAAGAAGAAGTGAACAACTATAAATTATAATAAGACTTGAGACTTGAGAGCTTGTAAGTTCAAGTTGTAGAAGACTAGAAGTGCCTTTACAAATTAGAGCTTTGATAATTGAATCACCAACTTGTAGAGTAGAAGTGCTTGTAGACTTGTAGTTTATGGAGTAGTATAGAGAAAGTAGAGAATAGAGAGAGATAATTGATTTTTGTATGAGAAAATATGTTGTGGGAGGTTTAGTATTTATAGAAAATGGGCTAAGGGGTATTTTGGGAAGTCAAAAAGCACATTTACATTTTTACCTCCAAAACTAGCCGTTTTATAGCCGTTAGAGGGGTAAAAAATGGAAAAAAATTGAAAAGGGGCCAAACTAGCCGTTATGGCCACGGGCGGGCCTACCGGGCCGGGCCACAACGGCTAGCTTATCCGGGCTAGCGGGCCGGGCCGGGTTTCGGGCAAAGGAGCGGGCCGGGCCGTGGACGGGACCAAGGGTGTCCGCCCCGGACCGGACAAAAGTGCTCGGGCCTAGCGGGCCGGGCCTATGCCGGGCCGGGCTTTTAGCCCGGAAAAATCGGGCCGGGCTCGGGCCGGGCCGGGCCAACCCGATTGACACCTCTATCCTTACCGAGCACAAGGACTGGCTATACATTGCCGTGCAATTACCCATGTATGTGCCTATTTACAAGGGAAGCATGAACTATTAATGTATGAACTACTACAAGAAAGACGGTACCACTAATGCCTAAATTAATGCTATGAGAAGTGCTAGGCACATATCCTAAATTACACCTCAAATCACACCAGATACTTTAAATGCATGTACTATGTGTTGTTTGAATTTTTCATATTTTTCTGTGCACCACTTACACAGCGCAGAGTATATGCATTTAAAGCAAAAGTGTGGTTTGGGGTGTGATTTGTAGTGTATGCCTAGCATTATTGTAATACTTTATATGGAGGTAGTGTAGCTACACTGTCTTGACCAAGTCAGCCCAATTGCATGGCTTGGTTAGTGGGTTGCACGTATCAGTGGATTGCACGTAAAACGTTATGAAGAGTTGCTCTCAACGTTTTAAATAGTACTCATGACGTTGTGAAGAGTTGTTTCCCAATATTATAAAGAGTTGCTTCTAAAGTTGTGTAAAAATTGTTAACTTTTATTTATTTATTTTTTTTTATTTTTAAAAAGAAGACTTAATATTTTTTTCAATTTCAAAAAAGTAGTTGACTACTTTTAATTTTTGTACAAAAAAACGACTGAAATATAATTATCCCAAAAATAATCAAAGTTGATGAATTGTATATCTGGATTACATGTACAAATACTTTTGTTGATACCTATTAATTAGATATTAATTTTTTAGTTACATAAGTGATTGCATGTTGAGTTTTCGATTTTCAAAAAATTGTCCAAAAAATTGTCGGTTCGAAGTCACCAATGCAGGTTCGACGAGTTGCTATTACATGTCCTTTGCCTATCTGATTTGTTGTAGGTGAAGCGTTGGTTATTTTTTGTAGGAGTTGCTAAAAAACTAGTTGATGAGGAAGTCGCATTTTGAAATTGTGACTTGAGGCTAAATTTTTTTTTTTGATGAAGTCGCAAATTGAAAATTGCAACTTCGATGGGTTTGAAAATGAGTTTAAAAATTGATGAATTTCGGTAATAAACTTGCAGATTTGATGGGTCAGGTAGAAAACATCTTTTATTTAGAGGCACAAATTGGAACGAATACTCCGATTCCGATCTAAAAATTTTGGCAACATAAAAAATAATTCCGATTTCCAAAAAAAGTCGGAACGGAATCAGAATGAATTGGGAGTTCCAAAATTTTTGAATTTTTGCTCCGAAAATTTAGAACATTTTCCAATCCAAAATTTCTAAAATGTTATGGAAAATACCTTTGCTCACCCAAAAAATGATTCACCAATGTTCACCCAAGCATCCCATTGGTCAATGCAGTGGGACCCATGATTTAATTAATGGTGTTTAATCCTAGGTCCCACTGCATTGACCAATGGGATGCTTGGGTGAGTATTGATGAACCACTTTTTGGGTGAGAAAAAATGCTCTCAATTTTATGAAGTATTCCGAATTTTTTTATGGTATATACAATTATACATATAAATTCTATATTAAATTGGGGCCTTAAATGTAATTTAAAAACCTTTTATACTAAAGTTAAATTTACAAAAAATCTACTATCAAATTTTGGACAATGATATCTTGATTTTTCTATTTTTCTGAGAATTCAGGAAAAAATCCGAAAAATTTTGATTCCAAAATTTAGAATCGGAAAAGAATTTGAATATTTTGAAAGTTTTGGATTTAGCATTGGAAAGCCTATTTATGTTCTAAAAATTTTGGAATTTTTTCCAAAACAGCTATATTGATTCATTCTATCCGAAACACACCCATAATTTTGTTAAGAATAATGTTATGCTTTCCAACTTTATATCGCAACTGTGGTTCTTAAAACATGTGACTATGGATCCATTTGATTTTCATCGGAGGATGTTGAAGGGGTCCTACTTTTATTGAAGATGGTCCCACTGCCATATGTGTTGAAGAACCACATTTGAGATACATTATTTGGGAATGAGAGCATTACCCTTTAATTAACAAGGGTTACAGATCAAAAAAAAAAAATTTAACTAGGGTTAATTACACTTTACCCCCCTGTGGTTTAAAAGTGACCACTTAACTCTCCTGTACTTTCGGGTAAAGTGTCACTGCTAAAATTAGTGACTACTTTCCCCCCTGTGGTTTGGTCTGATTACACTTTATCCCCCTATGGTTTGGCCCGATGACACTTTAACCCCCTTGTGCTTTCAAGTAAAGTGTCAACTTAACACTTTTTCTGTAACGGTGACACTTTACTCGAAAGCACAGTGGGATTAAATGATCACTTTTAAACCACAGGGGAGATAACGTGACATCAAGCCAAACTACAGGGGGATAAAGTGTAATTAACCCAATTAACAAATCTATTCCATATAATATAAAATAAAATAAAGAACAAAATTTTAAAATAAACTATACTTTCACCCTCTCAACCGAGGGTCTAAGTCCAAATTGATACCGTCCGCTTAGTCTTTACAAGGACTAAGCTAAACAACAAAAGTTCAAAATGACAAAATACCAATTAAACCCCCAATGTCTTAAATTAATTTTTTAAGGATAAATATCATTTACCTCCCTTCAGGTTTGGACAAAATATACTCCCTTATGTTTAGCACTTCCCTTAGCTTGTTGATTTTCAGTACTAGATTCCTTCCCCGTTAAATCTAATAGTTAAATTGTTATGTCGCCAAATATATTTCTAGAATGTCTAAAGTACCCTTCTATCAGTGGAGAAAGCCTAAAACATATGACAAGAAGGCTTAAATGACCAAATTATATCGAACCTTGAAAAATCAAAGCGCCCAAATATTTGTCATTTTAGTCTTTTTACTATAGTTTGAGTTCCATCTCAAGCATGAGATTCTCTTTTGGTGTTTCACTGTTTTTTTTTTTTTTTGGAGTGAATTTTTTCATATTAGAGTCAATCATAAATACAAAAATAAAATCAAAAATCGCAATGTAACTATGTGAGCCTTTAGTTTTCCTACAATGTAGGGTATAAAGGAATATGAATACACATTAACAAAGAAATACCTAAGGAAGAAAACGGTTCACTTCGGTTCGGTCCAATTTGCAGGCAAACCGATCCGCTCAGTTCGATTTGATTTAGTGGTGGTGAGTCTTTCCTGGCCAGTGTTCATCTTGGTTCCCCATTTCATGCACTTTGCAAGGTCTGCAGGTTTGGTGGCTATACAAACTATATTTGGAAGATTGATGGCAGTTACTTTTCCGTATCTCGGGTAAAAGAAAAATCAGTTCATCAGCTCACATCCGTCAAAGGTTATAGAGGGGGGCAACAGGTGGGTTCGGTTCATATTGCGCTTAAACAAGCTAAACCAGAGTATGACCCCATTGCTTTGGCCTTCGGGGTGTAATTGGGCAGGTCAGCTAGGGAACCTGTACACGCGTGCCCACAAATAACCCATACCTAACCCATTTCCACCTCTGATAGAATTGGCATTTTCACCATTTAAAAAACTGTTACATTGTGGCACCCAGTCCTCTCCAAGCGCATTCCTGCAGCAATGCTGTGTGCCATATTTCTTATAACAACGCAGATATGTAAATCCACAGAAGCTCATCAATAAAGTGACAATACATGGCTACGACAAGGGTCCGCCAACTGCCTCAAAGCTCGTGTTTAGTGAAAGAGTATCATCAATGAGTTGAATAGATTGTTGAAGAATGAACTGTTTTATGAGTTAAAATTTGAAGCCAGATGAACCAACTCCCAAGTCACATAAAATTACACCAATATGCTTTCAGTTAACAAATACACTGCAATTGAAGAGAAGAAATGTAGACAATCACCGACAATTAAATTTTAACTCAAAAAAAAAAACAATCAAATTTCCATGTGAAATTGGGGGGGGGGTGGGGGGGGGGGGGGGCAATGTCAAAAGTGTGTGATGTGAGAGGAGGAAGAATGAAACAAGTCAGTTCAAAGACAGACTTCAAACCGAGGCTAAGATCCAAACCATAACATAAGAAGATAGAGCAATAAGGAACCAGGCGACGAAAGCCAGAGCTACAGAGATCTGGAATCTGCTGCAGGGGAGATGCATTTGAACCTTGCACAAATCTAAATCTCTTGCGTACAAAACCGCAACCCCTGCTGATGAGCATGCAGCTGCTAGTGATAGAGATGCTGTCACCTGCACTTTTGAAACATCCCATTATTATTATGCAGACTAATACGTATAACTCACATAGCATTCCCAGCGATAATTGGTTCCATATCCAAGAACCTATTTTGATTGGACCCTAATGCAATGTTTGGTAGGAGAAATGAGGGAGGAGGACGGAAGAGATACTCCTATGGAAAGGAAGGGATATTTCCTCCTTTCTTTTGGTTAAGTAAGAATGAAAGCATGGAAGATTACATATTTGTTGTTTCACCCATCCATAGCAAAAGATTTATTTTTTGTTGATGACAAAAAGGTCAAGAAAAGTGGGAAGTTTCTTCCCTCTCCTAATCGTTGCACTTTGGAGGGATGAGAAATGGTAGGCCACGAGGGATGCCTCTTCTCTCCTTTCCTCTCTTCCCTTCTTCCACAATGCCAAACATGGTTTTTCTCCTCTTCCCTCCCTCCTTCCTTCCTTCATACCAAACATTGTGTTAAACTTTCCCTTCCATTAAGATATCATTACCAACACTTATCCACTAAAACAATGTAACGCAACAACTTTAAAAATGTCCAAATTCAACAGGTATCTTTTTGAAGGTATTGTCAAAATTCAAATAACTGTAAGGGGCAGGTTGTCGAAAAAATATGTGATCAAATAATTAATCTGGTGAAATTTGTGCCTGTGTAGTCCTTTGACACAACAAGACCAGTTCCGCTAACAAATAGCTGAAATTTGTCGGCAATTCGCAACCATCAAGCTAGTACCTTGAGTGGTATCTCCTACCTTCCCAAAAGGAGGAGTCAAATTACCATTGAGATAATGATGTAAAGCTGTATGATAAACTAAGCTACTCAAGCTCCCTCCCAACTTGTTTAGAGGATTATATGAGGTCAACTCGTAAGATAAATGAGCCAAGTTTGATCACTATTTGGAAGCTTGTTAAAAAGTTGAGCTTGGCTTAAATTGCACCAGAAAGCAAAAGAATATGGGGGAAGTAGAAACACTTGTGGCCTGTTTGGGCAACCCATGAATTTAAATGATGCCATCCATAACTTTTAATTCATTTTAACATAAAATTCACCATCTTGAATTAACTCATGGAGAAAAATAGAAAACTTCGTCATGCGTCTTCAAACGTGGTCAATACTGGTTTTTCTTATGACGATACAATTGATAATTTTGAGCATATTTTTTATTTTATTTTACATAACTACCCTTTTTTTTTCCTTTCAATATGATGCATTAACATTCCAATTCATGGAATACTTAACAAATTGCGAATAGTCACAATCCAATTCATGGACTCACAAACAAGCCATTAACATTCTATATGATGCATTCTGCACTTCAGAAGAAAAAAAAAATATTTCCGTGCAACGATAATGCAAACGTTTCCAGGTTTATGCATCTTGAAGACAATACAGAATCTAGGCCACAAAGAGTTGAAGGAAAAAGTACGTACCCAATCGCCTACGACAAATAGGCTCACTAGGACTGGATTTTGAAGGTCTCTCTTTATTCTTAAAGAATATATATCTAGACATGCGAGTCCAAAGCTCCACAATGCTTGAAGCCCCATTGATGCGATCAAATAGCTGAATCCAAACATGTATTATCGGAAAGATGCAAAAATTTTAGCAATGACCTTATTATAGACTGTTTGAAGTAATGCGAAGATCAAGTGATAGTTGATACCACAAAAATTAGCCGTAATTGAAATAATTACTTCAACAAGAAAGTACATAACTTCAAGCATGAGCAGGGACAAAAGGAAAATTGTAGACAATGACAGAGGAGGCCATTGTAGAGCAGGAATGTAATCGATTCCATTGTGAAGAATACAATTATGAGGACAGCTAAAACCATTTTTTTTTTCTTATAGAGATTCAAGAAATAAATATAAGACATAAACTTTACAATGAGCTGCAGATATAAGCAACAAATAGAAAATTAACCAACCAAAAGTTCTATTGTATTTTAATGCACACGCAATTTACTGCTTACAACTGATTATAAACATTATACCATCTACATTGCAAATTTGCAAGAGATCTCGATAAATTGATGAATCAAAAACTTCTTGCATTTGCAACATTTTAGATGATAGAGAAAGAAGATAATAACATAAAGTGACTCAAAATAAGAAATTTCTCCATCATGGAATGAGAAATTTCTCCAAGTGTCTCAAAATGAGAATAGCAAACCAAAGTTCTTTGCTTTTTTGAAACTTCAAATGACTATACCAGCAATAATGTTGCTGTGAAATATACAGTCCAATCAAAAAAAAAATTTCTTCCCATCTGTTAAAAGAAGCATTGACTCCACCAAGCAACTTTAAAAAAAAAAAACCCTCAAACTTATCTTCTAATAAAATTGTTTACAGAATACTAATTCCATCTGAGTAAGCGTAAATCAATGCCTAATCGCTTTCAACCTCACTCAAAATCAGGAGAATTTTCATGCATCTGAACCACTTTCTTTATTAAGTTATTCAGCAACTCATCTGCTCCTTAGTTTGACAGCTACATTGCAAGTTAACTGAAACCATTACCAATTAGCCTTCAGATCCATCATCGAGACTAAAGTTTTCAAAATAGAAACCGAATATAAACACTCATTTAAATCGCAATATCAATTCAGTTAACTAAAATCACTACAAACGAAAAAGATAGAAGCACGTAAGTAGCAAGCAATATACCAGTAAGCAGTGTAGTTGGAAAAACCCATAGCAGAGACCATTACGCCAATCGAAGCAGCAGCAAAGAAACACTGCCCCATCCTCAGCAACAACCCACTCACCGTTCCAGGGCGCCCTATCAAGTCCTTCATATCTTCCCTTAACTCTCTATCTCTCTCTCTCTCTCCCTACAAACAGGACCCTTTTATCCAATCAAAGGGCCCTGATTAAAACCCTAATTTTCAGAGATCCTCCATCAATGCAACTCGTTCCATATGTCGACCATTTTCTCAGTCCGGATGGATCAAGCGATTCAAATCTGTGAATGTAAATCTCTATATGTATGTATTTTTCAAGAGATTGTATCGATTGAAGATAGTTTGGAGGATTTTGAGAGATGGGTTCAAAGGGGAGATGAGGATCTTATTAGGGGTTTGGGTTTGGCTTTGAGATGTAAAATGTGTGAAAGGTTCATAATGAACTTCATCATCAAACACAATCCATCCATTAAAGAAACCCCAAAAGTGTTTTGCAAAAAAAGAAACCCAAAAGTATTCCAACGGTTTGCAATTAAATAGTAGAAATGGGGATTGGAGGAGTTAGTCTAATTGGTCTGCCATCAAACTTTCATACGTGGATTTTAGTTATTTTCCAATGCTTTGTTATTCTGTTTTTCGGGAAATAGTAAATTGCGAAGAAACTTTGCATTCAACTTTAAAAAAAAAAATTGAAAAAGCATTTGCATTTAGTCATGGTCAACACAACCTCATATTTATTTCATGCGATTGGATATGGAAATAAATTCTCCATAATGAAAAAACTCGACTAATATTAGGTAAGTCTATTAAATATGTATAAGATGATTTGTCAAATAATTTTATTTTAAATTTTAAAATTTTAAAATTTCCATAACCACTTGTAAAATTTAAAAACAATTAGTACTACTTTTCACCTAAACACTTTGGGATTTTTTATTTTTTATTTTTATTTTTTTGCTGAGAAAACACTTTGGGATTCATTTCAATTTAGTCTCTATATTTTTAGTTTTTCAAGTATGAAGAGTGTTTTAATTTTATTTTATTTTCAATAGTTAACATTTCGTCATAAATTTTTGAAGTCTTCGTCGCTAAAGAAAAAAAGAAAAGAAAAGAAAAGAAAGACTATTGTTTTGTGACAAAATATTTAACTAATTAAATCAAACTGAAACACCTATCACAGGCTAAATTGAGAAAATAAAAAATACAGGGACTAAATTAAAATGGACCCTAAAGCCCTAAACCCCAGTCTGCGTTCTCAAAGACGAAATCTTCATCTTAAAAACCAGAAATGTCATTATATTCCCTGCTTCGGGGAGCGTCTCCATCATTACTTCCTCTGGCTGTCCGAGCCGTTGGAAGTCCAAGAACCTTGCGTGGCCGTATATCAGCCGCTTTCAGCGTTGATGATGGCCAACTCTGTCGTGTGCTCCATCGAAGGAGCTCTGTTTCGTCCCCCAACTACTCGACCGCCACCGCTAAAGAACGAAGTTCTGATGATTATCTCATTCGAATCATCGATTCTGAAATCAAGTGCGCCGAGGAATTGGACGATCACTATCGAGTGAGTTTTTTTATTACTACTTCATTACCCTTTTGTTTATTTTCTGCCCTTTTCCCTTGTTAATGCTTTGATGGTGTTTTTCCTCTGTTTGGTTGCCGAGAAAGCTGAGGAAAATATTGGGAACCTAAAATTCGAATTCAGCTTGGTTTGAAAGAAAAAAATAAAAAATAAATAAAAGTTGTTCAGCTTTGCTGCTGATTAAAACCATGATCACAATCTTCATTCAGACCTTGAATTTACCCCCATAAATTGCAATGTCTAATATGATTTTCTTTTCTTATGTTCCTTTCTAGTTCAGCAATCTTATTTAAGCCAGTATTATATAGTTCACGTCATTTAGCTTAGCTAAGTAAGTTGCTTTGAGATATTATTGTCATTGTAGCTATCCTTTGCTAACAAGGACACGAGAGAGAATCATGTTTTGACATATATAATGGGATCCGAGTGACAAGAATGAGGCTTTGTATGTTCAACAAATTTGTGATTCACCCGATTAAACTTATACATATAGTACATGTTTAAGCTCATCTGCTCATGTATGCATTCGAAGAAGGACCTACAATTTAAAAATGAAAGCATAAAGAACTTTGTTTTAGGTTTAATGAAAGGAAGAACTCTTTTGTAATCTTAGACATTTTGTTAGTGTCCAAAAGAGTTCCTGTAAATGAATGGATATGGTTCAGAGTCAATATGTCACCTTACCAATCGTTCAATAAAGTGTGATACATCAAACCATTCAGTGTTTCGGTAAATCTGGAGATCTGCTAAATTACTTCTGTTTTTCTCCGAAAATTTCGCAAATAGGTGGGAGAGATCCCAGGTGGATTTCCTTTCAAAATCCAAGACAATCCCGGGAAAAAAGTTGTCCTACTAAAGAGAGTATACCAAAATGAAACCATCAAAGTTGAAGTCAATCTGCCTAATTTTGGACTTGGAAACGGGTGCGAAGGTGATGCAGATGTTGATGTTGTTGACCAGAATAGTAAGCAACCCAACATTCCATTGCTTGTAAATGTGTTCAAAGGAAGACGACTATGCTTGCAATTTGGTGTTACCGCTTTCCCAGACGAGATTTCAATTGACAGCTTGTCCATTAAAAAGCAAGAAAATTCTGAAGACCAGCTTGCCTACGAAGGACGTGAATTCTCGTAAGCTCCCAAAAGACTGTTTCTTTTCCTTCTTTTTTTTGGGCTTTCCTTATTATCACACTATTCCTGCAATTTTACGTGTTGAAGCCGTAGGGATTTGGATGAGAAATTGCAGAAGGCTTTCCACAAATATTTTGAACCCAGGGGGATCGGCCCCAGTACGACCAACTTTTTGTACGAATATATGGTCAGCAAAGACAGCAAGGAGTACTTGCAGTGGTTGAAGAACATTAAAAAGTTTGTGGAGAGATGACATACTTGCAGTAGTTGAAGGACATTAAAGAGTTTGTGGAGAGATGACCTTTACCGAGAATTTAGCACTGTTCCCTTGTTAATGACCTTTGGAAAGGTGGTAAATCTTCTTTTGCTTTACTTCTATGTTAGGAAGAGCAGGATTTTGCACCAATAGGGAGTGGAATTTATGTTTGGTAATTGCGGAATGTTGTTTAATGATAAGGCATTTTAACTCGTATTGATTAATTGAGTCCTCTGTTGTCCCATGTGTATGTGTATCCTCTTTTTTTTTCATAGCATGTGCATCTGTGTCTATTTCCTTTCATTTGAACCTTTTTTTTTAGGACAGACACATTTGAACTTGAGATTGACCAAATAGATACATATAGATACGTACATATGTATTTAATTTGTTGCAGCACCCAGAAGATTCTCCACCATGGAGGTTTAATGTTGATTGCCACACACCAACAAATCCTTCAAACCAACCAAGGAATTTTAGTTCTATGTCCTATTTGCGTCCTTTCAATAGCTATATGAGCAAATTAGGGGAAAAAATGGTCATAAACTTTAATTGGGTTTTTCCCAGTTCTGGAAAAAAAAAAACAAACAAACAAACAAAAGAACCTGCAGTCCGAACAGCAGACGTACACCTGAATAAATGAGTAACAATCACAATTTTAGCTGAATCTATCTATCTTCAACCATCTCAGCCATCACTTCTATCTATTAACTATATATAAAAGCCAAGGCAATTTGCCTTCTCTGAGTGTGCCACGTGGCACATCTATCTTTTATGCCCCCCCTCCCCTTTTTTTTTTCCTTCTATTCCTTTTGGTTTTTCGGATTTATCTACGTGGAGAAGCCAAGAAACCCGTATTTTCTTCTCTCTTCTAAACTCCCCCGCCCCTTCTTATCCCACCCCCCCCATTGAAAAGTCAGTGAGACTCCTCTCCAGCGCCGAACGCCTTCTCCACTACAAGATTCGTTGAATAATGGTCATTAAGAACCATCAATCTCTTTCCCTCCCTCTCTAAATACTTCTCTGGCCCAAATTGGTACCAGCTAGAGAATTCTTACACATGGAGCTTCTTAATGGAGCTATGTAACCAAAAGATTTTTCGTTAATTTGCTCCTAACATCAATTCGAACTGTTTGATTTATTGTATGTATTATGGTATGTTGTTTGTTTTTGCCTTTCAGTGTGGACTGATTTTTTTTTTTTTTTGGTAATTGGAAGTTTGTGTTGAATTGGTTGTTTTACTTTCCTCAGTTTATTGAATTTCAGAGATGAATTATATTCTTAGTTTCTAACATTTGTGAAAAGATGAAATCACCTCTTTGTCATCGCTTCCCATGACCAAGTAACATGAATTTGCTTCCAATACTGTTCCTATACATGTGTGTAATTAACTTGCACTTTATTGCTTTCACTTAAGTTCTAAATCATTGGCAACCATTATTTTCGAAGCTTGATCTGCAATTTTTTTTTTTATGTTGATCTTCCCTATTTGGAATTCTTCAGTTAAAGGCTTCGATTTCGTTAAACATCTGCTTGGTGAGAAATAACTTTTGAGAAAGCTTTGAATGCAATTTAGTCCTTAACAGTAGGACAAGGACAAACTTAAAGCTCTATAGACAATTTGTAGTGCATGTTCAGTGATTTTTAATTTTGATTTTAGAAGGAGATTTGCTGCTTCAATCAACGAAAATAAGCTGAAACTTCTGGGCAACTACAACCCCTTTTTGTAACACAAATGCAACTCCCAACACATGCTTGATTTGTGTTGGACAATGTTGAAGTGGTCCTACCATTATCGGAAGTGGTCCCACTGCCATATGTGTTTAACTGTTTAAGAACCACATTTAGGGTACACAATTTAGGAAGCATAGCATTACTCTAAATACAACTTATAAATGCAAACTTGCTTCACAATTTTATGATACACGTATAGCACTCATGAAAATTCTTTCCCGCCTTCATTTTTTCAGCGTTATTCCTTTCAAAATTTGAGTTTAAAATTTGTTTCCCAAATATTTTGTCATTTGTGCCCAATGCATTGGTATGTGTACCACTTACTGTGACAATATGTAAGGTCTATACATATTTAATACAACTTCCTGCAAAAAGTCTATCATGATTCAGCATGAATTTACAATTTGCATTTCAAATTTTGGCTTGACACATGTTACTTGTATTTGCAATTTTAGAGCAAGGATGCGCATTGTGCGACACTGGGAAGCTCTCCTACAATAGTATGAAAACAATGTCCTTATTTGGAGCTTAGAACGAACATAGTAGTGCTCTTTCTAAATCAATAATACTAGGTATACACATTTTTTGACATACTATGCTTTAAATGCATGTACCTTGTACTGTTTGAAATTTTCACACTTTTCTATGTATCACTTACACAACACATAGTACATGCATTTAAAGCTGGGTGTCAAAATGTGTGTAGAAAAGTGTGTGGGTGTAGTAGTGCTCAAAACATTGATAATTTAGGTGGCGTTTGATACCATTTGATTTCATTTTCCAGTTTTTGTGTTAGCAATTTTTGTGTTCATTTTTTAAAAATTGAAAACAGAAAATGCGTTTGATAACCGTTAGTGTTTTCACTTTTTTTTTTTTCTTTCAAAAGCTACTTTTTTTTTTCTTTTTTTTTTTGCTTCCAGTTTTGCCCCTTTTTGAAAATCAATTTTGAAAAAAAAAAAAAATCAAAAACTGATTTACCAAACGCATTTTCTATTGCCATTTTCAAAAAAAAGCTGAAAACAAACACAAAAAATTAAAAATTAAAAACAAATTGTTATCAAACAGACCCTTAATATATACTCCGTAAAAGTAAAATTGTAAAAACTAATCTGAAAAATGTTTTGCAAACAGGTGAGTATATCTTACGCTAATGAAGAAGCGTCATAGAGTGGATCAAAGCAATACAAGAGAGTTGCAAGTTAGCCTGAAGACGAGAGTATTGATGCAACACCAACTGGTATAGACGCAAGCAGCACATCAAGAAGAAACAAGAAGCCAAAGACCACAAAACTCAGATGATGCAACTAATAAAAATAGGAACACGTGAATTTTTGAAGTGTCAACTTCTACACACATTCCATAATGTTCATATGCCTATGCTTTGCTTCTAATCCACTTCATTAAATAGATACAACGTGACAATTTTTTCCTCATTTACCTTCATGAACTGGAGTTGTGAAGGCGTGTTTTACTACAAACCAATATGCTCAAACAACATACAAAGCATACGGCCCGTGCATATGCTCATACAACATACAAAGCATACAGCCCGTGCATAGCACGAGTTATCGACTAGTTTAACTAATACAGGTAGACCATACATGGCAAGAAAAATTGTAATAGTAAAAAGAGAGAGAGAGAGAGAGAGAGAGAGAGAGAGAGAGAGAGAGAGAGAGAGAGAGAGAGAGAGAGAGAGAGAGAATGCGTGGGTGGTTGGAAGCAATTGGTGTGCTCTAACATAAATAGCTCTTATAAGAAAAAATTATAAGCCAGAAAATGTAACACAAAATTGCAGGGAAGCCGTAGGCACAGTTCTCGACGAACTCTTTGCTGCATCACGATGGGCGATGGCTCATGTCTTAGGGCTGAGGTTCTTGTGAGTGTAAACGATCCCTTTATCGCCATCCACCACTTGTCCACTACCCCTCACAATCCTTCATTCACAACAAAAATGCAAAGAAAAGATATGAGCAAACACAAGTTGGTCGAAGAAAACATTTTTGTTGCTTGCACAATGTAAGTGGAAGTATGGATTATGGATCTATAATCCCATCTCTGCATTCTAATATTATGCAATTAAGCAACTGATGAACCAGAAAAGAGAGCACTAAGAAAACTAGCAATAGAATGTGGTTGAATTTGAACTTGAAATTAAAAGAATTCGATATAATGAGAACTAAAGAAAAAGAGGGAGGAAAGTGATCACAAAATCCAAAATTGTAATTGTCTTTTCACCCTACTTTCTTTGCCTTCCTATTTCCCCCTTCTTATTAACCGAACGAAGAATAGTATTTTCCTCAATTTTCTCTTTTCCCTTCTCTCTCTAAATCCATGAACCAAACTGAGCCCAAGGAAAACATAGTGAAAATGTGGCAACAAACATGAGCTCAAATGCTCGGCGTGTTATTGACTGTCAAGACTGCAAAATCTATTGTGGAATCAATTTGCAAAAAGAATGAAAGCTTTCTGATTGGAAAATAAGTGGGAAAACCCATGTGTACTTTGAAAAATCGTCAATGAAGATGAGGGAATGAAACATGCTTAATCAATAGGTTAGAATTCCCTTCTTCCATGTTATAAAAACCATTGCAGAGTCTTTCACGGTATTCAGTGATCCTAAAATGCATGCAAGTCATTAAAGGCTGCATACAAAATATAAAATGAAGGCTCACAAAAATTCACGTACCATCGTGTTGTTAATAGTCCTTCAACTCCTACTGGGCCACGAGCGTGGATCCTGCTTGTACTTATCCCAACCTTGCACCCATTAACCAGAACCAGCATTAAGTGATAGAAAGAAAATTAAATATGCTGGTGTGTTTAACACAAGATCATTGGAAATATCCAACACAATATTATTGGAAATATCCCGTACCTCTGCCCCAAGTCCAAAACGTGCTCCATCACAAAATCGTGTACTTGCGTTGTGAAAAACTGCAGCACTGTCAATGTAGATCGAAGAGCCATATTGTATGAGTACCAGTATTAAAATGTTCAATAAATTGGGGAGAAGTTGTAAATAGATACATTAGTTTATAGCATTCATGTTAAACTATGAGTGAATCTTTTGATGGTCCTCAAAGAAAAGGCAACCACAACATGATTGATTGCAGATATATATTGTTGCCATGTCCCTATACCATTAGTGAGTGTATGTGTGTGCACTCCAGAATTGCTTACCTGTCAACTTGATTTAGGAAATACTCGGCAACTTCCGAGTCTTCTGTGACAATGCAATCAGTATGGGCACTGAAAAAGAAAGAAAGAGAAGATAATAGTCAAAAACACAATATTTGCTAGTTTATTGAGAATTGTCTACATAGTACATACAGCAAAGGAGATTGAAAGATTTCTATCATGCCTTCCATGTGTATGTATGTGATCAATGGCTGCATGCACATCATCAACAATTTCAATCGTGCACGCCCTTGAACTGTACTCATGATGAAATGAATACGTCTCCATGATTTTTAATAAAGAACTTGCTCGTGGTCCACCGTATACAGTAACACCTACAACAAATGAACTTATGTTGGTAAAAGCTATTACTCTGATCCCTTGAATAGCTTTGCTTTTACCTATACGTTTGGGGGGTCCACCACAAGAACATGTTAATCACTTCATGCAACACGATTTAAGTACAAATTCATCCAGAGAGTTCACTTGACTCACGATTTCTATATCTATCAGCTGTGTCGTAACTTCATTCTAAACTTCCTTTCGACTAATTTGCTTTTATCGAACTGTATTAACTAATGGGACAATTTACAAAATTAGTTATACCTTCATTTTGGAGTTCCTCAACAAGCACATTAACCCCACCATTTGTTGTCAGCTCCTGGTGGACAAGAAGTGTTTCCTGATAAAACCAAAATAAAGAATGTTGAGAGGACTGTGCAC
Source organism: Hydrangea macrophylla (assembly GCA_033977485.1). Taxonomy (NCBI): domain Eukaryota; kingdom Viridiplantae; phylum Streptophyta; class Magnoliopsida; order Cornales; family Hydrangeaceae; genus Hydrangea; species Hydrangea macrophylla. The sequence goes on from CM066983.1 coordinate 115,011,526, forward strand.
GCATTTAAAACACATACAAATCAGGTCAGTAGGAACAAAAGGGTTGAGTCGGTTGACAGATGCTCAAAAAAGAAAGATACTTGGTCAGAGAAAGTGAAAACGAAATTACCATAGCATTACAGGCTGCAGGATAATCGGTCTTAGCATCCAAGACAATTTGCTTGGCCATGTCCATGTTGGCCGACTTGTCAACATAAACATGGCAAATTCCATCTGGGCATAAAAGAAAAAATAGAACTTTACTAGAAGCTCTAGTTTCTTGCTATCTAACAATATATTTTTATTTTGTTTATACAATGAATTGAAAAACGCTGTCACCTGCATGACCAAGAACAGGAATCTTTGTTGAATTCGTTATTTGGGTAACCAGTTTATTGCTGCCTCTTGGGATCACAAGATCTATCACATCGTCAAGCTGGACACAAATAAATTTAGTTAAAATCATCATAAGAAGACTAATCAGCAATGATGAAACATGAAAGTGACCTCAAGTTCAATACCCACCTTGAGCAAATCAGGAATTTCATCTCTTGAAGTTACAAGTCCAATAAGTTTTTCACCAATAGTACCTGGGATGACTTCGGTAATCACCTGAAAATATAAACAGGGCATGCAAAGAGTGAAAAATGAACTCAAGCTAAGCAGCAAACTCTAAGGGCCGATTTGGGAAAGCTTGAACTTGGATCTGGTTCAGTCTCAATGCCACTTTCTATCCGGATTTTATGACAACGAAGGTTACATTGGCGTGACTAAAAACCACTCCTGTGCAAGAATTAATTTGTAGACCGGTTCACTTATGAACCACATAACAGGTTCTTTGCCCCCCAAACAGTGCCCAAGCATTACAATAAATGAGAAACTGTTGACTAGTTCTATGACCAGACCTTGTGCAAGATTGTATTCGAGCGCTTGGCCTCTTTTCCTCCTTTTAACAAGAGACCATTCCCACTCCGAATTGCTAATGAAGCTATCTATTGAATCATTCGAAGAGATTAATAGCCAATGATCAAGAAAATACCATAAGCACACCAAGAAAATAGTAAGAGGAAAAACTTATACATGCTTATCAGCAGAACATGCTGAAGGGAATATATAGTATGTAGTAGTCAATATTACCTGAACTAGTGCATCAGGTCGAGACTCAAAAACAATTAGTAGAACACCCAGAGGGCAAGATCTTTTCTCTAAGACGAGTCCATCAGCAAGCTGGAAGGAAGAGCAGTTGATATATATGTCAAAGAATGATAAAACAAAGGAGTCTAACCCTTTACATTGCCTTGTCAAATTTCAATAATATGGTTATTTTAAAGGTCCTCCTTACCTCTGTCCTCTTTAAAATGCAACCAATGGGTTCTTCCATGTCCGCAAGCATACGGATAGATTTTGCAAGAGCAGATATCTGCAGAGAATAATAAACTCTATTGTCGGTATAAGCCAATCCACAAAACTCGCTGCAGGTTTCAATAACGGAACAGTGTTGAATCAAGAAGGTAGCGACAAAAAGAGGATATAATATGAAAGAGAAAAACCACTAATAAACAAGCAAGTAATTAATACAAATGAACAACATAGTTCCAGTAATTGACAGCTAACTTGCCTTCCCGGGCTTCAGGACCAAACGGGATAGCAGTGACTCGTCATATCCAGCTTTTTCTGCAGCAGCAACATCAGCTTCGTTCTCAGATATGATTGAACTTTCATTTGTCTCTAGAGCATCAGCTATGTCCAACAAAATTTTCTTCCTATCTTCAGAAGTTAGTCCCTGTAATGAAAATCAATCAGGGAAAATAATTTGGGTTTCAAGTTCACCATTCCCCTCAAAATATAACATCTAGGCTCTGTTTGGTTTGCAGAATTAGAGAAGGGAAACTATTTCCCTCATGTTTTTCCTGGTGTTTCCTTCCTGTTTGAATGACATCTAAAATATATATATATATACATATAATTAAACCACAATAGGAACTTGGGAAAAGTGGAAGGGAAAGTGACTCACAGAATCCAAAATATATAATAGTTTTCACTCTAATTCCTTTTCCTTCCTATTTTCCTCACTATTTACATTATCAACCAAACACAACTTTTCTTTGCCCTCACTAAATCCATGAAACAAATAGAGCCTAAAGAACTACAATGAAGGGTAAAAAATTATTAATACAACGAATTGTGCGTGGAAATTTCTTGGACACTGGTTTAAACAGCCCAAGTTCAGACTAATTTAAGTCTTAAATTGGAGCATCGAACCTAAAACCAATTGGCAATGGGTGGAGTAGCCCCCTTGAACTTATATATTGAGTAGCTAGGTTATAAGTCCCCGATGTGGGACAGACAATCTCAACACGCCCCCGCACGTGTGGCATGACTGAGAGCCAAATACGTGGATTACTGAGATAGGGTGATGTGGAGCACATGTGGACAAATTGGGCCCAACAATAACTTGCTCTGATACCATCTTAAATTGGAGCATCCAACCCAAAATCAATTGGCAATGGGTGGAGTAGCCCCTTGAACTTATATATTGAGTAGCAAGGTTATAAGTCCTCGATGTGGGACAGACAATCTCAACATTAAGGAAATACTATGGTAACCTGAAGCCGTCTGGAACTCTCTCTTGCTGCAACTGCCATCTCACGTGCACCAATTTCAGTGAGCGGAATCCACAAATGTGTATCTTTATGAAAGAGAGTACCTATACGTTCTCCATTTACTACCTTTATGATGTTGTTTGTAGCAAAGCCACTACCAAAAAGAAGGAAACAAATTTAGTTTGTGACCAAGAAAGTTCTCTAGCAAAGAAACACATGTAGTGATGTAGATGAGTTATTGACTTCACAAGTCCAACAATGAGCAATCTTTACAGTGTGTTTACTTTCTCAAGTTTGACGAATTAACTAGTGGTGGAGCAGGTTGAGTTTAATAATGTATGGAATGGAAAAGTTTACACTAACTACACATTCCTGTAAGTATACGACATATGTATACTTATATGTAATTGTTGTGAAGCCGGATGAGATCATGCAATCTAGAACTAACTATGAACCAAGCATCTCAGAAGTATATTTCAATGTCTCAAAAAATTAACGTGAGTTTAACAAAATTGGGGGAAATAACATTAAAAGCTCAATCATTCATGCTGTTCAGGAACCATCAAACTTCAGATAATTCAAAATGGTCATCTTTTATAAAAGAGTACACCCTTCTAGTCATGGTGCATAATATACATAATGCCTTTTCACTGATTTGAATTTGTAGATTTCCTTAACTGTTAGAGAATATAATTGTTTGATGCGAGTGCGTCATGGGATTGATATGATAAACCACGCACAAACACTTATTAGCGTTGGTTGTTCATAAACTAGATATATGGTTTTCTTATTTTGCACTGATAAATTCACAAAGTCTAAAAACAGGTGGTCCACATATAATGAAAAACCAATGGAGGAATTAATGAGACAGCTGCCTTTTGGGCTTTGAGTGTCACGGATGAAGTGGCTGAAACATATTTCATTCTTGTGTTTTATTATTCCATGTCTTCCTTTCTCTCTTTAGTTTGAATCCTATCATTGGTCCTCAAGGGGTGATATTTACCTTCTAAGGAAGTTGGATAAAGGTGATAGCTCCTATTGATAAATATGTCAAATAAATCAACCAGTAAATTTTACGTTTTTGGTCCAGCCTTCAATCATTTATTTCCATCAATAGGTAACTGAACTGAAAAGTTATTCTTTCTATGATTGAGTAAATTCTCTCTAGCATCCTTTGTCCTTCCCAATGATATCTTAAAATATGGTTTTCCCCAACTCGTTTAATAATAATGCCATGACATTGTGCATTACTACGGTGACCCACATGGTTGACCAATGTTTATAAATTTTGGCTTTAACGACTTAATAAGCATTCATGGACACAATAATTAAATATCAACAGTGCATACATGGTAGAGAGCCAGACTATGATAGCTCAGAATGTTAAAAAATGAGCATACCTAGCAATAATAACAGGGGTACCAGCATAAGCTGCACTAATAGCAGCTTTTACTTTGGCAGTCATACCACCTCTACCCACCCTAGACTTATCTCCAAATGTAATAACTCCCTGATGTTTCTCTTTTATGTATGTATGTATTAGCTTTGAACGTGGATCACTCGGAGGCCCACTATATAGCCCGTCCACGTCACTCAGCAAAACAAGAAGGTCCGCTTTCAGTTCCAGGGCAAGTAGAGCAGCCAAACTATCATTATCCCAAAATATACCAGAAGAATCCTGCAAATTACTTCTTGTGTCAGAATTTACAAAATATTGCAAATCACTCAACAAATAAACAATAAATGTGCGAACAAATTGCATTAGAAGTTACTGAAGCAATTAACTTTATTGCTCCGTTTGGTATGGGAGTAACTTCTTCGTAGTACATGCATCATTATAAATTGCATTAGAAGTTACGTACAGAAGCAATTAACTTTATTGCTCCATTTGGTATGGAAGTAACTTCTTCGTATACATGTATCATTATAGATATACTTTAGATATATGTAATATATGTATATATAGAGACAGATGAAAAAACAAAATAGGTATAAAGATAGAGATAGAAATATTATAAAACTCAAAGGAGAATAAAAGGAAACACCACCACCAATCGGAGTATAGAGGCAGACATGTGCAAAGAGAGCTACATACCTCATAAGGTGCTTTCCGGGTACTAATTGCATCATTTTCGTTGAAAATAGGAATACTCCTCAGGGCCAATAGTGAATTTACTGTTTGAGAAAGTTGCACCCTGAAATCTGTATTCTTGAAATCGTTATCCGTTACTAGAAGTTGAGATGATGTCACATCCAACTACATTAAGAAGAGGTCTAAATAAGGAACAATAATTCTTAACAAAAACAAATCCGGGGAAAGAACGTTAGAACCAGCGAAGTGAGATCCATAAGTTTTCTATAGTAACCTGGCTGAACAAAGTGTCATAAAGTGCCATTAGACCATTCTGTCCCACAGCTGCACAAGCCTTTCCATCAAGTTCAACTTGTGGTTTCTGAAGATCAGCAAAACTGCAAGAAAGTATGGATTTTCTTCAGGAAATGAAGTCTCCTGCTGAATATCTAGGATTAAAGCCCTCTAGTATTAGAAATCCAACTAGTAACATAACTACACAAGGAACCGAACATTTGCCTTTTCCCATGTTTCTAGACGATTATCTAATATGATCAATACCATTGACTTTAGATTATTATATCACTTAAATAAATAATGCCAGACAAAAAAAGGTGACATGTTCAGTTGAGCTTCAATTTGCAGATGGAATAAGAAATTTCAGTTAGGTGATAGGAAATGCAGTAATTGGACATCTAATACCATGATGTTTTCCAGCATTATACATTTTTTAACCATTTAGCAGAGAATCAGAATTTCCAATCGATGAATTATATTCCTGGTGTCTATGTAGAATATAAAAGCGTCTTAGACCTTCTCCATTTGCTGTCTATCCAAGGTGGACGAACATGCACATTTCATATGTCTGCGGAGTTCTTTTGGAGCTGAAAAAAATACATTGGTTTGATTGCTTTAGAAAGAATCGAACTGCCACCGGTTGGTACATTTGAATTTTAGCATTCAACATAACTTAAGTGGAATATATAAACATGTTAGACCGTCTCCACTCACTGTTTATACCATAGAAGCACGAAGCGAGAGCGGGGGCGGGGGCGGGGGCGGGGGCGGGGAGCGTGACCACTATAGAAGGTTTCTGCTTCCTAAGGTTTATACAAGGTGTTTGAATATGCTATTTTCACATGTCTGCATAGTCTTCTTAATTGTAAAAAAACAGTGCGTCAGCAGAAGGGTGTCATCCAGGGTGGATTATTATTAATATACATATATATATATATATATACAGTCAGGTTCTAAAGAGGGCGCCCCATTTTTCTTAAAGAGAGGGCCTCTGTTTTGGCCGTCAGATCGTGTTTTCGTTAATGACAGTTTTGTCATTTCACAGTTTTTAAACACGATCTGACGGTCAAAACAGAGGCCCTCTCTTTAATAAAGAGAGGGCGCCCTCTTTAGAGAATCTTTGTATATATATATATTTTTTATTTCCTTGAAAAAATAGTTTTCAAAGGAGAACAAATATAGTACTTCAGTAGATTGGTGTTATCAGAACTAAATGCTTCCTAGATATTGTTTTAGGTCATCTACCGATAACGTTTCTTCAAATTACTCCTACTGGAAGGGCTATCCAGCAATAACTACGGTTATTTGCAAAGATAGGAAATACACTATCACCGTAAAGAATTGAACTGATATTTTAGGATCAGAATATAACAATGGATATAGTATCGTAGTGACGGGAAACCAAAAGGACCTGCTGTTGATCAATTTCCTGTATTTAAGCCTTTGGCGGCCAGCTCCAACAGCACCCGAAGTCACTAAAATGATTTCAAAGCCTTGAGAATTGAGTTCTTCAAGCTGTAGGCAGATCATTAAACGAGAACACCATTAGATATAACAAATTCCACGTGGATCACATCAGATGAGTAAGAAGGGGATGTGCACAGAACATGATCGGAAGGGTAGTATCTTTTAAAGCAATTTTTTTTCCGAAAGTAAGGGCAAAAGCCCTGTTTCAAGACGTGGCAATGCTTTGAAGGCCAATGCTGAGTTCTTAAGAACCAGAGGGATTGTAGGTAAAACTTCAATTAGATGTAGCACATTCTTTAGTTCTCAACAAGTTTCAAACTGCAAGATCTACATACCTGCTCAAAAATAGCACCAAGTCTGCCAACTGCCAATCTTCCATCATCCCGTGTCACCACAGCTGTTCCTACCTTTATGGTCTCAGGAAAAAAAAAATCAGTAAAATAAAATCATGACGCTCCCTAACAAAGTTTCCCAAAACAGAATGAATGACTATACAAAAAGAAACAACGTACGAAAAGATAGTAAGAACAGCATTTCATTAATGGGATCAAAATATGTTAATAGGTTGAAGCACCTATATATGTTTAGTTCAAAGATATAGTAAGACAACAGAGCTACAATATTCAATGCAACTATTTTCTAGTTCTAGCATATGGTAGGCAAGAAAATAAATTGTAGCGCCGGAAGAAAAAATCCAAGCAAAGATCATGTTGCTGATCAGGTTATTTTAATATTTTAGTATTCATGAAGCACTAACTAAAAGGTGCCTCCTCAACTCACTCCAACATGCAAGGACACGTTGATTCTATTAGAATAATTACACAATGAAATCAAGTATAAAGAAATTATATAGCTCATTAATGGGGCTACTTCGCTCAAAATCTACCTAGTCCACTGTGTCCTGTGACTGAGTTAACTAAATCCAAAATTAAAACTTTTCATTGTATGTCTGATCTGATCATATCATATACATGTGTCTATACTCTATATATAGCAGCGATACTACCCTTGCTTACTACCACGAAAAAAAAAAAGTTAATAGTAAGCCCTCCAACTTTTACCAGTGGTCTAAACATCATATCCAGTGCCACCCTTTTGGCAACGGCTTTTAATTTGGAGATCATAAATGATTATGGAACTCCAAAAACTGTCCAAAAAAAAAAAAATAAATAAATAATGTCTGGCCAAAAGTTACATTAGTTTGTTTTATGCGATTCAATTTAGAAAGGTCAAGCTGTAACATCAGGGGCGGAGGTATGTGGGTCAAGAGGGGGAACGTGCCCCCCCTCACTTTTGGACAATTAAAAATCTACCCTTAGTTTTGTGTATATTTTTCATTGTGCCCTCCTAAAATATAGTTCAATACAACAATATGGGGCCAAGTTTGTAATTATAATAAACATACAGGACCAAAATTCTAGAACTAAGCCAAAAAAAAGAAGGATTATTATATGTTAGACCTTCTTGGAAAGCTCATTTTTATGGTCAAAACCTAAAAAAGCTTCCTGAAAAGCTTCTTATTAGATTTTATTCGAATCAAAAGGGTTTTTTTTTTCAACACTGTATTCTTATATATGCAAATCTATCATATATAAGTATAGGTTTACTTATTGTGATATTTGCTAAGAAATTGGCATCTTTATTGTTGAAATGGACTGATATTTCATATTTGATAGTATTATGTTATTGATGTATCTTTGAAATGCTTATCAGTAGTGAGTTCTCAGATTTAACAGGACTAGAAGATTTTTCTTTAAAGAAATTAGTATTTTAATCCAAAAAAATTCGAGTCGGGGGCATATAAGCTTGTGCCCCCTAGACTAAATTTCTGGCTCCACCCTGTGTAACATGCTCTATAGGGTTTATAAATAAATAAATAAAACCCTCATTTCAAAGGGCTGCCATTGTTCTGTAGAGGAATAGTCATTACTCATCCCCGCCTGCATGACGCAGGCGCCTAAGCTTCACCCACATACACACACGCGCAAAAAACACGAACGCATACGTATATTGTATATATATCAATGTGTATAATGTATATATGTATCTATATACATACATTTTCATTCATTGACAATATGATCAGATGAGGGTGAAACTAACTAAAAACACTTGATTGGGAGTGAACATGCAAAAATTATATACACGATACGATACAGGGGAAAAAAAAATAGAGCAAAATTGAAGGGTGTAAAAAAAAAAAAATACTCCGACAATACCTTGATAACGACGCGTTTGACCCTCTTCACAAATGAACGAGTAGGATCCATCGAGTAGATTTTCGACGGATCGAGTTTTCAGTGAGTCGACTCAGTTTGAACTCAAAAATGAAGAAACGAGTCGACGCTCTCAATGTGACAATGTCTGTTCCTAATTGGATTCAGGGGAGAAACGACGCAGCCACGTCAACACACTGAACGACAACCTCCGGAAGCAGGTTGCCACGTGGCAGCACGACCGTCCTCCTCAATTCACCTAAGAAAAAAACAATTAATAATAAATCCGATGATTCTGAATTTCTGACGTACGTGGTGTGTTTCCAATCATAGCACTCTTATTAGGGTACTTTCTTTGTCAAAATAAAATTAATCACCTCTAATTACTACTCCGTATTTAAGTCTCTCCTAATTGCAATGTCTTTTCTTCTAATGGAATTTGAATACCTATTTACATAAAATAACTTTTCTATTTGATTGGTTTGTTTTTAAACAATACAACTCACAACTACAAACTATTAAGAGAGTCTCAAACCAACGCCTCAAATTCTTATACACTCAGTCATATGTCAAATTTATTAGAAGTACTATCCAATATTTAAAAATTTCCATATGCCATATTTTTGAATTCCCTACCTCTTCCAAATAAAGGAAAAAAGGAAGCTAAGAAAAATTTCAGAGGAACTCATCACAAGGGGCGACGTCGTGATTGGATTTAATGTTTCTTTTGTTTGTTCTAAGGGCCTCAATGTTTTTCTTCTTGTTTTGATTGAGATTGTTGTCTCTCTTTGCCTTAGCTTTGGATAATCTCTCATCCCATGTTAGAATTATTCTCTAAGCTTGTGTGGTCTTGTTGTATATTCAGGATATGCCCCTTTTTTCTCTTTTGTAGATGTCGTTTGGCCTTTTCTTTTTTATATTATTCACCCTTTTTTGAAGAAAAAAAAAAAACCTCATTTCAAATATTATGTGAGAAATTGGCATATTAAAATTTGACATATTTATATATAAGAACTCCACCTAATGTGCTAAATTTAGTAATTTATTCGTGTTTTGTCTTTTTGAAAATTATTGATCTTATTTATTAGTATGATGCACAATCTTAATTTGGTATGTGGGACCCATGGGCGTTCAAAATAAAGAAAGAAAGTCATTTGATATGAAAAATTTGACATAACAGTTTGTATGCCAAATGTCACATAGATATTTAAAGTATTGGTGGAAGAAGAGAAGTATGTCAAATTTATTCACGAGTAATGTTATAGTTTTTAAATTTTAATTTTAAATTTTCATCTTAAATGATATGACAGTGGCCCACTGGCAATAATAACGGGAGTCACTTCAACATTATCCAATCAAAATTGAATGGATCCACTGCCACATCATTTAATACTATATATAAAAATTTAAGATTAAGATTTGAAAAACATAACATAAGTACTACTCTTCATTCATCGAGATCGTCAAGTATATATGATTTGAAGTATTGGATGGAGTTTCTCTAATATGTGGCAAATTGGCATCTTTAGAATTTTTACGTACCTACATATAAGAACTCACTCAATATGTTATATTTATTAATGTATTAATATTTTGTCTTTAAATTTCTTGATCGATCTCATTTATGATATGCACTTTTCATTTGAAATGTGGGATTCATAAGCAATAAAAATAATTAAAGAAATTCATTTGACATACCATTTTTGATATGTCAATTTGACATGCAATTTTAATGCCATAGACGTTTGAAGACTCGATTGGAAAAAAAGTATGTCAAATTCATCTATTGAGTCTGCCACCTAAAATTCGAAGTATGATCAAGTGGAAGTTGGTCTAACAAAATTTCACATCGCATGGTATGGCAACTGTTTTTTTTTTTTTTTTTTTAAAGTAGAAAAAGAAACATCATAAAATTTGAAGTATATATCATGCATTTTGTGCCCATGCATCCTGAATTTTCTAATCTACCTTTTTAAATTCAATACAGTTTGAACTTTAAATAACATTTACCCAAATAAACATCATATTTACTTTATTAGAACAAAGTATTTAAGCCATTGTAGATAATCTTTTTAAACATGCTAATGATTCTTTGTTTAATAGGTGAAATTACTAATTAATTAGAAAATGAAAAGAAAGAAAACATAAGTATTTTTTATTTTTTGTATATAAAATACTATGGAGAGATTTTCGTCTTTGAATAATTATGTGTTAACTCACAACTTATTATATGTGATACTGATACCTACAAAATAACAACATAATTTTTAAGGGAAATATTTGGGGCACAAACACTTACAAACACACCATATCTCTCTCCTGGGTGGCACAGTGCCACCCAGGAGAGAGATATGGTGTGTTTGTAAGTGTTTGTGTAAAGTGCCACCCAGGAGAGAGATATAGTGTTTGTAAGTGTTTGTGCCCTAGTATTGTTGAATTTTTGAAGTCCGAAAGTATAGTATTCCTACAATAAAAAATTGGGTTTGGGAGTATAATTAGTGTGTGCCGGATCAAATTCTGGCTCCCTCATGCCCACATGTGTGTGTATTTATCTTTTTAGAGAGAGAGAGAGAGAGAGAGAGAGAGAGAAAGAGAGAGAGAGGATCATACCACCAAGGAGTCTCTCCCTTCTTGAAATTGCAAGAGAAGTTCTTTCACAGAGAAAACCTCAAATGTTTGGTTAATCTCTAGAAGATAGAGAATGCAACGCTTTAGAAAGATTAAACCTTAATTGCAAAGTAAACTACATTACAGAATTCAAGGAGTTTCTATAAATATCCATGCTACTTAACATCCACAAAAACTAAACATTTGGAAATGCTTAGAGACCTCAAAAACAATGGGAATGTCTACAAAATAGGGGGCCATTGAAGCCAAACTTTTTCGGTCAAAGCTAACCAATAATATTACTAATTAATATATCCTTTCCATTTTTAGTTCATTAAGTTTCTCTCAACATTTTTGTAATTTAGATTATTATCTCGTTTTTTCTTCTCCTCTCTGAATGATAGAATATCTGTACTAGGCATAACTTTAGTAACTGAAAATTGAAAAGCTCTTTTCCTTCTAATTGGCATACCATTTGGGCTAAGATTAATGTTATGGTTATTATATTTGGTTTTCAAATACTTTTACAGTTATATATGACATTGGTTGAGGTAAATGTAAGGGCATATAATTTGGTAAGTTGCGATTTGTAGTTATCACCTTTTTCTTTCTTCCACTTCTAGAAACAGAAGCTGAAAATGAAATGTTTGTTGCATTTATTTCTGGGAGATGTTTTCAAAAAGGAAAATCTGTTGGAATATTTTAATAAAAAAAATAAGATTTTATTATATATATTTTAATATAATTATTTTATCCATGTGATTATATTATAAATCTACAACCACATCACAGGAGAAAGATAGACACATTTTTTGGGTAGTGTCTCAAAAGTTGTCCTAAATATTACTCTTTTTAGATAGGGTAAAGTTTGGGACACACCCAAAACCCACACACCCAAGTCCACACCCTAAGGTTAAGGTGAACCAATGGGAAAAGAAAAAGAGACTGCGGAGTCCACTGTCAGTGTGAGTTCATCAAAGTGATGTGAGTGGGGAGTGTACTTGGGTGTGTGTTTTGGGTGTGTTCATAGCATTACCCATAAATATAGATATATATAGATATACATATACTAGTGATACAACACGTGCTTTGCACGTGGTTGGTGCACAAAAGGATAGATATATATTAACAAAATGAAAAAGCAAACTGGCTAAACATTTGACTCGTATAGATAATTTTTTAACATATTTTTGAAAAATATTAAAATCTATAAGAGTCATGTCAATCGTCTAACATTAAATTATTTGGATTATAAAATATCTTTCAAGTGTTGAAGTAGAGTACTCAAACACTTCCTAATTGTTTGCTTTAAATCGTGACCAATTGTCCAACTATATATATTGTTCTTTTTAACAAAGTATGGACCATATTAAAAATGGTTTAAAAAGAGGTGTGAAAATATAAACAAAAAACTAACATAGATAATTAAAAATAATATATGGTCTCTGTAATGTACAATTTGAAAGTTGGTGTACTATTTTAACTTGCTAAACAACTCGAGTAAATAAAGAATTTCATCCATGAGAGAGATACATAGATGAGATAATGTACATGCATATATATATATATATATATATGGAGAGGATCTAAAGTGAACTGAGTTGAGTGAACTTACCCAGTGAACTGACTTTTAAGCCTAAAAGAACCTGCGGGTTGCCCCAGTGACCGGCGTACCCCAATGACCCGCAGATTCTTTTAGGTTTAAAATCCAGTTCACTCAACCCAGTTCACTTTAGATCCTCTCCCTATATATATATATATATATTTACAGGTACATGTTTATGTAGATTGAAAGATTTTCTTTGCCGACTCTTATTCTTTAAAGCATAAACTTAAAAAGTTCGTATCTTTTGATAAAACCGAACTTAACAATAAGGAAGATATTAATGTAAAATCATATATACTCTATTATATATAGTTCCCATGTTTGTGCACTATAACTTGTTAGTAATTTCATACTACATCTTAGAAGACATTGAACTTAACAATAAAAAAAGATTGAAGGTCTCTAGCGTTAAGACATATAACAAAAGCAACAAAAATATAGAGAAGCATACCTCAAACTTTGGTACAACAAAGAAGAATGTAAGTGGTTTAGAATGTTTTTGAGAAAAGTATAGAGAGAATCTACAAGAAGAAAATTTTGGACATACTATAACTCTTTTATGATAGACATAGAGTCTTATAATTACAAGAAATCAGTAATAAAATAAGCGTAATTGGAATGATGTACATATATAATTGAAAATATTGAATGCTTATTTGTTAAACTTATTTCCAGTAGATGTTGTCATTTATATATAGGTAATAAAAAAAGGGTAATGCTATGTGCACGTAAACTATGCACATAAAGATCAAGGCCACTCAATTCGGTGGAGCTCTTGCCTGCATACATGGGATCCAACGAAATGAATGGGCCCAGATCTTTATGTGCACATTTTATGTGCACCAATCATTACTCATTAACAAAATGCTATTAATATATAAGTTTTTAGACAATTTTAATATCTTTTAACTTTCCTTGGTGTGTTTATATTCTTTTATGAACTACAACGAAAGAAAACTAACCTAAGCAACAATATTTGTTAGAAGGCTGCTGTAATACCCATACCTAGAAAATGAAAGTAATATTTATTTTTCATTCATTAATTAGTATAATTAATTGCATGTGATATTTGGGTAAGTTCCAGTTACCCCGATGTGATAAGTGCTTTGATAAGAGCACAATTGGACAAATGTGAAATGGGACCCACGGGAGGTCCAGATTAGATAAGTTGCATTTAGTTGCATATATGTGATTAAATGAATATTTGTTTAATGACTTTTAATATTTTATTGCTAGTTATGACCTTTTATGGTACCAATTTAGGTACCCATGTGAGTGCGGATTGGAATATGGTTCATAATTAGTAGGCTAATTAGCAACTTCATGAAATTATTTGGGACCCATACGTGACATAGACACATACCCATTTAGAAATTTGGTAGTTAATATATTGTCCAGGGTGTTTCATAATAGAAACTTAGGAACTTTGGGGGGTGTAATTTGAAATTGCGCTAAGTTAATATATATATCTTAGGTTGAGTCGGTAGGCTCATTCAAATAAGAAGAAAAAAAAAGAGACAAGAATTAGAACATAAGTTTCAGAGAGTTCAACGAGAGAAGAAAAAAAAGTGACGACGATTCCGTTCGATTTCGTGACGCCGTTTTTTCACTGTACGATACTCATTCCTAAAATAGAAGCTATATTTGGACTCGTGAGGGTAAGCCTAAACCTTTGGTATAATTTATTTTTAGTTTAAACGATAGATTTTTCGTGTCCCAAATGGGTTGGTAACATTTAATTTACCAAAATATGTGTAGGAACACATTTGGGATGTTCTTTGAGCTGAGTCTTGCTAGGAATAAGCTTTTAGGCTATTAATTTGTTGTTTTAATCGTTGAGGTGAGTGTCCTAATCCCAAAATTGGATGTTTAACATGATTTATTGCTATTAAATGCTTAAAAATGCTTAATTGTGATTAAATAGAAAAGCATGTGATTAGTTAGCTTTAACATGTCTAAATTTAATGAAATTGCCATATTGACATGTTGAGCTGCTTATGTGCTTATTTGGGTCAAATGGTGTCAATTGATAATTACCATTATTTAGCCCATATTTAAGGGACGTCATTCCTCAGAGAAAAGGGGGAATAAATCCTCAGATAAAAGGAGACGGTGGTGACGACCACAGCGAATTGACTTCGGTCACTTGAGAGTGTGTGATATCGCTTTGAAAGCGACGACAAAGTGAGAATGGCCCGGAATCAGGGGTCTAGAACGATGGTGATTGATTACTTGACACGCCTGCAACCTTATATTGTTGTGAATGTTTAATTGGTGTTATGAATCATTAAATACTCCAATTGCATGATTAGTACCACGTACTGATTAAGCGAAAGCTTAGTCGATTTTGTGGCTAATGACCACGCAGGTACGGACGAGCATCACAGTGAGAAGCATTGAACTGTGGGGATTCTGGGATAGCTTGAGATTAATATGTTCATATGTAAATGAGTTTAGATGAGTAATGATACTCCTAGTGTTTGGAGTTTTGGAGATAAATTTATGTTTTGGTTTATATTAAATCCTTGTAATATATATATATATATTCTGGATTGAAGTTTTGAAAGTATTTTCAAGTATTGTGGTGATATTTTGGTATTTCAATTCTTGTTTAACAGGGGGAATTGTGCTATAATAGGGGGAACTCTGTCCAAGTGTCATTCGATAATTTTAAAACTTTATTATATTTCTCTTTATTATTTTGTTTGATAAAAAACTATTACACCCCTGGCATTTCAGTTTAAAATGTTTTTTTTTTTTGGAACGTAAAAAAAAATAAAAATGATTGTTTGGTCCTTGTCGGCTTTGTTACACGTGTCCTAGCCAGCGGGGGCGGGTTGGGGTGTGATAATTTTTGGTATCAGAGCAATAGGTTAGAGCCTTGGGTACGAGTGACGATGCGTGAGTGTGCACACAATGACACGTAGTTAAACGATCATCCCTACACGTTTATTTAGCATGCTTTAAAATGTTATTTAGCATACTCAGTAATTTATTTAAAAGTGATGTGTATGTATATACTTTATTGTGGGTGTTAGGCAGAGATGTCTGGAGGTGAGAACCCATCTTCAGCCCGTATGGATAGAATGGAAGTAGTCATGGAAAAGTTGGTAAGAGTGGCTGAAACTCGAGTTATTGAGGAAGGACCGAGCTCATCAAATCCAGAACAAAGAACAGAACCAACAACTATTGCCATGTTTTACAAGCAAAAGCCAGGGCAGTTTAAAGGAGAACCTGATTTGATGAAGGCTGACCATTGGTTGACTGACATGAAGAGAATTTTTCGTGCTTTGCCATGTACAAAGGAACAGAATGTCTTATTTGCCTCAAATACTCTAAAAGAAGAAGCACAAAATTGGTGGACGTCGGTACTAAGGCAAGGAGCACCTACTACCTGGAATGGGTTTATTGAGTAGTTCTCGAAACAATATATTCCTCGATCTTTCAGTGATCAGAAGGTCCAAGAGTTTTCTCAACTCAATCAGGGTAATATGAGCGTTAGGGAATACGCATCTCAGTTTACAAGTTTGGCCAGATTTGCAATGGATTTGATTCCGGATGAGTTCATTAGGGAAAGACGATTCGAGGAAGGACTCCGTGATGAGATTAGGGGAAAAATGGATATACTCCGGCTACCGAGATATTTAGAAGTATTAGATGTGGCTCTAATTACTGAGCGAGGGGTGTTGTCACCAGGGCACAGTCAACAATTGTCACGCCCCGGAACCGCACATACGATTCTAGGTCACGTGGCACGCCACCAAGGCTCCTATTATACCGCTAAAGATCCGTAATTAAGTTTAAAGTCAGAGTTGTAAACATTTATTCATTCCTAAAACACTTTGAAAACAAAACATTTTTAAAATAGAGTGTCCAGTCGACTGATCGGGAACCCGGTCGACTGGACACCAAATTACAGAGAGCATTTTTCTGAGAATTCCCCGATCCGGTCAACTGAATGGTCCGGTCGACTGAAAACTTGGAGACTCGGTCAACTGAACATCGGATCCGGTCGACTAAACACCCCCAAATCCAGAATTTGACATTCTGCTTCACGATCCAGTCGACTGGGTCGCGTGTCCGGTCGACTGGTTTATGTAGCAGAATCATAAATTCTGCAGCAGCCCTGTGTATAAGCTAACACCAAATCAAACACTCCCAACACCTGATAAGGTGCGATCAAACCAAAAGTGAACAACAAGAAACCACCCATATATTACACGAGATAATCTTACGACTAGTCTATTACATGATTCAAGAGTCCAAACTTATATTAACCATTAACTAAGTTAACGTTGTTGAAATTCCCAACTAGTTTTACATAAACCACTTAGCCGAACTATTAACATGATTTCCTCGGTACAATCCGAAATCTAACTATATTACAACTCCCTAGATTGAAACATAAAGTAAACCATGTATTCACAACCGTTCCCAAAATCCCCCGTTCCTCGCTCAATTCCATTTCTTCATTCTTTGACCGTCTTGCCTTTATCACTTAGAATGGTTATTTAATAACCACTACAATATATCAGCTATATGCTGGTGAATGCCAATAATTATAAACATGAATAATAGACATGCTCAATCTCATCCTTCTACACGTAACTACGATCTCCGGGAATTCAAGTACCGGCCACCCTTTCACGTTAGCCCGCGACTATTCCATTAGTCCGCGCGACTAACCGAGACCCATGCCTCTTTCCGTCAGACGTGCGACCTCATGGCCATTACGACACCTAGTCACATTTCTGATGGCAAGTACAAGTTCCCCTTTGACTTGACAACTCAACATACTCACATAATCATTACACCGTGCAATTCACTAATTACATGGGTCTTATTAACCACATGGTTTCGCCCACTAACAACTAAACATGCTAATTAATACAATTAGGTAGGCATATCATTACAGAGATAATCTCAAACATCCAATCATCCATATTTCACAGTTATTGTCACTCACATCAAGGATTTCGCTCCTATTTGCTGAATTAAGAGCCTAGTGATTACCAGGTACAATTCCTATATCAAATTAGCAAATTATGAGCTAAGCTCCTAAATTGGGGCGTAGAAAAATTGTCTTAAAACATAGTAAGATTAGTACCCACGCGTTAGACTCACCTTCAAGAGTCCAAATATGTAGCATATTTTAAAATCCGGTGCCAAATGGCGCGTCAATCGGCGTCGTGAACGTCGGCGTCGATTCCGTCAAGACCGTCGAGATTCCGTGCGAAATCTCTGTTTCTCATTTTTTTTGTTAACAATGAAGAGGTTGATGGTGATGAATCACCATGCCACATGTCGCGTGGCAAGCAAGCCACGTGTTGTCGATTTTATGCTTGCCTCCCCAGATTACTTCAGTTTTACATTTACACCCCTGCTAGTTTATGAAACTTATTAAAACTATCCCAAACTTAAAGGGGTGTTTGTCTATGTCAATCGTGGGTCCCATAAGTGGTCCCACATAATTCTATAAAGTTGCTAATTAACCTGCTAATTATGCAACGTGTCCAATTCGTCCTCACAAAGGTATCCCTAACGGACCATAGGAATGGTCTCTAACAAGTAACATGTTAAAATAGCAACATATAACATATTCACATATGCCTTAATAAACAATTAAGCACATAAGAATTGTTTTCCATGTCTGTCCCGTCACACGAGAACCTATCATCACTGTCCCAAACTGGAACTGCCACTTGGCCTACCGCTGGGTTCCAAACTGGACACCCCTAATCACCTTAGTGAGTTAAAACATACTTAACACAAGTAATCACATCATTAATAAAATATTAATATGCATGCTAAATGCAATTAAATTCTGCCCGCGGGAGCGGGTGTTACAACAATTCAAGAGGCCGGGAAGTAGTCAATTCCAGGGACAGAGCAGTTCCAAAAGACAGAGTTTGGGGAGTTCATCGAGAATTGGGGGCAACAAGCCCAGGTGTCAGATCTGTGGTAAGTATCATTGAGGAATGTGCAACTTGTCTCCTATCATTTGCAACAACTGTCGACGGCCAGGACACGTGGCAAGAGATTGTCCTAATCTATCAAGACAGAATGTGCCAAGACAAAGTATTACCCTGAGACAAGGTGTAGATGACAGTAGAGTATGGTGTTATTTGTGTAGTGACCTGGGGCATCGGGAACATAATTGCACAAAGAAAGGACCAGGAATTTATAGTTCATCTGTGGGAAGTGCACCAAGTCAAAGGCCACTTCAGCAACAATCTCAAGGGAGGGAGCAACGAAAAAAAGGTATTTTCAGCTCAAGCCTGGGGAAACCATTGCCGCTAATACTGTGGTTTTAGGTATACTTCCTATTTGCTCATAACCTGCTAGAGTATTGTTGGATTCATGGTCAACTCACTCTTTTGTTTCATACCCATTTGCTAAATATTTAGATAAACCCTTAGAACTACTAGATTTTGATTTGTCTGTTTCACTCCATCGGGAGCTCCACTAGTAAGTTCGGGTGTCTTTAAAGCTTGTGAGATTGATGTGAATGGTAGGGATTTGACTGTTGACATAGTGCCATTGGTTATTCAACATTTTGATGTCATTTTGGGGATGGATTGGTTATCTGCAAATCATGCTATTATTGATTGTGAGAATAAAAGAGTAACATTTCGATTGCCCAATCAAGATGTATTTTGTTTCCAAGGGACATGTGTAGCATCACCACTTTATTTGGTGTCAATTGTCAAAGCTTGTCATTTATTGAAAAAGGGATGTCGGGGATTCTTGTGTAGTGTACTTGACACTAGAAGTACTGAATTAAAATTAGAGGATATACCAGTAGTGAAAGAATTTCCAAACGTCTTTCCAGAAGATTTACCTAGTGTGTTGATTGAGAGGGAAATTGAGTTTGGGATAGATGTGATGCCAGGAACTCAACCAATTTCACGGGCACCGTATAGAATGGCTCCAGTAGAGTTAAAGGAGTTGAAGACTCAAGTGCAAGATTTACTAGATAAGGGGTTCATTCGGTCTAGTGTATCACCGTGGGGAGCACCGGTCCTGTTTGTTAAGAAGAAAGATGGAACAATGAGAATGTGTAATGACTACCAAGAAATCAACAAAGTGACTATAAAGAACAAGTATCCGTTGCCGCGTATTGATGACTTGTTTGATCAGTTGCAAGGGGCACAAGTCTTTTCTAAGATTGACTTGAGATCTGGGTATCACCAATTGAAGGTAAAAGCTGAAGATGTTGAGAAGACAGCTTTCAGGACTCGGTACGGGCACTACGAATTTCTTGTCATGCCATTTGGGGTTATGAATGCACCAGCCGCTTTTATGGACTTGATGAATAGGGTGTTCAAGACTTATCTAGATGAATTTATGATAGTATTCATTGATGATATATTGATTTATTCCAAAAGTCAAGAAGAACATGAACGACACTTAAGGTTGGTTTTGCAACGACTCAGAGATAAGCAATTTTTTGGGAAGTTGAAGAAAAGTGAATTCTGGTTGACAAATGTTACTTTTCTTGGGCACGTGATCTCTAAGGATGGTGTCTCTGTGGACCCACAGAAAATAGAAGTTGTTAAGAATTGGTCGAGACCGACAAATGTTTTTAAAGTTCGAAGTTTCTTGGGGTTAGCTGGTTACTACAGAAGGTTCGTTCAAGACTTCTCTAGAATTGTGACTCTGATGACCCATTTAATGAGGAAGGATGTACCATTTGTGTGGAATAAAGAATGTGAAGACTGTTTCCATAAATTGAAAGATAAGTTAACCTCAACGCCGATATTAGCTATTCCGTCAGGTACTGGAGGTTTTAGTATATACAGTGATGCTTCTCATCAGGGCCTGGGATGTGTTCTAATGCAAGAGGGTAAAGTTATAGCTTATGCTTCGAGGCAATTAAGGACACACGAGAAGAATTATCCGACTCATGATCTGGAATTGGCAGCGGTGATCTTTGCGTTAAAGATTTGGCGTCACTACTTGTACGGGGAAACGTGTGAGATATTCACCGATCACAAGAGTCTGAAATATTTATTTACCCAGAGAGAGCTAAATATGAGATAGAGAAGATGGCTTGAATTGATGAAGGATTATGATTGGAAGATCCAGTATCATCCCGGTAAAGCTAACGTGGTTGCCGATGCATTAAGTCGAAAGTCATCAGAAAATTTGATTTATTCTTTAACAGCTCAAGCAAAATTGGTAAAAGAATTTGAACAGCTGGAATTGGAAGTAATTCCCAGAATCCAGGGTGGTTTAATGGCGGCTATCATGGCACAACCAAGCTTAATTGAAGAAATCAAGGTAAGTCAACTTCTTGACCCAAATTTCAAGAAAATAGCTGAAGAATTACCGGAGGGTAGACGACCGGAATTCAATTTTCAGAATAATGTATTGAGGTATGTTAATCGACTGTGTGTTCCTAATATCCAAGATTTGAAAGACAAGATTATGGAAGAAGCTCACAATACGAGGTATTTCGTACATCCAGGGAGTACCAAGATGTATAGAGATTTGCAGGAAGTATATTGGTGGAGTGGTATGAAACGGGAAGTCGCCGAGTTTGTGGCCAAGTGTACGACTTGTCAACAAGTAAAACTAGAACATCAACGACACGCCGGTGAATTGCAACCATTGGAGATACCAGAATGGAAATGGGAGCATATCACGATGGACTTTGTGCCAGGTTTGCCATGGTCTCCTAAGTCTAATGATAGTATTTGGGTGATCGTTGACCGGTTGATTAAATCAGCCCATTTCTTGCAAATTAAGACTCGTGATCCGACAAAGTTAGCAGAGCTTTATGTCAGAGATGTTGTCAGATTACATGGGGCACCGGTATCAAATGTGTCAGATCGAGACACACGATTTGTGTCTAGGTTTTGGGAAGGTTTGCAAAAGGCAATGGGGACGACTTTGCATTTTAGCACAACATTTCATCCTCAGACAGATGGCCAATCCGAGCGAGTTATTCAGATTCTGGAAGATATGCTTCGAGGTTGTGTTATGGATTTTAAATCAGATTGGGAGACCTACTTGCCATTAGTTGAATTCTCTTATAATAATAGCTTCCAGACGAGTATTGGGATGGCGCCTTACGAGGCATTGTATGGTCGAAAATGTTGATCACCAGTGTGCTGGACAGAAGTTGGGAAAAAGTAACTTATAGGTCCTGAAATTGTACAAATCACTACCGACAAAATCAAGTTAGTTAAACAACGGCTACAAATAGCACAAAGTCGTTACAAAAGCTACGCAGATATAGGTAGAAGACCGTTGGAATTCGAGGTAGGTGATTATGTTTACTTGAAAGTATCACCTTCGAAAGGTATCGCATGATTTGATAAGCGAGGCAAGTTAAGTCAGAGGTTTGTAGGGCCTTATCTGATATTAGATAGAGTTGGTCCAGTTGCATATCGGTTGGAATTACCACAAGAGTTGGCTAATGTTCATAATGTGTTTCACGTTTCTATGTTGCGATGTTATCTATCAGATTCGAGTCACCGTATCACTCCGGAACCATTGATGGTTCGAGAATACTTAACTTATGTTGAACATCCAGTTCGAATCCTAGATAGGAAGGACCAGGTGCTCAGAACTAAAGTCATTCCTCTAGTTATGGTATTATGGCGTAATCATTCGGTAGAGGAGGCAACTTGGGAACGTGAGGACGAGATCCGAGAGAAATATCCTCACCTATTTGACACTTGAGGTAAGAAAAGTTTGGGGACAAACTCCCTAAAAGGGAGGGAGAGATGTAATACCCGTACCAAGAAAATGGAAGTAATATTTATTTTTCATGCATTAATTAGTATAATTAATTGCATGTGATATTTGGGTAAGTTCCAGTTACCCCGATGTGATAAGTGCTTTGATAAGGGCACAGTTGGACAAATGTGAAATGGGACCCACGGGAGGTCCAGATTAGATAAGTTTCATTTAGTTGCATATATGTGATTAAATGAATATTTGTTTAATGGCTTTTAATATTTTATTACTAGTTATGACCTTTTATGGTACCAATTTGGGTACCCATGTGAGGGCGGATTGGAATATGATTCATAATTAGTAGGGTAATTAGCAACTTCATAAAATTATTTAGGACCCATACGTGACATAGACACATACCCATTTAGAAATTTGGTAGTTAATATATTGTCCAGGGGGTTTCATAATAGGAACTTAGGAACTTTGGGGGGTGTAATTTGAAATTGCGCTAAGTTAATATATATATATATATATATATCTTAGGTTGAGTCGGTAGACTCATTAAAATAAGAAAAAAAAAAAGAAACAAAAATTAGAACATAAGTTTCAGAGAGTTCAACGAGAGAAGAAAAAAAAGTGACAACGATTCCGTTCGACTTCGTGACGCTGTTTCTTCACTATACGATACTCATTCCTAAAATAGAAGCTATATTTGGACTCGTGAGGGTAAGCCTAAACTTTTGGTATAATTTATTTTTAGTTTAAACGATAGATTTTTCGTGACCCAAATGGGTTGGTAACATTTAATTTTCCAAAATATGTGTAGGAACACATTTGGGATATTCTTTGAGCTGAGTCTTGCTAGGAATCAACTTTTAGGCTATTAATTTG
Organism: Hydrangea macrophylla; assembly: GCA_033977485.1. Classification (NCBI taxonomy): domain Eukaryota; kingdom Viridiplantae; phylum Streptophyta; class Magnoliopsida; order Cornales; family Hydrangeaceae; genus Hydrangea; species Hydrangea macrophylla. The sequence continues at coordinate 115,034,950 of CM066983.1, forward strand.
CTGTTTTAATCGTTGAGGTGAGTGTCCTAATCCCAAAATTGGATGTTTAATATGATTTATTGCTATTAAATGCTTAACAATGCTTAATTGTGATTTAGTAGAAAAGCATGTGATTAGTTAACTTTAACATGCCTAAATTTAATGAAATTGCCATATTGACATATTGAGCTGCTTATGTGCTTATTTGGGTCAAGGGTGTCAATTGATAATCACCATTATTTAGCCCATATTTAAGGGACGTCATTCCTCAGAGAAAAGGGGGATGAAATCCTCAGATAAAAGGGGACGGTGGTGACGATCAAAACGAATTGACTTCGATCACTTGAGAGTGTGTGATATCGCTTTTAAAGCGATGACAAAGTGAGAATGACCCGGAATCAGGGGTCCAGAACGATGGTGATTGATTACTTGACATGCCTGCGACCTTATATTGTTGTGAATGTTTAATTGGTGTTATGAATCATTAAATACTCCAATTGCATGATTAGTACCACGTACTCATTAAGCGAAAGCTTAGTCGATTTTGTGGCTAATGACCACGCAGGTACGGACGAGCATCATAGTGAGAAGCGTTGAACAGTGGGGATTCTGGGATAGCTTGAGATTAATAGTTTATGTTTAATATGTTTATATGTAAATGAGTTTAGATGAGTAATAATACTGCTAGTGTTTGGAGTTTTGGAGATAAATATATGTTTTGGTTTGTATTAAATCATTGTAATATATATATATATATGTATATTCTGGATTGAAGTTTTGAAAGTATTTTCAAGTGTTTTGGTGATATTTTGGTGATATTTTGGTATTTCAATTCTTGTTTAATAGGGGGAATGGTGCTATAATAGGGGGAACTCTGTCCAAGTGCCATTCGATAATTTTAAAACTTTATTCTATTTCTCTTTATTATTTTGTTTGATAAAAAGCTATTACACCCCTGACATTTCCGTCTTGATATTTTTTTTTTGGAACGTAAAAAAAATAAAAATGTTTGTTTGGTCCTTGTCGGCTTTGTTACACGTGTCCTAGCCCGCGGGGGCGGATTGGGGTGTGACAGCTGCAAACAATAATATAATATTTGTAACAATATTGCTACAAAGTTGGTGTTGTTAACATTAGTATTAGGATAGATAGACTAGAGATTTTAGATATAGGTATCGATTATACATTATGAGTATCGATATAGATATATGTGTTGTGTACAACAAATTAAAGAATCCATCAATTAAAAAAAAAAAAAAAAGCTTCTTGTCACGACCCATCCCACTACGCGTGGAAATAGGACACGTGGCACGCCACCAAGGCTCATCCAACAACAATATAATGATACGCAGCGGAAAGAACTTTAAAACAACCCTGGGCATTTTAAAACTTAGGAACATTTCCCTCTGAGTGGACGAATCCCTTGAAAATTTGAGTTATAAAAAGTTTTGACCAATTGAAAACACATTTAAAAGAACCAGTTCTGAAAACAGAGGCTCAGTCGACTGTGCCTAGGGTCCAGTCGACTGTGTCTAGCAGAAACCAAAACCTAAAATTCTCCACAGAGGTCCAGTCGACTGATTAAGGAACCCAGTCGACTGCACTAGTTACTATTTGGATCAGTAGGTAAAATCTACAGTGGTTCAGTCGACTGCTCACTCCCCTCAGTCGACTGTGTTAAGCAGAACCAAAAATGCAACATATTCAAAAGGGGTCCAGTCGAGTGATCAATGGTACAGTCGACTGGTTCTGCCATTAATAGAAGCAGTAACCAAAAATCCACAGTGTTCAGTCGACTGGTAAAGGGTCCAGTCGACTGCCGCTCTTACTATTCACTTTCAGTGTCTCCATCACACGGGATCCAGTCGACTGATACAGGGTCCAGTCGACTGCTCCCCTGCTGGCATCCCTGTGTTGAAAATACTAACCCAGGCTTCTCAATAACCACAAACAATCACAACCACAACCAATAACAACTTATTAAATATAACTACAGACGTTCAATTACAAGATTACCGTACTACGAAACTAATCCATGATTTTATTACAACGTTCTACAATTTACCAATCCTTACACAAGTTTAGGAAATAGACACAAAAACATATACAAAGTGATTCCCCGGCGTCCCTTAACGGCCTCACGCATCACGCTTCTTCTTGTCTTTCTTCTTACCTGCAATGGAATACATCTCCACTGCTTAGCTTTATGCTGAGCGTACAAGTCTAACATGTGCAATATATAACAAAACATGCTTTAATCTCATAAATCATATCAATAGTCTCTAGGGAGAAGAATACACATTCATCCGGTAGCGGCAAGTCCAAGCCTTAAATCGCGATGTCAATGGCAAGTCCAAGCCTACAACCATTACATCCCAACAAGCGCCATGGCAAGTCCAAGCCTACAACCATGCACAGTAGCCCTCGCTACTCAAATTCTCAAACAATGAGAAGCTTACTCCGGAATGAATTTGTATAAGACTCCCCTTTGACCCACATAGACAACTCAACGTGCTCGCGTAAATTTAGACATGCTTTTCACAAATTAGCGCGTGCATAATTAACGGGCCTACAATTAACGCATGGATTTTGCCCGGATCTCAATTTCATCGTCGAAATATAAAACATGTATTTCTCTATATTTCACAAGTTAGAACTTCATACCTCGTGCGATTTTCCCCAAACTTTTGAAGGATCGACTAGGAGGCTAATTAATCGTCGGATTTTGAATTTGAGAAAATTCCTACAAGTTTATACCTGTTTTTTCCAAAAGTCTAAAATAAAGATTTTTACAAAAATTGGCCAAACACGGCGTAAGTAGTATCAAAACGTAGATCTTACCTCCACGAGTTCAAATCTAAAATCTGGAGAAAATCTGATGGACGAACGGTCGTCGATCGGCGTCGCAAAGCCCGTGGCAACAAATCCCCTTCTCTCTCCTCTCTCTCTAGATATTTTGGAAGTTTGGATGAGATTGAAATCTCATCCTCATCTATATATATATATATATATAGGCAACTTTCTGGGAATTACGTTTGCCTCCCCACGAGTTCCTCAAAATTTCTAATTAGCTCTCGAAACTTCGCACACGTCCATTTTATAACTTTACGAGTGAAAACCATAAATTTCAAAAGTTTTCGACTAGGTTTCGTTTGGGTCCAAAAATAACGTCCGAAAACTATATTCTGTGGAATCTCTACACAACCTACCTTTTTAATTAACGTGACACTCACGTTCTCACCACAGTTCTCAAAATGATATACTAAAGTATCCAAATACCAGAATTATACTACACAGGTATAATTACTATTCACAGGAATACCAGATAAAGTCAAATAACATTTAAATCATATAAATGCCATTTACTCATGCCCATGCAATATGAACTGCCATGTTCCCGTGTCCTCACTGACACCTTACCGTTGACCCACAGTCAACCTCAACTCAAATTATTAATAACATTAATAATTTCAAAATCTCAAATGATGCATTTTCAAAATCATAATTTCTGGAACGAGTGTGACAACTCTCCCCTCCAAAAAGGAAGTTTGTCCCCAAACAATACCTCATGCGTCGAATAAGTACGGATACTCATTCTTCATGTCTTCCTCATTTTCCCATGTAGCTTCTTCCACCGTGTGACTACGCCATAATACATTCACCATCGGAATCATTTTAGCTTTCAAGACTTGTTCCTTTCGATTTAGAATCTCGACCGGTTGTTCCACATAAGTCAAGTCTCTCTGAATCTGTAACGGTTCAGGTACAATGATCTTACTCGTATCTGTCATACTTCGTCTCAACATTGATACGTGAAATACATTGTGCACATGTTCCAACTCTGATGGCAAGGCCAATCGGTAAGCCACCGGCCCTACTCTATCTAGAATCTCAAAAGGTCCTACGAATCTTGGATTGAGCTTTCCCCTCTTTCCAAATCGGACAATGCCTTTTGAAGGCGATACTCGCAAGTAAACAAAGTCACCTACTTCGAACGTCATCGGTCGCCGTTTCGAGTCTGCATAACTCTTATATCGGCTCTGAGCTACCTTGAGTTGCTTTTGAATCAACTTCACCTTCTCAGTAGTCACCTGTATTAACTCAGGTCCTAGTAACTTCCTTTCTCCAACCTTGGTCCAACAAACCGGTGATCGACATTTACAGTCATACAAAGCTTCATACGGTGCCATTCCGATACTTGACTGGAATCCATTATTATAAGCAAATTCAATTAACGGCAAGTGGTACACCCAATCATTCCCAAAGTCTAAGACACACAATCTCAACATATCTTCCAAGGTCTGAATCATACGCTCTGACTGTCCATCGGTCTGAGGATGAAATGCAGTACTGAAACTCAATTTCGTACCCATAGCTTTTTGTAAACTTCCCCAAACCATGACGTAAAACTACTATCACGATCAGATATAATCACCGCTGGTACTCCATGTAGTCTTACAATCTCTTTTACATACAATTCTGCTAACTTGGACGGCTTAGTAGTCTTAATTGGTAGAAAATGAGCTGACTTGGTTAATCGGTCGACTATAACCCAAATCTTGTCATTCTTGTTGCGCGATCGCGGAAATCCAGAAACAAAGTCCATTGTGATCTCGTCCCACTTCCATTCTGACACAGGTAAAGGTTGTAATAATCCTGCAGGTACTTGTCTCACTGCTTTGACCTGTTGACATGCCGAACATTCAGATACAAACTTAGCGACTTCACGCTTCATACCCTTCCACCAGAAGTTTTCTCTCAAGTTTTTATACATCTTATTACTTCCCGGGTGCACTGAATATTTCGTACTATGAGCTTTCTCCAAAAGTCGTTCCTTCAGGTCTTTCACATTCGGTACACATAATCGATTCTCCAGTTTCAACGTTCCTCGTTCCAACACAAAACCAGGTCGTTTTCCCAAAGATATCTCGTCCCTCATTTTGCACAAATAGACATCGTTAAATTGTTCTTTCTGAATCTCATCAATAATATCTGGGTGTGCTATGATCACCATCATTAAACCATCATTGGTCCCTGGAATCACATCCAATTCTAAGAATTCCATCTCTTTTATCAATTCTTTTTGTTGTGTTAGCCCGTCGGCTAAATTCCTCGGCGTCTTCCGGCTTAATGCATCGGCTACTACATTCGCCTTTCCCGGATGGTACTCAATCGAAAGATCGTAATCCTTCATCAACTCCAACCATCTTCGCTGTCTCATATTCAAGTCCCGTTGGGTGAAAATATATTTCAAACTCTTGTGGTTCGTGAATATCTCGCACTTTTCTCCGTACAGATAGTGTCTCCAAATCTTCAAGGCATGAATTACTGCGGCTAATTCAAGATCATGAGTCGGATAATTAATCTCATGTGTCTTCAACTGTCTAGAAACATAAGTAATTACTTTACCACCTTGCATCAACACGCATCCCAACCCTTGATGTGACGCATCACTATAGATCACAAACCCCTCGGTTCCGGATGGTATTGTCAAAATAGGTGCCCTTGTCAACCTTGACTTCAACTCCTGAAAACTGTCTTCATATTCCTGAATCCATTCAAAAATAACACCCTTTCTCATTAATTTTGTCATTGGCAATGAAATCTTCGAGAAATGTTCAATAAAACGGCGGTAGTATCCCGCTAATCCCAAGAAACTTCGAATTTCATATACGGATGTCGGCCTCTGCCAATTAGATACAGCTTCTACTTTGTGAGGATCAACTGATACTCCATTCTTGTCAATTACGTGACCAAGAAAAGTAATACTAGACAACCAAAATTCACATTTCTTGAATTTACCAAATAATTGCTTCTCTCGCAATCTCTGAAGTATTAACCTCAAGTAGTTCTCGTGTTCTATCTCACTCGGTGAATAGATAAGGATATCGTCAATGAATACAATCACAAAGTCATCCAAATAATCCTTGAATACTCGATTCATAAGATCCATGAACGCGGCTGGTGCATTTGTAACTCCAAACGGCATGACTAAGAACTCATAATGTCCGTAACGCGTTCTAAAAGCTGTTTTCTCAACATCTTCGGCCTTCACTTTCAACTGATAATAACCCGATCTCAGGTCTATCTTGGAGAATACTTGTGCCCCACGAAGTTGATCAAATAAGTCATCAATTCTGGGTAACGGGTACTTGTTCTTAATCGTTAACTCGTTCAGTTCCCGGTAATCAACACACATACGCATTGAACCATCTTTCTTCTTTACAAACAATACTGGAGCTCCCCACGACGAAATACTTGGTCGAATGAAACCCTTGTCAAGTAGCTCTTGTAATTGGATTTTCAGCTCTTTCAATTCTATGGGTGCCATTCTATATGGTGCCTTTGATACGGGTCTTGAGTCTGACATAACCTCTATAGTGAATTCAACCTCTTTCTCAATAAAAACATCTGGTAGGTCATCAGGAAATACATCTGGATATTCTCACACTATCGAAATGTCTTCTACTATTGATTCGATCGCTAAGCCATCAGTCACTGAACATAGGAATCCTTGGCATCCCTTTTTCAATAACTTCCCCGCTCGGATAGCTAAAATCAAGTACGACGGCGGTGTAACCCCACTCCCTTGGAAACAAAAGTTCCCATTTACCGGTGATCGAAAATTAACCTCTTTCCGTTCACAGTCTATGGTAGCTTGGTTAAGGGCTAACCAATCCATCCCCAATATCACATCAAAATGGTTCACCACAATCGGTATAAGGTCTACGGTCATTAACTTCTCGCCTAGTTTGATCTCACAGTCTTTATATATCGTAGATGTCACTACTGATTTACTAAGCGGCACAGCAATAGACAATTCATATCCTAACGGTGCCGATTTAACATTCAAATGTTCAACAAAGGCATGCGATACAAATGAATGCGTAGATCCCGAATTAACGAGTATGCGTGCTAAGTGCGAACATACAAGCACCATACCTGAGACCACTGTATTAGTAGTAGCCACGTCTCCAGGGTTCATTTGGAATGATCTTCCCTGACGTTGCTCTGTCCTTTGTCCCCCGTCATTGGATTGTCTAGGCTTCGACCCACTAGAAGCCATAGAACTAGTTCTTTGCTGAGGGCAATCCTTGGCTTGGTGCCCAAATACTCCACAATCATAACACTTGCCTCTCATGTCGGGTGTTGAATTAGTACTACCCCCGCCTTGGTTCCTGTTCTGGGGTTTGGTCATGAAACATCAGCCTGAGTGTGGTCGGTTACAAAGTGAACACAATGGTATGTTACTTGGCGTTCTCCTGACATCACTGAAACTGGATCCAGAGCCTCTTTGAAACAGCCTCTTGAAAGATTCGCCTTGGTTCCTATCCCCGCTCTCATTGCTTCGTTTACCGTGCTGATTCTGCCTTGACCTTTCCATTCCACTCTCGGCCACTAGCGCCGTTTGTTGTACTGCTGCCACAGTCAAATGTTCATAGGTTTCCACCCTTAGACGAATATTTTCCCGTAAACCCTCTTCAAATTTCCTTGCCCTATCGTCCTCCTCTGGCACGGAACCCTTTCCAAATCTCAACAAAGCGTTGTACTTGGAAGTATATTCGGTTACAGTCATATCTCCCTGCTTCAGGTTATCAAACTCTCTCTTCTTTGTATTGTAGGCGGCTCGCGGAAAGAACCGGCGATTGAATTCCGCCTTGAACCCCTCCCATGTAATCGGTGCTCCTTGATCTAAAACGTTTACCCACCAGTTCTGAGCTTCACCCCTCAGCACATCACTTGCATTTTCCATTTTCTCCCTGTCGTTCATTGGAATAAATCAAAAAATTCTCTCCATGTCCATAATCCAATGTTTTGCGAGCGTTGGATCGGGTGTTCCGTGAAATTCCATCGGTTTCTTCCTCGCAAACTGTTCGGATATTGATCTCAAACCCCTATTTTCAGGCACATTCACCACAGCTATCGATTCTGGTTCCAATGGAGGTGTTGGAGGTAACCGTTTGAATATATTTCGGATCATGTCACCCATATTCCCCATCATTTCTGTCATGTCATTCATACGTCGAGTGTATGGCGATAGTTCTCGTTCTTCGTCACTCATGATTACAATCCTGTAGTTCTCAATGCATAAACACTATGCATGTACAATAATAACAATATCATGTATGTAAAACAACATACATATGCATCAAACATCTCTAATATGTATGGATGCAATCTAGAACATGTGACAATTCACTCAACACTCCACTCGTCGTCCAACGTTCCCAAAGTTTTGTTACCTCTAGCTCTGATACCACTAAATGTCACGACCCATCCCACTACGCGTGGAAATAGGACACGTGGCACGCCACCAAGGCTCATCCAACAACAATATAATGATACGCAGCGGAAAGAACTTTAAAACAACCCTGGGCATTTTAAAACTTAGGAACATTTCCCTCTGAGTGGACGAATCCCTTGAAAATTTGAGTTATAAAAAGTTTTGGCCAAGTGAAAACACATTTAAAAGAATCAGTTCTGAAAACAGAGGTTCAGTCGATTGTGCCTAGGGTCCAGTCGACTGTGCCTAGCAGAAACCAAAACCTAAAATTCTCCACAGAGGTCCAGTCGACTGATTAAGGAACCCAGTCGACTGCACTAGTTACTATTTGGATCAGTAGCTAAAATCTACAGTGGTTCAGTCGACTGCTCACTCCCCTCAGTCGACTGTGTTAAGCAGAACCAAAAATGCAACATATTCAAAAGGGGTCCAGTCGACTGATCAATGGTACAGTCGACTGGTTCTGCCATTAATAGAAGCAGTAACCAAAAATCCACAGTGTTCAGTCGACTGGTAAAGGGTTCAGTCGACTGCCGCTCTTACTATTCACTTTCAGTGTCTCCATCACACGGGATCCAGTCGACTGATACAGGGTCCAGTCGACTGCTCCCCTGCTGGCAGCCCTGTGTTGAAAATACTAACCCAGGCTTCTCAATAACCACAAACAATCACAACCACAACCAACAACAACTTATTAAATATAACTACAAACGTTCAATTACAAGATTACCGTACTACGAAACTAATCCATGATTTTATTACAACGTTCTACAATTTACCAATCCTTACACAAGTTTAGGAAATAGACACAAAAACATATACAAAGTGATTCCCCGGCGTCCCTTAATGACCTCACTCATCACGCTTCTTCTTGTCTTTCTTCTTACCTGCAATGGAGTACATCTCCACTGCTCAGCTTTATGCTGAGCGTACAAGTCTAACATGTGCAATATATAACAAAACATGCTTTAATCTCATAAATCATATCAATAGTCTCTAGGGAGAAGAATACGCATTCATCCGGTAACGGCAAGTCCAAGCCTTAAACCGCGATGTCAATGGCAAGTCCAAGCCTACAACCATTACATCCCAACAAGTGCCATGGCAAGTCCAAGCCTACAACCATGCACAGTAGCCCTCGCTACTCAAATTCTCAAACAATGAGAAGCTTACTCCGGAATGAATTTGTATAAGACTCCCCTTTGACCCACATAGACAACTCAACGTGCTCGCGTAAATTTAGACATGCTTTTCACAAATTAGCGCGTGCATAATTAACGGGCCTACAATTAACGCATGGATTTTGCCCGGATCTCAATTTCGTCGTCGAAATATAAAACATGTATTTCTCTATATTTCACAAGTTAGAACTTCATATCTCGTGCGATTTTCCCCAAACTTTGAAGGATCGACTAGGAGGCTAATTAATCGTCGGATTTCGAATTTGAAAAAATTCCTACAAGTTTATACCTATTTTCCCCAAAAGTCTAAAATTAAGATTTTTACAAAAATTGGCCAAACACGGCCTAAGTAGTATCAAAACATAGATTTTACCTCCACGAGTTCAAATCTAAAATCTGGAGAAAATCTGATGGACGAACGGTCGTCGATCTGCGTCGCAAAGCCCGTGGCAACAAATCCCCTTCTCTCTCCTCTCTCTCTAGATATTTTGGAAGTTTGGATGAGATTGAAATCTCATCCTCATCTATATATATAGGCAACTTTCTGGGAATTACGTTTACCTCCCCACGAGTTCCTCAAAATTTCTAATTAGCTCTCGAAACTTCGCACACGTCCATTTTATAACTTTACAAGTGAAAACCATAAATTTCAAAAGTTTTCGACTAGGTTTCGTTTGGGTCCAAATATAACGTCCGAAAACTATATTCTGTGGAATCTCTACACAACCTACCTTTTTAATTAACGTGACACTCACGTTCTCACCACAGTTCTCAAAATGATATACTAAAGTATCCAAATACCAGAATTATACTACACAGGTATAATTACTATTCACAGGAATACCAGATAAAGTCAAATAACATTTAAATCATATAAATGTCATTTACTCATGCCCATGCAATATGAACTGCCATGTTCCCGTGTCCTCACTGACACCTTACCGTTGACTCACAGTCAACCTCAACTCAAATTATTAATAACATTAATAATTTCAAAATCTCAAATGATGCATTTTCAAAATCATAATTTCTGGAACGGGTGTGATACTTCTTAAGTAAGATCTTTTATTTTTCTATATCTCAGTCAACTTGAAGTTCGTTTTTTAGTAATTGGAGAGGAAAATAGTTCGTTGGCACTCTCAGTGAAATTCCAAGTTGAATCACAAGAATGATCATTATATGAATATCATAAACCAAATTTGAACAAATATGTCAATATCCTACTGTATTCTTTGAAGAATGGAACCACAAGAAAAAGACACCAAATATTTCACCTCTCCAAACTATCCACAACACCAAATATTTTGTATTGCATGTGTATGGTGTTACTTTCGCTCGGGTTCGATTAGTGTTATTTCTCTAATATATATATATACATATATATATATATATATATTGTATTACATGTTTTAGCCAAAAAAAAATTGTGTGTACATTAAAGATGTAAATAGATTTATGATCCTCTAAATTAAGGGTTAAGCATTACCATTCAATATAAAGAAAGCCAAAATTGATTCAACCTGTTGATTCTCAAATATGATTCTAATTAGAAATGCTCGAACCTCAATACCAAAACTCAAAAAAAAAAAAAAAAAAAAAAAAAGCACTTTTTAATATGAATTTATATTTTTCCCAAACAGAAATTCAAGAATTCTATTGTATATCCTAAGTTCAAACCACAAATCAAAGAGTCATTAATTTTTACCAAAAATAATCCTAAAAGATTTAAAGTAATAATATAGAAGATGAAGACCTCTAAAATTAATAAAATAAATTGATAGAAACACACCTCAATTGTGATACCATAAAATAAGATGAATGTTGTTGGAAAGTTGTAGAGAAACTAATATTTAAAAAAAAAAATTGAGAATTTTTGTTCGGTATAAAATCTGTATCGAAATTTGGTTTAATTAAAGTCCTTTAATGATGATGTTAATAATAATTGAAAATATGAAATTAATATTTTGTGTTTAATTAGTTTAGTTGGAGTTGTATAATTTAGATACTTATCTTTAATTTATAGACTCCACAAAATAAATCAATGAACAATTGAAAAACAAACATAACCTCTGAAAAAACGGTAGAAACCAATCAAATTGGTTAAATATGACTCATGAAAAATAAAAGAAAAAAAATGGATGAAACCAATTCAATTTTGTTTACATGAGCCAGTCAAAGATTTTCTAAAGAAAAAGAGGACTCATTTTAGAAATTGCATTTTAACTCAAATAAAAGAAATAATGCTATACTTCTCAAATTTTGAGTCTTAAATAGATTTTCATACGGCTTAACACTTGTATCACCTGTTGCGATAGTGATTGATCCTACCACCATATCATTGGATGTGGTACATTTGACAAAACATTTAAGAACCAATTTAGGATTTAAAATGTGGGAAGCATAGTATTACTCAAATAAAAGTGCTCAAGATTAATAATTTGACTCAATTACAGTGATAGTAGGTCTCAATTTTAGTCTTGAAAAAGAGCTCAAAATTAGTATGACTCAATAACATTGGTCAAGACTCATCTGGTTCAATTAGCCTATACAAATTGCAAAGTAAGTCACCTTGCAATTGTTCCTAACCGCACACTATAATCCGATGAGTAATGCGATGCTTCTCAATTTTGAATTACAAATTTGGTTCTCAAATAAGTTATCATTTGAACCATATACAGTGACATATGGTGCTAACAATCACTGCCACGCCATGTGATAGAACAACTAAGCCATTTGAGAACTAATTAGCATTTAAAGTTGAGAAACGTAACATTATTCAATTCCCATCTTCCAATTGTAAATCAGGATTTGGATAATTGGATGTAGTCTAAATGATATAAATTGGTTTCAACGATCTTCTTTAAGACTCTGGAACTCCTTCCTTGAGCTATCTTCGTTCGGAATACATGCTTAACTTCTAGAATTCAACACGTCTTACTGTACAGAAAAGTTTAATCATTCTTCCTCATCAACTTATTATATCTCTTTTACGGAGCAAGCAAACTACATAGACCTTTAGAGAAGCTTCTTATAATCTGACATAATACTGCCGGTTGAACCCAAATTACGACCCCTTTTTTTCTTCCTAATTTCATGGGTAGTTTCAGCTTCTAACAATTCTAAATCTTCTTGATTATTTTTGAACAATCAATTCACACACTATCTTTCCCTCATCAATCACTAACTAGTAGCATTAACAACCCCCTGACTTTACTTGTTTTGCGTGTAATTTTCATATCATAGTCTAGTATAAGTTCCAATTGTTTTCTCTATCATGTACTCAATTTTTGTTAAATAGACCATATTCTGAATCCCAGCAACCCTTATAAATTTCATACTCGTAGAAATATCACTGCCTATTTCAAACCTTATGTCAAACAACATACTCATCAAGTTTCAATTTTAGTCTTCTGTGAGGCGTAAGCAATTATTCTATCACCATATAACCTAATCTCTAACATAGAACTTCATTATAGTTAATAAATCTCTCGATGCTAATCAAACTAGTTAAGGTCAGTGCCTTCACAAATCAATTCTTTATTTCTTAGAAACATTTACACGTACCCTGAATCAATAAACAAACACGTTCTACGATCATGAATATTATCAACCCCTAGTCTTCTACCATTTCATTTCTTTTTCACGAAGGGTACTCGGGTTACCTTAAATATCATTACCATCATCATCTGCTCTGGTTATTCACCAAAATCCTCGTAATATCCCTTACCTTAATCTTTCATTTATCATTCTCGGATCCCGGTCAAATGTGCTGACACATTTGAGAGTAGTCAATAATTTATTTATTCGCAATTTATCATCTATTTTCAACTGTAACTTCATTCAATCCCGATTCCCAATACCCCATCTAATTGTTCCGTTTGTCTTCTGATAGTAATGCCAATATTCCTTCATTACACTATCCCAAGTATTAATTATAGTTCAAGTTCAAGGCTTTTTGTAGGTCAAATATCCTCTACTAAACAAGTTATTCAATAAATCTTGTCATAATTCATTCGAGATTTCAGTCACTATCAAGGTATTTCCAAATCCAATTCAGTGTCTACTCATACTCGAATAAATACAAACTTCTGGCAGTTCCTCCTCACTATACGATAAACTTTCATGATGGCACAATACGAAATAATTACATTATACCAATTTCTCAGAAAATAAAAGCTTGTTCGGTTCAACGCTTATCTATTATACTTTATACTGTACTTGCAATCATATCATACCCAGTACCCTCTCAGACGTAGAGTAGATATCAACACCATCTAGCGGTTAACTATATAATTAACGTTTCTAAAATTTTCATAAATCAATGTGAGAAAATTCAAAAAAAAAAAAAACAAATAAACAACAAGCATACATCGGACTTTTTCTTCAAGAAAATCCTTTTCACACAAATTTGTAAAATTTTTAATTAGGTTAATTAATGGAGTTGGCGCATTAAACTCTTGAAATTACGACTACAACTCGGGCGGGTTGAGCATGATTTTAGATCTGTCTAGCCTCAACCCGAATTTAGTACAATCTACCCAAGCCTGAGCCTGAGCCCGATAAACCTATAGCCCGAGCCCCATTTTACAACTCAAATCCGAGCCTGAGCCCTAATTGCAATAAAGAAAATAATTTATAGAGAGTTTCAAACTTAGGTTCAACTTTGAGAAAAAAAACTTTACCCTATCAATTTGGTTTTTCCATTAGAATCTAATGTGATGTATTTGCCACTAAAAAGATGGTATGATCCTATGGCTAAAAAGAGTATATATAAAATGCAATACAACTATAATATATAAGCATATAATGCATGTATACGTGTTAGTTCGGGCTCGGGTTACTTGGGTTATTAGCCTCTCTACTCAAGTCCAACCCAATTCAATCCGGGCTTGAATTTTCTAGCCCAAGCAAGTCCAAGATACATTAAAAATAAAAAAAAAAATTAAAAACAAAGTTGCCCAAACCCGAGTAACTTACGAGTTGGGCTCGAGCCAGGCTCGGGTTAACTCTCCCAAGTTGTACCCTATTGAAAATACATTGAATCCTAAAATAGTGGAATTAAAACTATCCAATCAAAAACAATTGAAAACTTATAGAAACAAGAAGTGCCTAAAATATGAGACTAATTTAGATTGAAACTACTATGAGTAATAAGACATAAAAAAAACCCAATAGGGAAAAAAAAAAAAAAAAAAAAAAAAAAAGAAGTGATGCTTTTAAAAAAAACAATAGAAACGGAGTTATAGGACTCCTTCACATGGTATCTAAACGGGTAATCTAGAAACAGTAAAGAAATAGTGTATCAATAGAATTCTATTCGATCTACTCTATTGAATTTGGAGGATCGGACCAATGGTAAAAAAACATTGGCAATTGTAAACATTAGGAGTTAATTAGTGGAAAGAAAAAAAGTGGCATAGTAGTACTCATGGAATCCATACCAAAAAAAAAAATGGTATACCAAACTTATTTAAACTCTAACAAAAATCACTTAAGCGAAAATGCACCGATTGATAAAAGTTTAAAGCACTTAATGGGACCGGTACACTTATATATAATAATTATAGATTATAGATATATTACGTAAAGAGTCAATTTATTAGCCAATATGTTACTTAATGTGATAATTGGGGCTAATTAATTGGGCTTAAAGCTCAATTAGTATAGGTTTCCAACGGCCATATTCTTGAGCCTATAAATATAAGGCTTGGAGCCTATTCTATATATAACACATATTAAGATAAATCCATGTGATGACCTATATGCTAGTATATAAAATGCTTCTTTTTATAATGTACACATTTTATTTTATATTTGGGCAAAGAAAGGTGTTGGGAGAAGCCATGAGCTGGGTTGATATATCCTGGAGGCGACGCTTTATTCTTACTACACCGGTCGACAAATACCGTGAGAGGCGCGAATCGTCTTAAAGAGAGCGACCTAGTACGCGCCTTGACCCAATGCCGTATACTTCACATGGTATGAGATGCATGTTACACTAATTTTGTCACAAATGAAGGTAAAATATTTGATATTGAATTATTATGAATAGTATGTTTCTCTCATGATTTTATTCATAATTTTGATATTCGGATAATACGTGATTTTAGAGCTAAATCTCCAACAAAATTTGCGAAAACATAAAAGAAGCTGCAATGCGTTAACATGATAGAATGAAAAAACAAATTAAAACTAGTGTTCGTCTTTAGATTTTAGTGAAACTCAAAGAGCAGTCTTTTCCAAAAGGGCACTATGTCAATGTGGTCCTCTTTTCACCCGGCAGAATTCAGTAATAACGTTTTTTTGACCTTTTTAACTCAATTCATATTATTTTAGCGAGAACAAGAGAACATATCGGCAATATTGCGGCCTTTGTGCTATTAAATTTTTGAAATACTTTCATGCCACTGAAGATTAAATTCTTGGATTTGGCTTAATTGCATCATTTTAAATTAATTTCTGGTCTACTTGTATGCAAATGGCTGTTTTTTTTTTTTTTTTTTTTATCTTTTTTGGAGGAGTTAAGGTATTAAGCCCCCTCACTAGGTGTATTTTTGCAATATTATTAATGTTTTCTCCCGTCGTTCCGCCAAGGTTCCTTCCAAAAATTGATTTTTGGCCTAAAATCTCAACCAAGTTCACCGAGAGGCCTTGTTACTGATTTGTTGCAATATTTATTGATCAAGTTGCTTAATTTGAAGTTAGATAAACAAAAAATTGGCCTAGTTGATGGTGCATGATGTGTTGATTTGTTGTCTTTTAACTCTAAAGAGTTGTCTTGACTTTTATAGTACCATTCATCATATTAAGGTCACCTGACTCACCTTGCCTAAATGCATAGAACCGAATTGCAAGTTGGTTAATTAACCAACGAACATGGTTGCACGGGCTTACCTTAATTTGTCCCAAAGCATATTCTAGCTACTGACGTGGCCTGACTAAATCTACCTTGACCTACTCAACTTAAAGATGTGGTTGGGCATAAAAAAAATAAAAAATAAATAAAAAAGAATAGATAAATAATCAAGCTCTACACATTGACTAATTTACATGAAGTTGGTGGGAGTTTTCTGGCAAACCTATAACTGCTGAAACAAGGATTTTATGACACTGCACACACATACACACGCGCGCGCACACACATCATCCTGATCAATTGCAGACTTTCATTGATACAATATATAGTCAACTATGAGTATATATAATATAACACTGACCTGCACAAAAATTTTAATTGGATTTATCCAGTACTTGACAAGCATCGAACAATAGTTTATGTTAGCCAAGATTCCACTTCACAATCATCGAACAATAGTGTGTGTTAGCTAAGATTATTACTATTGTTTTTTTTGGGGGGACATTTTTTTTAATAAAGGTGCGTGGTTAAGCAGTTGAAACTCTTAAAATAATGTGATTATGAACTCCTCCATAGAATGCATTAAAGACATGAGTGCACTCTTGTTCACCCTAAAATTGCCATCATTTTTCACTATGCTCTCCCATTGATGCAGTGGAGTCTAGTATTCTATGAGAATTAATTCTCATTTAATACTGGACCCCACTTTAATACTGCACCCCACTGCATTAACCAATAAGAGAGGAGGGTTAGCAAAGGGTAAGCAATTTTGGGGTGAGCAAAAATCTATTCTAAATACATACAGTGAACGGTACTACTAGTTGGCATTGACAATACCTATTTTGGCTACTTGATGTTTGTCCTAAGGACATGTTTATGTCATGGATTAATTACCAAAAAAAAAAAAAAAAAAGAGAGAGAGAGAAAGAAAAAAAGAAAGAGAGAAAAAAAGATAACAATAAAGACACAAGAGAATTAGTTTTATTTATGGCTTTCCTACTCTTTTAGTTCTCTTTCTTTATATTCACAAACAAAAGAGAACCTAAAGCGTTCAAAGTGTTAATTTTGAGTTTGGCATCCAAGACCTATGATTAGTGTTATATACAAGCCATCATAAATATTTTCGAACAGGGCTCGACTGGGCTTGACTCGTTCAATAAATATAACTCAAAGTACTCAAGTCTGGATTTCAGACACGTTGAATAAATAAGTCATGCTCAAGCATACATAGGCTCGGTTTGATTCATGAGCTCGTGAATATATTTGAATAAAACTGATAAATAGACTAGTGAACAAACATGTGAAGGTCTTATATATATGCAGATAGATGTATATATTAACTATGTAGTTTTGTGAGATCGACTGGTTTATTCGAGCCATTATCAAAGTGGATAAAATATTATTGAACTGACTATAGCTTATATGAGTCAAGCTCAAGCTTAAATAACTCGTACAGCCAAAAAACTAAGTGTAAGATTACATCAACTCGGTTCAGCTTCCATGCACCCCACCCTAGCTATGACCATAATTAAAACCAACTTGTTATCCTTCAATTTTGTGCAGCCCGGTGGTCACACAATACATTTGAACAATGGATTTTGAAAATGATACGGATATAATTTAATTGATAACTCAATTAAGTGTTGAAAATGAAAATTTTTATTACCTTTTTTTTCCGTATTTTTTAGAACACTTTCAAAGAAAAAGTAGCCAAACTACTGAAAACTTAAGTACAAGAGTTTTACTAAAGAAAATCACATAATGCAATTTTTTTTTGTCTTAAAACTCTGTTTCAGAACTACAAATCCCAATAACATAAAGTATACGATATTAAAAATTCAATACTTAATTTAAATTACTGAATGGGAAATGTTAGACACATTTTTTGACACAAAGTGTCATCCAATCATTGATTGGCGCGGATCCCACCACCAAATGCATCTTGGCCATCGAAAATCAATAGCCGAAATGTGTTCGGTGGTGGGGTCCGCACCAATCAACGGCCGGATGACACTTTATATCAAAAAGTGTGTCAAAAAAATGTGTGTAGCACTACTAGCTCTAAAACAAATTACTAGTCCGTACTAATTTCGGAACAATATTTTCGATCCACAAATGTCAAAGCACCATAGACATTAGGATAAATTCGATTTATATATATTGACTATACTTAGATGACTTCACCTCACAAGATAAAACCTTACTATATGATTCGCCCTCTGAATATAATTTCACATGAAAGAAGAGAAATTCGCACCTCCTAAACCTCCAACTATCGCATTGGAGAGCACTCGTTGAGATTTTTCTTTCCAGGGGTTATATTGAGTGTCTTTTCACTAAAAAAAAAAGTTTTCATTGTGTCATTTAACCAATTACATGGGCAAAATTAAAAATCTCGACGAGTTTGAGAAATTTCACAAACTTTTCTTGTGAGATTCTCAAACTCGTCAGGATTTTTTTTACCCAGGGTTACATTAAGGGACTTTTTACTAAAAAAAAATTTCATTGTGTCCTTTAATCAATTACTTTTCCTCATGGGGCCGGGACTTAACACTAATTTAACCTATTAATTAATTTAACCTATTAATTATATATGAGAATGCTATTTTCATGTCATGAGCGTTTGGTTTAGGCCAACACTTTTCTTTTCTTAGTGTTACTTCTAGTATTACGCAGGACTGAACAATTCATATATAATTAGTGTTATTATGTTAATTTTAACATAATGAAAAATACTAAGTACACTGGTTTTGTGCACCTAAACTATCCACCTGCTTATGTGTTATGGCAGTTTTGAAATTAATTCAAACTTTATTTGGTAACTGATGAGTAATTTGGAAACCCACATCAGCGTTCAGCATGTGTATTATTTAGGTATATATTTCATTACTCTAACACAGTATATTCTCACCTGTACATATATACTACAACAAAAGAGGCCTTTAATGACCAAAAAAACCGTCACTAAAAATTAATAAACCGTCACTAAAAGAAATTAGTGACGAAGAAGGCTTGGTCACTGGCTAGTCACTAAAAATCCGTTGCTAATTCTATTTAGTGTCCAAGTCGAGAAGCGGTCATTAAAAGTTATCACAATTAGTCGCGAAGCTTGCTCGTCACAAATGACATAGATTTAATGATGAGGTACTTCGTCACAATATTCTAATATTTTTTGTCACTACAACAAACAAATTCGTCATTAATAGCTATTGTATGACATACACTGGAATTAATAATTATTACAATTAGGAGGGAAAAAACTTCGTCACTAAAAAGTTAACATTACTGACCACATATTTAGCCACAAACATACATATTAGTGATGAATTTGAAGGTCACTAAAATTTTGACAAGACATTCACCTATTGAAGAACCTGTTTTCACCAATACATCAATCATATTCAATAGAAACCCAATCGATAAATAATAAAACATCATTTATACCAAACAAGTACCCAATCCAAGTCAAAAAGATATCAAGTTCAACTTTCACGTGTCCAAAAGGTTCGTAGTCCATAATTAAAGACAACCTAATAGAAATATCTACCAAATATGCTTAACATTTCTACGGAAAGGTAGGCCTATGCCCAAGACATTGCATCTGTGCCAAGATGGACTACAAGATCGTCTCCAAGTGACTCTGCCTAGTGGTCATAGCATCCATTTGAGCACCCCTCTCTAGCTGCTGAGACTCAAGTCGTTCTGCCAACTCTTCAGCTCGCTTTTCAGCCACCTCTGCCCTATTTTTGGCCTCCTCAATTGCCTCCAAATTGCTGCGACGTCCCGATGTTGGCTTTGGGCCATGGCCAAGACCACGAATATATCCGGGCCTCGTACCAAGGACCTGATCACATATCTCATCCACGGTCATCATGGTGCCCTCCATTTCAGAAGTAGCCTTTAGCTCAATCATCTCTCCCTACAACAATAAAGTAGTGTATAATGAAGTTAACAAGAAAATTATGTTTGAAGGACAAATAATCATTACTTATAAGGTAGTCCTACATATATTGCCTCTGCAGTTGGATCACACCATCCTTTCTCGTTACTATGGTGAGTCATCTTCCAAAACGCAATTCGATCAGGTTCCTCCTCAGTCTCACGATTTCTCTGTGTCAAAATAAAAGGTTAGATGTATGAAATTTGTAGATACAATTACCACTAAGTAAGAAAATAATTATCACCTCATCATAACGAGCACGGACGAATGATTTTGTGCCCATGATGTGGGAAACCTTCAGTTTTGCCCGATTCTCCTTGTTGATCTTACTTTTTTTTTTATTGAAAACATAATGCAATTTTCAATATCTTTTCATCACAATTGTTAATAATCTTATAAGAAATGATGTTGTAACACGTTGAATTAGTTTAAACAAGAGTCTCAACTAGGAAACATTTAAACTGCAAGTCTCTAATAGACCCACTACCATACATCAACACATAATGAATAACATTTTCCAGCATCAACACCAACATACAGAAGCAAAACTTTTATGTGCAGCTAACACAAGCACCATAGTAAAGAGTTTCAAACTAACAATTGGAAAGGAAACAACTACCACTTACGAGTAATATAGTTATTGTTGGGTATGGAAAGACAAGAGTTGCTCACACAATCAAGCAATAAAGATCACAAAAAGGTCCCAAAATGATACCAAAATAGGGCACAAAATTCAGTAATAATATATTAGTCAAACAACCATAGAATATATAGGAAGCGCCATGCAACATTCAAAAATGCAAAGATCAAAGCAACTAGCAACTTATCTTTTAGTTTCGGCACAAACTCAGCAAGATAATATCAAGACTTTCTTCATGATATATTTCATCCCTTTGAGCTTTGACTCTCTATTTTTTCTCTTCTTTTTTTTTTTCAGACATCAGCTTCTTCCTTTTCTAATAGTTATAGCTTACGGCTTATCAATTATAATCAAAACTCAAAAAATCGGAAGAAAAAATGTGCTTCAAACCTGGTAGTCTCCTGAGCTAAAATGAGTGCAAAGATAATCCCAATCATCCTGACATATGTCCTTGGGAGGGGGGGTGCTGGCATGCAACTTCGCTAGAAGGATATGTTTGAAATACCTTATGCAGCATGTGACGATGTTTATTAAAACGATCCCTCATGTAGAACTCACAAGTATTCTTTACACGTGGCTTTATTATATCTATGTCAAATTTGTCCTGGACATAAATTTTAACATATGAGTCTATGAAAGCAATTCGGTATGTCACAAAAACAAATTATGAAAAGTCAGCATCTAAAAACAATTTGGTTATCCCCTAGAACACAACTTAGTTCTTGAAGACAAAAAATTCTAATACTATTAGGCAATGAAAGTGGTAGTGTTGTAATTGAAACACGTACTTCTATGATAATATTTAGGAACTGTTGGTGTGGACTGAAATATATGATATTCAAAATGCAATAAAAAAAATCTGAATATACAATAAACAAAATCCACTTTTTATTTGAAGCATCACCAAATAAAGAGAAAATAACAACTGGATTTTAATACACAGATATAGATCAGGGGCAATTTTGGTAATTTACCCTAAAAATGACTATTTTGAGACATAAATTGGTTTTTAAAGTAAGCAAATATGAGTTGTAACCCTTGCAGAAATTTAAAACCACGCAATATAATGATACAATTAAAATTTAGCTTTACTTACCAGAATGTGCCGATAACAAGCATCCTTGTCCTTGTCCTCGTCCTTGAAAGCAGAGTAACTTGACACTTGAATTGGTAAATATTGTCGAGAAAGAACCCCAATCTCTGTTGTAAAGAACTGCGATCTTGGGCCAACTGCACGATTTTTCCCTTATGGGATGTTCACTTTTATCTTCCCCTTTGCTCTTATCATCTTCAACAAAGCAAGTCCTCGTGTCTTGCCGCGACCTTTTCATGTCGCGGTTGATGCTAATATTAACAAAAGAAATAAAAATATATTGTTAACAAGTACATTACCTTTCATTTTATAATAGAAATACATGGATGAGAATCATAAAATTAGAAAAGTTGAAAAGTTCCAAGTGTTATTACTGGTGGTGTCGATAACAGGGGACTCAGTTGAGCCTACTGCATCAGATAATGATGGTGAAATTGGTGGATCAGACTGCATTGCAGCTGGATGAGGTGCAACTGAATTCCTTCGGGGTCGACCTGGCGCCATGTGAGGAGAAATCTTGCATAATTATAAACAGTACATACATAGACACAATTATATCACAAAGTACAACATAGCTAGAATGTCGTTGAATAAAAGAAAGTCACCTTACCACATTATTTTTTATAACACTAAGCTGCTATAGAGAAGGGAAAAACTACGAGAAGAAACTAATACAAAAAACAAGTATCATTAATTAACAATCTTTAGTCATATCTTAAAACATATTCATGCCAGAAGTTGTAAAATTTATACGACCTAAACAAGATTACTCTATGATTCAATGTCAGTATCACCATCCGTTACCAAAACATCTTCTTGATCCTCATAGTACTCAACCATTGTATCATCTTCTTCACCACTACAATCCTTATCGATAAAAGCATCATCTTCCAGTGAAATGGCCATTGAAATATTCTTTTCTATAATAGATGCATTGTAGCGCCCCGCCCCGACACGAGTCCCGCTGGCGAAGGGGTGCTAATGCAAAATAAAATAATTAACAAGAGCGGAAGGACTAAACGTAGTTGTAATGCTCCGAGTCCTAGACCCGAAGCTTACCTGAAAACTTTCTCTTTAGAAAATCAAACGTTTAAACTTTAAAGTCATTTAAACTCTGAAGCTCTGAAATATTTAAACTTTGAAACCTCAAAACTTTGATACCATTTTACAACGCCCCGAGTCCTAGACATCGAGGGTTACTGCGGAAGCATAGGATAGCCTTTTTTGAAAATCCTTGATAGGAAATCAAAATCTTTAAAGACTCACAGATATGATTAAAACAATCGCGGAAGCATTAAACTAGTCTTTTGAAAAGTTTTGCTTGTCAATTTAAAAGACATTAACAGAAGCTCTTTATCGTTTCATCAAATGAACAACAGTGCAGCGGAAAACATACAGATTTGATAAACATTTATCAATCTCCTTCTCCAGCTTTATAAGACATCTTTTTAAATAGAAACGCAAGTTTGGTTTCACATTTCGAAAAGTAATACAATGATCTATTTTCTTTTTCTCAAACTTTAGAAACTCTTATAATAAAACCCAAGGTTTTTAAGAATGTTCTGAAATCAATACAAAGAATCATGATCTCATAATTTCTTCCCTAAACGGGATCTTCACGAGTAAACTCTACTCCGGGCTTGAAAAATGTCTTCATCACTTGGAAAACATTAATGAAACAGAAATCGGGTTTTCATTTGAAAACTATCCTTTCTTGAAACAAATCGTTTTCAAGATAAGCAACGAAAAATTAGAGTTAAGCTATCATGCTATTTAAAGCGGGTGGACTAATACTTGTCCAATTAAATCATAACATGCTCTTTGAACCATCATTTGAATTAAATTCCCATAAACTCGACCTTTAAACAAAGCGAAAGTTCATCAATTCTCGGGGCCTTACTCTTATCTATATCACCTGAAAGAAAGGTTTAATAGTCCATAAGCCAAAAGGCTCGTATAGTCATATAACCACACAATAACATCTGTTATATAACATGCGTGAGTGTAATGAATGCCAATGTCATGTATGAAAACCACTTTTCGTGCATTTTCAAACACTCACCCTCGATCGTCAATATCATTCCCCGGACCATGGGCTTCCCGTCCACGTAGGCCTAGCCTCAAACGTGCGGGACTTTGGGCCTTACAAATTACACGAAGGCCTAGCCTTCACGTTACGGGGGTTTCTTGCAGCACATCCCGCAATTCGAGTTCGTAGTGGTACCCATCTCACACGCAAACCCACAAATCTGGGATTTCTATCTTTTCAAAACAAAATCCCTCCTAGAGGGTTTTATGCATGGAAGCCTCTAAGGTCTTCCCTTTTCAAAACCTGGAAGTCTCTAAGATCTTCCTTTTTCAAAAATCGAAAGCCTCTAAAGTCTTTCATCCCAAAACCATTTTCGTGATTTTCGTGTTCATGCTCATGCTTATGAAATGCTATGACATATGCGAGCTCTAAGCATCCAGACATATTCAATATTTCATAAGACAGATTATCAAGGCATGATATCAATTTAACGCAACATAATAGACATGTTAAAATCATCCAAGTAAACACGTAAGATAGAGCAATTCAAGTAACCATTTAAGGCATAGCAGCTCAAGTAACCACTTAAAGCATCACAGCTCAAGTAAACATGTAGGTACACTATTAACATGTTATACAACTTTATTGAGGGTTATACGGAACTACCGTTCACCGAGGATAGACTGAATAATTAATCAGAATAGAAACCGGAACTGCTCAATCTGTTACAAATTTTAATATACAATAATGTGCGTATATCAGTGAGGTACAACACCTCTAAGCATAAGTACAACTACTATTAAAGTAAAGTACAACTCTTAAAGCTTAGGGTACAAGGTCCCTTAGCTCAGATCTGAATCAAGTATAAGAAAACATGAGCTTTCAACAAACTGCCCGAGGTCACGCGCGCGGGCCGCTCGCGCGAGGCCTCGCTCGTACGGACCGCTCAAGCGAGTTAAGCCTACTAAGGTCACGTGGTTAATTAAAAACAGTTTTCAAAAATAGCCTGGTCGAGCGTGCGGGCTGCTCGCGCGACCCCTCGCTCGCGCGGGGCGCGCGCGCGAGATGTCACAGTGTCGTCTTATTCCTTATTTTCTTCCCCTGTTTTGAAATTAAAGGTTAATTTTTACCCATTTTGAAAACTCAACCAAAATAGGACTTCCAATATATGAATCTCTTCCTTTTTTTGCGTAGATTTCAAATATGAAATCAGAATTTCATGAATCAAATCACACCTCTTGATTTTATTGAAAAACCGAACGGCGACAAAACTTTAAATCAACCGTTCGTCGCAACCGCTATGAATTAGCTTTTGAAATTCGAAATGGAGTCTCGTGGGATCGAGACCTTTCATTTGATATAAAGAAATCACGTTTCTGTGACTGTTTTTCTGCTTGCTATTTTCGGACCCTTAACGAGATATATATGAAATTCTATATATATCTATATCTATATCAACATTGCAAGTATATACTGAAATCAAAACATGAAATTGATTTGAACTTACCCAAATTCGAATTTCTGATGATATACAGAGAATCCCAAACTTCCAAATTTCCTTTATCTATTAACTTGTGAATGTATAAATATATACATATATATCTCGTATGTGAGAGAGAGAGAGAAACAGTGAGTGTGTGTGACACCCGCTCCCGCGGTTCCTATTTAATACTGTTTTAGCATGCATAATCATGAGTTAATGTTAATTAATGTGTTATGTGACGCTTATTGGAGTGGGATTGACCCACTAAGTTGATTATGGGTGTCCAGTTGGGAACCCAGTTTTGGCTAGTATGGCAATCCCAAGTTGGGATGTGCCTTGATGGGTCCCAGTTGAGATGGGACATTATATGTGGAATACCATATGTGCCTAAATGTTTATTAAGGCTTAAATGATTTATTGTTTTATTGCTAATAATATTATGTTATTAGGTAGTGACCACTTTTGGGGTCAATTAGGGGTACCTTTGTGAGCACGAATTGAACACGTTTCATAACTAGTAGGCTAATTAGCAACTTCATTTAATTATATGGGACCACTTATGGGACCCATGCGAGCCATTTAGGTTTGGGATAGTTTTAATCCAGTTTCATAATTAGTAGGGGCGTAATTGCAAAACTAGCAAACTTGCGGGGTTGTTATAATAAAATTGGAAAGTTTTATAACAAGCCACCTAAATGAGGTGACTAATCATTCCTAGCATCTCTATATCAGTTAAGAGATGATAACACAGAGAGTTGGACGCAGAGAATTGCAACGTTGACGGTCGACGTTCTCGACGACGATTGACGCGCCTAACGACGTCGGCTTTTAAAACAGGCTACATATTCGGACTCCTGGGGGTGAGTCTAATCTATTGGTACTAATTTTATTGAGTTCTGTGATAGTTTTTTCGCGACCCATTTTGGGATTTTAGCTCATAACTTGTAATTTTTATATAGGATTTGTACCTGGTTCTTATTAGGTCTTTAATTTCAAGATTAGGAGCGAAACCCAAGAGGTGAGTGATGTTAATTTTGATATTTGGATGATTTTCATGTTGTGTTCAATTGTAATGCCAAAGCATTCCTAAATAGCGTGATTTAATTTATTAGCTTATTATTGGGCAAAATTCATGTGGTTAAACTAGGCCCAATTTATCTGTGGAAGCATGGTGTAATGATTAAATGAGCATGTTGAGTTGCCTGTTTAGGTCAATGGAAATTGCTAGTTCTATACCACCATGAGGTAATCTTTGTGGTGACGACCACGGCCGCCAGAGGCCTATGGGACCGCACGTGTGAGGGCGTGGGTCATGACTAGTCACGTGGGCTTGGGGAGTAGAGCCGCGGGCTAGCCGGTAGTGGTGGGAGTGAACTAGTAATTGCCAGAGACTATAGTTATTTGTAATATGTTGAATTGAGCATGTCAATTATCCATACTCATGATTAGCATTACTCACTAAGCATATAGCTTATATATTGTAATGGTTATTGAATAACCATCCTAGGTGATCGTGGCGAGGAATCGGGGAAGTGAGCTGGGAAGTGGCTTGGCTGGCTTATGGGTTTTGGGAGTTGTTGTAACCTTGTTAATAGTTACCTGCCTTTTAGTTTAAAGCTTGCAATATAGTTGTAATTAATCGGTTTTAATCTAGATTGTAGTACGAGCCATATTTTGGTTGGTTTAAGACTTATGTAATATTTCTAGTTAAGCTTTACATTTTAGTTGGGCCATTATCTCATGTAGTAATCTGCTTGTATAAATTGGACACTTACTTTATAAGAGTAGTAAGTATTCCAGGTGTTGGGTGCGGTTGATTGTAAATGGTTTTATTTAGTATTTTTCTTAAATTATTTAAAAACTTTTGCTTGAACTTGGAAGCTCATGTTTGTGACTTTGGTTTTATTCTAAATGGTTTAAAGCACTAGTGTTGATTTTAATTGGTGATATGGTATTATTATATGAAAATTTACTACTTGCTAAAACAGGGTTTTTGACTAATTGTAAAGACAGGATTTTATTTTTTTGTTATTGTTGAGCTTCTTTGGTTTAAGTTATTTTAAACTTATTTTGGAACTTTAATGAGTGGGGTTAAGCCTTGGTGGCGTGCCACGTGTCCTAGGATCATCTGAGTGGTTCCGGGGCGTGACAGTGTGAGAGATTGAGAGTTGGTGATAGTTGTGTTGGGGGGGTTAGTTTACTTATAGAACTAGTATACTTGGCCACCAAGTGGCTTCAAGAATAAGATCCCCACACATACACATGAAACACACACTACACACTCCTACACACACTACACAAACATACGCACACTACTGTGCACAAAAGTAAATTTGGGCTCCAAGTTTCATATGGGAGATCTTCCCATGTGGTTGAGCTCACGCCTCCTCTCATACATATAGGTAATTTATACAGTACCAATTCCAAAACTGGTATTTTTGTCTAACGAAAATAAAAATTAAACTTTCAATATCATTTCTAATTTTCGGGTCACTACATGCATCAACATGGGCTGGGGCTACATCATCTCTGTGTAATGGCCTTATGTCTCGATCATCGGGAACAGTGATGCCAATCCCAAGTGACTCAGATTGTTGGTATGCCTCATCATTATCAATAGGCATTTCTTCATCTTTATCTTCACCCTGTGCCTCGGGAACATCAAATAAGTTCCTCGGTTGGATCCTCTGCACAACTTTCCATGTGTCTCCTAATTTAGTGTCATTCACATAAAAGACTTGCTCGGCTTGAGAAGCAAGAACAAAAGGGTCCTCCTTGTACCATTTACGAGAGACATTCACACTGGTGAAATAGTCATCTACATGTATGCCACTCCTTCAATTAGCAACATCCCACCAATCGCACTTGAAGAGAAAAACCCGACTTCTGCCACAATATGTTAGCTCAATAACATCAGTCAGAACACCGTAGAAGTCAGTTTCGTTTGATTGGTGTTCCCCCTTAACGACAACTCCACTATTTTGAGTTTTACGATGCTGCTCTCGTTCTTTGGTGTGGAACCTAATGCCATTAATGATGCAACCAGTATATTGTGTGACTCACCTATCAGGACCGCATGCTAACGACCACAAGTTAACAGTTGCCTCTGGTGAATTATGCTCACGTAATCATTTCATCTATTGAAAAAAAATGTTTGGATAGAAAAAGTCAAATATTCTATTGCATTTAAATTCTTATTTGCAAGTTTCCATATTTAAATGCTTACACGTTTCTCAAACCACAAAGGAAACCCAGCTTTGTGCCTTTGTTGTACATTAGTTGCGCTTTGTCTGGTGATCTCTTCCATGTGCTCACTACATATACAATCATTTTACTCATGATAGAAGAGCAAAACTGCTATATAATACTTTAACTATAACAAAAATTTGTACTTTTACCTTAGATATGGCCCGACCTCTTCACAATTGTTTAGTACATACTGTTAGCCTTAAGGTATATTAAGGCATATTTAATTATGTTTTGATGATGTCAAATATGCTATGATAATTACATGATTCATATTGTTTCATTCTTTGTTAATATTGTTTCATTTTTATGCTCATATATAATCTCATGTATTAATATTGTATCAATGTTTTAACATCTTTGTGTGCATGAGATTTAATTGATGTAGATCAAGATTACAAGGAGCTCAACAAGGATCAAGCTTGAAGACTTGAAGATATTTCATCCTTGGTTGAAGTCTAGGACCTTCATTGTAAGGCATCTTGATCTCACACTCATAGGGGCTCAAACAAACTCTAAAAGTTAAAGTTTTGGAAATAAATTTTAAGAAGGACATCTTTAAAGCAATGCCCCAACCAATTGGAAAATAATTAAATGTTGAATCTTATATGGTTGGAAAGGTATTTGAATCTAGTTTCCAAAACATCAAATGGATCGCAAATTCGATTTTTGTAGAGGGAGTTATGGCCATTTTAGTGGAGATGTGTCAGGCTGTCAAACAGGGAGGGGAAGTCGACTGAGGGCCCGATGCAGTCAACTGAAGTGAGCAGAATGCAAACAGAACCCTCTGTAAACACATCTCAGTCGACTGCTTCAAGGCCCAGTTGACTGCTTCAAGGCCCAGTCGACTGCTTCAAGGCCCAGTCGACTGAATCGACCTGAAAGGCAATAACGGCTAGTTTTTAGAGGGGCTTTTAATTACCAAACTTGCCACCAACGGCCATAATCCTCCAAGGCCTATAAATACATGTTTTCCCAAACTATTTGTTGTTGAGATTTTGATTGGAAAACATAGGATTGATCACACATCTCTTTGATCTTTAAACATTATCATTTGAGCCCTAGTTGTGTGAGTTTATCAATTTGCTCAAATCTTTCATTTGTATTTCTTGAGAGAGCAAAATTGTAGTGAGCTTTAATTGTATTATCCACTCTAGAGAGAGTTATCAATTTGTATTCAATTCAATTTGTAAAGGTTGAGGGTTAGTAACCCTTGTGTGCAAAGAAGAGGTGTTCTTCTTTGGGAGAGATTGAAGGCTCTTGTAATGGTTTGGTGCACACCCGTAAGTGCTCCGGGAACGGTTTGGTCTACACCCGTGAAGTAGATCGGATTAAAGGAATCCTCAAGAGGTGTTCTTGAGGGGTGGACGTAGGCCGCGATGTGTGATTGCCGAACCACTTAAAAAATCGGTTTGCAAGTTTCTCTTCCCTTCTCTCTTTACATAATTGCTTGTGATTGTGTTTAATTTGCTATTAAGTTTTAAAAAAGGTTAAAATTCCGCTAAAACCTTATTCACCCCCCTCTAAGGTTTCCATATTTGGGCCAACACATA
This sequence comes from Hydrangea macrophylla, assembly GCA_033977485.1. NCBI lineage: Eukaryota > Viridiplantae > Streptophyta > Magnoliopsida > Cornales > Hydrangeaceae > Hydrangea > Hydrangea macrophylla. Next base: position 115,065,234 of record CM066983.1, read on the forward strand.
CCATCGAGCCTTTATATGATCTACTAGATCTAGCTCAACATCTTTTGCAGCTCCTAATGGCTGTACATTCTGTGTAAAAACTGATAGGCCTCCAAACTTTTTACCTTGACCTCCATCATAGTTTCGCTCCTCTTGGTTGAATTTTGTCTCAACCCCGCGAAGGTACATAGAACAGAATGTCAAACATTCATTATCGATATAAGCTTCCGCGATTGAGCTCTCTGGACGTGCTTTATTACGAACATATTTTTTAAGAGTGCATAAGAACCTATTGACATAAATTGCATCGGTCAGATGATCATGTACAAACGCACACAATATGATTTGGAGACAATTGCTTGGCAAGTAAAATCATATTATAATATACCTTTCAATTTGATACATCCATCGGTATTGCACTGGTCCACCAAGGATTGCTTCCTTTGGTAGGTGAATTGCTAAGTGGACCATAACATTAGAAAATGCCAGTGGGAATAGTGTCTCAATCTTGCACAATATCACAGCAATTTCTTTTTCCAACCTCTCGAGCACTTCCAATTTCAAAGTTATAGAACATAGTTCCTTGAAAAAAAAAGCTCAACTGAATTAATGTTGTACACACATCCTTGCACAAATATCCACGTAGAGCAATCGGGAGGAAACGTTGTAAAAGAACATGGAAATCATGACTCTTCAAACCCGATATCTTACTCTCTTTTATATTCACACATCGAGCTATGTGTGATGCATATCCATCTGGTAACTTCACCAATTCTAACCATTCACAAAAGTTCTTTTTTTCATCAGCTGATAAGGTATAGCATGCTGATGGCATTATATACTTATCACCAACTGGCCTTAAGTGTAATTCCTTCCTTATACCCATCAGTGCCAAATCCAAGTGGGCCTTCACATTGTCTTTAGTCTTCCCATCCACATTCATCAATGTATTTAACACATTATCACATATATTCTTTTCTATGTGCATAACATCCAAATTATGTCACAATTTCAATTTTCATCAATAAGGCAATGTTAAGAAAATACTTTGCTTGGTCCAATTCAACTCCATTTCATCGCGGGTTCTTTTCTTCTTATTAGGAGCCTTTCCAAATGTGTCTCCTTTGAGTTGTTTAAGTTGGTCTAACACATCATCCCCAGATAAGTTCTTTGGTTGTAACCTCTTTTCACGCTTGCCATCGAACTTATAACTATTACGCCCAAGGATGATCAGTTGGCAAGAAACGGCGATGTCCTGTATAACAAATCTTTCTTCCATTTTTAAGTGAGAGAGAAGACTTCTCCTTGTTACAAGTCGGATATGCCATGAATCCTTTAGTGCTCCATCCAGATAAGTTTCCATAAGCCAAAAATCATTTATAGTCCACAACAGCGCGGCGTGCAAAAGGAAGTTTTGTTTTTTCGAGGCATCATATATCTCTACATCATCATCCTATAACTCTTTCAACTCATCTACCAAAGGACGCAAGTAAACATCTATGTCATTTCCAGGTGCTTTTGGTCCTGGAATAAGCAATTACATAAACAAAAAGGGATCTTTCATACATTTCCATGGTGGCAAGTTATATGGCATAAGCATTACAGGCCACATGCTATATGAGTTGCTCATGTTTCCAAAGGGATTAAAACCATCGCTTGCTAGCCAAGTCTAACATTACGTGGGTCCTTAGCGAACCAATCATGATCATTGTCAAATTCCAATCCTGCCAAGCTTTGGAATCAGCTGGATGTCGAAGCTCATTATTTTCTTCTACTCGCTTATCTTTATGCCATGTCATATCTTCAGCAATCTTTCTTGACATAAACAACCTTTGTAACCTTGGTTTTAGAGGAAAATACCTTAACACCTTTTGAGGAATTTTCTTACTCTTGCCTTCTTGATATTTATATCTAGGCTCACCACATTCTGGACATTCATTTCTATTTTCACACTCCTTCCAAAAGAGTACACAATCATTCTTACATGCATATATCGGTATGTAACCAAGGCCCAAGTCCCGCATTATGTTCTTAGCCTCGTAATAGGATCTTGGCACCGTCTCACCAACAGGGAGTACATCCTTAAAAAAAAACTCAAGCATCATGTTGAAAGATTTATTACTCCAGGGATTAATTACCTTTAAATGAAGTGCTTTCAGAAGAAAAGACAGGTTTGAGTACTTTTGGCAACCCGAATAAAGTTCATGCTGAGCATCCCTCAACAATCCACCAAATCCACTTCTAGACCCTTCCTCTTGTTGTACATGTAGACCTTGACTCCTAGGTGACTCCCTTACAAAATTTTCCACATATGTACCAGCATGTACGTCTTCTAAAAGCTCTTGAATGTCATCACCATACTCCTCTCCATTGTCTACCAGAAAATCATCGTCGTCGTCATCCTCAATTATCGGATCATAGGGCTCACCATGATGAACCCACTTAGTGTAACTTGTGACTATTCCATGTTCAAACAAGTGGTCTTCCACCTCTTCTGGAGTAATAATGTAAACGTTGTTGCATTTTTTACATGGACATCTAATTCTATTTGTTCGATCCGTATGACGACATGCCTTACTCATGAACTGTTTTACTCCATCACTATATTCTTTTCCAAACCTATCTCCATCTCCATATTACATCCAACTCTTATCCATCTCTCTGTCCATATCAAAATACGTCACCTTTCGTCAAACAAGATAAAAGGCAAACAATTGAAGTTTCCAAAAAAAAAAATTTACCTTATGGGATTTATACTTTATGCATTTGTGCCCCCACTTAAATGTTAATTTTTCCATTCTAAACTCAAAAATTACACTTAGGTGCTTAATTTATTTTGAACTTTTACTAAAATAAATATCTTATTTACTTAGCCTCAAACATTTAAGCCCTTATAGAGTTCCCTTTTGAACATTAAGAGTTACTTGTTTTATAAGTGAAACTCGTAAAATAAAAAATAAAAACTCAAAAAAAAAATGTATTAGGCACATCAACACAATTTGTTACAGGAGTATGGAGAGGATAGTTTGCCTTTGGAAAATAATGTTTAACTTGACCTATTATATGTGAAACCCGCTCAGCAACTATACAATTTTTTACCAACTAAATTCGGGGCAAGGACGCTGCTCCTCAACCCCAGTATAATTAGTTTGTGCACCCCCAACAACCCCCCCCCCCCCCCCCCCCCCTTGAATATCGAATCCTGCCTCCGCCCTTGATTTTGGGAACTAATTACAACGTCTTGGTACCAAGCCTATTGGGATCTAGCTACAATATTTTAGCACCAAAACCACAAGTATGTATGATATATAATGTCAAGAAAGGAGCACTAATATAATATATATATATATATTACTTCTGAAAGAAAATCCAAAAAATAAGAATAAAAAACAGAGAAGAAAGTAATCAAGGCCCAAAAGTTTTTTGCTTCCAATCAAATCTAGCTTAAGTCTTTTTTTTTCTTTGGTTTCCTGGATACCCAAATGCCATTAGTTTATGTTCAATTGACTGGACATTAAAGCTTGCCCAAATACATAAAAGCACTCACCACCACACATTTTTAAAAAAATAGGGTTTATGTAACATTGAAATTGTTGATGTGCTCGTGTATATATTATTGTTAATTGTAGGTGTAAAGATGTTTATACACAATTGTATATTAAGGGGCTGGTAGTAATTAGTTCCTTTCTGTTTGCACCTAAAAACCGCCAAAGGTTTTCTAGCCCGGTTGATATGAGGATATGGGCATAACAGAGGCCGGTTCGGAGTAGATGATGACATCGGAGCTAGGGGAAGCGTCACCAGAAGTTTAGAGAAGGCAACTTGGATGTTCCATGGGATGGAGCCCGATTGGTAGCGTCTGACCCGCAGTGGTCTATCGGGCATCAATGGTAGCAGCAATGGAGCAAGGACACACGTTGGAGACCGATTGATACGCCGGGCATAAGGGACTTCATCAGGCATTTATCAGAACGGGAGCCCGATGAGGAGGTAGAGAACATGAATATACCAACGATCGGACACCACACCTATTGAAAGTGATAAAGGTTGGTGGATTGAGCCCGATCGGATGTGAGCACCTGGGGAGATTTTATCGGGCATAAAGACATTACGTGAGTCCGATGAGTCTTCAGTCACAGGTATAAGGCCGATTGATGAAAAGAGGGCGGTGCTATTCACAGCTGGCAGGATGACATCACGTTCAAAGAATTTTAGGAATAAGAGTCCGGTTAGGAAAGGGGTTGTCTGTTGGAAAGCTGGATTGATGCGTCTGATCCCTAAATTAAAGGGATTAAGGCAATCAAGTTCTTGATAAGGAAGGAATCGTTGATATAAAAGGGTTTCTTCAATTAACCAATCAGTTAGTAGCTTAAGGCGCAAGCTAAGGAGTCCTTTCCTAATCAGAATTCAATTATGGCCGCTATAAATATGCAGGCAGGCCAAGCTGCAACTCACTCCGCGTCACTCTCGAAAACAGCATTCAACACAGCATTCAGAAGCATTCAACTTCTATGTTTTTTCTGCAAGCATAGCAAATAGGTCTACCCTTTTTCTTTGTTAATTTCTTTTACTGTTTTCATTCTTACGAACAATCAGTCTGTTCTGAATCTGTTCTTTGGTTGTATTTTCCAAACACTTAATAAAATCTGTATTTTATTAATCATTTGTGATTGTTTACTTGGTAAACTCATACACTATTTGGCTTGTGCGCTTCAGTACTGCCAAGGGATTTCTGGTGAGGGTACTTTCCTACTCACCGCACACAATTGTTTAGTTTAGAAGTCAGATCTAAAAGCCTTGAGTATCACTGACTCAAGCACATAGGAAATTAGTTTCCACACACTGAACCACTTTTGGTTCTGGCACGCCCGCGCATAACTACTAGCAAACATTTTGGCACGCCCGGTGGGACCCATAGTGTCAAGTCATGCCGCCAAAGAGGGATAAGCAGATCGGCAAAAACGGCCAAGACGAGTCGGCCGTTGATACACCTACGGAGGAAAGCACTGGTCATTCTCCGGATGACGGTGGCGTTACTATCGAAGCAATCTCGGAAACCGTGAGAGCCACCGTTGATCCCTTGAGGCAGGACTATAACACCTTGATAGGGTCGATGGCAGGTCTCAACAATGTGGTCAGGCAAACGGCCGATATACGCCGTGAACAGTCTGAGTTGGTCATGGAGACTAGGGTTACCCACGTGAAGCTGGACGCCCTGGCTACTCAGATACAACAGCTTTGCGCCGTTCTTGAGGCCAATAACAAACAAAAGGCCTCGGGATCAGGATCAGGCTCAGGCTCGGGATCGGGCTCTGGCACGCCGCTTGAGTCCGACAAACCAAAAGACCCACTCTATGTTTGTCCAAACCTAAGGGAGGGTAACATCTCGGGCAAGAAGCCCGAATTACATAACGAAACGGCCAGTGGCGTGGTGATCACCGATCCCAGTGGATCGGCGACGCCAAGTTTTGTCCAGACAGGAGGCCGTATTGAAACCCAGTTCGACCGTACACCACCTCTAGTTCGCACTGCTGGGGGGCAAAGAAACAATGGCGGGTTTTGGACCCACCAGATCCATAATAATCAACAGTTGCCACCTCCACTAATAAACCCAGAGGTAAACGGCCAACAGATGCCCCTAGGTAACGCTACTGGGGGGCAAAGGAATAATGATGATTTTTGGCTTCGTCAGGCCAATAACAACCAACAGCCACCACCACCACCTTTGGTGAATGACCGACCCGTTGCGCAGCCTATTAACAGGGAGGAGTTGGTGGCGGCCATACATGAAGAGTATGGCCCGTTCATGAGAAGGATGGAGAGGCCAACGTACCGACGGCCTTACCCGCCTGAAATTGACCAGGTTAATTTCCCACCAGGGTATAAAGTTCCGAACTTTACTCTATTTTCTGGGGAAAGTGAGCATACCACGGTAGAGCACATAGGCCGATTCATTGTGCAATGCGGCCATGCAGGCAATAGTGACCCTTTAAAGCTAAGGTTGTTCCCAAATTCGCTCACGGGCATAGCATTTTTGTGGTATGTCAATCTCCCGGCCAATTCAGTACGAAATTGGCCAGCGATGGAGGAATTGTTTCATGGGCAGTTTTATAGGACTGAGCCCGAGATATCGTTGGCAGATCTGTCTAGGATGCTCCAACTAGTGGGAGAGACCGTTGAAACATATATAGCCCGATTCAGGAAGGCTAAGTACAGATGTAAGACAATATTGCCCGAGGAAGAATACGCAAAGATGGCTATGGGCGGAATGTCTTTCGAGCTTCGCAAAAAGTTCGAAGGGAACGATTTCCGTGATTTATTCGAGCTGGCTTCAAGGGCCGCCCGTTACGAGCGTATCCTACTTGATGAACAGGAAAAGAAGAATTCTTCTAAGGGAACGTATTACAAAGATCCCAATTACGAGGTCCATCTAGCAGATTGTGACCTCGAGGCAGAAATCGACATGGCCGAACTAATCTCTAAGCGGCCTATTGTGTGTAATGCCTTGAACAAACCGGTCAATAATAACGCCGCTGCTAAAAAAATGACGTTCGAGGCAGGAAAAAATTACACATTTGACATAACAATGGCCGATCAGATTTTTGACGCCCTTTTGGCTGAAAAAGTGATCAGGCTAGGTGAAGGTCATCGGATACCCAAGGCCGATGACATAAAAAATAAGGAATATTGTAAGTGGCATAATTCCTGGAAACACTCCACTAATAACTGCGTTGTTTTTCGTAATGTGATACAGGAGAACGTGGAGAAAGGAGTGTTCAAATTTTCGGACAAAGCTATGGGAGTTGATGCAAATCCGTTCCCACAGATCACTGGAACCAATACGGTAGTGCCCGACTTGACTAAGCTTACACGGCCAAGGGTCAAGATAGACTTGACGGACAGCGAGAAGGTCCCAAAGCAAAGGGAAGGAAAACAAATTGCCGTTTCGGGAACTGATAGGCCGAAGGTGACTATTCACGAGCTTCAGAGGACATATCAGGAACGCAAGGAAGCAGAACTAAAGGCTGATGTTGAGGTAGCCCGATCAACTACAGATAGTTTGATCACGGATTTACGACACCAACTAGAGCTGATAGAACAAGGCCTGTGTCCGAGGTGCAAGGCCGATATTAAGAAGGGGGCCTCTAGCCCAAGCAAGAGGCCTAGGGTTGAGGAACGACGAGAGTACAGCCCGAGAAGATCTGTGCATGAGAGGCTTTCCTTGCCCAAACAGGGACGCCCAAAGCCCGAGTGGAAGCCGAAGCCGCAGCCAGCAAGCGGTATGCCTAGCTCGAGTCATAGGGAAGGAAGGGAATATCGATCACGACCCACGATGAGTGCCTCACAAAGGGTTGTAGCATCGGACATTCGCTCCCGAATGATACTCCCACCAAGAGTGAGTGATGGGAGATGGTATAGAGCTGAGCATCCAAAATTTCCAGCGATGCCTCAATACAGCAAGTCTCAGAAGAGGAGGTACCAGAGGTTGAGACAGGCCGAGAGGGAACGGCAGCGCTCGCAGGGCCGTGTCCAGATTCCTCCAGAGTCCCTTCAGCGTAAGGCCGACAAACAGATAACGGCCATGGAAGAAGATGAACCCGTTTTCGACAAGAAAGCGGGCAAAGGGGCGATGCATGCCACAGAGCGCTTGAAGAAACTGTTTGAACAAGAAAAGTGTGAGCCATCGGCCCATCCAATGGAGGAGGCCGATGATTATGAAGATGAGGATGATACACCGATTCAATTCGGAATAATCCCGAAAAATCTATCCTCAAACATGGTGTTTACTTTGCCCATGTCATTCATGGCCAAACCGGATCAGCCAACGGCCATTGAAGGTGACGTAATAGAAGGCCAGACCAAGGAGTCGGCAGTAATAGAAAGTGTATGTTGGGGTGGTGGTGAGACCGTCAGACCCAAGGTGGTAGAGGCTACGAGCAAGAACGTGGTCGCAACCAATATACAAACCGACCGGCCTAAGATAACCATCTTGAGGCCGAAAGGGATCCAAACTGAAGAGGGGCTGAAACCGGCGGGGCCAGTCAAGGTGGTTTTCGAAAAACCTACCTATCAAATGTCTCAGCACCTGAAGCCGTTGTACGTAAAAGGTCACATTGAGGGGATTCCCGTGAATAGAATATTGATTGATGGGGGATCTACAATCAACATCATGCCCCAAATCATGCTGAGGATTCTTCAAAAATCTGAGTCAGAGCTGATTCCGACCGAGATGAATGTTCAGAGCTTCACGGGCACACCATCCAAGACAAAGGGCATCTTGCCTCTGGAGCTGACGGTTGGAACCCAAACGGCCATGACTGCTTTTTTCATCGTTGAGACATCGGCCGCGTACAACGCGTTGCTTGGCCGTGATTGGATCCATCCCAATTACTGCATCCCTTCCACTCTCCATCAATTGTTGATCTTTTGGAGGGATGACGAAGTGGAAGTGGTTGGGGCTGATACGAAGCCATTCGTAGCCCGGGTGCAGACGGCTGATGCAGTATTATATGAAGATGATATCGGACCTATCAAATTACTAGGGTGCGGCAAACTTGGAAGACCAAATGCAGCCACATTCCGTAAAGAAATTCTACCAAACTTAAAGCTTGGTTACCACAATCTAAGTCGGACAGAAGAGTCAAGGCCGATAGAAATTAATGAACAAGAAGACTTCGATGGATCTACAACCAATTGAAGTTAGAAGACAGCTGGCCCTTAAGGCCAGCATGGCCAGATGGTGTGCATATCTGGCCGATAGGAGATTAGAGATCGGCCCTGTAGATGGAATGATTAATCTGGCCGATTGTATCTATGAAGAAGAAACGCCAATAGAGGAAGAGATTCAAATGGATGAACTCGAAATGGCCACAGCCAAGCTTGATGACTTGAAGGCCGACGTGCAGGATCCACTATTGGAGATCAACCTGGGCAATGAAGGAGAGCACAAACCCACATATGTGAGTCAGGTGCTTGAACCGCGGTTCCAGGCCGATATCATTGCTCTCTTGCACAAATACAAGGATTGCTTTGCTTGGGATTACGATGAAATGCCCGGACTGTCCCGAGAATTGGTGGAGCACCGATTGCCAATTAAGCCGGGCTTTAGGCTGTTCAAACAGCTCCCACGGCGCATGTCACCTGAAGTCACGATGAAGGTGAAAGAAGAAATTGAGAGACTTTTGGGAGCTGGCTTCATTCGGACAGCCAGGTATGTGGAATGGGTATCAAATGTAGTCCCAGTGGTAAAGAAAAATGGTAAGCTAAGAGTTTGTATTGATTTCAGAAATCTAAACCTAGCTACCCCAAAAGATGAGTACCCTATGCCTATGGCCGATCAATGGATTGATTTGGCCGCCAAACATAAAATTTTATCCTTTATGGACGGGCACTCAGGGTACAACCAGATTTACATCGCTGAGCAGGATGTCCCGAAAACAGCTTTCCGGTGCCCGGGGGCAATCGGAACCTTTGAATGGGTTGTCATGCCTTTCGGACTAAAGAACGCCGGAGCCACATATCAGAGGGCGATGAATTCAATCTTCCATGATATGATCGGGCATTTCATGGAGGTTTACATTGATGATGTGGTGGTAAAATCGAGCGACAACGCCGATCATTTGAGAGACTTAGAAAAGGCATTTGAAAGAATGCGGGCTCACAAACTAAAAATGAATCCTCTCAAATGTGCGTTCGGCGTCTCGGCAGGGAACTTCTTAGGATTCCTGGTGCATCAAAGAGGGATAGAGGTTGACAAGAACAAGGCTCGGGCAATACAGGCAGCAAAGCCACCAGCCAATAAGAAAGAGCTTCAAAGGCTACTCGGGCAGATTAATTTCCTGAGAAGATTCATCTCTAACTGTGCAGGAAAGACCCAAGTATGGACCCCATTATTGAAGATCAAGACCGACGAAGAATTCAAGTGGGAAGACAGCCATCAACAGGCCTTTGAGGGAATTAAGCAATATTTGTCAACTTCTCCAGTTTTAATGCCACCCAAGAAGGGTAGGTATCTTAAATTGTATATATCGGCTTCTGACTACTCTATAGGAAGTATGCTAGCTCAGGATAATGAGCAAGGAAATGAGCAAGCCGTTTATTACTTAAGTAGAATATTAACTCCAATCGAGCAGCGCTATGCGCCGATTGAGAAATTATGTTTGGCATTGTATTTTTCATCACAGAAGTTAAGAACGTATATGTTGCCCGTTTCTACTTATATTATATGTCAAACCGATGTGATAAAATATATGTTGTCAAGACCAATCATGAGAGGCCGAATTGGAAAATGGACCTTGGCCCTGATGGAATTTGCCATCCAATACCGATCACAGCAATCGGTTAAAGGCCAGGCCATAGCCAATTTCTTGGCTGATCACCCAGACCCAACTGATCTAGGAGAGGTGCTACCAGTACCTAAAGTGTTAAACACTTCCTTGGTCCCATGGACATTGATCTTTGATGGGTCCAAAAGCGCAGAGGGTGCTGGGGCAGGTGTGGTCATTGTATCACCCAAGTATAAGAAGACAAAAATGTCATTTCGGCTCGATTTCAAGTGAACAAACAACCAGGCCGAATATGAGGCATTAATTATCGGACTAGAGATACTCCTTGAGTTGGGGGCATCGTCCGTACACATAAAGGGAGACTCAGGTCTGGTGATCGGGCAGATATCAGGAGAGTTCCAGATAAAAAGTTGGGAATTATGCCCGTTTCACTCTGTCGCCACGCAGCTCATGGACGAGTTTGATGATATTAGCGTGAGTTATATCCCTAGGTCTACGAATACCGAGGCCGATAAGCTGGCTAAGACAGGATCGGCCTCGTCTTCTACAAAGGCTTTGGAGGACCAAGTTATCACGGTTCATGTCCGATCACTGCCTTCCGTTGCAAAGAGAGGTTGGTATGCTACTACCAATTCGGTCTTGATGGAGGACGACGACTGGAGAAGGCCTATCATCGAGTACCTGAATCACCCAAATGTCAGGGTAGACCGGAAAGTTAGACTATTCGCGGTCCGATTTGTGATACTCGATGGAGAATTGTTTAAAAAGCCCATGGGTGACGACGTGATTTTGAGGTGTTTAGGCAAGAAACAGGCCATGCAGGTGATGGCCGAAGTGCATGAAGGGATCTGTGGGGCTCATCAGGCCGGTACAAAAATGAAATGGTTACTGAGAAGGTATAACTATTATTGGCCAGGCATGTTGAAGGATTGTATCAGCTATGCAAAGGGATGCCAAGCGTGTCAGAAGCATGGCCCGATCCAGCATGTACCGGCTAAGGAGCTCCAACCAATAATAAAACCATGGCCGTTCAGAGGATGGGCTATGGATCTAATTGGCAAAGTCTTGCCACCATCATCAGGCCAACACTGTTTCATTATAGTGGCGACGGATTACTTCACTAAGTGGGCCGAGGCCATACCATGTAAAACGGTGACCCAGACCACCGTGATAAAATTTATTGAAGAGCACATCATACATCGATTCGGCCTCCCAGAAACTATAACGGGCGACCAAGGGTCTGTGTTCACAGGGGCTGAGACAACCGCTTTTGCGGAAAGCAGAGGAATTAAAATTCTCAATTCTACCCCGTACTATGCTCAAGCTAACGGTCAGGCCGAGTCAACCAACAAGATCCTTAAGGGGATCGTTGAAAAGATGATCGATGAGAACCCTAGAGAGTGGGACAAGTTGTTGTCCGAGGCACTCTGGGCCTATCGGACGTCTAAGAGGTCCAGTACCGGGGTCACACCATTCATGTTAACTTACGGCCACGACGCTATGTTACCAATGGAGGTCACCGTCCGATCGGCCAGGAGAGCTTTACAGAACCAGCTTGAGCCCGCAGAGTATACAGAGGCTATGATAGCTGAGTTGGAGGGACTTGATGAAACGAGGCTCATGGCTTTAGACTCGTTAAAAGTGCAGAAGCAACGGGCCGCCCGAGCTTATAACAAGAGGGTAAAAGCGAAGTCTTTTAGTACAGAAGACTTGGTATGGAAGGCCGTTTTACCTATCGGGGACAAGGATAATCGGTACGGTAAATGGTCGGTCAACTGGGAGGGTCCGTTCATTATACATCAAGTTAAGAATGGTGGTGCTTACAGACTGCGGGATATGGATGGTGATATTCATCCTAGATTAATAAACGGTCAATACTTGAAGTCTTATTACCCTACTCTGTGGGAGACTATTGATTTGAACTATAAACCAAATCCAGGGTTAGAATACGACCAAATCATTAACTACGACCCTGAGCCCGAGTAACAAAAATGTTGTTTGTATTGATAAGGCTGAGCACAGCTTACTTACAAATGTATGTGAATAAAAATAAGTACAAAAGAGGAGTCGGCCTCTAGGCCGACCCAAAATTCCTAAGCTTAGCCTTCAAGTCTTCCCAGGTCTTGACGGCTCCAGACCGGTCCCTCTTGGCCTTCTCTAGCTTTTGAGCCCAAGCCCGGGATATGGGGACGCTAGCTTGCAGTTGATCGCTGCATTTTTGGGCGTCGCTGCCAAGTAAGGATAATGCCTCATCAATCTTCCCAATGGAGGCGTTGTTGGTAACAACCTCGGCCTCACATTGGGCGAGTTGAGTTTTCAGTACAGCGATTCGGTTCTGCAGCCATGTACCCCTGGCTAGAATCTGAGCACGGGAGGCCTTTCCCGCTTTAAACTTGGATTTGGCCCCTTCTAAGAACTTCAGTGCTTTCTGACGGGAGCCTAAATGAAGTTCTGCATCCGCTTGAATCTTCGAGGCCGTTCTATCCATAAGACGGACGCTAGGAAGTCTTTCTTTGATCTCCACGAGTAATGATAGCTGCCCGTCTGAGAGAGAAGGATCGGCCATGAGGGTGTGTAAAGCGGTGTCAACGTCAGCTGCAGCAGGAAGATTGGGAAGTTCTTGGTCAGCAAGCCCGAAGAGCAGGTCCTTGGCTTGTTGAAGTATGGAAGGTGAGACTGCTTCGGGCTCGAGGGGGCCAAGGTCAAAAGCTCCTAGGTCCAGGCCCGAGAAAAAATCGTTGAAAGGGATGATAGGCACTGGACCTGTGGGGTCGACCTGTGCAATAGAAATACGGTCAGAAATGGTCTTTGGAAAATGATACAAGTTCAAGAAAGAAAGTACTTTGCGATATGGTGTGATACCTGGGTCTGAGGACTAAGGGAGGCCGAGATCGCTTCGCGAATATCGGCCTCACTTGATTGAGAAGGTGTTGGCTGTGGAGAAGAAGGGAGACCGGTCTCTGTCTCAGGACTAGTTAAAGCCACCGTTGGCTGCGGGACCTCAGCTCCAGCCTCTGTGGCAGATGTTTCAGGAGGACTGACCTCGGCCACTTCTGGTTCTATTATTGTGGGAACAGGAGATCCGATGGCCGGGGTAGTTTCCTCTTGTCCGGTGGATGCTTCAGTTTCAACAGGGACGGCTTGGTCTACCTCGTCCGCAGCAGCTTCGACGGTAGCTTCAGCATCGGCCACGTCCTCAGTACTGGAAGAGAGGACGACTTGCTCCGAAGCTTGGATAGAGGCAGCAAGATCCTCGTCTCCGCTTGAAGGAGTTAGAGGAGGCACGATGTGAAGTGGCATCACCCGAACGGCCACTCGCTCAAGATAAGCCGTTGTAGAGGCCGGTGATGTAGGGAGTGATGGAGGAAGAGTCTGAGCGAGATTTGGAATTGGATCCTCTCCCGAGTCTTCGTCAGCAAGCTGTAAAGATAGAACAAAATGATTAATATTGAATAAAAGGAATTCGGGCTCAATCACCAAAGCAAAGAGAAGAGCAAACCTGGACGGAGGCCGGTGTTGTTTTTTGTTTCTTTTGAGACGGACCCTTGCCCGGAGTTGGTTTACGAGCCGGTCTCTTGGCGATTTGTTTACGCCGGGTTGGAGCTGCTGCTGGTATAGGGACATCGGCCACAGTGGCCGATGTTGCAGTAAAAGGCACCAGGGCCTCAGCAGCGGTGCGTGAAAATATGCTTCGAGCCCGTTCACCCCACCACTGGGTGAACTCTTCTGATACTATTGGCCGGGCAGAGAAGGGTGTAAAGTTGAACGCGGCTTTGAGCCGGTCTGACCTCTCTGTTATCTTTTTCACCTGCCCGTCATTAACAATAAGGCCACGTTCAACCCAGTCAACGTTGACGGTGATACCAGGAGGAACGGGCACGAGTTGAGTAAGCCCGAATTGGCGGGCATATAGAGGAGCGAAGAAGTACTCGGCCCCGCATTTATTGTTGGCCGACGGGATGCTTGGGCTAAAAATAATGTCTCTAGCTACTAAGTAGCTAGAAAAAATTTCATTATAGGTAGACTGGGTGCCCGAACCCCAGTTTGAAGGGTTATTGGAAAGCTGGAGAAAAGAAGAGAATTGAAGGGAAAAGAATGGGGTAAAAAGATTGACGTCCCTAGGGGAGCAGCCCTGGTAAAAGAAAGTAAAACACTCTTCAAAAGAGTGTGACGGTGGAGATATGTTCATGAATTGAACAGCGGAGATTGGAACGTCGGCCAAGGGGGTGATGGTGGGCTGGAATTCAGGAAAGTATGAGTGAAGCCACAATTGCAGTATCCACATCGGGCTTCCACCAGCACTGAAGCCCGAATGGACAAAATCCGTTATACCTCTGACCAGGTGCGCCCAGACCAGCGTAGCCATGGCCAACGGCTGCCCCGATGCAAGAGCCAAGGCCAAGGTTGTGTATTCTTTAGTGATAGCTTGGCTGGCTGAGCAGAAGAGGTATTTATTGAGCCAGTAGATGATGAAGGCAGTATGTTCTGCGTCGGACACCTCTGTACCATCTGCCCCAATGCAAGCGGAAAGAAAGCCTCCAAAGGCTGTAATCGGCCTATGAAAAACGGCCCCGTCCCGTACAATTTCTTGTTGAGGATAGGCAAAGCTGGTCGTCCCAACATTAAGCCCGGGAATGATTTCTTGTCCGTGGGGACGGAGGCCGAGCAGATAACTAATGTCCTTGACTGTGGGAGCCATTGGTCCGCAGCGAAAAAGAAAGCCGTTGCAAGATGAGGACCAGAATAGTAAGGCAGAGAGAAGGAGAGGCCGGTCTATCTCGATCCGAGACCGGCTAAGCATGATTGCATCATAGATGCCCGTTTGCTTCCAGACAGCGGCCTTAGAGGCCGAAACCCTGGTTACCCATTTGTCCCAATCAGCGGCGGGTGTCGGCCATCCTCGAATTGGCTGGTTCGCAGTCTGGACCTTGGTCCAATGAGTAGGGACTTGTAGGAACGATTCGTTTCCTACGGGAGAGAAGAAAGGAAGAAAAGCTGCCGGAGGGTGGCCAAGAAACGCCGCGCCTAAGCCTGGTGCGACGGGAGAACCGTTGGAGTAACTGTAGGGGGTGAGGTATTCAGTGGATACGTCAGCGGCGTGAGCTTTGGCTAAAGCCCTAACCTCCCTGCATCGATTTTGTGGTGGAGGAGCATCAACGAAGGTTTTCTTGCCTTTAGTGGTGGTCGGAGCAGTCTTAGTAGCCATCGTTTGAAGAAATGGTCGTCGGAGAAGATGGAGGTTTTAGAGAAAGGAGCTCTGTGTCCTGCTTGAGATCTAGAGAGAGAGAGAATGCCAATGGGTTGTGGGGAGTTTCGAAAGATGGGCGATACTTAAATATCACGATGCCATCATGGCGCATTAAATGTGGAGTGACTGGTGGGGTTTTCCATAATCTGACAAGTTGTTGCGTGCTTGACGCGTGGCCAGTTTAAAATTTAAAATGTCACATCAATCAAGGCGGGATATTTGATATGACCTTTTGGGGGGCAATTGTTTGCACCTAAAAACCGCCAAAGGTTTTCTAGCCCGGTTGATATGAGGATATGGGCATAACAGAGGCCGGTTCGGAGTAGATGATGACATCGGAGCTAGGGGAAGCGTCACCAGAAGTTTAGAGAAGGCAACTTGGATGTTCCATGGGATGGAGCCCGATTGGTAGCGTCTGACCCGCAGTGGTCTATCGGGCATCAATGGTAGCAGCAATGGAGCAAGGACACACGTTGGAGACCGATTGATACGCCGGGCATAAGGGACTTCATCAGGCATTTATCAGAACGGGAGCCCGATGAGGAGGTAGAGAACATGAATATACCAACGATCGGACACCACACCTATTGAAAGTGATAAAGGTTGGTGGATTGAGCCCGATCGGATGTGAGCACCTGGGGAGATTTTATCGGGCATAAAGACATTACGTGAGTCCGATGAGTCTTCAGTCACAGGTATAAGGCCGATTGATGAAAAGAGGGCGGTGCTATTCACAGCTGGCAGGATGACATCACGTTCAAAGAATTTTAGGAATAAGAGTCCGGTTAGGAAAGGGGTTGTCTGTTGGAAAGCTGGATTGATGCGTCTGATCCCTAAATTAAAGGGATTAAGGCAATCAAGTTCTTGATAAGGAAGGAATCGTTGATATAAAAGGGTTTCTTCAATTAACCAATCAATTAGTAGCTTAAGGCGCAAGCTAAAGAGTCCTTTCCTAATCAGAATTCAATTATGGCCGCTATAAATATGCAGGCAGGCCAAGCTGCAACTCACTCCGCGTCACTCTCGAAAACAGCATTCAACACAGCATTCAGAAGCATTCAACTTCTATGTTTTTTCTGCAAGCATAGCAAATAGGTCTACCCTTTTTCTTTGTTAATTTCTTTTACTGTTTTCATTCTTACGAACAATCAGTCTGTTCTGAATCTGTTCTTTGGTTGTATTTTCCAAACACTTAATAAAATCTGTATTTTATTAATCATTTGTGATTGTTTACTTGGTAAACTCATACACTATTTGGCTTGTGCGCTTCAGTACTGCCAAGGGATTTCTGGTGAGGCTACTTTCCTACTCACCGCACACAATTGTTTAGTTTAGAAGTCAGATCTAAAAGCCTTGAGTATCACTGACTCAAGCACATAGGAAATTAGTTTGCACACACTGAACCACTTTTGGTTCTGGCACGCCCGCGCATAACTACTAGCAAACACGTTCACATCTTATTCCACCATAAATTACAATTTTTCTCACTCAATAGATATACACAACTATGATGATACAAAGATATATATATATATATATATACACATAGAGAAGGAGAGAGAGAAAGACTATTTCAACCATATACCAACACATACCAGCACATGTAAATAGGTTTTACAGAGACAAAGAGAGAAACCATACTTGGATGTGGATTAAGCTATATCAACCAACAATTGAAGCACAAAACGAAACCAAGAACAACTGGTATTTTGTATACAATCAAAGAGAAACTTAAATGTGATAGAGAGATAAGGATTGTGGCAGAGGAAATCAGGAGATCGTGCCAATTGCCCATGGCGCGCGGGACTGCTGGATGGCGGGAGTAAGAAAATTGGGGAAAATGTCTAGAAAAAAATTACACTGGGCTTATTATTCAATACAATATGATGTTTGCGGTCCAAAAATCGATTAAACTTATTTAACATAAATTTGAGGTATTTCCAATGTTATGGTAGTTGTACCACATGCAGTGGTATGTGGTACTACAAGTCTACAACTATTGTCACAACATATTATATCAGTGTCACATTAATTGGTAACTATTGAATTATTCATAAAAAATTTTGTGCAATTTGAAAACTATGTATAAATATGAGTAATACTATGCCTCCCAAATTCTAATCCCCAAAACACATCTCAGATGATGTGGCAGCAGGACCACATTTAATAATGATGGGGCCACTTCAACATTATCCAATCAAAATTCAGTGGGCCCACTGCCACATCATTTGGATGAGAATTTGGGATTAGGATTTGGGAATCATAACATACTCTATATATATATATATGTATGTACATATTCTTAAAATTTTAGTGCGAGTTTCGTATTTGAGTAATGCTATGCTGCTTCCCAAATCCAAATCCCCAAAACCATCCCAAATGATGTGACAGTGGGACTACTAGATATTGATTGGAGATCATTGTGGGGTCATTTCAACATCCTCTTATCAAAATTCAGTGGGCCCACTGGCATAGCATTTGAGATATGTTTTTAAGATTTAGATTTGGGAAGCATAGCATTTACTCTTCTTATTCAGAGTAACTAGTGTTATGGTTCACAAATTTGTATCATGTTATCAAAAAAAAAATTGTATCGCAAATCTAGTTTCCACCACATTCGCCAGTGGGACCATCAATATCAACTTCAAACGATTATAATAGGACCAATGCAAACACCAAGTCACACTTTTATATCTTTTTTAAATATATTAAACCAGCATTGTATTGGTTTGATAATAGACTAAATATTCTTTGGTCATTTTCAAGGCAAAAGCGGACTGCAACATAATCAAATTATGTTGAATTGGCTCCTTTTTTTTTTTTAATTTTTATAACCAGAGAATGAGTTCTAACCAAACAACCTCCTATTTAACACACACCCCCCACCCCCCCTTAAAAAAAAGAGTAATCCCTCCGTCCCAATTAATAAGAGTCCATCTTTCCTTTTTTGGTTGTCCCAACATTATTGTCCCACTTTCCTAAGCCGGTATATAATTTTACTTACTTTTCCAAAACTACCCTCCTTAAATTCTACATCAAGACAACCACAAATGTTGTTGTAATGATTAAGGACAATTGCAGAAAATAGGTGTAGATTTTTTTGTCCCCTTAAAAAGTTGAGTTCCGAAAGTGGGACTCTTAATTTGGGATTGAATGAGTAATATACGAATGAAGAGTTATATAGAATGCATGGTTAATTCTCTGAACCACAACAGTAGTTCTAGTGGTAAAACAACACGTAAAGTTCAAAACAATACATTTTTTTTTTTAGAAAAACAGTCTTCTTAACAATTTATTCAACTTATAATTTACATATTTGATTAGCGGATATTTGATTTAGCGGATATATTTAACTAAAAAAGCTAATTCAATTTTTTTTCTTACTAATAAGGGGATGGGGGTGAGTTAAACACTTGAC
Source organism: Hydrangea macrophylla (assembly GCA_033977485.1). Lineage (NCBI taxonomy): Eukaryota > Viridiplantae > Streptophyta > Magnoliopsida > Cornales > Hydrangeaceae > Hydrangea > Hydrangea macrophylla. The sequence continues at coordinate 115,084,165 of CM066983.1, forward strand.
CTGTGCAATGGAGGGGCTTAAGACCCAGCTCAACGCCGAACGAACTATACTCATTTTATACGCAATTATAGATAAATTTTTGGTTACATATTTTAGCCCTTTTAGTATGCTTTTGCAATGGAATTCTATTTGCACTTAAGAAATTATATGCTCTGCTGAACTTTAATTGCCAATTAATAATTTGAAAATTTTATACTGCACTATTAAGGAGTCTTAGAATGCAAGATTAATTAGGAATTCTGAGTATGAGAGGTTATCAAAGGTGAAAATTAAGTGGAGACGGATTACACAATTTAAAAAAATACATTAGTTAATTGGTAATTATCTCTTCAATTAAAAATGTTTAGTGAGAAAAAATGAATGCGGTCACTAAATATGGTTAAAAAGATTATTCATATTTCTTCAGTGACCATTAGAGCTCGTCACAAAAAAATTACGGAGTACAATTGGTGATGACTTTATAAATCCATCACTACTGTTCAAAATCTTTTGCTTTTTAGTGACGAACTTTTACATTTGGTGACTATTGTCACTCTAAAAATAGTTCCCTCCGGTGGGAAAATTTTTACTAGTAGCTTTGTGACGATTTATTAGTGATAACAACTAATTGGTCACAAATTTATCCCTTTTCTTTGAAGTAGGGACCATGTTCATCATTGTCACTAAAAATGCATTTATAGCAACAAAAATCACTTTGTCACTAAAAAGTTCGTCACTAATTAAATAATTTGTTGTAGTATATAACTGGACACATTAAATATTAGCAGTATAAACTACAAGCAACTACTTTATTCCAATGTAAGCTTGATATTCATTTTATTTGCAGTGCGGGAGTACAAACGAAACATCTTTGGAAGAAAGCAGCCACATACATTTGCCATAAGTTTGAGATGTTTTCACCATAATTCTGGGTGATGATGCCAGAAATTGGTAAGAGTAAAGTAGAGCAATTTAAGGAAAGAGAGAGAGTGAGAGTCTATTTTTTGTATGTGGTTTGGTCCTGTTAATGAAGGTACCTACGTCCACGTGTGTGTCTGAGCACGTTCACTAGCAGATCACCGGCGGGCCTGGTGAGCCAACAAAGAGGGTCGGCACTACTAGTAATACCGGCCGGGTGTATGCGTACAATGGTGAATTATAGAGGTACTGTGTAGACTAAAAAGTTGGCGGCCCCTTCAATGGGGGGTGAGAAGTCTCTTTTATAGATGTAAGAGACCTACTCATACATGGATAAGGAAATATAATCCTATTGATATAGATTGGCATTAATTATGGGGATTTCCTAATTGGATTAGGAAATAGTGTGCACTTTCCATTAGTCTTCTAGCTTGAGTAGGAAACTGCCCGTAATGCTTGGGATCATGCCTGTGGGCCCGGATGAGTTGTTCCCGCAGTGGGATGTGCCTGTGCGGTTTTCCCGACCTGTTGGCCGGGTCGTAGATGACCCGCTCGGGACGATGAGTAGATTAGACCGCTCGGTCTGATGCTTCTGAGGAGTTGTGCATGATTTTCCTGGGGCATGGACTAGCTGCTGATTTGAACCACTCGGTCATAAGATAGAGCCAATTTTGGGTGTATCAGCTGCCCCCCATTTCCAAGGTTGGCCAGATGCTATATCGGGGCAAGTTTGGAAATCTGCTTGATGTTACTTGCCGCTGTCTGAGCGCTTGTGGAAGCTGCCTCGGGGCTTCTGAGCCTGGTGAGTCCTCAGGAACTGGCTGAGAGTTGAGACCCAGCATAGCTCGGGACCTTTGAGTGCTCGGGAACTGACCGGGAGTTGAGACCCGGCCTAATTCGGAGTCTTTGAGTGCTCGGGTTAGCTCCCAGGATGGTTATCTTCTGCCCGTAAACCTTCGTTAAGGCTGTGGGTAGAAAGATTTTACCATGTTGGAAAAGCCGACCTAAAGCGTATTACTCTAGGGTCCTTTTATGTTAACTCCCCAGGATGGTTGTCTTCTGCCCGGCCAGCCTTCGTCAAAACTGTTGGGAGAAGAGCTTGACCATGTTGGTGGAGCTGACCTAAATCATGTTGCTCACTACAAGAAAAAGGGGCATTGGCCACGGAAAAAACACGACGATTGTACAAACCGTGGTTAATTTTCCACGGTTGTCTTAAAAATCGTGATTAATTAGCCACGGTTTTAAAACCGTGGTTAATGGACCAAAACCGTGGTTAATTAACCACAGTTTGTGAAACCGTGGCAAATTAGCGACGGTTATTAATTAAACCGTGGTTAAGTTTTGGACTCAAACAAACACTACTGTAGAAGTGCCCTAATTTTTTCCCTCTCAATTAAACAAGCCGCACACGCACAGTCCCCTTTCATCACCAACGCCCGCTCAGTTCTCTCTCTGACCAGCCGCGCCTCCTCATCGCCGTCGCCAACTCATCGCCGTTGCCTCGTCAACGCCGTCGTCGACTCCTCACCTTGAACAGGTTTGTCTCTGCCTGTTCAATTTCTTCTCTCTCTCTCTCTCTCTCTCTCTCTCTCTCTCTCTCTCTCTCTCTCTCTCTCTCTCTCTCTCCGATTTCTTCTTGCTCATGGGGTCTCTAAAATGTTTGGTTGCCTTATTAGCATATTGCTTAAATATATAAGCATTTTGGTGTGTGAACCAGTCATATAGACATACGGGTAGCAGGAAATATACTACATTTGGTGCTATAACAGTGCTTTGTTTCCTTTTCATTTCTATATATATATATATATATATATTTGTTTATAATCAAACAATTAAAGTGTGAAAGTCATTTTTAAATGAGATGATTTAAGATTTGTGCAAGACAATCCATGTAGCTACTAGCTCTTCAAACCTTGAAACTAATTTCAAAATTTGTTCATTTTTGGGTCATTCTATTTCACTATATCCTACCTGGCCCTGTTCCTTCCTCCCTCAGTTCTTACACTAGTTCAATTTTAGGCATTTTTTTTTTAAATTCTGGTCAACGTTCCAACTGAACTATGACCCTTGTGACATTTACTACTATATTTTTTTTTATGCACTTGCAATTTTAATATTCACTTTTTATATGACTTTTATAAGGGAAAAAATACTCAATTATTTTGTTTTATTGTCATGAGCAAAAATAAATAATAATTTGCTGAACTCAATTTTAATCATCATGTTCACCTTAGTTTGAAACAATACCACAAACCAATCTGGATAACTATACCAATTAGCTATATTCTCTATATATAGATTCCAATATTTGGAATTTTGTATAGTTCAAGTATTCCTCGTGATTAGTTACTAATGCTTTATTTGTCTCTGCAAATTTAGATAATAAAATATAGGAAAGAAATAAACAGTAAGAACAAATTTTCTTTTTCTTTTTTTTTTTTTTTTTTTTGCTAGTGTTCTCTTTCATGCTCAAATAACTGTAACCAATTAGCTATAATCTTTATAGATTCCCATGTTTGGAAATTGGAATTTGTATAGTTCAGAATTCCTAACAGAGTATAAGGTGTTTAGAATCCAATGTAAGTCCAATATATTGAAATTTATCCTAACAATTAAATAAGTTATACATTCAGCGCAATATACGATGGCATGCGATACAAGAAGTTGACTAATTTTAGGTGTATCTGCTGTTAATACATCTATAAGCATGCCACTTGCTTAATAACATATTCTTTTCTGCGTCAATATCTGATTTAACATTAACGTGTGTACGGTTGCCAAGTGCCAACCCCTAACCTCAACACACACACACGCGCGTGCTTTATAGTTTCTTCACCCACAAGCCCCATGAAATCCCAAGAATGAGTTGTGTGAAGCCTCCTCTTCCTGTTTGGAAACACTGATACCACTCCTGGCATATCTGTTTTTCATTTTCATTTTAATATACAGAATTGTAGTCAAAAGTCCTAATAAAATACACTTTATTTAGTATTAGGTCAAAAGTCCTAATAAATATACAGAATTGTACCCATTGGCACTTTAATTTTGACGCTTTGCTTATATATATCATTAGTATGTCATTTTTATACAATAATAATACAAATCGTATTTATTTTGTTTCATGGGTAGATAAACATGGACAAGAGTTGGATCGAGATGGAAAATAGGACACAAATGTCATACATTGCGGGGGCTAATGGATTTCTAGACTTTGCATTGGCTAATCAACCGTGTGATTCAGTTATACATTGTCCATGTAGGAAGTGTGGCAATATGACATTTGCAACACGACAAGTCGCCTTTGAGCATATAATAATCCATGGGCTTCTCCCCAATTATAAGAATTGGGTTAAGCATGGGGAACCCTTATGCTCTGTTAGTCGTGCTAATGGTGATGGTGAAAGTATGAATGATTGTGATATAGGGGATGATATGGTTGGAATGTTACACGATGCATTTGGAATTCCAAACAATGATAGCCAGCCCAGTGGTGAAGAGCAACGTGAAAACATAGAAGGTCCCGATGTTGAGACTAAGGCATTTTTTAAGCATTTAGAAGATGCTGAGCGGGAACTATACCCAGGTTGCCGCAAGTTCACTACTCTTTCATTTATGGTTCGAATGATGGTTTTGAAGGTAATGTGTTCATGGAGTGACAGATCATTCACATTAGCTCTACAATTGTTAAAGAGGCACTTCCCATGGGTAAAACCTTGCCAAATTCGTTCTATGAGGCGAAGAAGATTATAAATGATTTGGGCTTCACTTACGAGAAGTGGGATGCATGCCCCAATGATTGTATCATTTACAGAAATGAGTATAAAGATCTTAAGGAATGTAAGGATTGTCATATGTCTAGATATAAGCAATTTGATGGACAATCAAACAATGTTGAAGATGAAACTCGAAAGATCGCTGCTAAACAGGTTAGGTACTTCCCTCTAAAGCCAAGGCTTAAGAGATTGTTCATGTCATCAAAGACAGCTTCACTTATGAGATGGCATTCAGAGGGACGGACCAAAGATGGAGTCTTAAGGCACCCAGCTGACTCTCAAGCTTGGAAAGCTTTTGATGAAAGACACGTTGATTTTTCGAGTGATTGTCGAAACGTAAGGCTTGGGTTGTCTGCAGATGGATTCAATCCATTCAGGACGATGAGTATCACGCATAGTACTTGGCCTGTCCTCATTATGCCTTACAACTTACCACCATGGTTGTGCATGAAGCAACCTTTTATTTTTCTATCTACTCTTATTGATGGTCCCCGTGCTCCTGGAAACAAAATAGATGTGTACTTGCAACCTTTGGTTGAGGAGTTGAAAGAATTGTGGGACCATGGTGTGCTCACATATGATGCATCTACGAACAAGATGTTTCAAATGCATGCAGCTTTGATGTGGACAATAAGTGACTTCCCTGCTTATGCTAACTTGTCAGGATGGAGCACAAAAGGTTAATATGCTTGTCCTTGTTACAATAAGGATACTAGATCTGAGTGGCTTACTAATGGTGGAAAGTATTGTTATATGGGACATCGTCGATTTCTAGATCCTAATCATAGATTTAGAAAAGATCGAGTATCCTTTGATGGTATGCGAGAAAAAGGACTCCGACCAACACGACTGTCTGGGACTGATCTTTTACAACAGTTAGATGAAGTAGAAGCACACCAAATTGTTGTAGAAAAGAAGAGGAAAAGGGGTGAGGATGTAAATGAGGATACCAATGATTGGAAAAAGCATTGGAAAAAGAGGAGTATATTCTTTCAGCTACCTTACTGGGAACATAATGAAATTCGCCACAACCTAGATGTTATGCATATTGAAAAAAATGTGTGTGACAACATATTATATACATTGCTGGGGGTTAAAGGAAAAACAAAGGATAATTTGAAGGCTCGACGTGACCTTGAAAACATGGGTATAAGAAAAGCATTGCACCCCAAACAACGTGGGGCCAATAGTGCATATATGCCTCCTGCATGCTTTACAAAGAACGCGTTTTGGGTGATGTGCAGGTAAAATCACAATTATTTTAGATTTTTTTTTTTTTGTGGCATGAATATCTTCTTTGTCTTAATTATTGTTTGTTCTTCTATAATTCATAACTTGGATGACTATTAGGCCAATACCAACGTCCCAGTTGAATTCAAAAAAAACTGTTTGAAGTTTATTGGGGATAAATGGAGGGAGTGGAAATCCCGTGTGAAAAGAGAGTATTATAATGCATTTGATACTGATGAAGATCGTATAGCTCATTGTCCAGATAGGGTTCTTCCTACTCAATGGGAGGTCCTTGTTCGATATTGGGGTACGGCTAATGCACAGGTATGACTAACATACCTTACAATGTGTATATTATCTTACATAACTTTTTGCACTTAATTTTTGTAAAAAAAACTATAGGAGATCAGTGAGATCAACCGCGCAAATCGTAGTAAGCTAAAGATGAATCATATAACTGGACGTAAGGCACACAGCCGACTTAGGGATGAGGTAAATGTATAAAGATTATAGAACATAGTGAAGTATTTTTATAGTTATGATATTTTTAATTGGTGTTGTATTTTGATTCATCTATTTGACAAACAAAAGATCAAGAAACGTAAAGGAATGACCCCTGACCGAGTTGAAGTATTTATTGCTGCACGCACAAGGGAAAATGGTGAGATAGTTGATGAAGTATCAGCAGAGGCAATTGTATGTCACCTAAATGTGATTCAAACTTTGTTTTCTTTTCATCATCCCTTTGTTTCTGTATCTATGTTAATTATCATAATTACTTCTTTCAGACTCGCATAAATGATCGACTATCTGAGCTGCCCGAGCCTTTACAAACATCATCATTTCGGGAGCAAGTTTTCATTGAGATCATGGGACCCGATGGACATGGTCGAGTGCGAACTTATGGTCTAGGACCTTCTCCATCAGATATTTTTCCAAAACCGTCGAGAGAAGAATATGCTGAACTGAAGAGAATAAATGAAGGTCTAACTACAAACGTTGAGATGATGAAGGAAGAGATGAGAATTTGGAAGGAAAGAAATGAGTTAATAGAGAAGAAAGTTCAAATGTTGGAAAATCATATATTAAATCAGGCCAACATGACAGATTTACCTTCAGATGCACATACAAATTCTAGACAGGTTACTTGCTCTAGTTTGACGTAGATAATTTACAACATTGTTCGGTCAACTTATACTGCCTTTTATTAATCATAATAGGTCCCAGATGCATCTAGTGCTCATGCTCACCAATCACACCTAGTAGCACCAAGGAATCAAGAGTTATCATCTTCAAATGGAACTCCATCGATATCCCAAGAGGTACACATTCATATTTAGTAACTTTTCTATTACTTAAATTCGTCTAGCCAAACTATATATTTTCTAATTTTGGAAGTAATTTTAAAATAGCAGGTCCAGACTCATGCAAAAGCAAGAAAGAAACATCACAACATTGTTGTCATTGCTAAGGAAATCTTTGTACTAACATTGTGCATGAGACTTTTATACAAATATTTTTTCTTGTCTTCAATGTATTATTATTCGTTCTTCTAGGTTTCGAAGAAAGTAACTCTTCAAGGATTTCAAATACCCAAGAGGTCTGTGGCAAAGGGTTTTCTTATTAGCAATGACCCATCAAAGATAGTAGGAGGAGAACCACTTGGACAAGATTTTTGCGAAGTTTTTGTGGCATATGTTTCAAACCGTCGTGAAAAGCTATTGAGGCCATTTGGAGATATCCTCACACTTGGAGAAGCAGAAAATGAATACATAGCATGGCCATCTGCAGATGTAATACATCCATTACCAATCATAGTTTTTTCAAGTTTTTATGTAAACTTACCCATTGTAACAAATTTGTACTTATGGTTTCGTTTGTACTCTTGTTTTACAGGTTCACGAGGATTAAGGAGCACAGAATTTCTACATCAGTTATCTTTTGTTTTATTCTATTCCCAACTAGTAGGAAACACTTTTGACTTTTTATGACTTTCCATGTATCAAGATATTGTGGGATTTTAATGTTTTGGGATGTATGCTATTACTTATTACTATTGTGGTTATAATTTTATTTGGGTGTTTTGTTTTTTTTTGCATTTATCAGCTAAATAAATTCGAGAAACAGGTTTAATTAGGTACCATGCAAGAAATAATTACAAATTATTTCATTCATCACAACTATAACTTTTAATCACGGTTGTAACGTTTGTAAAATAGGTAAAATATTAAAAAGTACATTTAGCGACGGTTTACAAACTGTGACTATTCCTCCGTCTGTTATTTAAACGAAGCATTAGCCACGGTTTATAAAATGTTGCAAATACACTAGGCAATACCCACGGTTTCCTCAACCGTCGCCGCAACCGTCGTATAAAATACAAAAATCCAACACTTTTGATCAATTATTTACGACGGTTGTAACCGTCGCAAAAACCGTGGGTAAAACTATTCGCCACGGTTTACCAACCGTGGCATAGCAATAGCCACAGCCGCAAATTCCACGGGTGGAAAAACCGTGGTAAAACCGTCGCGAAAGGTTTTACCCACGATTTCTACTGCTTTTGGCGACAGTTTTTGAACCGTCGCGAAAGGTCGTTTTTCTTATAGTGGCTTTAGGGTCCTTTTGCTCCTTTATCGTCGGCCAACCTAAGAGATTTTAGTCACCTCTATCGTCAGTTTGGACCTAAGCGGAGTTAATGCCTCTGAGTACTGTAGGTGCTCGGGTTGTCCAAGATTTTGACTTGGTTATCCGCGAGGCCTATAGATACCCGGTATGATTACCTGTTTAGTTCACTGCGCCATCTTGCCCCCCAAGCTTTCGCTAAGACAAGGGTCTTACAGAGGCTATGACTGTAGGTAACCAACCTGGAACATGGTGGTTGCAGGGTCTTTTGAAGCTTGCCATCATCAGCCACCTAGGGGGTTTGCCCCCATCGTAGGTTGGACCTAAGCGAAGCTGGTGCCTCGGGCGTGACCCCGAGGTCTTTAGTGCCTGGGTTCGGAGCCCGAGGTCTTTTAAGTGCCTGGGTTCGGAGCCCGAGGTCTTTGTATGCCTCGGGGTTAGGCCCGAGGACTTTGGAAGGGCTCTATGACAATCGGCGGAGCCTCATGTGGTGATCAGGCAAGTACCACTGTAGTCGGGCTCATCTAGACCGATGGAGACAGGAGGTCGGATCAGGATCGTCGGGCTCCAGATTTCTCTATGCTGGAGGCAAAGTCAGAACTGCTTGATCTTGACCGATGTGAACTGGAAGTCGGGTCGGGGCTGCCGGTCTCTGCCCGCTGTGAGCTGGAGGTCGGGTCGGGGCTGCCGGACACTGCCCGCTGTGAGCTGGAGGTCGAGTCGGGGCTGCCGGACTCGGACTGCTGTGAACTGTCAGAACTGTCAGAACTCCCGGGCCGATCTCGCTTTCGCTTACTTCTGGAAGACTTGTTGCTTTCTTGCCCGAGGTCTTTGATCTTTATACATTCCTTAGTGTCGATGTATTTTTCAACCCTCTCTGCGAGTTCGACCAAGGTTACCGGTCGATTTCTGTGGAACGACGGGCGCACTTGGTGTGTTGAACTCCCGAGCAGAAGGCTATGATGGCGATTGTCTCGTTCAGATTGCGGATTTGAAGCTTCTGTTGGTTGAACCGGTCGGTGAACTCCTTGAGGGACTCATTATTCCGTTGTCTGACCGTCAGTAGTTGCATGTCTGGCTTTGGCCACTCATGCATACCGGAGAACTGGTTGATGAATTGCTTGCTGAGTTGTTTGAAACTGCAGACTGATCGGGGCTCCAAGGAGTAGAACCACTGCATGGCCGGGCCTTTCAAAGTACTGGGGAAGGCTAGGCAGTGTAGCTCATCGGAGTTGGTGGCTAGGGCCATCTGAGCCTTATAGGTCCGGACGTGGTCGACCGGGCTTCCCGAGCCGTTATAGGGATCTTTGCGAGGCTGCTTGAATTTGCGCGGGATGGAGAACTTCGTGATCTGGCTGGAGAACGGTGACTCTGTCCTGGTTTTGGCTTGATTCTAAGCATGGTTTTGACCAAGCTTTTTGGCCACTCCGTCGATCTGCTTCTGTAAGTCCTTGATTCGGGCTTCCACTCCTTGCCGACCGGTATCTGAGGAACTGGTCGGGTTGGTGGAAGAGGCTTCTTCATGGCGGGGTGTTGTCCTCTGGGATCGGGCTCGGCTATGACTCCGGGTAACCGTTCGCCTAGGGACAACTCGGCTCTTGACCGTGTGACCCTGGACTGATTCCCGGGCCATATGCTCCTGCCTTTCCTCTCGGGCAGCACGCCCACTGTTGATGTCTCTGGCATCCTCAACACGGGACGGGTTGGCTCGGGCACGTTGTCTGGTCAAGATCGGTTCCCGACCGTACGCAACGTTCCCGGGTCGTTTCCCGGCCCATGGAGGACTGCTTTACTGGGCTAGCAGGGCTTCGATCTGTTGCTGGATTTGACGCTGGCCCTCCAGGAGTTGTGTGAGGGTCGCGGTGACTCGCTCAGATGTCATGACTGCCGCAGCCGGTGCCGCAGCCGGAGGAACATCCCGGTCGGACTGCTGATCAGCCTTCTTACCCTTCTTCATCGGCATGATGATCAGTCGAGAGGTTTGTTGATGAGAAGACTTGTCTTTCTCACAGACGTCGCCAAACTGATGATGCCAGAAATTGGTAAGAGTAAAGTAGAGCAATTTAAGGAAAGAGAGAGTGTGAGAGACTATTTTTTGTATGTGGTTCGGCCCTGTTAATGAAGGTACCTACGTCCACGTGTGTGTTTGAGCACGTTCACTAGCAGATCACCGGTGGGCCTGGTGAGCCAACAAAGAGGGGCGGCACTACCAGTAATACCGGCCGGGTGTATGCGTACACTGGTGAATTATAGAGGTGCTATGTAGACTGAAAAGTTGGCGGCCCCTTCAATGGGGGGGTGAGAGGTCTCTTTTATAGATGTAAGAGACCTACTCATACATGGATAAGGAAATATAATCCTATTGATATATATTGACATTAATTATGGAGATTTCCTAATTGGATTAGGAAATAGTGTGCACTTTCCATTAGTCTTCTAGCTTGAGTAGGAAACTGCCCGTAATGCTCGGGATCATGCCTGTGCGCCCGGATGAGCTGTTCTTGCGGTGGGATGTGCCTGTGCGATTTTCCCGACCTGTTGGCCGGGTCGTAGATGAACCGCTCGGGACGATGAGTAGATTAGACCGCTCGGTCTGTTGCTTCTGAGGAGTTGTGTATGATTTTCCCGGGGCATAGACTAGCTGCTGATTTGAACCGCTCAATCATAAGATAGAGCCAATTTTAAGTGTATCACTGGATTTTAATAATTTTAATTTTCATGTGAAAATCGTACCGTTGGATAGGATTGGGGCTAACAAAATGTTATATTGATTTCATATAAATTTCACTTTAATGTGTAGTTACATTAATTGGGATACACTTACATGTTTTTTTTTTTTTTTTTTGAATGGCAATTTATTGATAAATATATATGAGTAATACTTGGGGCACAACCAAAGTCACAACCTTTTTTGCACAACCTTCATTTTGTGTCTATCTCTCTCCTAGTGGGCACTGTGGGGTCACTGGCACTGTGGAACCCATCAAAAGAGAGATAGACATAAAATGAAGGTTGTGCAAAAAAGAATGTGGCTTTGATTGTGCCCCAAGTATTACTCAATATATATATATATATATATATGCAAAGCTTAAGAGTACACCACCATGTACAATTTTCACACACAAAATGAGCAAACAGTACCCCATAGCATCCCATTCGGTGTGTTTGGTGATGCAAACATCAAGCATCCACCCAGTATACCAAACAGACCACTAAAACCACATCGTCCAGGGCAAAAACTTTAATGCAACTGTTGCAAATAGTGATGTGGTATCACTTACTAATAACATTTCTTGTTTAATCCATATCCGTATTTCTAGGGGAATTCTTATTCAACTCAGTCAAAAAAAATTCCAACTCAGCAAAAATTGTAATTATAGAGGATAAAATACTACTTGGTATTCCAATAATACCCAATATTTGCTCATCTTCGAGATACCCTACTATACTATGTACACCCCATTATTTAAAATACTTGTGGCCACATTCCTGGGGGGGTACGCCTTCCCCATGATTAGCTAGTGTAGACATTGCTCCTCCTTTTAGCAGCCGAAATGCCCAACCACCATATTGCAAAGCAAGCCGAAGAACATTCATGTTTAACGTATACAATTTGTTTTATTTACCTGATTCCGAAAGAAAGAAAAAAAAACATAGACAATTTGTATTTTAGTTTCTTTGCACGTCACTCAATTTTAATAATTTTAACTAGTTACGAATAGAAACCGCAAGCAAAGTAATTAAACAACTAAAGAGAAAATAAGAAATCGAGAAAAGGTTATTATTGGAACAACGTTTTGGAACCACAATTAATGTCACAGCATGACCAGAGACATATTATTTAGAAAACATGATCAACATAAACTCCACTTATATATATTAACTATAACTATACTTAGATGACTCACAAGATAAAAACCTTACTATGTAATCGATGCGCCAAGGCTCGCATATAATTTCACATGAAAGAAGAGAAATCCACACCTCCTAAACCTCCAAATATCGCATTGGAGAGCACTCCAACAGTTAGTTGTCCTAGAATCGCAAACATCTTCTGCCCAAGCCCCCCATTTGCCACAACACCACCATGAGGTTGAGTCTGGTTGTAGTGGTTATAATACATATTATTGTAAGGACTAGGACCATAATTATAATGGACCCCAGAGCCATAAGGGTATCCAAAACCATGATAATGTGGATAATGTGCATGTGGTGGTGGTGGTGGTGGTGGTGGTTGTGGTGGCCAGTGTGAGCGGGCAGGACCAAATCCTGGGATCCCGCGCTCAGTCGATGATGACGAGGGCGGAGGACCATACGATGGCACCAAATTGTGTGCAACTGGTGGTGGTGCTGGCGCCAGTGGTTTTAGAACACACTCGATGTGAATACTAATACCACATGTCGCACACCCATAGTGCCAAGATGTACACTGGCCTCCGCAAACTGCACACGAACTGGGAGACGACGAGGTCCGAAGCTGCAAGTGATGGCGCGTGTCTAGCGCGTGGCGCAGTTTTTCAGGTAGTTGGGTGCATAGTGGGTGCACATCAAATTCACAGCCCTGGCACCTGTAGAACATGCCTTCCACGGGGTCACGACACATGTCACACACGCGGTCGACCTGGTGCGTGGCTTGTGCCGGTCGGACAGCCAACGTGAGTGGGTGTTGTGGGTGCATGAAAGTGGAGAGGCTTGATGAACACGTGGCACAGTATTCATGAAGATCAAAATAGCAACCTTCTATGCATCGAAACCTCATGCCCCGTCCGACGATTTTGCAACCATCACAGAGGTACTCTGTTTCAGCTTCAAGCTTTCTTAGTAAATGGTGTGGATGGGTGAAGTGCTCTATGGTATTCCTTGGCACCAGAACCATCTCTCTCTCTCTCTCTCTCTCTCTCTCTCTCTCTCTCCATTTATAGGTGTATATGTGCAATGAAACCTAGAGAGTTTGAGATACCACCTAGAGAAAGGAGACTTTTCTTTTTGTGATAAATAAAGAAGACTTTACAAACCTGGATATATAAAATGGGTAAAGTTTGGGATACATACATTTACATAATTTTTGGATACAATCTAAAATATGTGTCTATCTCTTTCTTAGAGATAGGGATAAACATATCTTTTGGGTTATGCTCCAAAAGTTGTGTGAATAGGTGTGTCCCAAGTATTACCCATGCATATAAAATTGAGATTTTCTTGAATACAACATGGTTGGTGTCTTAATTATTATACAACTAGTCGTTAACCCGTACATTTGCACGGGATATGAAGTGTTAAACAAAAATAACAAATATAGTATGTATAAAAATCAATAATGTACAAAACTTAATTAAGAGATTTAACAAATTCAAATTGATTCTTCCGAAGAATATCAAATTGGAGAACGATTAAATTGCATATGCGATGCTCGTATGTCTTGTCCAAGGAGATTTTTTATATTGAACGCGTAGCTCTGTAAATTTTATCTTATTTGATGAAATATGATTAATAGAGAAGATTTTAATAGAAGTGGTAAATATGGTTTCAATGATGGTGAGTCCTTCCAAATTATTCAATTTACATTAATAACTTTTGGCTCAAAAATTGTATGTGATGTAATAACATTTACATTTTTTTTTTAAAGGCGCAATTAAATTTTTGGTACCCTCTCATTTCTCAAAAATTTATTCCAGGCTCTCTATTAAATTGCATCACTTATCACCCTTGATTTTTTTTTTTTTTTTTGATGAAAACTTACGACCCTTGATTTTAGCAACTGGTTCAAATGAAGACTATGGAGGACAAATATTTTTCAATTGAAGATAATTATTAAGGCCTTCAATAGTGATAATTTTTAAGAGTAATGCTCTGATTCCCAAATTTGTATCCCAAATGAGATTCATAATACGTGGAACTTTATTTACATTGAAGGATGCATGTTGATGTGGCTCACTATTATTGAAGATGGTCGCACTACCACATGTGTCAGGAACGACACCTGGAATGCAAAATTTAGGAAGTGTAGCCTTAGTCTATTTGTTAGCAATTGTGATCTCAACTGAAATCACTTTTAAAATGTAGAGTTTTGAATGATGCTGTTAATAATAGAGGGTTTAAGTAGAGGGTACAAAGTTTATTTGAGCCCTTTTAAAATTTTAAACACCTTAAAAACTTAAACTCTTTTCATCGTAGTGTCAAATTAAACATAAACTAAATTGTATAGTTACACTAAATAATAAATTAACTAATAAAAAAACAATTTGATACAAAAAATACGTAAAAGCTAAAATTCCATGAACATCCATCCACTAATTACATCAATTGTGGAGCAGAAAATGTGAAAGTCAGCAATGCAAAAAAAAAAAAGGGAGTCGAATAATAGACTAATACGTACATGAGTTACATCTAAAGCTTGCATCAGTATTTGCTTGTAATTTTAGTTTTACAACCTCCGAAAAGTAATGATTGCTTATGGTACTAATTAATGGAAAAATTATTGTATATCACAGTTATAGAAGTGACGTGGTATTCCAACCCACTCAAAATAGAACTATCTAATAACAAAACAATTGCACGATTTGAAAACACAAATAGAGTTAGTTTGTGCCAGAAATTACAACCAAGAAAAAAGAGTTAGTTTCCACGTGCAAGAAAGAGTCTGAAATAATTGCTACTTTGAACATAGACCGTGCAGAAAGAGAGTCTGAAGTCATTGCTTTGTATGGTATGCTAAGATAATCATTGTAAGACATAGGCTTAGTATGTCATGACAAAAAATAATTAGCTCAAGCAATCATAATATGACATAGGCTTAGTATATGTTATGCCAAGAAAATAGTATGACATAGGTTTAAAAACAATGTGTACAAAAAACATTTAAAAAAATGTCGCCATTAAAATTTCAACACTGATATTCCAAAACATGGTTTAAGAAAATAATAATTTGGTATAAAATATATTTTAGAAAATCACCTCACACAATGAGTCCCCAATTGCAAACTATAAAAATTGAATGCTTTTAAAAATAAAAATTATAAATAAATTATAAATAAATAAATAAACTGCCCAAACGTGACCTCCCATGTGAACATAACAAAACCCTCCAATACTCAATTTCGATGACAGTTGTGGATTCATTGGATTGATTAGAACCCTACTTGTTCCAGCAAAAAAAAGATTAGAACCCTACTTTTTTTTTTCTCTATGACAACTTCTATCATCCTTCCATGCACATGAGCATGACTGTGACGACCAAGAGTCAATACTTCTGAGACAGGAAGGCCAAGATGGATGAGGTGAGGTCAGGTGTGGGGGCTTTTCATACATCGCCTGGGGTGAAGACGTTCCTGGACTAGTTTATAAGGATTAATCGCCCCTCTATATGCAACAAGGCTTTTTAAAACCGTGAGGGAGTTAAACATGAAAGAACTTCACAGTTAAGCGTGCTGCTGCCAGAGCAGTACCAGGGATGGGTGACCCCCTGAGAAGTTCTTTGTGTTTAGGCCCAGAGTGGACAATATTGTTGCTAGACGGTGAGGTGGGTCGTTACAAATAGTATCAGAGCGGAAATCCAGCCGGAAGTGTGGGGCAGGTCCCACACAAGGACGTGTGACCCTTAAGGAGGGTGGATTGTGACGACCAAGAGCCAATACTCCTGAGGCAGGAAGGACAAGATGAATGAGGTGAGGTCAGGTGTGGGGGCTTGTCTTTCATCACTTGGTGTGAAATTCCTGGAGTAGTTTATAAGGATTAATTGCCCCTCTATATGCAACAAGGCCCTTAAAATCGTGAGGGAGCTAAACATGAAAGAACTTCACAATTAAGCGTGTTGCTGCCAGAGCAGTACCAGGGATGAGTGACCCCTTGAGAAGTTCTTTGTGTTTAGGCCCAAAGCAGACAATATTATTGCTAGATGGGGAGGTGGGTCGTTACAATGACCACGTGAACAAAGAATCGTTGTTCATACCAAAAGAAAAACAAAATTTGAATCTATCCAAAATTAAGGTGAAGTCCCATGTGAAAACACACACACACACACACACAAAAAATGACTATGCTATTTAAAAAACAACCTACAGAATAATCAAAATGCCTTTTCACTTTCAAACACATCTCCCAATCTTTCCAATTTTTTTAGGTAACAAACTCCACTACTAATATTTCTCATGTGTCAAACCTATTCAAAACTTTAAAAAAAAATGCAACAATCAATTAAAAAATCGTAATTTAAACTCAAATCACTAAAACATTTATGCTCATACCATTGAAATTCCAGTGAGATATAGGCACGGATAATACACATCAATTACAGGGAGAAAATCTAAATTGAAAATTATGTCACACCCGTTCCAAAATTTCCATAGTTTATCATGTATATTTTGGTTTTGTGAATTATCAATGTTAATTAATAATTGGTTTGAGGTTGACCGTGAGTCAACGGTAAGGTGTCAGTAAAGACACGGGTAATTGGTAATCGGAATTTCATTGGCATGAGTAAATGACATTTATGTGATTTAAATGTTATTTGACTTATCTGGTATTTTATGAATAGTGAATTATACATGTGTAGTATGAATTCTGGTAATTTCGATATTGCTATATATTATTTTGAGAACTTTGGTGAGAATGTGAGTGCCACGTTATATAAAAGGTAGGTTGTGTAGAAATTTCACAAAATGTACGTAGTTTTCGGACGTAATTTTGGATCCAAACAAGACTTAATCGAAGACTCTTGTAATTGGTAGTTTTCACTCGTAAAGTTATAAAATGGACGTGTGCGAAGTTTCAGGAGTTAATTAGGAGTTTTGAGAACTCGCAGGGTGGTAAACGCGATTCCCGAAGAGTTTGTCTATAAAAAGTAGTGGATGAAATTGTCATTTCTTGCAAAACTTCATATATTATCTTGAGAGAGGAGAGAGAAAGGGAGATTATTGCCACGGGCTTTGCGACGACGATCGGCGACTTTCGTCCGTCTGAATTTCACCAAACTTCATATTTGAACTCCCCAAGGTAAGGGCTATGTATTGATAGTCTTTAGGCCATGTTTGGCTAAGTTTTTATAAATTTCTAAATCTAGGAATTTGGGGAAAACGCGTGTAAACTTGTAGGTTTTGCGTAGGATTGGAGATTTGGCGTTTACTCGGTCTTCTAGTCGTTCTCTCAAAGTTATACGACGATAGCTCGAGGTATGAATTTCTAGCCTATGTTATATAGGTGAAATGCATGTTTTATATTTCAACGACGAAATTGTGATCCGGGCAAAATTCATGTGTTAATCTTAGGCCCGTTAATTATGCACGTGATTAAATGTGAAAAGCATGTCTAAATTTACGCGAGCACGTTGAGTTGCCTATGTGGGTCAAAGGGGAGTCTTTTACAAATTCATGCCGAAGTAAGCTTCTCGATGTTTGAGAATTTTAGTAGCGATGGCTACTGTGCATGGTTTAAGGCTTGGACTTGCCAGGGCACGTGGGGATGTAATGGTTGTAGGCTTGGACTAGCCATTGACATCGCGGTTTAAGGCTTGGACTTGCCGCTACCGGATGAATGCGTATTTTTCTCCCTAGAGACTATTTGATATGATTTATGAGATTAAAACATGTTTTGTCATATATGCATATGTTAGAAATTGTGCACTCAGCATATAGCTGAGCAGTGGAGATTTACTCCATTGCAGGTAAGAAGAAGAAAGGAAAGAAGAAGCGTGAGGAGTGAGATGGCGGGAGCGACGGGAATCCTTCTCTTGTTTATATTTTTGTTGCATTCCAAATGTTGTAAAAATGAAATTTGGAGGAGTTAGAACTCTTAACTTCAACTTGGGAGATTTGGAATGACTTAGACAGTTGTAATATGTCTTAAAACTTGTCTTAGTTATGTTGTAATGAATCCGAATTCATGGATTCGTGTTTTGAATGCTTGACCTATCGATTTTGAAGTTTAAAGGAAAAGGAAAATGGATAGAGTTTTGTGAATTGCGCCAAACAAGCCCTAGCTTGTTCCGCTTTTGTTTCTATTCATGGATTAGTAAGTCTAAACTTTGGTTTTGATGACATGGTGTAGCTTGTGAAGTTTATAATAAGGTAAGCGTGTTTAGAGGAATGAAAGGTGTAAGGATGGGCGGTGCCTTAGGCAAAATTCTGCAGCTTGTGCAGGATTCTGCTAAAGGGTCATTCGACCGGTCGAATGGGGTCGTTCGACTGGTCGAAATGCCCCCTGCCAGAATCATTTTTCTTTCATTTTCAGAAATTTTCAAAAGGTTTTGTTTGATTCTTAAGGTACCTTTAGGACCCCTTTCAACATAAAATCAATCGTTTCGAAATATAATTGAATTTTCAATTTTACATGGATTTTACAACTCGGAGGGTAGTGTTTCCTAAAGTTTTAATACTCAAGGTTGTTTTAACGTAGGCTTGTTTAATTAATGGACTGGATAAGCCTTGATGGAGTGCCACGTGTCCTGTTTCCGCACGTTAGCGGGATGGGTCGTGACAAATTATAACCCTGAAGGAATCCTGGAACAAAGAATCATATGTTTATTATAGATAAATTTAAAAAAAAACTAAGATTAAAACAAAATGAAACCTAGAGAGTTTGAGATACCACCTCAAGAAATGAGACTTTTCTTTTTGGGATAAATAAAGAAGACTTTACAAACCTCTATGTATAAAATTGGAACTTTCTTGAATACAACATGGTTGGTGTCTTAATTATTATACAACTAGTTGTTAACTCGTGCATTTGCACGGGATATGAAGTGTTAAACATGCAATAATAACAAATGTAGTATAAAATCAATAATGTACAAAACATAATTAAGAGATTTAACAAACTCAAATTGAATCTTCTGAAGAGTATCAAATTGGAGAACGATTAAGTTGCATGTACGATGCTCGTATGTCTTGTCCAAGGAGATTTTTATATTGAACGCATAGCTCTGTAAATTTTATCTTATTTGATGAATTGTGATTAATAGAGAAGATGTTAATTGAAGTGGTAAATATGGTTTCAATGATGGTGAGACCTTCCAAATTATTCAAATTACAATAATTTTTGGCTCAAAAACTGTATGTGATGTAATAACATTAACTTTATTTGAAAGGCACAATTAAATTTTTGATACCCCTCTTTTCTCAAAAATTCATTCCAGACTCTTTATTAAATTGTACTCCCTCCGTCCCATAATAAGTGTCCACATTTCCTTTTTTGGATGTCCCACAATAAGTGTCCACTTTCCTAAATTGGCATATAGTTTTTACTTACTTTTCAAAACTACCCTTATAATAAAGAGAAAGTAGCATTTATTTGTGATCCCAAAACAAGCAAAAAGTCAAACACCCATCACATCTAAGGGTAAAATTGGAAAGTGGCCCTTTATGAACCAAAAAAATTAATATAATACAACTTTTCTAAACAATATGCAAAATGGAAGTGGACACTTATTATGGGACGGAGGGAGTATCACTTATGACCCTTGATTTTTTTTTTTTTTTATGAAAACTTAAGACCCTTGATTTTAGGATTGGGTTCAAATGAAGACTATGGAGGACAAATATTTTTCAATTGAAGATAATTATTAAGGCCTTCAATAGTGATAATTTTTAAGAGTAATGTTATGATTCCCAAATTTGTATCCCAAATGAGATTCACAACACGTAGAACTTCATTTACATTGAAGGATGTTGATGTGGCTCAGTATTATTGAAAATGGTCTCACTACCACATGTACGTGTTAGGAATGACACTTGGAATGCAAAATTTAGGAAGTGTAGCATTAGTCTATTTGTTAGGAATTGTGATCTCAACTAAAATCACTTTTAAAATGGAGAGTTTTGAGTGATGCTGTTAAAAATAGAGGGTTTAAATAGAGAGTACAAAGTTTATTGAGCCCTTAAAATTTTAAAACTTAAACTCTTTCCATCGTAGTGTCAAACTAAACATAAACTAATAAATTGTATAGTTACACTAAATAATAAATTAACCAATAAAAAAACAACTTGAGACAAAAAATGCCTAAAAGCTAAAATTCCATGAACGTCCATCCATTAATTACATCAATTGTGAAGCAGAAAACGTGAAAGTCACCAATGCAAAAAAAAAAAGTCGAATAATAGACTAATACATGAGTTACAGCTAAAGCTTGCATCAGTATTTGCATGTAATTTTAGTTTCACAACCTCCAAAAAGTAAGGATTGCTTATGGTACTAATGGAAAAAACATTGTATATCACGGTTATAAAAGTGACGTGGTATCTCAACCCAATCAAAATAGAACTATCCAATAACAAAACAATTGCACGATTTGAAAACAAATATAGTCCAGATGAAAATCATGCTTTTGCTAAAACAACTTTTGGCCATTTGTACCAGAATTACAACCAAGAAAAAAGGAGTTAGTTTCTACATGCAAGAAAGAGAGTCTGAAGTAATTGCTACTTTGATCATAGACCATGCACAAGAGAGTCTGAAGTCATTGCTTAGTATGGTATGCTATGGCAATCATAGTAAGACATAGGCTTAGTATGTTATGCCAAAAAATAATTAGCTCAGGCAATCATAGTATGACATAGGTTTAGCATGCTATGTATAAGGTACTGTCAACAGTCGATAGGAACTCATAACTTGTATAAGGTACTTATTCTCAATCTTGAGACGATTATGAACACAGACTATCGATATAGCTGCTTTGACTTACCAATGAGTGAGGTCTTAAAGATCAGCACCTAGGTATCTTAGGTATGTCATGTTCATAGGGTTGTGAACATATTTTATCAAGATAGAATCTACCCTCTGATAAAGAGTAAGCATTCCTTTGAGAATGTCACCACGTTGATTACTGAGAACTGCAGTCTTGTTGATAAGTAGTTATCAACATGTTTAGTAATCATGAGAGGTGAATGTGACTCATGGAATGGAAGATGTAATCATCATTCAGGTTGACAGTAACAGTTATCTGACTACCTGAATCAGTTTTACAGTATTCCTTTTGCCTTTTCTCTCTCTAGTTGAACTCCCACAAGTTCTAGCCTTCGCATATGCATCCAACGGAGACATAGGAGTGAAGACAATCTAGAGAAAGCTGATGGATATTCAGAGAAGGAAAACTAATCGAAGATTTAAAGCATTCAAAATTGGGTTCAAGACCTTTAAGGTAGTCTTCTTCTCTACACGTAACTGGATTCACATGAGTAGTAGATTCTGCTCGCATAAAGTTTTTGAAACTTACTTTTTCGCCTCGTAAAATCAGATTTTAATAATCTATTTCCTACAAAAACATTGAAAAAAAAGTCACCATTAAAATTTCAACTTTGACAATCCAAAAGATGGTTCAAGAAAATAATAATTTGGTATAAAATATTTTTTAAAAAATAACTACATACAATGAGTCCCCAATTGCAAACTATAAAAATTGAATGCTTTAAAAAAAAAAAACTGTCCAAACGTGACCTCCCATTAAACATAACAAAACCCTCCAATACTCAATTTGGATGGCGGTTGTGGATTCACTGGATTGATTATAACCATACTTTTTTTCTTTTCTTTTTTTTCTCTATGACTACAACTTCTATCTTCTTCCCATGCGCATGAGCATATGACCACGTGAGCAAAGAATCCTTGTTCATACCAAAAGAAATTTTTTTTTCAATGTATCCAAAATTAAGGTGAAGTCCCATGTGAACACACACACACACACACACACACAAAATGACTATGCTGTTTAAAAAACAATTTACATAATAATCAAAATGCCCTTTTCACTTTCAAACACATCTCCTAATCTCTCAAATTTTTTTAGGTAACAAACTCCGCTACTAGTATTTCTCATGTGTCAAACCAATTCAAAACTTAAAAAAAAAATAAAAAAAAAATACAACAACCAATTAAAAATTCGTAATTAAAACTCAAACCCCTAAAACATTTATGCTCATACCATTGAAATTCCATTGAGATATAGGCACGGACAATATACATCGATTATAGGGAGAAAATCTAAATCGCAAATTATAACCCTGAAGGAATCCTGGAACAAAGAATCATATATTTATAAAACAAAAAATTAAAATCAAAACAAAATGAAACCTAGAGAGTTTGAGATACCACCTCGAGAAAGGAGACTTTTCTTTTTGGGATAAATAAAGAAGACTTTACAAGCCTCTATATATAAAATTGGGACTTTCTTGAATACAACATGGTTGGTGTCTTAATTATCATACAACTAGTTGTTAACCCATTCATGTGCACGGGATATGAAGTATTAAACAATAATAACATGTGTAGTATAAAATCAATAATGTACAAAACTTAAGTAAGAGATTTAACAAACTCAAATTGAATCTTCCAAAGAATATCAAATTGGAGAATGATTAAGTTGCATATGCGATGCTCGTATGTCTTGTCCAAGGAGATTTTTTATATTGAATACGTAGCTCTGTAAATTTTATCTTATTTGATGAGTATGATTAATAGAGAAGATTTTAATTGAAGTGGTAAATATGGTTTCAATGATGGTGAGACCTTCCAAATTGTTCAATTTACAATAATTTTTGGCTCAAAAATTGTATGTGATGTAATAACATTAACTTTTTTTGAAAGGCACAATTTAATTTTTGTTACCCTCTCTTTTCTCAAAAATTTATTCCAGACTCTATTAAATTTTATCACTTCTGACCCTTGATTTTTTATTTTTTTTTATGAAAACTTATGACCCTTGATTTTAGCATTGGGTACAAATGAAGACTATGGAGGACAAATATTTTTCAATTGAAGATAATTATTAGTGATAATTTTTAAGAGTAATGATATTATTCCCAAATTTGTATCCCAAATGAGATTCACAACACGTGGAACTTCATTTACATTGAAGGATGTTGATGAGGCTCACTGATTGTGTCATAATCAAGTATTTATTACCCTATTAAAAATGTATTGGAAAGTAGGGCGTCGAGTCCACAGGGATTGATACAAAAACAACGTTTGGGCAGTTTAAAGACTAATTGTAATGCTTAAAAGAAAGAAATAAGAAAAGATGATAAAAATGAATAAAATGACTTTGTTTCTATTGGGGTGTTTGTTTGGTTTTTAGAGGATAAAAGGTAAATGAGACTAATCTAAAAAGCAATAGGTCCCCAACCCCACCAACCCTCCCCCCATCTTGAGTCACATATAAGATTAAATTGACTATAGTTTCAAAGCACACTCTAAGGTAACATCTCACTTTGGCATATTATCAAACACAAGGAGTGCATCTATGTGCTAGATGAAGGTGCCTTGAGATTTCCATATAAATGGATTAGGTGCTAACGTTTGACTATCAAGGATGCAAGATATACAAGATGACGCCTCCATGGCTTCTAATCCGAATGATTTATCCACCCTACATTAACTAATCTACTTGGTAGACAAATCACCTATGAAGCCTTCAAAAGGTAGTATTTAAAAATGTCACGACCCATCCCGCTACGCGCGGAAATAGGACACGTGGCACGCCATCAAGGCTTATCCAGTTCCATTAAAGTAAAATAGCAGCGGAAAATAATCAGTGAAATCCAATAAAATCAGAGTTATAAAAAGTTTTGGCTAATTGGAACCTGTCCAAAAGAACTTAGCTTTGAAAACAGAGGTCTAGCCGACTGGATCGGGGATCCTGTCTACTGAAGACCAGAAGCAGAAAGTTTAAAACAAACATCAGCCCGTCCAGTCAACTGTGACTGGGGTCCAATCGACTGGGGCCTACATTTTTCAGTCGACTGGCTATGTCCAGTCGACTGTGCCTCTTAGCAAATTCAAAATCAACATTTTCGTAAAGGGGTCCAGTCGACTGATCGGGGACCCAGTCGACTGAATTGGTCACTATTCACTTTCAGTGTTCAAAATAACACAGGATCCAGTCGACTGACAGAGGGCAGTCGATTGATCCCCTGCTGGGCAGCCCTGTGTGAGATATTATTACTCATGCTTCTCCACATCAACAACAACCACAACCGCCACTGAATTACAACATTTAAAACATAACTACAAGCGTTTGAATACAAGATTACATTACTATGAAACTATATCCAAAGATCTATTACAACATTTTACGACTTCCCAAATCCTTATACAAGTTTAGGAAAGGAACAAAAACTATAAGCTAGTGCAATTTCCCCGGCGTTCCTCAACGGCCTCACTCCTCACGCTTCTTCTTATCTTTCTTCTTACCTGCAATGGATAAATCTCCACTGCTCAGTTAGATGCTGAGTGCACAAGTTCTAACATATGCAATATATGATGAACATGCTTTAATCTCATAAATCACATAGATAGTCGCTAGGGAGAAAAATACGCCTTCATCCGGTAGCGGCAAGTCCAAGCCTTAAACCGCGATGTCAATGGCTAGTCCAAGCCTACAACCATTACATCCCCAAGTGCCCTGGCAAGTCCAAGCCTTAAACCATGCACAGTAGCCGTCGCTACTAAAATTCTCAAACATCGAGAAGCTTACTCTGGCATGAATTTGTATAAGACTCCCCTTTGACCCACATAGACAACTCAACGTACATGCTCACGTAAATTTAGACATGCTTTTCACAATTTAGCGCGTTCATAATTAACGGGCCTACAATTAACACATGGATTTTGCCCGGATCTCAATTTCGTCGTCGAAATATAAAATATGTATTTCTCTATATTTCACAAGTTAGAACTTCATACCTTGTGCGATTCTCTTCAAACTTTGAAGGATCGACTAGAGGGCCAATTAAACGTCGAATTTCAAATTTGAGATGATTCCTACAAGTTTATACATGTTTTCCCCAAAAGTCTAGAAATTAGATTTTTAGAAAAATCAGCCAAACATGGCCTAAGTAGTATCAAAATGTAGGCCTTACCTCCACGAGTTCAAATCTTGAATTTGGTGAAAATCTAACAGACGAAAGGTGATGTATGTCGCCAGCAAGCCCGTGGTAACAAATCTCCCTTTTCTCTCTCCTCTCTAGATATTATATAAGTTGTGTGAGAAATGAAATTTAACCCCTCCTATATTTATAGACAAACTCTTCGGGAATTGCGTTTACTTCCCCCGCGAGTTTCTCAAACATCTAATTAACTCCCGAAACATTGTACACGTCCATTTATAACTTTATGAGTGAAAATTATCATTTACAAAAGTTTTCGACTAAGTCTCATTTGGGTCCAAAATTACGTCCGAAAACTAAATTCTGTGGAATCTCTACACAACCTACCTTTTTATTTAACGTAACGCTCACGTTCTCACCACAGTTCTCAAAATAGGATATATATATATATAACAATATCGAGATCACCAGAATTATACTACACAGGTATAATTCACTATTCACAAAATACCAGATAAGTCAAATAACATATAAATCACATAAATGTCATTTAATCGTGCCAATACAAAATGAACTACCATGTTCCCGGGTCCTCACTGACACTTTACCATTGACCTACAGTCAACCTCATCACCATTATCAACTAACATTGATAAACTCACAAATTTCAATTATGCATGATAAAACTATGAAATTTTTGGAACGGGTGTGACAAAAACCCAAGAGTTTGGACAACCAAGGATGCTTGACATCAAAGATGAAGACTCCAAATTTTAAATCCCACACACAACACTTATCAAACACATAGAGTGCAAATCACAAGCTTACATAATATTCCATACGAAATACATAGGGTAGGATTCAAAGTCTAAAATTTGACAATCAAAGATGCATAACAAATAAGATGAAGCCCCTAGTTTTGAATCATACACAAATGAACACTACAACAAACATGACTTTTTGTGGCGCACAGTATTTGTGGTGCAACTAATGCACCATAAAAGGCAGTTGTATTCATAATCATGATTTTATACTTCCTTAGGAGTTAAGAACCCTATACACACAATTATACTTTATGCCTTATTTTATAAATCAATGCCATCTTTATTTGTTTTTTTTATATTTGAAAGGCAGTTGTATTCATAATCATGAGGAGGCTTACAGATGCTAGCAATTAATAAGACCAAAACCAAAAACACCAGTAGCTCTAAGATCATATAACTAAAAGTATCGGGATATATGTAGTCAAGAAGTTTCCTATAAAATTGCAAAGTACGTAGATGAGTGTTTTATATATGGCAGTACTCCTATAACTGTTGAAACAAGGAATTTATGATTCTGCGCACACACACACACACACACACACATATTGCACAGTTTCATCGATCATAGACGTCAATTGTTGGTATAACATTTAAAGAGGGGGAATCAGAGATGTGGAGAGGGTTTAGATGACTTCAAGTCACTCACAATATATATATATAAATAATTTCATGACGAGAGAGCCTTTTGGATATCTGCAGCCACAATTCCAAGCATGATAATATATCTGCAACCACAATTGCAAGCATGATATATATCTACAACTCCAAATACGACACGTTGATGCACTCCAACTTTTAGCTCTTTTACAGTCTCCGACATCTTCTTCTGGACCCCATGCCTAGTTGATGTCGATGACGAGGGGGGGACCACTTGGTGGCACCGACTAATTGTGTGCACGACTTGGCAGTGCTACAACACGTACAAGGGACATGAATATATATATATATATATATCGAAGTCACATGCTTTGCACCCACCTCTTTAGACTGGGCACGGCCCAGACGTTGATCTTCGGATCAGCTGCAAGTGATAGGGCGGGTGAAGCATGTGGAACAGTTTTTCAGGTAGTTGGATGCAGATCGGGTGCACATCAAAGTCACAACAGCTCTTGCACCTATACAACAGGCATTCGACTTGCTCACTGCACAAATCACACCAACAGTCGTTCTTGCACGTGCTTGGTGGCTTTCAGACAACCAAGGCCAGTGGGTGGTGTGGATGCATGAAGGTGGATTGGGTTACTGTACACGTGGCACAGTACTCGTGTAGAATATTAAATTCGCAACCTTCATTGCATCGGTACCTTGTGCCACTTCCAACTTCTCTGCAACCATCACAGAGGTACGTACTTTGTTTCAGCTTCAAGTTTTTTTAGTAAATGTTGTGGATGGGTGAAGTGCTCTATGGTATTGCTTGGCACTGAATCCATCTCTCTCTCTCTCTCTCTCTCTCTCTCTCTCTCTCTCTCTCTCTCTCTCTCTCTCTCTCTCTCTCCTCTTACAGATAAAGAATTAAGACTTTTACAAATCTGTTTATATATATATATATGACGACATCCTATTGACGCGTTTTCTTATCACACCCAAGAAAATAAACTTTCACTAGTTAGGGTCATATCAAGTGTGTCAGGTTTGATATGAAACGACGTCGTTTGGTTTAAAGAAAAATAAAAAGGCAATTGGGCAGTAGCCAGGTTCAAACCGTGCCCGCCGCGGACGTGGATTATTCGGCGCCCAGTCCCCACCACTCTGCCACTACACAATTTCCTGTCCATTATTGGATAGAAATATATATAAACACATACTTGAAATATGAATTTTGTCAAATGAGTTGTTTGAGTATGCTAGGTGTTTTTTATGACAAAAGGCATAGTTTGACGATCCACATAATTAGATTCTTATTTCAAATATGTAATATTTTGAGCCCAATATAGCCATAGTCTATAAACATGTTAAATGGTCATAAACTATATATACATAGATATTTTTTGCCATAAATGGAAAAACAACCCATTTAGATAAATTTGCCCATTTAAGATTAGTGCACAGAAGCTGTAGTTTCTAAGTTTTTATTGCATATCCCCAATTAAAGTTTTAGCCTACCATTTTGGAATTGAAACTATCTTCAAAATGAAATTAAAAGATAAATTAAATAGATCCACACAATCACCGTCCAATTAAAATTAAAGTTGTAAAACCAAGGTAAGGGTGAAAACTAATATTATTATATTATTTTCTTTACTTAACATGAGCTGGGGTTGAATTTGTGGAATCTGCAAAATAACAAAGTTTAGTACAACTAGGCTAATAAAATATACATAAATGGAAATATTGAATTAATAATAAAATATTAAACCTTTGACTTTGGATTCTTGTGGGATCACAGTGGTTGAACTCCAAGAAACAAATAAGGCCAAACCAAATCGTAATCTACTTTTGCAGTGAGATATTGTAATAACTTGAAATTTTAATTAAGGGTAAAACGGTAATTAAATGATTAAGTGTGAGCCTGTTAATTATTTTGGAGCAGTAGTTGAATTTATATGAACTTGTGTCACTATATTTAATTATTTATTCATTTATT
The DNA here is from genome assembly GCA_033977485.1 of Hydrangea macrophylla. NCBI lineage: Eukaryota > Viridiplantae > Streptophyta > Magnoliopsida > Cornales > Hydrangeaceae > Hydrangea > Hydrangea macrophylla. Next base: position 115,112,912 of record CM066983.1, read on the forward strand.
TATTTTCTTTTCTTAATTGGTATTATTTTATTTTATTACAATATTTTTTTTTATCTTAGGGTTAAAGTGGGTACATATTTTAAATTGGGTGCGTAGGGGTAGACCACACATACACACACATATACTACATGTATCTACAAACACATTAAATGCAAGACAAAAACAAAACAAATGGAGGGCCCCACCCCCCTATATTGGCCGGCCACTTCTCTCTCTCTCCATCCCTTCTTTTTTTTTTTCTTTCCTTTCTCTCTCTCTTGTTCTTCTCCTTCTTCATCCATATGAAATGGGTGTATAGGAGCCTCCATAACCCTTCTTCTTCAACCTCCCAATACTCCCCCAAAAAGTCATTTTTGTAAGTTTTTCCATTTCACAAAATCTTCTTAGAATTTTAAGAGCTTTCTATTGGTACCAACGAAATTCGTTTTGGTGACCCCTACCTTAGTTTTCCCAAATCACATAGAGCTTTCAAATCTTCCATCTTCAACCATGGAGTCCCCTTGAAGAATTACTACATGCAGTGAGTCCTTGGGCTTCCTAGGACCTCTCTTTCCATATTCTTGAAACCATTTGGAGTCATTTGCTTCTCTCTCAAATTTTGGGTGATTTTCCATTTATTTTGGAAAACCTACATTGAGGTAGTTTTACATTGTGCAATTTTATATGTTATACATGTCTAAGATGCTTTGAGTTCATTTATATGTGCTAGGAGAGAATTTAGACACATGTGTAGGATTTTTCCCAAAGTTGTAATGTTAGAATTATTACACCTTAATGTGATTTATGTGCTTTAGTTGTGATTTTGGGGTGCTAAATGTAATTAGAGGAATTTTAGAATAATAATTTGGACACATGCATTAGGATTTCCCAAAGTTGTAATGTTGGAATTATTACACTATAATGTGATTTATATGCTTTAGTTGTGATTTTGGGGTGCTAAACATAATTAGAGGAATGTTAGAATGATAATTTGGACACATGCATTAGAATTACTCAAAGTTGTAAATTAAGGGTTGTATGCTAAGTTTTGAATTTTGTGCTCTTGTTGTGTTAAATTTGATTATGTGGTGCTAGATATGCTTAGGATGCTCCCTTTATGTGCAAACACATGCTAGGACGTTAGTTTAGAAATTCTCGTTAGGAATGTTAAATTATGAAATTTAATTACATTCTTTGAAGTTCTTGATATCATGTCTAATGGACTAGAATTATTGCTTAATATATTGTAGTGGATTCCCCTTAACATCATTATCAACATCATATGCATTAAGGCCTAATCGGCAAGCATTACATGAACACGACATAAATGTTTTGTTTTGAAAAGAGAAAAACCCCATGTGAGGGAATTTTATTTAAGAAATCCGGACGTGGGTTGTGATGTGAGACAGGGAGAATGACCCTTAGAAACATTCAAACTCCAGCTATATTCGGTTGGCTCCCGGAAGTTGGTATGCTACACTCCATGCGTGGGTGGCTCATGGTCCGGTAATGAGAGAGGTGTGCACATATCACGCATAGCCTTACGGCTTTAATCATTTCATTGTAGCCGTGGTGGCGACCCATTGCATCTCATTTCATTTTAGTCATGGATAGCATATAGAATTGTTACAATGTTTTCTACGAGCCGTCGTTCTCATAAAAACGACAAAACATTTTTCAGGTGAGCTTGATAAGGGTAAAGGGCACATGTGACCCGACGCGTGGGTCTTGACATCTTTTGTCCTGTTTTGAAGACTTGTGCTTAGACATGTATATGGATAGTTCTTATGTAAATTTTAACTAGTTGGGGAAGTTTGTAATAGTCTAGTACTCTTCAAGAGAATAGTTGTATTATTTTTATTACAAAACTTTTAATGCTTGGACTTCCATATTTTGTCATTTTGGGAAGCCTTGTTGTAATTGATGGACAAATGTTAGTCCTTGTCTTTTCTACTTAAAAACTTAATTATGTTATGTAAATTATGTTTTCGAGACAGTAGAATCTCTTTTTAAAGTTTTATGTATGTGTAATCGTATGGAATCCTTGCCGGATTCATTTATGTTTGGTTTTGTCTCTACCGGACTCATTATATCTGTATGAAATCCTTGCCGGATTCGTCCATTTTATTTTTAAAAGAAATGTTTTTAAAATCTCTCTCTCCCAATCTCTCCCTCTCCCATTCTTCCTCTTTTCATCTCTTTCACTCCTCGTTTTTAATAAATTTCGAGTAGATGAAGTTCCGTTCGGTCTAGACACGTGTTATATGTTGTTTAGGACTTGTTTAACCTTGTACCTTTGTTTAAACTTGAAAATTTGGCATAGTTGGTAATGTTGCAAAATGCTGTCAAGTTGCTGTCAAAAAGGGAAAAACTGCTACTGTTATTTCAGTTTTCTGCCCAAACGGTGAGGAATTGGACAAAATGTCATTAGACGAAAGTTGTGCAGAATTAAATTTTACTTGGACTTACGCGAACAGAATGTGAAAAATCTAAAGATATAACCACATATAGGTGTTTTAAAATTCAGCAACTATAAAAAAAAAATGTCATTTTTCAAAGTTATTGTATTTTTCTTTCTCTCCTTGAAACTAGTACTTATCCGGATAGTTTCTTAATTAAATTTTCTAGTGCTTCTATATTTTGTTGGACTCATTAGCATGTAATTCCATTTAGGAATTACGTATTAATGAGTCATCCTTGTGGGAATCCCCGTGGGTTTCCAAAGTCGCTTCCGCATTTCGTGTAAAGATTTTAATTTTATTCTCTCTAATTCTCTATCATTTCTCTTTCCTCACGCTTCGGCTTTTGGGGCGTGACAGATATGGATAGGGTGTGCTTTGGGCTTTGGTAGGTGATTATAACAACTACGTGACTAAGAAATCTGGCATTTACTTGCAAAATATGTCTTCTAGTGAATGAAAATATTGCTATAAAAACTGAAAATTTGGGGTTTCAAACTATTTAAGGGGACAACTATAAGTACTACTAGACTAAAAATATTAAATCTAAACTTTAATAGGAATATTTTTACTACTACAAATTGACAAAGGTACTACGAGAAAGCAAATATTTTAATTTAAGAAATACAGTACACAAAGTTTTGCTACATATTTTTGGAACATGAAATCATCAATTACATAAAAGTAAATTTTTACAACTATTAGAACTAGAAAAAGCTAAGAAAAACTAAAGTTTCCTATTTCTAAGGACAATATGAAGTGCTCACATGATAACCTCCCTAAACTATTCTCTCTATTTTGCAGTGTGTGGAGAGTGTGTTGCAGCTTGTGATTCTCCTTCTTAAATTGGTTGGCTCTCTTCTGCATTTTATAGACGAATTTATGTGATGGTTTCGTCACTGCATTCGTCAGCATTGACACGCGATTTGCAAATTTTCTTCGTCGTCTCAATTTTTCTCTTCAGTTCTCTGACAGGCCTTTGAAAACCTGTGTTGAAAAGAGAGAGAGAGAAAGAGAGAGAGAGAGAGAGAGAGAGAGAGAGAGAGAGAGAGAGAGAGAGAGAAAGAGAGAGAAAGAAAGAAATCAAAAATATATATATATATATATATATTATATCTATACTAGCATCCAAGCAGTAGCTTGGATGTTAGGTACGTTTTGGTGTTTTTTTTTTTTTTTTGTTTATGCAATTCACAAGATTTCATTATTCATGTTACTATTTCGGTTTTGACTAACAAATGAATATCCTATGGTGTGGTTGCTACTTCTTTCCTTCTATTTATTTAACTTCATTTTTACTTAAAGATATAAAATATGTAAAAACACATAATTACACGCATTTGAGTGACATCACCATTAAATTATATTAAATATGCATGTAAAACTAGAAATTCGAGGGATTAAATAAGCACTATATCTATTATATTGGCAAAAAAATGTGCAATATTCAATGTTTGTCACACCTCTCAACTAGATTATTGCTAGTCCCTAGCAATGAAGTGAAAAGAGAAATTGTTCTAGAAATTTTATTAAAAAGTAGGAATAAACTAAGGAAAACATAATTACCTAACTTACTATCGCATGAATCGCGATTGCATTTAGCGTATGCAACAAGCCGTTAAACCCCTAGGTTACCCCTAGTGAACGAGTGTTGTCTCGTGAGGGTTTGCAGTGAATATACCCACAAAATTCAAAAAAAAAAAAAAAAAATTTAAATGTAAAAGTAAAATAATAAAAATAAAGGTAGATTTGATCTCCTTTTACAACAGATAAGATTAAATTTGACAATAAAATAAAATTTCCAAGTATGTAATAGTGATGCAACACATATACTCACAGTTTGTCAATGGTAGCATTTTTCATACTCTTTAAACTCACAGTGTGTACTTGAAAAGTCAAGCAACTGGTCTTAACTTCAAAGTTTACATAACTATTAACAGTCATAAAATTTGTAGTTTTAACTCAAATCTCACTAGGATTTCACTCTTTTAAGGTGAAACTCTCAGAAACCGGTGTAAAGAACATCTCACTTGGTAAGGAAGCAAAGATAGAGAAATTACTTCCATTTTTTTTGTGACTCAATATAGGCATTTGGAGTACAATAAGTCTCATGAAAGAATACTTAGCATTAGAAGAGCGATCTACCGTGGAGAACATCCTTATCACTTAAATTTAAAAATCAATTTCTTTTATATCATTAGGACTTTGACTGGTAGGTTAGAAATTAAGGTGAGTATGAGATTTGGGGTGTATTTGTTCTAAGCATGTGATTGGAGTGTTTGCGCAATTCATTCCAACCTCTTCTTCTTCTTCTTTTTATCATTTGTACCGTCTTTTTTTTTTTTAGTTTCTCATTTTTTTTCTTTTCTTTTTTTTTTAAATCAACTCCTTTCTTTCTTTACCACTTCTTGCAATGTCATTACAGTCCAATCACATACCTGGATATAAAAGTGAGGTTTGTACTCCCAGGTGGATCAAGGCATGATTTGGAGAGAATTGAGAATAAGGCAATATTAGGTGAAGGGGGGTGCATTTGAAAGAAAAGATGGCCTAAATCATTTTAAAAATAGATTGACTTTGTTCATTCAAGTAACTTAGAAGTTCTGATGGTAAACCCTGAACGTTCTCTTCTAATGATCAGTCAAAGGGAAAAAAAATAATGAGACTTTCTACGAGTGATATGATAAAGATAATGAAATGAGACTAAAAAGAATAGTAACCCTCATAAAGGAAGATTGGCACAAAAGCTCACATGGGTTAATTAGTTTCCACTACTTGTCTTAAACTGCATAGTTTATGTTTACTTACCCATTTAGATTCAGTAAATATTTTCACACTGTTTAAAAATGTTTAATATTTAAAGAGCTTCTAGCATTTGAAATAGTTAAACATGTGACAATGTGTTGTATGCTATTAACATACCCAAAATAACATTATCGTGTCAAATTTATCTTATATAGAGTAAAAGAAAAACTTCTGAAAAATCCTAAGCGCATCCACTAAGTTAGATACATATATGGTGCGACTAGTATCCTCTGCACCTATACAAAAGAGGCTACGCAATCCAGAGCATCCAAGTTGTCATGATAGCCCATCCAACTCTAGTAAAAGAGATGGGTCTAGAATCACTAGCAAGCTAAAACGCCAGTAAGAGGCTAGGAGATAACTCTGGCATTACCTAGTTTTTTGCTTCCTCAATGATCAATCACCGCACTAGACAATATCTGGTGACGTTGGGATCATGCAAATTACTCCTATCGAACCAGCTAATGAAAGCCAAATGTATACGTAGGATCATTTTAAAGTATGACCCAACTGAAAATTATTGAATGTACTGAAGACAAATAATAAAAATAAAAAGAAATGAGGGATGGAAAAACAAAATTTATTTGGGTATCAAAGGATCCAGTCCTCTTTCTCAACCAAAATTTTCTTTTGTTTTGATTTAAATTGTCTTTTGTAACAGTAGTAAACTTTAAAAGATGTGTCATTATGAGCAATTAAACCAGGACATTCTTCTCTATAACAATTCAAACACCATCGTAACCTTTTAGCTTTCCTTTTGATGACATAAAGGCTAGTGCCAGCAAAGGATTTCTTCTGCTCAGAAACAAGTGAGCGACCCATTAACGTCTGGTCATCGACTATTGGATCCATTTTTTATACTCTCAGCCAACAAGAGAGGCTAAACTCAACCCTCCACTCCTTCCCACTATCAACTAAGATCTAATTAAAGAGAGTTTAGAGGGGGTGAGTGGGAATTTTATTTAAAAACTAAAAATATTTATATTAAGAAATATATACATTCAGAAACTAAAAAGAAAATTTTCTTTTTCTTTTTCTTTTTCTTTTTTTTTAGAACAGAAAACTTAGAAAAAAGAACTACATATTTTTTTTTTTTAGAAAAGTCCAAGACAATGTTTTATTACAATAATGATAATAAGGAAAATTATGGTATAAACTTCAAAAATCATAAGAGCGGTGACGTATTCGTCATTCATTTTATTTTTTGTTTTTTTAACAGAAAATTAGGGAAACTAATTATATATATATATATTTAACGGGCAACGCAGTACTAACATAGCAAGAACTAGGATAATAATAAGATAAAGTTCAAAATCCATAAGACCAATAGCTAGCGCGTCGTCCAATATTTTTTTTTTGTAAAGAAATGGAAAAATATCACCTGTCTCTTGGAAATCTGATATCCTGGTAGGGCCGTAGATCGAGTGATATTTCCAAGCTTCTTTGGTGAGTGGGTACCTACAACTTATGTATTATATTTTTGTTAGATATAATAAAAATCTAAAAAAAAAACTAAAAATTTAAGATTTAAGCCGAAATAGGAAAAATAGAGAATAAAATCAAAATCAAGCTTTTCTCTGGATTATAGATCTTACCTTTAGTGATCGCTAGAGTGGATCTTGATTCTAGATCGTAGAAATAAAAAAAAAATGGGAGATAAATGAGAGAGGGAGATCGGATCGAGAGTGAGAGAGTTGCAGAGAGGAGAGAGAGAGATCACGGTGGAGAGAGGAAGAAGAAAAGAAAGGAAATATAGAGATAGGGGAAAGTTTTTAGGGTTCAAAGCCCTATTTAAAGCCATTTTGTCTTTTTCAGTGTATCTCTCTCTAAAAAGAAACTTAATTTTTTTTTTTTAAGAAATAAAGATAAAACAAGCAAATAGGTGTTAATCGTGAAACCATCCCCCCCCCCCCCCCCCCCCCCCCAACTGAGTCTGACATTGTCCTCAATGAGTGAGATGAGAAAAAGAAGCCAAGGATAACACATGTAATAAAAAAAAATACACAAAGAAAAGATAGAATAATAATGACACAATTAACTTATATATAAAAAGTAAAAGTACTATCATTGTGTTGAGATAAAGTTATCAAGAATTATTATACAATTGATCTTTTGAACTGCAGTTTCAAAGGATCGATCTTGTATTCAAATTTTGCTATCTGGCAGTTTTAGCAACATGGTTTTTAAACTAGCAATACTTCTGGTGTGCCTTTTTATTTTGGACTGTAATGGGATAGTTTAAATATACAATTTAGTACATTTATTAGATAGCTTTACTTGAGATTTGTAATACTTGATAAAAAAAATAAGATCAAAACTCATAAAATAATAAGTGCAAGTGGTTCTGATACTTAAAACACAATGATGATTTTTTTTAATTTATATATAAAAAGAAAAGTACAACTACAATAAAAATAAAGACAGGTATTTTATTTTAACATATAGAGACGTTGACTGGGATTATTGTTCATGAAAGGTGATCATTTCGAGGTCTAGGACAGTAGACTCGAAACCTCAAGTAGGTGTCAAAGCTATATCTTTCGGGATCATCATAGAGTGTTATTTTCATGAATATATCATATCTGACAATGACTCTTTGAGGAGTGAATTGTTCAATAAAGACAGGGATTTGAGATGTCCCCCATTCGAGTAGGTAAAAGAACCAATCCCTCTTAAAGGCGTACCTTAACATTTCCCCGTTAACAACTCTAGTTAACAAACGCCCCCATCCAAAAATAGTGTCATTTTCATCATAGATGGGGAATTGTACTAAGGATGTTAGGTACTGCTCCCATTCATTTTCTTCATATTCATGATATAATTCTTGGAACACCTCATGTAATACCCCTAAAGTTCATTTTTATTACTTTTAAATGATTATTTCATTTTATGGGGTCAAAATAGAATTCTTAATTTTATTGGGGGTTAACTATAAAGTGGGATATTAGAAGATTAGTCACAACCGTATGTATTGTGAGGTATTAAAGATGTGACACATGGAAACTAGGTTGCCACCTTTTGGTTTACGTGTGCATCAGGTAGGAAAAGTGATAAATTTGTCTTCTTTAAAAACTAAATGATTATTAAGGTAGAAGATGTACTATGGATGATGAGAGTGGCGGCCAAACAGTAATGCTGGTAAATGATTTCTAAGGCCACATTTGGCTTGACTTAGTGAGGGGGGGGGGGGGGGGGGGGAGGGGGGGTGTTTGATTAGTAAGGTCATGTTTGGAAAGACTTAATTCAGGTACAGGGGTTGTATACAATATGCTTCCAAATCTCCGGAGTATTTCTTTATTATCTCTCTTGTACTCTTTTGGAGTTATACTGTATTTTCATTTGGAATCTATGAATTTTTGGTAAATGTGTTGGTAGAAAGTGTGTTGGCTAAATACCACGGAACTTATGGGTATATGAGTAAGGAGCACCTGCCAAGAGCCAATAGTCCAGAGACCAGAAAAGTCAATGAGTGGCTTGGTAAAAGGTGAGGTGAGGTAAAGTAACCCTTGCTATATTACCACGAGGAATCCTAGTATGATGCTCTTGGGGGTGAGCGGTTGACTGTGGGGTAGGTGTATTTGTAAACGTATCAAATTGCGTATTCTTTATTCATTGAACTATTTATTTCTGTCATATTGCATACTTCCCCGTGTGTTATTGGTAAATGCAGATAGCACCTGTAGCTGAGGAAATGAAAGAAATAGAATAAAGTCAATTGAAGCGCCATATAGAGTACCGTGGGGGTTCGAGCTAGTTAGTTTTAATTATGTGAGGGGAATTGTTGTAATATTTTGTACCTCTCAAGTGTAATTAAATTCTGGTTTCGAAATGCACTTGATTCTTTCTAATTATAATGTAAATATTTCAATTATTTTAGGAAGTGGATCCGGGGTGTGACACCTCATATTGAGCTTGTTCCCATTCATCGTAGTTTGTGCTAATATTCTGCCAGTCATCTAATCCATCAAATAATGGTTCATCATTCCACTCCCTAGGTTGGTCAGGTTCCACTAAATAATCAATTTCTTCATCAGTGTCGTCATAAATTTTTTCGACACACCTAGCGTAGAACATTTCATCCTCGTCAGAGTCCATGAGATATTCGAAATGTGAGCGTGTATCATCATCTGACGAAGTTCTATCCTCTGAAGGATAGTTGTTATTGTTAGACGAACTGGCATGGTTTATACTCATTCTTGCACCTCTCCGTTGATGAGATGGGTCCATATCTCTTTGTTACCTGTGACATCAGATAATATGTTATAATTCCTGAAAAATATTAACTAGTAAGAGAAAAAAATAAAATAAATTAAAATTAAAATAAAATTCCTACTATGTACAATTCTAATCATGATTTATGAATTTAAGAGGTATCATAGTTGGGGTCCTCCAAAAGAAAGGACTCCAACTCAGTTTCAAAATCTCCTAAGAATGGCTTTAATTTATGCCTACTGACTTTAAATGTATTTCCATCTTTAGGGTCCTCAATCACGATAGTTCCATAAGTATAAACATTTTTTACAATATATGGACCAGTCCATCGAGATTTCATTTTTCTTTTAATAATATGCAGTTTTGAATTATATAATAGAACTTTTTGCGCGGGGGTAAATCTTTGATAAACAAGAGTATTAAGACATTTTTCTGTGGAGTACCCCATCATATGACATGTACTGCAAAGTTCTAATTTCTTTCTAGATAGAGGAGGATTTTCTTTCTCTAATTTAAAAGTTTCTAACTTACGAGTTAATTATTCTTCAATTTTTATTACTAACTCATCTTCAGTTTGTGATTGCTGTGAATTTGCAGCCTTTTCTTTCCTAGAAATTTCTTCTTTTTCCCTTTGTGGAGTATCTTCGCCAAGCCAATCAAAATATGATTCAGCTTCATCAGCATTTTTAAAATATTTCCCTTGATACATGGCTTCAATTATTTCTTTTGATTATGGATATAATGTTTCATAAAAGAAATGAATTATACGCCATTTTTTAAATCCATGATGTGGACAGGTTTGTAGGAGATCTATAAAAAATTCACAGTCTTCAATGCATGGTTCCTTCTCTTTTTCAGTGAAAAGTCTATATTCTCGCATCAAGCTATAAGTTAAATTTTTGTGATAGAATTCATTTAGAAAAGCTTGATTCATATCCTGCCATGAAGTTATAGATCTAGGATGGAGAGATAAAAGCCAAGATTCAGCTTCATCTTTTAAAGAAAAAGGAAAAAGTTTGAGATAGATTATCTCAAAAGGACAAGTTTGATCAGCAAACATTTCACAAACTTCTTCAAATTCACGAATATGAATATAAGCATATTCTTTCTTAATTCTGTGGTAAGTTGGTAAGCATGGTAGCATGTTATATTTAAAATGAAAATTTCCTGTATGTCTAGGTAGTGTAATACAAGAAGGAGTGATGATTTGTTCTGGCATAAATAGACCACGTAAAGACCATCGCTCACGTGCTGATAAAACAGGTTGTGGTATATTATTCCCATATTCATTATGAGTATCATCAGTTATTCCTTCCATGCCTTCAATCTCAGCCATGATTCTAGGAAATTGTATACTAGATGAATCAGTAGAAATATTAGAATTATGTGGCACTTAATATAAAGCCTCAGTATTATCTAAGGACATATGAAGTAAAAGAAAAACTAAGTTTTAAAAATATTATTATTATTATTATTTTTAGCTTTTTATTATTTTATATTTTTTTACAATATAGGTTTATATATGTATATATATGCTCTTTTTTTTAGAAGATAAACACTTACATACTTATAAATATATATTTATATATATTTAACAAGGAAAAATTATATATAGTTTTTTTTTTGTAAATTTTCTTTTATGTTATCATTATTTTCTTAAAAGAAAAACTAAATTATTTATAAGGTAGAATAGGTATATATATATATATATAGTGGGAGAAATAGTCTTAAACCTAACTTTTTTATTTGTTATTTTTATTAATCGTTCCCCGACAACGGCGCCAAAAACTTGACAACATCCTATTGACGCGTTTTCTTATCACATCCAATGTTTTGAAAACCGGACCGTTCATCGAACCGGAAAAATAGCCGGGTCACGGGTTACTGGTTCAATAGTCGGGTGAACCGGAATGAGACCGTGACATCATTATTATGTAATATATATATATATATTTATTCAAAAATATTAATGATAATAGTATTTTTTTTTAAAAAAAAATTCTTATTTCATTTCACACTTACAGAGCACAAAAAGAACATAGTACTCGAATTTAGAAATGAAATTAGGAGTAAAACACAATAAATGCACCCAAACAGAATTATAAACCTTCCAATTTAATGGTGACAAGTGTCCACTAGCATGGGCTTATGCTTCAGGGAATAAAAGTTAAAAGGCCCATTTAATATTTAAACTTAATCTTCTCTTTACCCAGCAAAAGAAATAGGGATACAAATCATACAATAGCAGCGGCGGCCCTCTTTACAGATCTAAAGAAAAAAGAGGATACACACTGCTCTTACTCTATATCTTTCTCTCTTGTAACAGTCGGCTCCCTCTCTCTCTCTCTCTCTCTCTCTCTCTCTCTCAACACTCAACCGATCTTACTTAGTCCTCTAGATCTGACCTTGGTTTACCCCTCTCTCTCTCTCTCTCTCTCTCTCTCTCTCTCTCTCTCCACACTCTGCCTAGTGAACAAGAAGGCAGTGGCCGCCGGCGAGGAAAAGGGGTAGTTGGGTTTAAAAACCGTCGCCGGTTTTTCGGTTTTCTGGTTAAACCGGTTCACCCACCGGTTTTGTCCGGGTATAGACTTACTAACGGTTACCGGTGCCACCCGGACTGGAACTTCTACCGGTCGGCGGTTCAACCGGTTGAACCGACCGGTCCGGTCCGATTTTCTAAACCATGATCACACCCAAATGTACGTGATCGTACAAGTAATAAAGTTCTGAAAGTCCAAGTCGAACCCACAGGAAACGGGAAACAAGGATAGGCAATAAATATTTTGTCACTTAAAAAGAAAATAAAAGATGATGGATTTTTGTGGGGTTTTACTAAACTACTAATTTTTATATTTTTTGCAATAAACTAATTAAAAGCCATTTTTTCCTAATTAGTTTACAGTAAAGATTTAAACAGTGCAAAATAAATTAACTAAGATACTAGTAAGAAAATGAAGAAAAAGAAATAAAAGCTAAATTTCTGTGAGATAAATTTTTTGGATTTAATAATAGTGAAAGATAGAAATAATACAGATATTTAAGCAAAGTTATTAAAAACAGGAAATATTAATTAACTAGGGGGAAATGATTTAAAGAATTGGGAATATGCAAATTAACACTAGATCCCACAACTTTTGTGCATTTGAAAAGAATTTGGCATTTAAGACCGCAGAGTCATTCTTTATTTGAAAATAAACTTTCACTAGTCAGGGTCATATCAAGTGTGTCAGGTTTGATATGAAACAACGTCGTTTGGTTTAAAGAAAAATAAAAAGGCAATTGGACAGTAGTCAGGTTCAAACCGTGCCTGCCGCGGACGTGGGTTATTCGGCGCCTAGTCCCCACCACTCTGCCACTACGCAGTTGTCTGTCCATTATTGGATAGAAATATATATAAACACATACTTGAAATATGAATTTTGTCAAATGTGTTGTTTGAGTATGCTAGCTGTTTTTTTATGACAAAAGGCATAGTTTGACAATCCACATAATTGGATTCTTATTTCAAATATGTAATATTTTGAGCCCAATATAGCCATAGTCTATAAACATGTTAAATGGTCATAAACTATAGATACATAGATATTTTTGTCCATAAATGGAAAAATAACCCACCTAGATAAATTTGCTCATTTAAGATTAGTGCACAGAAGCTGTAGTTTCTAAGTTTTTATTGCATATCCCCAATTAAAGTTTTAGCCTACCATTTTGAAATTGAAACTGTCTTCAAAATGAAATTAAAAGATAAATTAAATAGATGCACACAATCACCGTCCAATTAAAATTAAAGTTGTAAAACCAAGGTAAGGGTGAAAACTAATATTTTTATATTATTTTCTTTACTTAACATGAGTTGGGGGTTGAATTTGTGGAATCTGCAAAATAACAAAGTTTAGTACAACTAGGCTAATAAAATATACATAAATGGAAATACTGAATTAATAATAAAATACTAAACCTTTGACTTTGGATTCTTGTGGGGTCATAGTGGTTGAACTCCAAGAAACAAATAAGGCCAAACCAAATCCTAATCTACTTTTAGAGTGAGATATGGATAGGGTGTGCTTTGGGCTTTGCTAGTTGATTATAACAACTACGTGGCTAAGAAATCTGGCATTTACTTGCAAAATTTGTCTTCTAGTGAATGAAAATATTGCTATAAAAATTAGAAATTTTGGTTTCAAACTATTTTAGGGGACAACTATAAGTACTACTAGACTAAAAATATTAAATCTAAACTTTAATAGGAATATTTTTACTAGTACAAATTGACAAAGGTACTACGAGAAAACAAATAATTTAATTTAAGAAACACAGTACACAAAGTTTTGCTACATGTTATTGGAACATGAAATCATCAATTATATAAAAGTAAATTTTTACAACTACTAGAACTAGAAGAAGCTAAGAAATACTAAAGTTTCCTATTTCTAAGGACAACATGAAGTGTTCACATGATAACCTCCCTAAACTATTCTCTCTATTTTGCAGTGTGTGGAGAGTGTGTTGCAGCTTATGATTCTCCTTCTTAAATTGGTTGGCTCTTTTCTGCATTTTATAGATGAATTTATGTAATAATTTCGTCACTGCATTCGTCAGCATTGGCACGCGATATGCAAATTTTCTTCGCGGTCTCAATTTTTCTCTTTAGTTCTCTGACAGGCATTTGAAAACCTGTGTTGAAAAGAGAGAGAGAGAGAAAGAAATCAAAAATATATATATATATATATATATATCTAATATCAATAACTATACTTAAAAGCCAAGAGAAAAAACCTTCAATCAGCCTATCCACTTGGCATGCTTCTATTTTTTTCTTTTTTCTTACGTGGAATTTTCTCCACTTTTCCTTATGCATCTCTCCCCAGTCTCCCTCTCTCTGGCACATAAACAGAGAACTTACCTCTTCCTCTTCCTCTTCCCCTCCCCTACGTTACTCTTTTGAGAACTTCAATGTCAATTAATAGAGTTTTGCAAAATGGATCTTTTACTCTCTACTCCTTTTGGTCAAACCAGACTAGCTCCCTATATCCCTTATTCTCTGTACAAATCTCAAGTTTCTCTCTCTAAAGCTGTATACCCATAACCTAGAAAACAGTGGCTAAGACGAAAGATAAAGATGAGAGAACTCCAGGTCCTCCTCAAACCATAACCCTTTGCGTTTACAGTGTGGCATCTATCATCTTGATTGCATTTATTTTAAGATTGTTTGGTTCATATGACTATTTGATGGGGTTCATGCTGATTGTTCTTTCATCTAGATTAGATTGTATTTTTTTCCCCTTTTCTGTTACATGTATTTTGAATAGTACTGTTTTGTCTATTTTGGTCGTTGGTTATGTACTTTGGGTTGGCTGTCTTTTAGGTTCAACGGTTGCTTTGTGATGTGCACTATAGGTGTTTGTTTTTTTGTTTCTTAGAAATCTCATTGTACTTCTTATTATTAATGATTAAACTTTATTTGTTGTTCAACAACTAGGTCCAGGACAATCCACCACAATCCAGCTAGCATAAAAAAACATGGCTTCATGGCTTGCTACTTTGAGACAAGAGAAAGCGGCTAAGGGCAAGGAGGAAGGGAAATGTTTGGTACACACACTTTTTGACACACTATGCTTTAACCACATGTACTTTGTGCTATTTGAATTTTTCGCACTTTTTGTGCACCACTTACATAGCACAAGGTACATGCATTTAAAACTGTGTGTCAAAAAATGTGTCAAAAAGTGTGTGTATGTAGCACTACTCAAGGAGGAAACGAGCAACAGATGCCAATCAGCAGTGAGTTCAAATTGGAAGCCATTTACACTATGCATTATCTATTAGCTAGGATGCTGAAAGTACAACACTATCAAAGTAGAGAAAACATATTGGTACTTAGAGGAACAAGAGACTAAATTTCTTTTAATGACAATTTAATCATCTACAGTAAATTGATGGTCTTGGAAAAATGAAAGGTCATGTCCTCTAATTTGAATGATGAGTTAATTCTCTGTAGCAAATTACAAAGTTTTCCCATATTCCTCATTCACTATGGTTTTGACATTTACTTTCAATTTTTTTTGTGTTGAGAATAGCCCGTGCATGGCACGGGTTATCGACTAGTATATATATATATATCTAATCTAATATAAATATATGAAAACAGAAGAATTTTGTTCTGCCACGTGGCAGCTTATGTGAAAAGAAGTTTTGGTTTTTTTTTGTTTATATATATTTTTTCATAATTATCATAATTGGTTTTGATATCTGTAATTATGTATTCATATATATATATATATATATCTAACTATTCAATTGTGTCATTATGGGCATATTATTACATTTGTGTATTCTATATGAGTCACCTAAATCAAAGCTAATCCTTCCAATTATCTTTCTCTGACTCACAGAGAACTTAAAATTTGAGAGATAATCATGCAAATTTCCCGTTTTACTCCTTCAGGCTTAGGTGGTATCCCTTTGTCATCTCTTTCCAACATCAATGTGAGAATTGATTGTCATTTAAATTGATGTGTAGAATTAGCTGTTTTTTTTATAAAAAAAAAAAAAAAAAAAAAAAAATTAACACCCCAAAAAGTTCACCATAAATTCCCACCAAACTCTCATAATGTTTTCACTTTTCAGTCTCTCTCTCTTCACTCGGCCGGTCTATTCTCATTTCTCTCTCTAATGCTCTTTATATTTCTTATCTATTCTCTATCTAAATCTCGACTCTTCTCTCTCTACGACTACCGGCCTCCACCACAATCGCTGGGCATCGCCAGCCTTCACCGGAACTATCGGTTTGATGACACAACCACCGGACCCCACTAGAAACAACCAAAACCGGCACAACATTAAGGACTTGGAAAATCAATTTCTCAAAAACCTATGTATGCTTATTTCTCGCTCTTTTTCTTTCAAATTTATTATTATTATTATTTTTTTTTTCTTTCTTTAATTTGTTACCATTCTAAGAAAATTTGTATATTCTCATAGTGGATTTTGGATTTTGTATTAAGTTAACTTAATAGTTTCTATTGATTACTCACACCACTTGGATATATTCATTTTAGTTTTAGGGAATTGTTATTGCCACTCCATCATTGAACCAAGACACTCCATGGTACCACTCTCAGAACATGTGGTACCTTATATGCAATGCATGACATGCATGGTACCACATCTTTAAAAGTGGTATCATGAAGTGCCTTGGTTCAATGATGGAGTGACAATAGAATCACCCTATTTTTATTATATTAGATGAACCTTTTTAGATATTTACTTTGATTATTCTAATGGAAAAGATTGTCTTCCAATTCAAGAAGCCAGAAGTTGCTAATCTACATAGCCATATCATTTTGTATGTTATGTGGACACAAAATAGAATCTGTATCTGAAATGATGAAAATAGCATTTTTATTTTTTGATGGTGATTTGAAGGGTTGAGCAATCAACCTTCGGACTGATTGCAGCACAAACTCGCTTAACTATGTGAACATGAGTATGAATCTCAAATGCAAAAACGCTTCCAGCTTAGCAATTTTTTTTTTATATCACAAAGGTACATTCTTCACTCAATAAAAAAAGGTGATAAGGACTAAAATGATACATGGTAGAGTTTAAAAATTAATTTTGGCTGATCCAATGGCTTGGAATTAATTATATCAGCAAAAGCAGCAAGTAGAAGTTATCGATAGCCATATTGTGTGATCGGTGTGGACATCTTGCGGTGATCAATAATTTGAAGTTTGGAACTACTATGTGTGTGCATAATTTTGAATTTCATTGGATTTGCTGGAATAGATCAAGATAGTAAGAAAGAAAATTACCAAAAAAGATTAAAATAAATTTTTGCCTCGAAAAAATTTGAGGGACAAAATAAGGTCAAGATGATAAGAAAAGAAAATGTTAAATCAAATATTTGAGTGGTAAAATTTGAGGAACAATTTAGGAAATAAGGTCAAGATGGTTAGGAAGATAAGGAAAATACTATACTAAGAACCATATGACTAAGCAAAATTTAAGTTTCAGTTTAGGAAATTAGGTTAAGATGGTAAGTTTTTTTTTTTTGAATTAATTGTTCTATGTAAATGTTATAACGTTTATTTTAATTGTCTCTTTTTGGAAAAACCAAATTTTTAAGGGTACATCATTTATCGGTGTCAAATCATCCAATTTTCCACAATAACCATTCTTTTGAATATCAATTTTGATAATGGGGAGAGTTGTATGGGTAAATTGAAAAAAATCACCACCTATTTACATTAACTATTCAAATGGGACAACAAAAATTGTAATCAAAGACTTTTTTTTTTTTTTTTTTTTATCAGAGTGAGTATTTCTTTACTGTCAACATATTCTTCTCAAGTCATATAGGGTTGTTTACAATCTGAAGTTCTCAACAATATTCTTATTTGGATTTTATGGTGCTGCCAATTTCACGTGGTAAGATTGCAAATGCTCCTATACTTTTAACTTAACATTCTTAAATTGTGCTATGTGAATGATCACCCTGTTCTATGATACGAAATTGTTGTGCCACACAATCACTTTTTTGGGTCTCTATATGTTGTGATTTGGTTTTTTGGGTTTAAGTAATATTAATTTTCCGTCTAGAAATAGTACTATTAGGACTAGCATAATATTATGTTGATTTCGTATAATTTTTCTTTGCTCTATATAGTTATGCTAATAGGGTGAGTATATTCATCATTATAATTACCACTCTTCAGTTTTAAATTCTAATTCTTTCCGAGTAATTTTTTTGTATCAAAATCAATTATGATACTTTTTATAAGCTTTAGTTTTTAATTTTCTAACTATTACCGGGTTCTGCTATTCATTTACTTTTTTTTTTTGTTGAGCTTTTACATTTTACTTTCTATGAAACTTAACTACCTATTATTAAACTTTATCATTTACTAATGTTATATTATAAACCAATTACAGAAGAACTAAAAGACTCTTGAAATCAATTGGATGCAACTTAATCTTATTTTTTGAGATTATATTAACTAACATCAAGAATCAAATTTTGTTTAGTATAATCATATTAGTAAAAATTCATTTTGGTATTTAAAAAAAAAATTCTTTTTGTGATTCGGATATCATTTTAATCTTATTTTATTTTTTAGTTACCCGTGCACTGCAGGAGGTCATAACTAGTATATATATGAAAGCGGAAGTTTTTGCTTCCGCCATGTGGCAACTTCTAATGATTTCAATTTTTTTTTTTTTTTTTGCATTACATATTACATTAAATCACATTAAGTAGTGATTGACTTGGATTTGGAATCACATTAAATCACACTAGGAATTTTTGACATACAATTATACTTTTATCCCTCATTTTACAAATTAATGCCAACTTTATCCAAATTTCATAACTAAATTACAACCCCAACCGATACATACACTTTTACTAATGTTTCTTACTGGTCTATGATTAATTGTAAACCAAATTGGCATTGAATTTTTTTTTTTTTAATGCTAGCATTGTTTAGGGCTCATATATACTACTAACAAAATAATAATTCCCAATATTAATTCTTACCATTGTAGTTTATTTGACCTATTAGTTACAGATGAATATTTTTAATTTGTTTTAACTCACTATTTTGCACTCTAGAATTATACACTATAATATATGTTATATGTATTTAGTTTTAAATTCTTGATTAAGGGTAATAATGGAAAGTAGACAGAAGTTTGCAAATGTTGCCACCAAACGTATTAGCACAATTAGATGCACTTTTTTATTTAAAAAATATTCATTCACTAAACAATCACTTCTTTTTAAAATGCCCATTTAGAAAAGTCCATCTTGAAAAACCCACTCTAGGAATGAACTTTTGTGTGAGAAGCTGCGCCAAACACTACATTAATGGTGGTGGGACCACTTCAGTATCCTGCATTTGGGATGCAAATTTTGGAAGTGCCTCATCTTCACATCAATTATATTTAATTTAAAATTTAAAAAATGTCAATCTATATGACTTTGTAATACATTTTGACATTTTCAACATTTTGCTTTTATTACTTTAGGGTCCATCTGATAAAACTAAAAATTAAAAGCAAAATTTCAAGTACTAAAATTTTAAATCGATTGAATTTGCAATACTGAAAACAGTGTTTGAAGTGCTAAAATAAACTGCATTTAGTGATTATTTTCAGTAGAAAATTTCAATTAAAGGTTTCAGTGAATTTCTCAACCTTTCAATTAAGTAGTACATTATCAAACACACTAAAAAGAAACAAGTGCTGAAACTTTTCACTTTTAGCACTTAATTGGGCTATCAAACACACCCTTAGTTTGTTGAAAAGTTCCTTAAATGTCGAGTTAAGTAAAATTTCACTTAATATTTATGTATGCCAAATGAAATTTCACTTAAAATTTTTGTATGGTGGACCTTTCTCTAATCAAGAATCTTAATTGTCCTTAACTCTAAAAAAATCTTATCATAATATCCTTTTCACTAATTTCTTACCCAAAAAAAGTATTTTGCCACCTCAGCGGATATTTGGCTCTCATATTTGAAGACTATTTTATATAAACGATAACTAATTACGTCTACTAATTTCAAACTAGGTATTAGCAAACAACGTACCCTTATTATCTTGGTTGAGAAGGGGTATTTCATTTATTATGAACCTAAAACTAAAAATGCCCACCCTTTATTATCTTAGTTGGAAAGGGCTATCTTATCCCATCTAATCTAATATATATATATATATATATATATATATGAAAACAAAAACTTTTGCCACCTAAGCTCTGATGTGGCACACTTCTCGATCTATTTGTGTGTTGCATTTTTCACAAAATAATTCAAGAAATGACTAAGCTAATACATCTATTTTGAAGGTAACTTATGAATATTTTTTCCGCCAAATTAGCATATTTTTGTTGAATGAGAGATAAATGCAGTCAATGTATTTTACATACTTTACGCACATGATATAGATTAGATAGCTAATATTAAGGGATATAGCGGGTAAATTCCTCTACTACCATTATATTTCAAATTTAAATTGTGGTTAATGGAGAAACATTTAAAACTATCCGTATAACAAAAAATTAATTTTACATTGTTCTTTTGAAATTTTAAAATTTATTCACAGGATAAACGTATATCTTATTAATCGCTTAAATCAAAATTCAAATTGGTTGAATCTGACTCAAGGTCTTTGGTTGAGTATATAAATTTTATGATCTCATCCAACAAATTAATATTAGAATATTTTGTTAATTTGAAGTTATTGTTCACCAAGTCAAACTTGATTGTATTTCTTCTTTGTAACTTGCTTTGGTATGGTGATTGATATCTTTATCTCTTTTTGACTGAAAAAAAAGACTGTTACTTGATTCAATCATGCCGACCAATATATATATATATATATATTCATCTTTGTCCTACTTGAAGGTGGTAGAAACCAATTTGAAATGTTATGATTCTATTGGAAAGAAAAATTGGTTTTCTAAATTCTGTAACTCATGTAATTTTGTTTTGTTGCTTGGGCAAGTGTCAAAAACACATTTATTTCTTTACATCTGAGAAAGATTGTGATGATGATTTTCTCATTTATATCGATTTAATTTCATTGTTAATTTGACGTGATTCATTTAAGGTGAGTGAAAAACATGATTTGAAACTTAAGGTTCTCATTCATTTAAATTTCTATTAGTAACTTCGGTTTCTAATCAATTTAGATCTCCAATCAACTTAAATTGTTACTATTTATTAATTTTTTTAATTGACTTTCATTATACAACTTATAATTTTTCCAGAAAGAGTGCGCTTTTTATTTTTATTGAAACATTATCTACAAATTAATATTCACGAGTAACATTTAGTTAAAATAAAATTTAGCAGTCAGCCTAAATCGTTAAAAAAAAAACCATAAATGTTTGATGTATATTTTAGTGTCATCACACATTGAAAGTCAAGCCCTGAAATTTCATGACTACAATATTTTTACTCATCTAATTTAACCAACACTATTCTATACCCACATTTTACTTATTTATTTATTAATTTTTTTTACTATTATATTAATTGAGATAATGCATTATTTTAAACATAAAATTTTCAAATTAGCTTCCCCGTGCAAGCACGGGTTCACTACTTGTTATATATCTATACTAGCATCCAAGCAGTAGCTTGGATGTTAGGTACGTTTTTGTTTTTTTTTTTTTTTTTTTTTTTTTGTTTATGCAATTCACAGGATTTCACTATTCATGTTATTGTTTCAGTTTTGACTAACAAATGCATGAATATACTATGGTGTGGTTGCTATTTCTTTCATTTCCTTTATTTCACTTCATTTTTACTTAAAGATATAAAATATGTAAAAACACATAATTACACGCATTTAAGTGTCATCACCATTAAATTATATTAATTCAGATATGCATGTAAAACTAAGAATTTGAGGGATTAAATGAGCACTATATCTATTATATTGGCACATAAATGTGCGATATTCAATGTTTGTCAATATACACATAAAATGACGTGTGAATTTTGTAAATGTACTGGAAATTAATTGAAGGGCTTAATTAAATGAGTAGGATATGGAGAAATTATCCGGTGTGATGGATTATTGTGAACCGTTAGATCAACATAGAACCCACAATATCAACGATGATCCATCACATCAAAACCTGTCACATGGCCAGATAATTTCGCTAGGAAAATGAGGGAGACTCAAGAGACTTTTTAAGTTCACTCAGCTAGTTGTCAACGACCACATACATTTGTCACTCTGTTTATGTCCAATGACCGCTTAGAGAAGACTTAAACAATTAAAGAAGTCTTTTACAAGTTAGAGGGTTCCATTCTATGGCTTTGTTCGGAGAATATTCAAAATAGGATCTGGTTTAGTTCAAGTCAATTTTTTATTTGAAAATTAAGTATAAGTTGGTTTGACAGAGAACATGCATTGTTTTAAGAAATTTGTTAGACTGGGTACGAACTGCTATATAAGAAATAGACACTTATCAAACTAGGTTCTTACAAAAACCAGATAAAAGTTAGACTTTGAACTAAGTCATATCTTCTTTTAGGCTTTCCCAATAGGCCCTATATTTTAGTAGACTTTAATTACTAACGTAAAAAATTGAATTATAGGGTTTGGTGGAAATATTTGTGAATCGGCTTATGAAAGAAGAAGTTCATTCACAGAACTAAAATTCATTTAGTAATCTATTTTTGAGTACTTTTTGACAAGAAGTACATTTCTTGAATGCCGATTTGGAGAAATCAAAAATCCTGACTTCTCAAAACTATAATTTTGCACAATACTTTATGCCTTATTTTACAAATCAGTGTCTTCTTTATCTATGTCCCATAACTAAATCACAGATCCTAGTTCTCGTGCCATTTTATATGTCCCTCTTTCTATTTTGGGCCGTCCTAAAACTATTGTCCACTGACAATATTAAATCATCAATTTTTAGTTATTTTCCAAAACTACCCTTATTGGGTTAACAAACCAACCTGCCTTTTTAAGCAAGGGAAATTTTGAAAAAAAAGTCACTTATTTATACACCATGTGAAGTGCAACCATTATACTCTCTTAAAATTTTGGATTCCCCAAAAGGGACACATAAAATGGGACAGATGAAGTATATATCTTATATATACGTACATATGTACATGAGACTTTTCTATTTATCTTTTCCTCTTTTTTCCTTGCCTATTTCAATTAAAAGTTTTAATTAATTACCTACAAACTGATTGTATCATATAACTAATATGATCAAATTGAAATTACAATGACTAAAATGGCAGAAGGATCAAATTTTCAAGGGAATTTTTTGTATTTATTCATGTCAATCTATCACTTTTTTAATGGTGAATTGACGGAAGGAGTCTAGGTGATACACGCCTCAAACCTCAGGGGGTCTAGGTGATATTACTGAAACAAGAGGGGGTTTAAGTGTGATTAGAGCAAACCTCAAGAGGACTAGGTGATATTTACCCTTTAAAATGAGAATTGTTATTTGCACTCCATAAAATGCATTGATTGCATAATATTACATGGTGTGACAGTATAATGGAACAAAAATACTAGGCACAAAACATATTTCACAACAGGATTTTAAATGTATTGTATACTGTGCTGTTTGAATTTTTTACATTTTTCTATGCACCACTTGTACAACACAAGGTACATTCATTTAAAATACTGTTGTAAAATGTGTTATAAAATATATTGTGTGTCCAACATTTTTGATAATAGAATGCATTAGTTTAATTCAAAACGGGAGTAGCAATTCTATTTTAAAATAGAGAGATCATAGAGCGTGCATGGGTTAGTTCTCAAGTTTACATGACTAACAAATTCTACTCCGAAATTTAGAATACATTTTTGCTTATTCATTGGGTTCACTTCCATTTTTTATTGACTAATACAGTGGGATCCAAAATTAAATACAAATTAATTAATGGTAAGAAGTAGTAGGCTCCACTGTACCAGTGGATAAGAAAAAAGAGTAAGTAAAAAGTGAGCAATTTTAATTGAGCAAAAAATGTGAGCAAAAATGCACTCCAAAATCTATTGGACAAGTGGCCTAAATAAATGAGAGAGCATTTTTGCTCACCCAAAAAATAGTTCACCAATGCTCACCTAAGCATCCCATTGGTCAATATAGTAGGACTCAGGATAAAACATATGTGATTGGTCAATGTAGTAGGGCCCAGAATAAAACACATTTGTTTTATCCTGGATCCCACTAAACTCAAGCATCCTATTGGTCAATGTAGTAGGACTCAACGTGTGTTTTATCCTGGGTTCCACTACATGACCGTTTGTTTTATCCTGAGTCCCACTACATTGATCAATGGGATGTTTGGGTGAGTATTGGTGAACCATTTTTTTGTTGAGCAAAATTATTTTCATAAATGTGTAAGCAAATGTTCCAGTGCGAGTGCATTTGGCGTACCATCCATGTTGACCATTTCTTTCATCCGACCGGACCCCCGAATAATCTGCACTGTAAAGTAAAGTATGAACCTTTCACTCTAAATTACTCTCTCTCTCTCTCCTCGGATGCAAAAATGGCATCCCCCATTTATTCACCCCTCCGGTTTTCGTCCGATGCGCCGCTTTTCTCGCCCTTAATTTCTCCACAAAAACATCACTCTCACAATCTTCTTCCCTCTTCTTTCAATCCCAAAAAGGTCTCTCTCTCTCTCTCTCGCTCTCCAAATATATATATATATATATATACTATTTCAATTCAATGTATAAACCCTAAATTTCTCTCTCAACAGATTCCGTACACCAGTCCCCGCAGCAGCTCTCTGGTGACGAAGGCCCAAACGACGGCGGAGAAAAAACCCATATCAGAAAATAGAATGCTTGTAAGTTGGACCTAACTCTTCATCCTTGAACCATCCTCTTTTTTTGTTGCTGAGAAAAATGTTGTATAGTACTTGCACTGGGCATTAGAAAAAAAAAAAAAAAAAGAAGTGGTTTTTGTTTTCTGGTGGAAGATTTATTTATTTATTTTTGGTATCTTAGGTTTATCTGTATTTTCGCTGTAACCAATGTGCATTAGCAGCTTGATTACCTAATGGGTTTACTGGATTGAATTTGGAAGGTTTTTGTTCCTCCACATCCGCTGATTAAGCACTGGGTTTCAGTTCTTAGAAATGAACAGACTCCTTGCCCCATCTTCAGTAAGTGACAAATTGAGATACTTTCAATACAGTTTAGAATTGTTATTTCTGCAGCTAATTTGGTTTTTTTTTTTTTCAGTGAACTAATTGAATTTGACCATGAATTAAGCGAATATCTCTTGTCAGTATGGGAATTAGTGTACTTTCTTCTTTTATATTTCTTTCCTTTTCTTTTCTTTTCTTTTTTTAAAGTTCATCTTGGACTTGTTATTCGAGTCAATTGAAGTATAGCCCACCTTTTTTTTTTCCCTTTTCTTCTTCTTCTTCTTCTTCTTCTTTTTAAATTTTTTTTTATAGTCTACACTCGAGAGGCTTAGTTAATTCTTCATGATAGAGCAATATTTCTAAATGCTCTTCTGCTTGTTACTGTACTTTCAGAACTGAATAGGATAACTGCCTTCTTTAATTCTTAAAACATGTTACAAAAACCATATGGATGTATGACCAAACCATCCCTAGCGAAGCTTGGGTTGGTTTCTGAGTTTGAGTTGAAGTACACATGGAACTATCAGCTCCAAATCAGACGAATTCTCCCCATTGTTTAGACAGAGTCACAGAAGATAACTGAAAGAAAATGACAGCATACCTATTTTACAGTTATCAAACAACTCAAAACTGCTTTCCATATTTGCTAAGTACTCATGTTTCCGCATTTCACAACTATTCCTTTAATGTACTAATCAAAACAATAAATATGCGTTTATACAATTATTTCTTTTAGGCACTTTCACATTAATTCATGGTAGCAATTTCCGAGCCCTTCGAATATGTCTAGGCTTGTCTTATCTTGAACCCAAAAGAGTAATTAATACTTTGTTTGGTGCAAGAACTGGAATTCGAAGGATTATGAACTAGGATGGATGGAGAACACATCTCCAATTAAGGGACCCCCTGTTTGAGGAAAAGTTTGATGGAAGGAGGTGTTGCTTTTTTCGCCATGATTCCCTTATTTGGTAGAGGGTATTCCTTGTTCATTTCTCACCAGGTCCCTTCTTTCCCCATACTTCTTTCTTCATGGATCATAGAAGAAAATATCTCTCCAGGTCCCTTTCTTTCCCCATACTTCTTTCTTCATGGATCATAGAAGAAAATAGAAGAAGGGAATAGGAAGAGGAGGAGGCTGTTAAAAAAAGAAGAAGAAGAAGATCGAAGATGGATTGCAATGCCTATTTGCTATAGTTGGTTTGATTGGATTGCGTAGCTTTCTATTATCTACATCCCCCTTTTGTTTTCTCTTTAGCTTTGATTGGATTCTGACATACAAAAGAATTTCTGTGTACATGCATTTTTTTTAGTACTTCAAATGTTTAGAACCGGTGTAGGATTTTCCTTATATCAAGAAATATTTGGTGCTTCCTCATTTCAGCTCACAAATTTTTGGTATGTGTTCATATTCTCCCAATAATATTTTTGCGACTCCTATTATTATAGAGAATGCAATGTCTGAGTTGGGGAGGCTGCTTATGTATGAAGCATCAAGGGATTGGCTGGTAAGTTGTTACCTTACTGTTGTATTTTGGTTTCTATTTTAGATCTATTTATGTTCTAGGTGCTTTGAAAACTAATGTATTGGATGTAGATAATAGAAAGCTACAAAAATTTAACAAACACTGGCTTTTATGGAATAGTTCTATACTTCTATATATGAAGGGTTGCGTTCTTTAAACTGGGTGGCAATGTTTTTAACAAGGTGTAATAGAGTCTAAAATATTTGTCCCTTTGCGTTGCTCGTTTGCATTACCAAAACAAGTTGTAGGAAACTTGATACTAGCTTCACCCGAAAGATTTCAGGACTAAAATCTGTTCACTTCTCCAAGATCAAATCAGAATTACTAATGCATGAGTGAGTTCATAAATAAACCAGATACCCTGTCTAATTCTCTATCATTTTCCATATTAGTTCCTATGTAGTGTTACAGATTTACCTGAATATTTCCCTATTATTTGAATTCATGGATTTCATAATGTAGTTTGATTAGATAGGGTTCAATTGAAGTCATTGCAAGGTCTTGACTATGAAGGAAATGATACTTAAGGTTGTGACTTGAAAGTACTTGGAGTTTGTTGCATTGTTCATCATTTTTTTCTCTTTACCAAGCCTTGAACCTTTGACCTAGGAGTTGGGATTTGGGAACATTCCTCCAACAAACTATCTACGCAAGGGCAGCTGGTGTTGCATTGATCATCAGATTGTTTATGTTTTTAAATCACGGGGATGCGATTATTATCTTAGTGCTTACATATAATCACTTCCTTGTCTCTCTATTATCTTTACTAATAGCCTCTTAACTTTTTTTTCAGTCAACTCTTTGTTTGATTTTAGCTTGGCTTGTATTGCCTGTGTAGTATGAAATAGTTTCTTCAAAATCACCTGTTGTTTAAAGATCTGTTTCTAGAAAAAGCTGGATACTGAGAATTATTTTCCATTTTTGTTTCTTGTTTTCCCTGATTGACCATCCATTTAATGTTAGGTTATAGGTCATGTGAACTTTTTCCTCCCTTAATGTCCGTATTCTTGGCTTTGATTTTTTTTAAAAAATTATTATTATTATTTTTTGCTTCTTTTGTTATGTGTAGGGCTGCACATGTGCCGGGCCGGGTCGGGTCCAGACAGAATCGGATCCGAACCGTCAATGAGCGGCCCTCAAATTTAGACCCAAAACCGACCCACAATTTGAGGGACCCGAGCCAAACCGAACCGACCCACTGCACACGGTTCGTGTTTCGGGTCTTATCAATAAGAAGGAAAAAAAAATCCATGTAAAAAAACAGCCTCTTTCTTTTTTTTAAAAAAACTCTCTTTCTTCTTAAAGAAGCATATATATATATATATAGTGTGTGTGTGTGTGTGTGTGTTGAGTATCAAAAATTTTGTACTGAAAATCACTTACCTGAAGATATGATTACCGACAGATCGATGAGAGACCAGATCACTCTGATCAAAGAGCCTCAAAAATGATTCGCAGAAATAGAATTTTGGAAAGTCCAGTTCTGTGAAGGAATGTGTATTTCCTCTTTGTACCCAATTGCTCATTTAGCCTAACAGCCACCAAGTGGTGGCTTTGCATATCCTCTGTTTTTCTATCTTCTCTCTTCTTGCTCTTCTTCTTCTTCTTTTCTTTCCCACTTCAATTAAACTAAATAACTAGAACCCCAAAATTTATCTGCAAATACATGAGCCATAACATTCTTGATTTGCGTGATTCAAATCATCAGAACCCAAAAAATGTTCTCTCTCTATCTCTCTCTCTCTCTCTCTCTCTCTCTCTCTACATTTCACTGAGAGGGGACTGGTGAGAGAACAAAAACCCAAATAGGAGTTTCCTGATAAAGTTTTAACATTAAAATTTTTAAAAATAAACCAACTATGCGCCACACACCAGCTACGCACACAATACAATGATACATCACACACGCACAAACAAGAGAGAGAGAGAGAGAGAGAGAGAGAGAGAGAGAGAGAGAGAGATGTAGTATTCAGTTTTGAGAGAGAAGGGTTTTTTTTTTTTTTTTTCCAATCATATTTACGGTTCCTGGGTCTAGTTCGCTTTACCGATTCTAAGACCTGAAGCAAGGAATCTTTGTTTTTGGAGACCCAAAACCGGATGTCTTCAGACCCTAACCATTCCGAAATTTGCGGGGCAAGGCGGGGCGGGCCGTTGGTTCTTTGGTTATTTTGTGCAGCCCTAGTTATGTGTGTTTGTTTATTTTGACTCATACAACTATGGTTTTATTTCTGCCAGCCTATAGTCAGAGGGGAGATTCAGTCACCAATGGGCGTTGCCTCTGTAGAATTTATTGACCCAAGGGAACCTGTAGCGGTTAGTATGTTAATGTTCTTTTTCTGTACTTTTTACATTGTTACTATAATCTTTTATATATTCCCGTATCTGTATTGAATCTATTGATACTATTTTGATGGATGCGCCTTTGAAGTTCCATGCAATATGACGCTTGCAATATATTGCGGGGTTTCTATTCTACAACCAAGGAAATCAACTGTAAAACCAACTTGTGAAAGTGATCTTGGTTTCAAAACATGTGTAGCCATCAACTGATTACTTCTTAGTTTTGCAGATTGTTCCCATCCTGAGGGCTGGTCTTGCTCTTGCAGAACATGCAGCATCAGTCTTGCCAGCAACAAAAACATACCATCTGGGTAAGGAATGGTTTCGCACCATGCGATATGGTTTTGTTAAGCCAATTGTTTGTGTATTTTTATAATTTTTTATCATTAATTATTGGAAGTGATGCTTTAATATTGGCAATCGCAGTAAGAAATTCTGTAGCTTGTATACGTTAATAGTGGGTTGAAGATCTTTATAGCTATTGTTGCATCTATACTGTCCTTGTTGCTGTTCAATAATTTTGTGAAATGCATGTTTGCTTGCTCTGTCAGCATTCAACTAGTCCAGCTCATGATGTTAGTATTCTTCTCTCTCTCTCTTTACGACTCTCATTTTTAATTTTGAAAATTAAGGGGTTAGCAGAGATGAGGAGACACTTCAGCCAACTGTATATTTGAACAAGTAAGAATTCCCTGCTCTAGGAATTTGGAATTCTTTTCTTCTTCCCCCCCCCCCCCCCCCCCCCCCTACCTATTTTGCTCTTAATGCTACGTGCCCTCTGCACTGTTTGGGGACATATTTTGATGCCCATACCTAAATCTGTCTTCAAATACTATATTTCAGTGCAACCAAAAACCCTTATCTTTTCGGGAACATAGTTTGCTTGATTTCTGGTTGGAGATCATATCTAGCGTCTTCTCTCTAATTTTTTTGCGATCCGGTAATAGACTTGCGGTGAATATTCCAACACATTTTCTATCCTGTTTTGCAGGTTACCTGACAAATTTCCTGAAGGATCTCGAGTTTTTGTTGTAGATCCTATGCTGGCAACAGGTACTGATTTTTTCAATGTGTGGAACTTTTGATCTTCATATGTGTGTTCTTAGAGTGCAGGCTTAATTTAGAACTTGGTATAATTTTTTTTAAACGAGATTTCTTTTTAGGTGGCACAATAGTCGCTGCTCTTGACCTGATAAAAGAACGTGGGGTTGACAACAAGCAAATTAAAGTGGTAGGTGAATTAACTGATATCCTTAATTATTCTTGTATATGTGTTATAACTTCATTTAAAATTGAATTTGTTAAGAGTATATATGTCAGCCACTTGATAGTCTTAAGTACACATTGGAGCTTGTTTCTTCATGTCCAAAATGAGTTTGCTCAACTGCAATTACTGCACAATAAAGCAGTCGAACAAGATGGGGTTTACATCTATGCCCTTCACCTAGTACCAATATTTATTTTCTTTAAGGATTGGAGTTTTAATGTTCCTGTTACCATTCTTGTGTGTGGACTATGGTTGGTACCAAATAATTGATACCAATGTTGTTAAACCGCGAATCGAATCGTGAATTGGTTTGCCAAAAATATGAATCGTGAATCGTAAGATTCACCTTTTTAGAAAAGAAATAATAATACATTTGTATATGCACGTAAAACACATTTTTTAGGATGTGAAGCCCAACACTTCACATCGTGCATGAATGTGAATATGAAAAGAGTACAAACTTAAATTGCTGCTGATTTTTCATAATAAAAAGAGTGGTATTATTTTACTAGTCACATATTTATTTACTAACCAAGCATAAGCTTTACATGTAGAAGTTGTATCACAACTGGACAACCAAACTAATACAAGTTAAGAATAGAAGGGCATGTAATAATAATTATAATAATAATAATAATAATTATAATAATAATAATAATAAGACCACACCATTTTTTTTTAAAGCAAAACTCAAAATTTTTATGAATCGTATGAATCGAATCGTGAATTACCAATTCAGTGCAATTTCTGATTCATAGGCACAATTCGAATCATTCAGTATGAGAATCGAATCGAATCGTGAATCGTACGATTCTAACCATGATTGATACTGCTATGTTGCAGGTATCTGCTGTTGCTGCTCCTCCAGCTCTTCAAAAGCTTAGTGAGAAATTCCCGGGGTAAATAATAAACATAATTTGATTTCATTTTTTTACAAATACTGAATACATTCTTAGGTTTATTTTGCTAATATCAATGGTTTCCCAGGCTTCATGTATATGCTGGAATCATTGACCCCACTGTTAATCACAAAGGGTAGGTGCCACTGTACCCTTAAAACTTTTAAAGAATCGCCAAATTTCGGGGGAATTAGTGTTGTTTAATCCTTGTAATGTTCCTGTATTCTCAGGTTCATAATTCCTGGACTTGGAGATGCTGGAGACCGTAGCTTTGGTACATAATAATACAACAAAATTATACACCGTGATGAGTATTGTTATTGCTATCTCATTTATTTTTGACATTTGGAGCCTATCACTGAGAAGATCCAATAGCTTTTTGTTGTAACGGTAGATTTTGTCAAATTCATTGATCTTTAGTTAAAAGAGTGACTTGTAATGGATCCACTGAGGGGCGAATTGGATCAAAACTATCTTTTATGTCTGATCGGTTCTGGAAAAGACAGTGATCATCAGTTTTTTCCGCGTTAAACTAGTACCACGGGTGTGTTTAGAAATGATTAGTTACTTATATTAGCTGTTGTATTACAGTAGAACATGACGGCTGGACAGCTCTGTCAACCCAGTTCTTTGAAAAAGCCTTTTGAGTTTAGGATTTTGATCTTTAATGGATATCGATGGGGTCTATCTTTAACCAACTTCTTGGACGTAATGACATGGTACAAACTAGGGGTGGCAATCGTGCTATGTTATATTTGGGTGATTTTTTAAACATGGCAAAAATCTAAACTCATATCCGACTAATGCAATACATGGGTTACTACTCATTAACAACCCATTACCCATGTAATGAACAAGTTGGTTAATGGTCTACATAACTTGCTTAATAGAACATTCATCTTTATATAGTTCTGTGAATTAATATTGAAATAAATATGACCTGAATTGAAAAATAATAATAATGTTGTATATTTTCAAAAATACCCTCATAATAAAACATGACCCAATTCATTTATTAATCGTGTTAAACAAGTTGGTTCGTTTATGACTCATACCCGTATAAGCTAAATTCAAATCCGTTTGTTTTGTGTTGTGTTGTGTTGTGTCAAAAATTATCATCCCTAGTACAAACCTTCTTCTTAGGCTAAAAATTATTTCAATATCATATAGTTTTAAGTTTTAACAGAGTTTCACTTTAGACCTTTGGTATCTCAATATCATACAGTTTTAAGTTTTAAGTTTCAATATCATACATTATTTTGGTATCTCAAATTTCAAAATCGTGTTCAAAAGTGAAACTTAGCTAAAACTATAGGATATAAAAATATTTTTACCCTCCTTTTAAACACACAGATATGCTTTTGGACCTCAAGAAGACTATTGACATATGTGCAAAAAGTGCAAACCAACTCTTCTGACGCGTAATAACTAATTCTTAGCAAACACTTATTCTGGGTGAAAATAACGTGGCAAACATTCCACTTCATTTCTGATTGGAGTTCCTTT
Source organism: Hydrangea macrophylla (assembly GCA_033977485.1). NCBI lineage: Eukaryota > Viridiplantae > Streptophyta > Magnoliopsida > Cornales > Hydrangeaceae > Hydrangea > Hydrangea macrophylla. Next base: position 115,145,558 of record CM066983.1, read on the forward strand.
GAGATAAATAAAGACTGCAGAGAAATTGAATATAAACTTGCGAAACTAATCAATCTCTGAAACCAACCTCTCTCACATATATGATGTATAACGGTGCTAAACATGCATCCAATACAAATATTTTAGACTGGTCACTGTGCAAGTATGCTTAGGAGAATCCTAGAAGGATAGACTAAGCCCTTTTTTTTTTTTTTTTGGTTCTTGAGGGGAAAAGAAAAGGTTGTTTGGTTCTTGAGGGAAAAAGAAAAAGAAAATATAGAGGATAACATTTTCCTTTGTTTGGCTAAGTAAGGAAACGGAGAGGAAAATACGAATAAAAAGCAAATAAGTCAAAAAATACATTGAACATTTTAAATGGTGTGAGTCATTTCCGAACCTTAAGCCATATATCACAAATGTGTATTTGAAATTTTTTACTTGGGTTAATATCACCTACCACCCCTGAGGTTTAACTAGAGAACAATTACCCCCTTACGTTTGAAGAATAACACTTCCCCCTGCTATGGTAAAATTACAATGTAGCCCTCAAAATTAATTTAAAAAATAATTGAAAGTATTTACAAAATATCTAAAGAGCCCATCTGCTAGGTATTTACAAATTTTATAATTTTTACGATTCTTAAAAAATTATTTTTGAAATCGTTTGAACAAATTTCATAATTTTTTTAAATTTTCATGATTTTTCACGAATGTGAAATCTATTGTCAACATTTTGACGCTCCTTTGAAACACATCAATATTTTTTTTTTCCAAAATCATGATTTTTTTCTTCTTCATATCTTCTCGTATAAATAGTTTTAATATTTATGTAATTTTCATTTTGAAGAGGAAGATCTGAATCTATATGTCAACCCCAAAGTGGTTTCTATCTTTTAAAAATTAGAAATTTAGTAAAAAGTCCCGCATTTTAGACTTATTAAGCTTAAAGGACAATTAGTTTTTTTTTTTTTGGGGTGGGGGGGGGGGGGGGGGGGGGGGGGGGGGGGGGTGTGTTCAAAACTCCATAACTACTGCAAATTAGATCAAATCCCTTAAAATATTCTGTGATATTTCACATAACTAGTTCAATTTTTTTACAAAGTTATCTGAAATTTGACATAACTTTTATAACATGTGGACCTTTTTTTACTAAAATAAAAAAAATAAAAAAAAAAACAGGTTGGACTTAATATTATTACAAAAGTTTATTTTAAAGGAATTTTGACTTAAATTCTAATTAAAAATAGGGTAAGAGTAGTTTAGGTATATTTTAAAACCAAACACAGTTCAATAAACAGAACGGAAGATTTGTTATGACTGATAAAAACTCAGGGGGGGGAAGTGTTGTTCTTCAGACCTAAAATGGGTAAGTGTTCTCAGGTCAAACTTCAGGGGTGGTAGGTGATATTAAACCCTTTTTACTTTTAATACTATTTAAGCATGAAGGAAAACCTAACGGTAAACATGAGGAGACTTAGTTTTCATTCTCTAAATTTGCAAACCAAATGGAGCTAAAGGCATTTAATCTGAGGAACCAGTTGATCTGGCTTTAATAGTTGATAGCTGTTTATACAATTTAAGGAATTCTTTTTTTTTTTTTTTTTTTTTTTAAAAAGCAGAAATACACAAGAACCAAAAGGAAGAGATTTCATTCATCTGCAAGTTAGACAAACATAAAAATAAAAAATAAAAATAAAAATACAAAATTTCAAAATTGCGGTCAACAATACTTGATTTCAACCACCACATCCTCCACAGCCACCACCGCAACCGCCGCCGCCACCATCACCAGCAGTTCCACCACGACAGCAGCAACAAGGATTAACCTTGTCACCACCACTCACACCAGCATTAGTAGCTGAACCGCCACTTTCCAACACGACCATGCCACCGTCTTTCTTCTCAGTTCTTCCATTACCTGAAGTGGAACTGGTTTGATCTCCATTGCTACAGCAGAATACTCTGCAGCAACAAATCGAAACTATAACCACTGCACACACGAAAAAGCTGACCATGAAGGCCAGAAAATTATCTTTCATTTTCCTTGAACTACACACATTGTTTCGGAGATTTCAGTTGGTCTTCTTACATACTTTTATGGACAATAATGTAAAGTGACCTTCAAGGAACGTGACTTTAGATGGAATTTAATATTATGAATCTAACTTATTTGATCAATGATCTATATTTTAATTTGCTAGTCCGATTATTGGAATTGTGCACTGGATAGTCAAAGTATAGATAGTTGACTTTTCATTAATGGGTAGTTGGGCACTTCTAAAATACTCTCCATTGGACAATACTCAAATAACAAATTAGGGGAACTTCTTCCATACAATCAAGTAATTTGGTTGTACCATACATGCACCAACGATTACACCTTTTCGGGACATGGTTACTAAGGGCGGAGCTAGGATTTTTAGCTAGGGGGCTAAGATTGAATGAACATACATACGTAAGTTCGGGGACAACACCCCCGAGATGAATTTTTTGGGTCTGTTGTTCATACATTTTAGTTGGAACTTTTGTATCACTTTTTTTTTTTTAATAATAGAAGTGATTACCAAAATTAATTTGTAAAGCTTGGCTTATAGTAAAATCATTTGAGTTAAACTAAGTAAAATGTGATAAGAAAATGTAATGGAACAAATATTCAAGATGGATTAAACTACAGTTGAACCAATATATCATACACAAAATTGTTTTTTACAAAATTTGGAAAGGGCTAATTACATATCGTAAGATTCGCCCTTGTTGATTACTCTGTAATATGAGAAATTATTTCAACAAAATGACACCTTATAAAATTACCATCAAATGATGCATTGTTACTATTAAATAGCACCATAAAAGTTGCAACAAATAGCGACCAAGTTGCAATAAATGACACATTGTTACTTAATTTTGTGACCTAAAAGTTGGTTGTGTACTTGTATCATACGACCAAAAGTATACGGATATATGAAAGAATTTTCCTAAATTGCGGTACTTTAATTTTAAACCGGTTATGCCAGTTTTCTCTCTAACCTCTACGGTTTCAAAAGTTGACAATCCCCTGTGATCATAAGCTATATGCAGTGTGTGTCTGCCATAGCTTCACCGGTAAGTTCCAATACAACCATCCCGCCATCACTAATGTTCTCTGCACTTTTAGTAACTGCAGCGGATTTGTTGCGTACGTAAACAGCAGCATAGATTGATCACACGAATCAAAATTGGGCAAAAAGCCATTTCCAAAGTACTGTAAAAACAACTAAGAGGGCAATGGAGTATCCCAATTTTAAGGCCATTTTTCTTAAACTACACCATAAGGGGAATTTCGGTCGGTATCTTTATATAGCCATGGATAACACAAAGTGGGCCTTTATACAATAATTATATATTACATATTATATCTGATGATATAGTTTATGTTATGCAGCAACTTTAAGTACTCATTTTATTTTTGTAGTCTTGAAAGTGCAAAGAAACTGTGGATTGCTTGGTGATAAGAGCTTCTCACAAGATAATAATTCACTTTCCATCTAATTAAAGATTCATTTACAATTTCTTATATTAGCAAAATGGTTTTTGGCATTCATATGAATTCCATTAGAAAATGTATTGGAAGGTCTTGCAGGGTTGGATTAGTTAAGTTGGGGTTTAGGGAAAAAACACTAAACTATTGGTTTGATCGACTTCGAAAATATACAGAAAGCCTCCGGTGATTTGGATCGTTTTTCAGTGCAGCAATTTGAAAGTGGACTGTTTCCAATTCTGGGAAGCATGAAGGAATTTGTGTTGGCTGACTTTTAACATGCGAATAAATTTTATTTTTATTTTTTGTTTCAGGTAAATTAAACATCATGTACGTGGATTAGAAACCTCTAATCATATATAATATTGACAGTGAAATACTGAATATTTGTTTATTTTTTCAAGTTTTCATTCACCTCTGATGATGCTAACGTTATCGGGTAAGCAATGAGTTGCAATGATCATATACCAAGATTTCACCAAGCTACTCACAAATCTGCCAAGTTAAAAAAGTAAGCAAGTTGTAATGTTTTTGTATTTCAGTCGAAATTACTAAATTTCATGATATTATTATGTCAACTGTAAATCTATCAAAAGGTCTTAGGTTTCGCATATAACTCTTATGACTTGTAACATAGTTCACCATATAACTCCAAGGCCCAAGCTTAGTTTACACAACCAGATTTTAAATCAGAAATGAACTTAATTTTGAGGGGAAAAAAAAATGTCCCGCCTCTTTAGTTTCACTTCATTAAACGAATAATGATTTCTAATTCCTGTTTGAATGTTAAATTCTAGCTATCGTGGCTGTTTTTTAAAATCCCATTCTTGAATAATTTCCTATGACTTGAGCATTGAAATTAAAATTTGTTTTTAAGGGAATCATAAACGTGTGTTTTCTTTCCTTGAATTCCTTTTTTGCTTTTCCTCTTCAGTCTTGGCATACAAAAAACTTAACAAGTGCTTCCGGGTTCTCTGTAAGTAAAAAATTAATTTGGAACAATGCCACTATTTTCAATGGACCACTTTTTTATTTTTCTCTGCAAACTGTGTTTTTTTTTTTTTAAATTAAATGATAGGATATGATAGCCAGTGATCTAGTGATATGGGCACTGAGAGTGTTTAAGACACCGGAAAAGCTTAAATTTTTAGGCTTAGTTTGGCCCCCAAGTAGCTTTTTAAAAGGAGCTTATAAAATTTATTACCAAGTTGTTTGATAATTTTATACAAGTGACACACACTACTCTTCAAAAAGACATCATAAAATCATAAAGCAACCTTGAGTTTTAAAGGTATAACACCCGCATTTGTGTTATTGCATTTCATTGCATTTGTCATGCATGATGATGTGAGGTGTTGTGCATTTTGGCACGTGTTTGAGTGAGTTTTGACTCACGAGTTGATTTGGGTGTCTGTATTAGAGAACCCTTTGAAACTGTTGTGATTGAGGATTTATTGGTTGTGAAGTCTCTCCGAGTATGAGACGGTCACTGTGGAACATTTTAAATGTTTATCTGAAAATAAATGTTTACCTGTGTATTTCAATATCTGTATTATTTTCTGGCTTAGAATTTATTTCTGTTGTTAGATTTAGTATCCTGGTGAGGACGAATGAACACGCTATTAAATTGGTAGGCTAAATAGCAACTTCGGAAACGTCATATAGAAATTCGCGTTTTAGCGACCAAACGAAACTTAGTCGAAAACTTTTATAATTTTGAAGTTTTACTTATAAAGTTAAGAATAAGCTGTATAAAAAGTTTCAGAGACTAATTAGGAGTTTGGAAAACTCGTGGGGAGGTAAACGTAATTCCCCGAGAATGTTGCCTATATATAGATAGAGATGAGTTAAGATATTTCACAACTCTTAACCTAAATTCCAAGAGGAGGCCAAAAGGGGGCTAGAGAGGATTTTTGGAGTTTAGAGCTTTGTGACGCCAGACGACGACCTTCTGTCAGTCTGTTTTCTCCCAGATTTCATATTCGAGCTCCTTGAGGTAAGAGCTTCGTTTTGATATATGTTAGGGCCTGTTTGGCTAAGTTTTCCGAAAAGTTATTTTCTAGAATTTTTCATAAAAGTTGATAAATGAAATTCTGATCCATAGGAATTGTACTAGACGGACTTCTGCACGTTCTTTGTGCACGGGTTTTCTTCAGATTGAATTATAGGAGCGTTATTCGGAGGTGAGTGATTCAACTATGTTTTGGAATGATTTCTTGGCATGTATTCATGTTATGTTTGAATAGCATGTATTAATTCTTAGAGATATATTGTGTAGTTCATATTGGGCAATTATATTGATAAGTAGGCTCAATAGCACGGTGATATGTTTTGATTACCGCGAGTATGGTGATATGTATTTGAGCATGTTAAGTTGCTTATTTGGGTCAGAAGGAGCACGTGGTCACCGTGCCATTTTGTGGAGCCGATAGAGTGGCATTAAGGTCGCACGATTGTTTGTAGAATCGTGGTCTTACCCTTTCGCGTGGACTTATTAGCGAGAAGTCACGGATTGGGAATATGGACGGGCACGTGAGTCTCCGGCGACTAGTATGAATTGTAGAGATGTGAATGCGGACATGTTTATCATTCATGTACATATGTTGATTTATTCACTAAGCATTAGCTTAAACAAATCGAAATATGTGTGGTTATTCAAATAACCATTGCAGGTATAAATGCTGGCGAGGAATCGCAGAAGTGAGTACGTGGGTTGGGAGTTCGCTTGTGAGGCAACTTGAAAGATAATCTTGTAGTTTTGGAACAATAGAAATGTTGTAATAAGATTTTGGTTGTTTTAAACCATGTTTAACTTAGTATGTTGGAATGGATTTTAAATCGTTGTATTAGACTATAACATGTTGCAATTATGTTTGGTAATACTTTAATACAGCTAGAATTACTTTGGACTGAGTTTGATTTGAGTGGTTGATCATTGAATGGAAGTTAGGAAGTTTTTAAACTTGTTTTCTGCAGATTGGGCTGTTGCCAGGGGAGCAGTCGACTGAGCGGTCGACTGAACCCCTGAGCCTGTTAATTACTGCTTCATTTTTTAGCAAAAGCAGTCGACTGGACCCCAGGGCAGTCGACTGGACCCCTCAGCAGTCGACTGGACCTCCTATTGCAGTCGACTGAAATTTGATATTAAAATCCCTGCCCGCCTCCGTCGACTGAGCAGTCGACTGAACCTCTGGTTTTAAATAGTGTTTTGTTTTTCCGCTGCGTGTATTCTTCAAACCTAATTTTGGGAACGTTAATGAATTGGTTTAGCCTCGGTGGCGTGCCACGGGCTCCGGTTCCGCTATTGTGGGACCGGGCTGTGACAAAAGGCTCCCCCCAAAAAAGTCCTAAGTTCAATTTTTGCAAAGTTTATGAACTAGTTACCAAATGATAACATGAAATTGTGCTTTAAAAAAGGAGAAGCACCAAAATGGGGGCCAAACTAAGCCTTAGCCATTCAATAATTTCAAATACCATGGCCAAGCTTCAATGTACTAACTTAGGCTTAGTTTGGCCCCCATGTGACTTTTTAAAAGGAGCTTATGAAATTTATTACTAAGTTGTTTGATAATTTTATACAAGTGACACACACTGCTCTTCAAAAAGACATCATGAAACCAAAAAGCAACCTTGAGCTTTTAAAAGCTTCATTCTAGAGCTTTTAAAAGCTCCCTCCAAAAAACCCCTAAGTTCAATTTTTGCAAAGCTCATAAACTAGTTATCAAATGAATTAACATGAAATTGGGCTTTAAAAAAGGAGAAGCACCACGTGGGGGCTAAACTAAGCCTAAACTTGGTTCAAATAAAAATTTCTCAGGATTTCAACAATCTCACTTTCATGCATGATCAAAATATTTATTTACACTTCATAGAATTTATTCACATAACATTAACATTCAACATAATTCATTCCCGGTAAACCCAGAAGCACATAAAAGAACAAAATATATGTGTGTGTGTGTGTATAAAGAGCAATCCAGGTATGACAAAGCGAGCTAGAGTTAAAATGCAGAAATGACTCAACCACCACCACCAGCATATTTGTCAATATTAACATTGTCATTTCTACAAATCAAATTTTACTTACAAACAAAATTTTGAGAGTTTGATAAAATCTTATTTTGATTCTAAGTTGATAGCAAACTTGTTTATAGATACTTATTTTGAGAACTTATTCACCAAGGTAATTAGACAATACTCGGCAGTCTGCATAACATCATATTTAGGCTTCGATAATCTGGTTAGGGCCTTATAAGATTGTCGACAAATTGCCTTTCTCAAGATTGCTTAACATAAGATTACATTCAAGGGCGGAGCCACACAGGTACAAGGAGGGATGTGTGACTCCCTCGACTTATCAAAAAAAATTTTAATCCTATATATTTAATTTTGTATGTATTTGTGCCCTGCTCAATTTTTTTAAATCTATCCTTTCTAAACTCAGAGAATTCTCACTTTGGTTTTTAAGTTCTCGAATTTTCTCAAAAAATGAAGATCTTATTTACTCAACTAGCCTCAAGTATATAAGCTCTTACAAATATGCTTTTGAATGTTTTAAGGATTGTTTGTTTTATAATTGAAACTGGTTTAAAAAAAAAAAAAGCAGCATATGAACACGATCCTTTTTTTAAAAGTGTTACGGAGAGATTCATTTGTGTTTGAATAATTATGTACTGCTCAATCCACTGTATGTGAAACTCATGGAATAACAAACAATTTCTTAAAACCCAAACTATAGCATTTCTATGAAACAAATTAAACGAAAAAAAATCAACCGCTGACCCAAATAAATGCATACCCCTGAGATCAAATCCTAACTCCACCCCGACTGTATGCTCAAGATTTACTTTTTGGTAAGGATATTACATTTGTCTATTTCAGAGAGAATCCAAATTTTCATAATCGCCAGTTTAATGCAAAGTATCAGAGAAAATACAGTTATAACTGCATCGCAAGACCCACAGAAAAAGAAAAAAATATTTTTTTTTAAATAAAAAGGTTTCAGATAAAATCAACTAGATATGTACTTGAAAATTACTGGTGGTAATTACTGAATATATATTAACGTAAAGCATTGCAGGATAGTTTAAGGTTACTGATGATTGGATGGTATAATCCTATACTTGATTTAGCTCTTACATATACACACAGACTATACTGCCATTATTCGCCGCCGCCACCTCAACATCCACCGCCGCCGCCTCCACCTCCACATCCACCGCCCCCACAGCCACCTCCACATCCACCGCCCCCGCCCCCGCCCCCGCCACCACATCCACTGCCGCCGCCGCCACCACCATGGCCGCCGCCGCTATAGCCACCTCCACATCCACCGCCGCCACCAAAACCTCCACCACTACTTCCACAACCGCCAGATCCACCGCCACCACCAGCTGTAATCACTGTTCCACCACCAATTCCACCTCCGCCGCTGCTGCGGTCACCATTTGCAGCTCCTCTGGTCCGGTTAACATGTGTATTTGAAATGCAGCACCATATGATCAGGCAAAACAAGCCTATACAAAGAAAAAGAATAATTGGGAGGCCAATTATGAAGTATTTGTTTCCCACAAGATCCATGTTACTTATTCAACTTGATCTGCCTTCTAATTCTTATGCCTTGGAACCTTTTTTTTTTTTTTTTTTTGGTGGGGGGGGGGGGGGGGGGGGGAACAGAGCAAGCAAATAATGCTGTGAATTTAACACAGTGACAAAACAAGAGGCCCAAAAATATTTACTATATATGCAGTACATGGATTTTCTTGGAAAGACTTGAAATTTTGTACAATTCATCCAGTTTGTGGCGCACACACACACACCAAAAAAAAGAAAAAAAATGAAGAAGAGAGAAAATTGTGAAGGTTGCGATTTTAGGATGAAGCGTAATAGAATTCAAATTCAACAAGACTAACATTAAAATGGAAAGATCAATTATTCGTATGCAATTGATATCAGAAGCAGAGGTCTTGGAATATAATCAGTCAAGGAAAGGGCATTTAAGCCTCAATTATCAGTTACCAAAAAGAGAATTTCTTGTACACATTAACTACTCGACAGATTTGGCAATTTATTCATACCAAAAAAAAAAAAACATTATGCATATCAATGTACGAATGTGCGTAAATGCAGTCATGTACAAAATAGATGTGCTTTATAATTAGTAGTTCCTCCATGTCCACTTCACGTAGTTGTTGTGTTGGATGATCAATATCATTGCTTTGATTCTTCATATATACAACATCGCTGGTAGACATAGACAACACAAAATTTGAAGTGTTGTGACTGCCAAATCAGATACTGTGAGAGCAATCTAGCTCTACACCATTCATCTTCCTATGTATGAATGTGTTTATGAGTGTGTAAGAATGTAATTGATTGTTAATTTCCTCAGGAACAAATTGTGTCATAAGATATGCCACCTATGAATATATAGTGTCAAACAAATTGGGAGAGAAAATGTTTTCTGTATATATTTTCTCACAATGAGGAAGGCCTATATATACACAATTACAGAGAACTTAAAATAGGAAAGAAAAACAAAGAGGAAATAATACAACTCACTAATTACACTAATTATGCTATATCTCCTAATCACAACTGTACAAGAAATATTCTAAATATTAATACAATATTAACAACACTCCCCTTCAAGCTGGAGAGTGGATGTCAATCATTCCCAGCTTGCCACATATAGTGTCAATGGCACATTTGGAAAGTTCTTTGGTGAACATATTTGCAAGCTGACAGTTAGAAGGAACAAACGGAGTCGAGATTTCTTTTGACTCCACTTTTGCACGCACAAAATGGCAATCAACCTCAATATGTTTAGTTCTCTCGGGAAAGACGGGATTACTAGCAATATGGATGGCGGCTTGATTGTCACAGTAAAGAGGAGTTGGGTCCTTCATGGGAAAACCAAACTCCCTTAACAAAGTCCTCAACCAGGTGAGTTCACAAGTAGTATGTGCCATTGCCCGATATTCGGCCTCAGCACTAGACCGAGCAACCACAGATTGTTTCTTACTTCACCAAGTCACAAGGTTGCTGCCAATGAAGGTGCAAAAACCAGTGGTAGATTTTCTATCTGATGGTGAGCCTGCCCAGTCAGCATCGGTATATCCCTCGATGCGAAGATGTCCTGAAGGTCTATAGAGAAGTCCACGTCTTGGGGCATTTTTGAGATACTTTAAGATGCGAATGACAGCATCCAAATGAGGAACCCGAGGGGTGGTCATGAACTGGCCCACAATACTAACAACATATGAGATGTCAGGACGAGTGATAGTGAGGTAAATAAGTTTACCTACGAGCCTCCTGTACATCTCTGGATCATCAATAAGTTTACCCATATCAGGTAATAGTTTCAAGTTAACATCCATGGGAGTAGAGACCGGTTTGGAGCCAAGATAACCCGTTTCTTTCAAGATATCAAGAGTATATTTTCTTTGAGATAGACTGATACCCGCTTTTGACCTAGCTACCTCAATACCAAGAAAGTAACGAAGCTGACCCAAATCCTTGGTAAGAAAACTCGAGCCAAGATGATGAATA